>CM059600.1:205737244-206337244 GCA_030412105.1 Cyclura pinguis | reverse complement strand
ACCACCTCCTCTCCTTTCAAGAAATACCCCTTCCTTTCTCTCTCTCACACACACATACTTCAAAGGGCAGCAAAATCAGGCTGGAAAATGCTGAGTTCAGAACTAAATGTGCCTGGGAAGAGAATCTTTTTTAAAAAGCCTTGGAGCACCTTTGTTTTCAGTAAATATGATCTATATCTCTCATTATCATCAGTTTGCCCAAATCCAGTGGTTGGACTCACATCCACTCATTTCCTAGCATTCACTACAGTGCAAAAATCATACTTGCCCGTCCAGCTACTCTGTTTTCTCAGATATGGACTTTGCTATTCCTGGCTTTGCCCAGCTAGAGGGAGGAGGGGTGTGTCAGTTCACCCACTGCCCATTTAATATTTAGTGTGACAAGTCTGTTGGGCACAAGCCTCAGCAGAGAGATAACTAATAGTGGTCGGTGAAGGCTGCCATAACGGTAAATCCTGCCCTACCCCAATCCCCAATAAGCAAAGCTGGGAGATGGAAATGGGTCAAAAGAAGGGATTCTACGCCAAAAGAAAGGATAATTTCACATCTACTCACATGTGATTCTAGAATATTCCTTGACCCAGCATATTCAGCCCTATGCACTGGGAGCATAGAATGGACAACCAACAATAACCGATCATGTCTGCACAATTACCCAGCACCATTTAAGATATGAGGGGTTTCACATGCCAGAGCCCCCATATGCATACTTACAAACACAGGGAAGATGCATAGGGCACAACCCAGCTCCTGAGAATACAGATCCCATCATAGAAAATAGGCCCTCTTGGCACCCTCTTTTATCAACCATGAACACAGCAAACGATGGATGAGATCAGAGAAGTATGACATTCATTCTAAAAAGCCAAGAAATTGCTAGTGCTTAAGATGTCTTGGAAACTTTTTCCAACCTGGCCAAAGGAGGTACAAAAAGCCCAGCCAAACTAATTGTGCAGTTAGGGAAAATGTATTCTGTAAATTGTAAGGGATGCACTTGTTTAGCCAAAGGGCATGGAAAAATGGCCCTAGCAAATATGCCTGAGGATTCTACAGCCTGCCACTACGTTGCAAAATATTCCATGGTTTTGAACATCCAGGCGTTACCCCACTGGCATATCCTATCCCTGGGACTATAAATTTGATATCAGATATGCCCACCATGCCAGAGAGGTTTCCTGGATGGGCACACAGGCAAAGCGGTCGAGCGACCGAAACCAGGTGAAGCCCAGGAAAATCCCCAGTCACGTCTCCCAAGGAGACCTCAGGCTGTGCAAATCCACATATACTAAGGGTCCTCAGCCAAGAGTAGCCAACTTGAGGGGATTATCGGGTTTTCCCCAGGTTGAGCTCTGGAAAATCCTACAAGGTAAGGTCCATCTTGACTCTGGAAAATCCTATAAGGCGAGGTCCACCTACATAAACCTACACTGCAACCCTGTGCAATCGCAACCCTGCACACCAGTAACCCAGCGTAAACCAGTCATGCAAATGACCGGCCATTGTTCTTCCCAGGAGAGGGCCTGCCCTTGGGGTACGTTCTGCCCTGTAAGTAGTCCTAGTTTTTGAGGGCCTCTTCAGAGAATTCCCTGCCACGCTAGCAGACCGGTACTCTGCTGGTTGAGTGATCCCCTCAGCTGTCTCTTCACTGAGCTCCGTTCTTCTTGCCACTTCTCAGACCGAAGACTTCAGGATAGGTGCAGAATCGCTACCTCTACATTCCCTTTGCTATATCCCCTATCTGTTTTTCACCTCTTTTCCTTCGCAATAAGGCTTGCGTGCGTGTGAGTGAGTTGGTGAGTGAGAATATATTCATTCAATACAATCCATTTATTTGGTGTGTTTGTCTGGATTTTTGCTTGGTCTGACCCTGAAAAGTTGGGTAAAAGATCCTGCTGCGTTACCTGCCCCTCATTTTGCTAATGTCAGTGCTCCGCTAATCTCCCCAACCTTTATAACTTGGAGTGAATCAAGGTGTCCCCCACGGGACCCCCAGAAGTCAGGGTAACACAGGGGACGTTGCTGAGATTAAACACATAAAAGTCTCCTTCTGTTCTGCAAAAAGTAACCTAGCTATGTAAACCTAGTTGGAGCAGAACTTTTTTTTTAAGTAGGCACACTGGTAGCAGGAGTCTGGTAATTATACATCAAAAAGGTAACTCCTAAGTTCTGAATCAGAGAATGGTTTTTGTTTTTGTTGTTGTGGGTACAGTAGTGGCAGTAATGTATTTTCTAGGAAAGACTGCAGTCACGCCAGGGCAGGATTTTCCTTACTCACAGGAGCTTCTGAGGAGTATTCATAAGTTTGCAGAGACCTGACTCAGATTATTCCAAGTCAGATCATTGAATCATCAAACTCAGCACTGTCTACATTACTGCTTGCAGTGCTCACCAAAACTTGGGGGGGGGGGCAATGTTTTTTAGTGTCAACAGTGACATCAAGATTAACCCTGAAGCTTTCTGGACACAAAATGAATATATGGAACCACCTTGAGGAGTTAGACAAGGTGCAGAAACAATGAACTTATTTGTATATGTTGGGGGACCAAAACCTTTGACACTCCACATGCTACAATTCCCATTTTCCCTTACCATGGACCATGCTGAGTGGGACTTCTGGTTGAAATGTAAACTAGTTAAGGATGAGGGTTTCCATTCTCTGGCACGTTGTACCAGCAGAGAGGAAGAATATGTTGAACCACAAGAGTTATTTGCCCTATCCATCCCATTTGCCATTTTCAGAGCTAGAAATACAGTTGCTGAATCAGAAAGCAAGATTTCTGCAGGTTCCACTAAAATAGCCCACAGACTGAGGCAAAGAACCAGCATGATATAATGGTTTGAGCATTGGACAAGGATGCTGGGAGACCTGAGTTCAAACCCCACTGAGCTATAAAAACCCACCAGATGACTGTAAGCAAGTCACACTCTCAGTATCAGAGGAAGACAATGGCAAATTCCCTCTGAACAAATTGCCGAGAAAATCCCACGACAGGGTTGCCATAAGTCAAAAATGACTTGAAGGCACACAAAACAAATGTTTAAGTCAAAGCTTCTTTGCCTCATGCCAAAAAACTGGGGTGGAGAAACAGTCTTCCAATAATGCTGGACTGGCACTTACAATTTCTCACCAATGAGTAGTCTGGAGAGGTACTGATGAGACTTGCAGCCCAAAAACATCTTGGGGCCACATACTGTATGCTAAGACAACAGAAGACTACCCAGTACCAACTGCAAAAGGAGGACAGAGGCTTTTTAGTTGCCAGTGCGATGGAAAAATTGGAGTAAAATGGAACTTCATAACATAGAGTTCTAAGCAAACCACCTTCTGTCTTCCTGCTCTCCACCACCATCATCACCCTACAATCTCCCTCCCGCCAAACACCAAAGGGGAATCTCTCACCTTTTTAAGGTTGCCAGCACGAGTTCCAATGAAGACAACTGAGTGACCACGGTAGGTGTAGGCCGCAACACTGGCCATGCCCTCACTCTTCTCCTCCAGCAGTGGGCGCCCCTCAATGACCTGAAGTCCCCCCAAGGGTTGATTGAGCACCAGCCCACAGAAATTCCCATTGATCTGCATGGGCTGGAAAACAGGGAGAGGACAGGGTTTAAGGGTCAGTGGCAAATGGCTTCCTATTTTCCCTTTCCCTGCATTACAGACAAGGGTGGGCTGGGACCAACAATGATATTTTATACCCACACCCCATCTCTAATATATTTGACTGCACATCTGTGCTCCAGTTATAAAGAAAGAGATAAAGTAATTTTCAAGAAAATAATCAAGGCTTCTGTGGCTGCATTTTGTAGTTTTGGAATAAAACCACACAAACCAAAAGAAGGATAAGACAACACTCCAAGTAGTAGAATTTCTTTGGCTCTACCTCCCAGGGGAAACGGAAACTAGCAGGTAGGAAAAGATAAAAATTCCAAATAGTTTGACCACCAGGTACCGTGTTGATGCAGGGCAGCTCTTTGTTGAGAAGCCATGGGAGGGAGAGACGCCCTTCACCACGGTAGCAGGATTGGATGCGCTCCCGGATACGCTGATTGACTTCGTCCAGGGTGAAGAGGCAGAGGAGGCTCTCCCGGGGTGGGGTGGCTCGGTTTTTCTGGCCCTGTGAGAAGGCGGCATAAAGCACGTCCTGCCCTTCTGCAATGCCCAGTGACTGTGCCAGCTGCCGACCCGCTTTGGCCAGCTGAGCAGCTTGGACAAGGCGGTACTCCACGCCATCCTTGGAGCAGCCGAGGGGGAATTCCACATAGGAGTAGAATTCTGTGTCATTGGCACACAGACGTACGATCTTTGAGGAAAAGAACCGCTCCCCGCCAGTCACTCCCGGGCCGCCCGGACCTCCTGCTGGCTCCAGAGGTGTCTGGGCAGTGTCTAGCTGCAAGGTGAGGAAATACACAAACCGGCCAGACACAAATGCCGACACGTAATAGATGTCAAAGGCAGGATAGAGCGAGAGAGTGTCCGAAGGAACCTTGATTTGGGAGGAGACAAATTCATCCTGATAAACAAGGCTGAACATCTCAGGACTGTTGGCATTGGGGGTCAGGCGGCGGCTGGAGAGAGTGGGGAAATACTCTGAACGCCCACCTATGGAGGTGCCCACAAAAAACTGGCTGGGCTCTTTTGGCTGCTCCACAATTACACCAACCATGGCATCCGGTTCACGACCACCAGAGAGATAGTGCTCTTTGCGTTGGTGCGGCTCACCCAGTTTGGCCAAATCTTCCAAGTGCAACAGCTGGCAAACCCCCTGCCAGACGCTGCCACAAGCCACCAGGCGATTACCAGCATAGTCAATCAGAAGCAATTTATTGACGTTGTCAGCGGGGGAGAGCCGGTGAGCACAAAGGCGCACACCGGGCGGTGGGTAACACCGAGGGTCATCTGGCACGGGACCAGTTGTATGAGCCCGCAGCTGGGTCAGGTTGGCCGAAAGCTTGTAGATGCGGTTGACAGCCCCAAGGTAGACCTCTCCTGTATCATGGTGGACAGCCAAATGTGTAAGGGCCACATCCGAGACAGTGAAGACAGAACGTGTGGGCAGGAGGCCTAAGATGGGTGGCAGCAAGGAGAAGAGGACAGCAGCTGCGGTGGTGATGGTGAGCAGCTGCAGCTTCCACTGCCTCATGATCACTGGGGAGTTGCCTGGGGTCAGGCCAGGCCAGATAGAGGCAGCTCATTCAGCCTGCAAAGGAGGAATAGGGAAAAGGAGTTAAGGTCCAGTTTGGCACGGCACTGCGCAAAGAAAAGGAGAAGCAAAACTGTAGCCCAGGAGAAACTAAAGTCAGCTGCACTCAAAACTGTAAAGCTACAACCTTCTATACCAGGAGTGAGAATTGTGAGTCCCCTCCAGATGTTGCTGGACTGCAACTCCCAACTCCCAGCAGCCCTAGTCAGCACAGGCATGGGTTAAGGAGCGATGAGCTTCATCATTCAACAAAATCTAGGAGATCACACAGATCCTACCTCAGCCTATAGGGCTGACCCTAACATTAAGAAGATCTGAACTGTCACAAAAGGGCAGCAAATGTTATCTATTCAGATTGTTACTGTAGTCTACCAGCTGTCATCAAAAGGGAGCCGCAGAAGCACTTGTGAGATTTTCTGCCTCAAGGACTAAAATGACTCGGCAACTCTAGAGGACTATCCCCTTTGACTCTGGAGTCCATTTAAAGGCAGGCAAAAGATCTTAAGATCTTAAAAGATCTTAAAGGCAGCAAAAGATCTTAGGCCAGATGGGTATGTATACTTAGCTGGCAGGCATGCTTTGCTCTGCTCAGGAGAACATATTTCAAAGAAAACAAGTACAGGACTGTACTGTAAGGTTGCACAACACTTTTTTTTTTAACAGGCTAACAGGCTAACAAACCGCACCTCTTGGAATTAGGGTTACCATTACCCTCCAACTAATCCCAGAAGCTTCCTGGAGCCCTCCTGCCCTACTTGAAAGCCATATCCCCCAAACGGATGCTGAATGAGTCATGTTCCCACCTAGCTTTAGCTGGGGACCCAACACTTCTCCTAGCGAAGAGCTGCCACCTCCAAAGACCTGGTTTCCTTTATTTACTTCTAATGCCCTTCCCAACTTCTCATTAGCACCATACACAGCAGAAACCAGCACCTGCAGGACCGAGAAGAAAACACACCACCCTAGCACATGTGCATACACATACCTACAAATCCTTAAAACAACTGGCAAAAATGCTGCTGGCCACACAAAACAAAGGTGACACAGGCAAGAGGTTCTCACTTCTGACTTACAAGGTTAATCCCCGAGATATACGGTCACTATCTCCTCAATATACTTCACAGCAATGCCAACCCAAAGCAAATATTGAAGTTAAAAACAACGCAGTCAAATAAGAAAATACCTGCATAGAGTGCACATTGCCCATGGTGTAATGTAAACTGGGCCTACAGCCACTATGTGTAGTGTCTTAGCACATCAAGCACAATGCCCACCAAGATGGAGACTACCTGGCATGCTCAAGATCTGCATGCAATTGCTCCAAATCCTTATTTAGATCAGATGCCAGGCATGTGAAAGACCACACTGGGAAGTCCTTTATCTCTTCCCAGGACATGGTCCAGTTGGGCCTTAAGGACTGGTCCACATAGGCATGTCTGTCATCTGACAGTAGCATCCTCCAGGGAATACTTCGCATATGCAAGTGAACTACCACAGACAGAATGACGTATTTTCATATCACCTCAAACACAATGCTTTCCACTCGATTAGCTTCATATACTCAGCTGGAAAGTCAAATGATGAGAAATCAAGCAATGTGAATGTGTGCACACCAACTCTTATGAGCTGTTATCCCTCAATTGTATGGAGATATTGTATCCCCATGTATTTCACGAGGCTGCCAAACCCATTAAGGGTTTTTCCTCTATTCCTCTGCTCAAACTTGTCAACACAACATTCCCAAAATTGATCACAAACACTTAGAAAGCAACCACTTCTCACATAACCTGTATGCAAAATAATTCCTTTTCAACTTCAAGTGAATGGGTGCAGAATATCTATTTGTTCCCAAGCTCTCAAACATTATACCAAACCAAATTGTTAACATTAGCAAACAGAAATCTGTGTATGTGAATGCATGTGTGCATTTATCCTGTTACCACGGATTTCAAGCATAAAATGCTGGTTTATGAACGCACTTAGAGCAAGAATGGCGCAATGGACAGCTGTGGGACAAATTTCACCCACCTTCCACAAAACCTGTCAGAGATTACTCAAAGTGTGGTTAAGACTGTGTTCTACTTCCCGCAAGCAAACAGTGTTTTCAAAAATCTTCAAAAAACAACAAGGTATTCCCTGATTTAATGCTATCTCTGCATTACCATAACCAAATAAGTACCTATAGATTTGATCACACAGCCTTGCCAAGAGAACAGAAAAACCTCTGAAAGCATGGATATTATTTGAACCTACACCCCCTGGTACCATTCCCACACTTCAACCTGGTGACTCATATCATCGTGGGATCCTTGCCAATAATAATGGATGCATATCCTAGAACCATAGTGTTGAATAGGTCTAAGCACAGAGAGACAGAGAGAGAATGAATCAGTACCCGCACCCATCCAGTTTTCACAGTGCATACTCTGGGTGAGCTCAGATGGATCAACAGTCTGACCTACCTAAGTGCTGCCAAGTCTGACTAGCAGCTGCTCCCCAGCTTTTCAGGCACAAACTTTCACATCCCACCTTGGTACCTGATAGCTTGGAACTATCAACAGCACAGAGCAAACCTCAGACCTTCCACATACAAAGCATGTACGCTACAAGGCTGCGGGGCACATTTTAAAAAGAGTAAGCTGTGTGAAACTTATGTGGCCGCAGGGATCTGTCTTGTGGTTTCTATGAATAGGAGGGGGAAAAGGAAGTTTCCTATCCTACAATAAACTAGAAGAAATATGTAAACACATGCATACGACACACCACAGGATTGCAGCACGCACACTCCCACACTCCCTTGTCACAACTACATAATAACACAGATAGTCCTCTGCTGCTTTCTTGATCTTTTCTCCCAGACTTTGAACCCTCCACATTCACTAGGGTGCCCTAGGATGCCTTATAATTGACAATATTCAGGACACCCAAGGCTTTTAACCTCAAACCTTCATCATCTGCCCTTTTTGTTCAATGCAACCCCACCCTCAGCCGTGCAAGTCACAGATCATTCAACTAGCAGGCACTGGGATCACTTCTCAGGATCCAGATCTTATTCCTCCCCAACACATCCCAGACCAGAGCCCAGCCTCTTCATAATCCACCTCTTGGCAAAAGTCTTCCAGTCCCGAGTGTAAACCCCTCCTCTCCCAAATTCCTTTTTGTCTGCTTACCTCTCCTTAGCAGACATGAATTATAAACAGACACCTCCCAGAAAAGCCTGGAAGAAGCACAGCTTAGCACCATCAGTTGGAATAGCAGCTTTGACCATTCTCTAAGGCCATTTCCTCACTAGACTGTTATAGCACTATTATTCCACTTTCAACCTCCTATGGAATCCTGGGGTTTGCAGTTTCGGAAGGGGCCAGCTATAGCCCTATAACAGTCTAGTGCGGAAACGGCTTAAGACGACTCTATACTTTAAGATCATAAATGCACCTAAACCAGGGAGGGGATCATGCGGAGTGGGGGGGTGGAACAGTTCAGGAACCAGAAATTTTCTGGAAGGCAGAGATGGAGACTAACCTGTTACACAAACATTTCAGAGTTGTCCATCAAAACCAAGATCAGCCTTAGGCCTTGGGAGACCTGGGGTTCAAAACCACTGCATCACAGCCACAGATCCTCCTGGGTGAGGTTAACCTCAGTCTTCCCTGTCTGGAAAATAGGAACAATCCTATTTGATTTTCACAGAGCAGCCATTGTGTGGAGTGGGATGTGGGTGAATGAAGAAAAAGGAAATGCTTGGAGCAAAAAATTCAATTCAAGGAAAGGAGACAATCTAGAATAGCACTCTTCCATAACATCACCACCATCAATCACATTGACCCAATTCCCAGAGCTCAGAGACCCCCACCATCCCTCTTCTTTAAATGCTTACATCCCACTCCCTTGAGCTCTAAGCAGTGGGAAGATAACACAGCACAAGGAATCCTGGCTCCCAGCACAACCCACATCCCCAACCATGACAAGGTGTTTGGAAATTCTCCCAAAACAGATGACCAGTTTTGGGTTCCTGGAATGAAGATACGGAAATCGTGTTACCACCAGCTTCAAAGAAAAACAAACGTACCAATTGACAAACCCCTATACAGCCACAAGATCGGCCGGAGGCAATGGCAGGACTGATGCTTGCTACCTACTAAGCGTACTCCCACCCGCCCTAAAATAAATCTACTCCAGCTGGAGTATGATGGGCGTTAGCCAGCTTTCTCCACCCCAGATTAGGCTGTTCCAGGGTAAAGGAACCAAACCACGGGGGGGGGGAGTGGGTCCCTCTCTCTCCCCACCATGCAACCCCTCCCCACCTTCCACTACGGTACAATCTCAGAATGCTCAACCTTTCTCTTAGATGGCATTCACACACACGCGCACACACACACACACACACACATTACCTTACCTGGTCGCCTCGCCGACCCCCACTTCACACACACCCCATTTCCTTCCTCTGTGACCACCGCCGCGCACTTGCAACTGAAGCCCTCCACCACCCCCAAGGCAGAAACAAGAAAGGAAGGGAGGGAGACCAGAAATTCTCCCTGGAATGGTGGGATGTTTTCCAAAAGGCGGGGGGGGGGGGCGAGAAGGAAGCAAACCAAGCAAGCACAAAAGGGGGTGTGGGTGGAGAGAGGGCAACAGATGGGGCGCCTACTCTTGGCACAGGAGGAGGCAGGGGCTCCCTTCCCGCCCTGTCTAGCAAAGACCTAAGTGGGGTGGAGGGGGGGGCGAGAGAAAGAAACCGAGGAGGAGTCGCCCCTCGCGGAAGCCACAACCAGCCCCGACGCGCTGTGTTACCTTCCGTGCGGGGGAGATGGAGCAGTTGGGTGGATGGGATAAAAAGGGGGCGGGTGCAGTGGCTGGCTCCGGCCTTCGACCCCCCCCCCTCCCCAGCTTCCCTTGGAGGAATCCGGGCTCTACCTGCCGCCGCTCTCGCCCCGCTCCGCGCCTTCCCCTCCCGCCTCCACTCGCGCCCCGTCTCCCGCCGCCGCCGCTGCTCTTGCTCGGCGTCTGCTCCCGCCCCGGCTGGTCTGAGCCCTTTAAACGTGGCCAGAACCATTGGATGCCGAGGGGGGGGGAGGGGAGAGGGGAGAAAGGATCGAAGACGCTGAGGGAAAGCGACCCTTTCGCTCCTTCCTTACCCGCACCTTCAGTTCTCCCGTCCTTCGCTTTCCTCGCCCCTCTCTCCACCCGCTCCTTTCGGGGAAGGGCAAGAGAGTCTCCCCTCTTTCCCGCCTCCTCCTTGCCATGCACGCCCACCACCCCCGCCCCTGAAGATGGTACAGCCCGGGCACTCATTCATCCCAGACTCGGTTGAGCAGGGGCCAGTGGGAGACTCGGGGTGTTATTGCGATTAGGGGTGGCTTTCTCCCACACGGGCTGAATTGGGCGGGAGAGAGGGAAAGGGCCGGCTGGGGGGGGGCGTGCAGGGGTATTTTTGTTTCTCCAAGGCCACAACGTGGAAGCAGGGGGAGGTGAAGCAGGGCACGAGAATGCTCGCGTGTATATATATATATATATATTTTTTCCACCTCTGACTGTGCCTGCAAGGAAGAAGCCTTCCTCCCCTATTTGTTTGGTTCGAAAAGATGCTGTACACCCTGTTGCTTGCCAAGGGGCTAATCTCGCGCGATCCGGAGGGTGTGAAGAGATGCCAACACCCCTCGCAACTCGAGGGTGTGAAGAGACACGCGGCGGCTAATTGGCGGGGAGACGGGGAGGAGATGATAACCCTCCTTTTTTTCTGACAGACCTACTGGGTCTCCCCCCCCCCCATTTATTTATTTATTTAAGGAGAACGAGGGTGGAATAAGCGTGTGAGAAAAGGGGAGGAGAACTGAAAGCCCAAACCTCGTGGTAGGAAACGGAAGAATTGCTGGACGGGAGGGAGGGAGGGAAGGAGAGCAAAGGGACTGTCCCCCGTTTCCTCCCAGCCCCGGTTCCACCGCTGAAAACCCACAGGCGCGCTTTTCCGGCGTCGCGGAGCTCGGGGCGCCTCCTAGCGGGAGGAAAAAAAAAAAAGCAAGGGGAATTAGGCTCCTTGAAGAAGAAGTCCAGGGGAAGACACTAGTTGAACGCGGGGAAATCCACGCCTCAGGCCCCTCCCTAAACTGCAAACCCCAGGATTCCATAGGATGTTGAAAGCGGCATAATAGCCCTATTACAGTCTAGTGGGGAAATGATAGTGACAGCGGTTCCTCTCTCTTTCCCCACGTTCTGGCCACTAGATCCCCCCGGCCCGCCGCCCCTTTTTCTTCCCAACCTTGCCAGACCCAGACGCATCCCTCACTCCAGCCCACTCCACGCCGTTTATTTCCCACTCCCGCACCTACCCGCCCGCTCCCTTCTCCGCGAAGGCGGCGGCGGCGACGCTGTTGCTGCTACTGCCGCCGCCGCCGCCGCCGCCGCGGTCCCATCCAGGGCACGTTGTCATGGCAACGGGAGCCAGGAGATGAGAGATGATGGACGCCCCATGGGTGGCGGGCGAGGAAAGGGAGAGTGGAGGGAGAAGAGGCGAAGGAGAGGGGTGGGGTGGGGCCGGGATGGGATGGGATGGGATGGGTCAAAGGGGGCAGCGGGGGGTCCGGTTACGGCTCTCTCATGGTGTGGTGGAGAAGGGCTGCAACTTAGTGTGTGTGTGTGTGTATTTATACCGTATGTTTATAGTTACAGAAGAAACAGGAAATATAGGGAACAGGAAAAATAGAAATGTACATTTATCTGTTTGTGCCTTTATAAGAAATACATCATTATTTATATTTCTGTGAAATATATATATATTTTCAGTACATTTATATATTTATAGGGCTGTACCCATCTTTCCAGGTTCGTCCAGTCTTTCTCCCCCGCCTTCCCCGAGGGTTCTCCCCCCCTCTTTCGTCTAGCAATTCATTCGCCCCCGATGACTCATAAACCGCGAGGCGAGAAGGCTGAGCCGCTGTTCCGCCTCGGACGAAATTAGGCGTTGGGTTAGCGAGAGAGAGAGAGAGAGAGAAATAGGGTCTTTCTTGCTTGCTTGCCCCATACCGGGCTAGGATCCAGGGAGAGAAAATCGGCGGCGGGGGGTGTCTGCCTGTGTGCGTTGGCTGGCCTGGCTGCTGCCTGGCACCACGGTCGCCCAGAAGTGGGGTGGGGGAGCCCGCTGAAATTCAACACGCCCACGGCCTCTGATGGGAACCAGATGCCTTTGCAGCTACCGCGAGCTGCTTGGCAGGAAGGGCCGCGTGCTGTGCGTGTGCGAGGCCCCGCCAGGGCCAAGCAGCAGCCGCGGGTGTGTCAGGGCAGGGGTGAATAATAGCAGTGGTGGTGGTAATAATAATAATAATAATAATAGTAGCCACAGCAGCAATACTTGTTATTGTTCTCCTCCCCAGGCAGCAGCCGTGGGTGTGTCAGGGCAGGGGTGAATAATAGTACTGGTAATAATAATAATAATAATAATAATAATAATAATAATAGCCACAGCGGCAATACTTGTTATTGTTCTCCTCCCCAAGCAGCAGCCGTGGGTGTGTCAGGGCAGGGGTGAATAATAGTACTGGTAATAATAATAATAATAATAATAATAATAATAATAATAATAGCCACAGCAGCAATACTTGTTATTGTTCTCCTCCCCAGGCAGCAGCCGTGGGTGTGTCAGGGCAGGGGTGAATAATAGTACTGGTAGTAGTAGTAGTAGTAGTAGTAATAATAATAATAATAATAATAGCCACAGCAGCAATACTTGTTATCGTTCTCCTCCTCCTCCTCTTCTTCTTCCTATTATTATTATTTAAAAATAAAATAGGTTTGTGAACAGAAGAACACGCAAGGGACGCGAGTGCATTAAGTGAATCTGTATCAGTGATCTAAAGTTGTATGTGTGGAAACTTTCCAGCTAAAGAGAAATGTTTGTGTGAGATTTTGACTTTATTGGAATCTATACAGCATTAAGACTTCATTTTCCCCAAAAAAGCTGTTGGGTGGGGACTTGGCCCAGGAACATTTGGGTCACTGATGGAGAAAAGAGAGTCTGGCCATATTTTGATGCCGGTTCCGCACTAGACTGTTATAGTGCGATTATTCCACTTTCAACATCCTATGGAATCCTGGGGTTTGCAGCCTGAGGCCCCTCCCTAAACTGCAAACCCCAGGATTCCATAGGATGTTGAAAGTAGAATAATCGCGCTATAACAGTCTAGTGTGGAAATGGCCAGAGTGCATCTGCACCCCTCTGGTGTTGGATGGCTACAGCCCACCCATTCAGGAAGAGGGAATGGCAGCAGTCTTAGATACTGATATCTTGAGAATAAGGTGGAATGTGAGCATGTAATTCTTTTTTTAACATCAAAATCTTTTTCCAGACTTATAAACAGTTCAATGCTCCATTAAGTAGATTGGATTACATACATGCACACACACATGGAAAGATGGAAATCAAATTCAAACCACAAATAACTGGAAAAAAAGGGCTGTTTATATGACAAAACTGTTAGGGTTCCCCCCCCAAAAAAAAACCAGGGGGAAGAGACATCACCATGGTAATTACATACAACAGCTGAATAGTCACTTTTTTCTGGCATACTGAGAACTAGTTCTTCAATCAATTGACGTAAATAACAGTTGTAGTGTTTTTGTTTTGCTAAAAGTTTGTTTTCTTCTCCATATACCACAGAAAAATGGGAACCATTTCTCTTTCTCAACAGTGGTTTGATCTAAGTTTGTTTGTTAAGTTGCTGGTTTGGGGAGCAATTTCGTCCCTGACCAAAAGACCTTACATCCTTTCAAAACAACTGTGAATAGATGGAGGGCTTTTATTTTGTTTTCACTGTATATTGTTGTCTGGAATTTCATTGAAATTAAAAGCAGATAGAAGCTCCTTCCTCAAAGGTCTGGTTCACCCTGAGACTACAAACCTTCGTCTAGATTGTACTTAAGGTGGATACAAAAGGGGCCGGGGCTTCTCCACATTTGATAGGTGTGGGAAAGAGGTGATTTCAGCAAATATGGCTTATAGACAATGGGTTGCATCCAGTTAGGGGCATACACATTTGGAAGTCATGATACACACGCAGGGTCAAAAAGTCACAATTGGACATATTCTGCTGACAGTAGCAAAGTGGAGTTGCACAGACAGCATGTTCTTTTGTGCTTTCACTTTGCATGTTGTGATTGCATATCATCCATTGTGTGTTGTAATTGTGCATAGCAAACTGAGCATTATATGTTGTGTTATAGCATGCATTGCAAGTGGGCAGCATATTATGCACATAGATTGTGCATTGCAATTGTAATGAATGTATTGCACATTTTAGTTGTGGACTGTAGTTGTGCATCATATTATGCAATGAACATTGCATTGCACTGATATGTGTTGCACAATATTGCTATTCTGCATAGCTCATGTCGTATATTTCCACATACAAATATTTACAGTGTGTTCAAGGGATGCTGGATTGGAGCCACTGTCTATTCTGCAATTTGAAGTGCAGGTGATAGTACCCCAGCCCACATCCCATGGAGCATTTTTAAAAATGCAGGCTATGATATTGATCCACACCAACAAGGCAGTTAAAACAGTTTTCACCTCCACTAGGAGCAGGTCTTTTGTAAAGTTAATGGATCATTATCACCCATAAAATACTATGCGTTACAACTGGGATAGCTTGCAATAATATATTACTGTTTTAAACTTTTAAAATCCATATCCCCTTTCCCATTTTTTGTGATGACTGCAGTTGAGGTAAGAGGGAATGCAGAGCCTGAAGGAAGGCCATTATCCTGGTTAATCAAAACAAAAACAAACCTCAAGTACACAGGAGTTGTTAGTCCTGTCTCCACTATACTTCCTCTGCTGTGTAGCATTATGAAAGTTGCAGAAGCCCTGTGTTCTTCAGTGTCTGGCCATCCTAGGTATAATCAAGATAAATGGTTGGTTTACTTATTTCAGTAGAGGTGTCAGGTGGGGCCTGCCACAGTGCAATGCAAATGGTACTAGCCTAAGCTTTTCAGTGTTTTCACAATTTGCTATTTATGAGCCGGGGAATTTGTCCAGTACGTGTGATTTTCCCCCTAGTCATACAAGGTCCATCTGATCTGAATTTTCTAAAGTGGTACATTCCAGCCCAGCCCAAAGTTTTATAAGGAAAACTATATCCAAAAACTATATCTGAGAAAGAGACATACACTATTATCTTTAAATCTTTAAAAGAAGAGCTCTTTTGGATCCACAGAGAATCTATGCTGAATTGTTGTTCTATATGTTCAAACCTCAAACATGCTTTGTTTGTTTGTTTTTTGTTTTGTTTTTATGAACAGTTGTAGCTTTTAGGGGTTCTTTGTGAGGGGGAAGCTAATATATTTTATCCTGTACCCTACTGCTTGTTCTAGGTTTGCCATTTGTTCCTTATGTCAAGGAACAGTTCCTTATTCGGGAAAACTAAATTTCAGTTCAAAATGGAGAGCCATGAAACAAGGAACAGACAGTATGGACATGGACACCCCGCAGTCTCACTGAATTTTTCAATTTCCAACCACCCACCCCCTTGTTCTTTCCCATTTATAAATCAGATCCCCCTGCCTCAGATGGAAACTCATGCATATTTTTCTAATGTGTGCAGTTTTAGTCCTGTACATTTTCAAAACAAAGTGTGTTTTATTTTTCCACCCAAAATTGTGTTGCAATCTTTGCATATGTGTGGATTCCCAAAGTGTCCTGTTCCATTATCATTCTTGGGAAGTGTGAAAGGGCATGTTATTTTGGAAGTATACATCCAACAAATTTCTTTCCCATTCATAAGCCAGAATTCCCTCTCTGATCCTAATCACAGAGATTAATGCTTCTTAGGTAGCCCAAAAACATCAGGGGACTACACAGACATGCCCCCCAAACAGCCTCCCCAACCCAGAAATAGCTGCAAGTTCACTCCTGGTTTTGAAAAACAGGTGTGTTCTGACATCAAAGAGTGACATCAGTGAACCTGAAACCTGTTTAAAAGGCAAAGTGCCCATCCAGGAGGCTTCCAATTTCTCAAGGTACACTACAGGGTTAAAGCAGTTCAATACCACTCTATATGTGATAGTTCCATCCAATGGAGTCCTGGAAACTGTAGTTCCATTCTTCTGAACTACAGCCCTAGAAATACCTCACAGTGAAATCTAAGCACCTCACCAAACTACAAATCCCATGTTCCCACAGGACGGAGACATGACAGTAAAATAGCTATAATGGTGTCACATAGATTAAAATCTGTCCTTTTTATTCTGACAAAGAAGGGGGCACAGAGTCAGGAAAAGTTTAGGGTAGCCAAAACAATATCGGGAGGCCACCTGTAGCTCCTGGGCCATGCTTTGCCCACATCTGGTATATTTTAATGGGATGGCACCTTTGCAGTATGTGACCCAATCTACCCCTTCTACCAGTTGCCCCAGTGAAACCAGATCTCTAGCAGAAGTGGACTCAGTGATGATTGCAGATACCCTGCAATGATGGTAAGAACTTTAGCGGGGTAGCCATGTTAATTACAGTCAGTGGTGGAGCTGGAAGTGTGTGGAGGGGCGTGGCCACTGTGTGTGGGGGCGTGGCTGCAGTGTGTGGGGTATGGCCAGGGCATGCAGAGGTGTGGCTACGGGCCGGGACACCCCAAAAACATTGCCACTGAGGGCAGACCACCCTCCCCCTGCCCCTATGGGACAGATTAGTCAGCCCTCCACATTTGTGGGTTTCACTTTTGTGGATTTGATTATTCACGGATTATTTGCTGTCTCCTCTGCTGCCTCCCTATGCCATTTTTAACAGGGACTGCAAGCTTCGCGAGACTGAGAAACTGCAAACGAGGCTTGTAACTCCCTATTAAAAACAGTCTAGGGCAGCAGTGGAGGTTGAAATAAGCCCCACCAGCCACCCATTTCTGCCTTGTGAAGGAACCTGATGCCTCAAGCGAATCCACGGTGGGTTGAATATGGTGAGCATACTGTTTTTGTGTGTGTTAAATATGGTTTGAGAGGGCCTAGAGTTATTCACTTTTTTTCCACTTTCATGGGGGTCCTGTGCCCCTAACCCTAGCAAATGTGGAGGGATTACTGTAATTGCAATAAGGCAACACAGACATATTTTGTTGTTATATGTCATCAAGTCAGCTTCAACTTATGGTGACCCTATAGATGAGAAACCTCCAAGAGCCCTGGTCATCATCTGTTCTGCTCAGCTCTTGCAAGCTGAGGGCACCTGTGACTTCCCTGATTAAATCGATCCATCTGTAATGCAGTGTCCCCCTTTTCCTGTTGTTTTTTCTTTTGCCAGCATTATTGCCTTTTCCATTGAGTCATGTTTTCTCATGACACATCCAAAGTATGATAGCCTCAGTTTATTCATTTTGGCCACTAGTAAGTGTCCAGGTTTCATTTGCTCTAGAAGCCATTTAGTGGTCTTTTTGGCAGTCCAAGATATCTGCAGATCCATACCACATCTCCAATGAGTTCATTCTCTGCTTGTCAGCTTTCTTCACTGTCCTAACATGTATTGGAGGAGTTGTATTTGTGGATAACATCTTATTTCGTTAGATCATGAACATGTGCGCACGCACACATACACACACACACTTATGTATGGAGGTAGCAGGGAGAAATACAAAGGAGCTGAAAAAAGTATGGAACTCACGTGGTATTTGTCCATCGCTGTCTGCTTGCTGCCATTTTTTGTGAGCGCTTCCTTCCAGTCATCTTTTAATTCATTGGCCTCATCTCACAGGACCTATTTTAGTAGCATTTGCCAAGACTGAGATCTACACTGGAAAAGTGCACAGATCCAAATTGGAGATAAGAGTAAAGCATCTGGAGCCAAGGCAAGGGTACATAACTGGGATCCTTCCCTAAGAATGTAGTCCCCAGTAAGAATTTTGCCCCCCATTAAATGTTCTTTCATTCCCCACATTTCTAGCAATGCAAAGAGTGAGACACTGAAAATGGTTTACCCCAGATCTCTTATTTGCTGTGTTCTCATTCACCTGGTAACTTTGCCAGCATTTTTTCTTTGCACGTCTAAACTGGATTTCTAAGTGTTCAACTGAAGTTTGAAGATACTATAGTGCTAGAAATTTGGAGACTGAAAGGAAAAAATAATTTGGAGGGGAAAGCCCTCACCCCCACCCTTCATGGCTACAGCTCAGACATTAGACAATAACCATTAACTGTAGCCACTAGTGAAGGATCTTTAGATTTTTTAGACATCAGTGGGTGATGGTATTGAAGCCATTTGGCCCTGCTTTGCCTTAAAAACCAAGAGGAAGAATGGAGGAGGATTGTGGGAGTTGCAGTCTGATAATATGAGGAGCACTATAGTTGGCCACCCCTGAACTATACACTCACATTAAAATGGTATGCAATACCAGAAAGCATTTCAGTTACAAATGTGCCGTGTAATTAGGAAGATTTGGTTGAGTTTAAGGAGGGATCAGGCATTAGATGTGACTCTTCAGATACTCTAAAGTGCTAGCTCTTCTCAGCCACAGACAGTACAGCCATTGGTAAGATATTATCTTGTAGGTCAGCAATACCTGGAGCAGTGAGGGAACCATGTCATCCTCTATGTGTTATTGAACTGTAGCTCCCATCATTCCTCAGTCCGTCCTGGCTTAGACTGCTGGGATCAGCGGTCCAAGATCATCTGGAAGACCACATGTTTCCCAGATTTTTATGTAAATAATCACAGGTTTCTCACACTCACACCCCAGCTTAAAGGGTCCAGAGACTGGAAAGCCTCATGTATTGCACTGGATTGCCCTGCGACCCTTAGCATGTTTCCTCCGAAGTAAATAATGATATGTATGTATGAGACTGAAGCAGAGGTGGCAGCACAGCCAGTGATTAGAGTGATGGGAGTTACACTCCAAATAGTTAAGGGAGGTGTATTACCCTTGCTTTAAAATAAAAGGTAGCTGGACTGGGCCAAGATGCTGTACAGTCAGCCCTCCACACTTGCGGGTCCAACTTTCATGGATTTGATTATTTGGAAGTTTCTCCAAGCCCTGCTCCTCCCACCTCTGGCACTTTGTTTTGTTCTGTTTTTTAGAGAACCTGCCCTCTTGGTGGCTCTGGTCAGGCTGTGCAGCCCTTTAAAAACTTACCTCTGATCCTTGTCCTTCTCCACTTCCTCCTCCACCTGCACCCCATTTCTCAGCACTACAAACTCTCTGCTAATGCCTCCCACACACCTAAGGAAGGAGATGGGCGGGAGAGACAAAGTATGGGGTCACCATGCTGACTAATCTCATTTTGCTGAGCTGGTTTGGACCCTGGGTGTCCATTTTCTTCACCATGCCTCAGCCCCTTCCCACAGACACACATTTTGATATTTGTGATCTCCCCAGTTTTGCTGAGGTCCTGTGCACCTAACCCTGGCAAATGTGGAGCCCTGACTCTGTTTGGCGGTGGGGAGATAGTCTCTAATGTAACATGTGGCAACACCTTAAGGAAATTGCACACACGCTTCACAATGGAGGAACCTACTTACTGTACTTTCTATATACAACTGATGTGAAACAAGTCATGATGGGGTCACAGCGCCACCTGGTGCCTAAGCAGAAGAGAAATGTTTCTTTTTCTCCTAGGAATCCACTATTCCTTTTCCTCTGTCCATCCCTGGTTTATGCTAGAAGCTTTCTGTTCAATATGACTACAGGTGTAGGGAAAATGCCTGACATCATATGGCCGTAAATTCTATCTCCAGATCTTTAAGACAGTGACAACGCTTATGACTCCAGCTCTCCAGCCAGTACCATGATATATGGCTAAATGGCTGCTCCAAAGTGCCTTGGCTAAGACTTCAAACTGCTTATACTCCAAAGCCAGAATATATTTTAGGAATCAAGAGGCACAACAAAACTTTAATGATGTCTGCTTCTCTGGCTTTGAAATAAAAGTCACAAAAGAGAGGAAAAAACCCACAGAGCCTCACAGTATCCATACATAACAGCCTTTGTTAAATCAACATCTATGAGTTCACAGACTCAATGAAAGATAATTTGATGCCTTCAGCCAGGTATTTGGTTATTTATTCCAGATGTGATCCTTTATCTCTGCATGCCCCACCCGTGCTGTCCCCCAAAGGTCCCGTCTGTCATTTTCTCCCTTTCCTGTCATGCCTGTGAACTGGTCTTCCACAGGTGGCTTTCTGATGTCTTTGGACTGCAACTTGCCTCATCCCCAAACAGCACCTTCTCTTTTGACAGTCTTCTTTGGATCATCCTTTTTTCAGGTCTTTGCCACTTCTTCTCCTAGGCCCCTAGTTCTCATTCTCTAAATTCCTTTCCTGTTCTTTCTAAAAGCAAAGAAATTTACCCAATGCTGAAGTGATTCTAGAGAGCCAGAATGGTGTAGAGGTTTGACCATTGGACTACAACTCTCAAGACCAAGGTTTGAATGCCCGCTTGGCTAAGGAAACCCACTGGGTGACCTTGGGCAAGTCACATTGTTTCAGCCTCATAAGCAAGCAAAGCCCTCTGAACAAATCTGGCCAAGAAAACTCCATGATAGATGCCATAAGTCAAAACTAACTTGAAAGCACACAAACAACAAAGTGACTCTTCTGCAAATTAGAAGAGGCAGCTAATTAATACCCCAGAGGACAAGATCAGAATTCAAAATGACCTTAACAAATTAGAGAGCTGGTCCAAAACTTACAAAATGAATTTCAACAGAGAGAAGTGCAAGATACTACACTTGGGGAGAAAAAATGAAATGCACAGATATAAGATTGGTGACACCTGGCTTGACCACAATACATGTGAAAGGGAGCTAGGATTCTTAGTAGACCACAAGCTGAACATGAGTCAGCAGTGTGATGTGGCAGCTAAAAAAGTCAATGTGATTCTGAGCTGCATCAATAGGAACATAGTGTCAAGGGAAGGGATGGTACCACTCTATTCTGCTTTGGTCAGACCCCACCTGGAATACTGTGTCCAGTTCCAGGCACTACAGTTCAGGAAGGATATTGACAAGCTACAATGTGTCTAGAGGAGGGAGACCAAAATGGTAGAAGGCCTGAAAACCATGCCCTTTGAGGAACAATTTAGGGAGGTGGGTATGTTGAGCCTGGAGAAGAGAAGGTTAAGAAATAACAGGATAGGTATGTTTAAATATTTGAAGGGATATCATATGGGAGATGGAGCAAGCCTGTTTTCTGCTGCTCCAGAGACTAGGACATGGAGCAATGGCTTCAAACTTCAGGAAAAGATTCCATCTAAACGTTAGGAAGAACTTCCTGACAGTAAGAGCAGTTTGACAGTGGAATACGCTATCATGGAGTGTGGTGGAGTCTCCTTTGGACATTTTTAAATGGAAGCTGCATGGCCATCTGTCGGGAATGCTTTGATGGTATATTACTATATAGCAAGGGGTTGGACTCAATGGCCCTTGTGATCTTTTCCAGCTCTATGATTCTATGCATGTTCTACCTCTGTGACATCACTGCAATTCAGCCAATCAGTGTCAAAAACCTTCATCATAATTACTAGCAACTCCCTCAATCATATTTTATAAATAACAGAAACCTATTATATAATATCTTATTCTATAGGGCAACTGGGAAAAGTGGGGAAACATATTTATGACTATTCTATGTCTTTCACACCTAGACAATATTTTATTTTTTAAAAAATCCTTTTTAAAAGAAATTTGCCCTGACTCCAGTCAAAGAACACTAGCAATTAGAGCCACATGAGAATTCTAGGGAACTTTCCCTCTCAAGCCAGAGCAAATGTAGATAAATTATTAGGAGGTTTAGTTTGTGTATTTTTTAATGGAGACAGAAAGTAGTTTCTGAATAAAGTAAATAAATGTTGGGTATCTTCTGAGAAAGTCCTAAAAGCCTTAGCACAGTTTACTTATCATACTTTTATTTATCGTAGGAGTGCACAACTTGTGACCTGGCAGATGTTGCTGGGTCATCTCTCTCCATTGGCTATGTTGGCTAGGGTTGGTGAGAGTCTGAATTTCAGGAAGGTCAGCTGAGCATGTCTGCAATAAACAAACTGGGTTAAAAATAGAGATACACTGGCTTGATTGCCTGGGATGAGTAAGAATCATTTCCAGGTAACCTGGATAGAAAGGGTTGAAAAGGAGAAGGGAGTCTGCTCCTGCCAGGCCATCAATGTGCCAAAGACCATTAGTTGTTACAGGTAGGGTGGGTTAGTATATTTTGTAGATTTATTGCATGGCTAGATAAACTTTTGGTTTACTTGCATTGTTGCCCTTAGTTGTCAGTGAAAGCATGTTAAAATATAGGAGGCTAGCAGATCAGACTAAGGCTGATTTAGTAACAGGAAATATCAGAAACCAAACTAAGCCTTATTAGCCTTCGGCAACTTAAGTTTATTGAGCCATTTCTCACATTTTGAATTGAACTGTACATAGCACTGAATTTCTAAAACAGAGAAGCAAAGGGACTAAACTGTAACCCGAAGTCACTCTCTGAAATCTGGCTGTGTGGAGACAAATTGTGTTTACTTGATGGTAAAAGACATTATACACATGCCCAATACACACACACAGTTTTAGACCACACATCAGAAAGTAGATTCCAGCACCAACCACAATCTCAAACTAAGTTCTGATTCAGTGGCTTCAGAACTGGAGCAAGAGGTCTGAGAACCTGGTGGATCCAAGGCAGCACAATGAGCCACTTCCAGTTTAGGAAAGGCAACGTTTATTTCACCAAAGGTGGATACACTCAGGGATGAGGTACAGATGCAAAGTCTGGGGAGCTGGGCTTGACTAAAAAGGAGTTATGAAGAAGAATCTGGAAGGCTCCACATAGCCACAAACAACACACGACAGCTTCTCACCGGATCTGTGGAGAGGGGAAAGAGGAGGAGTTATTACTGCTCCATTAGGGAACATTTCCCAAGCTCCAAATCCCTTGGGCGACCTGACCGTAATTGGAGTAATGCTCTCCAGATCTGGGCCAGAACCTCACACAGTTTAACCAAATGGCACTTAGTCAGTCTTAGGGTGACCACAGAGCAGCAAATGGCTGGACAATTTATTTTAAAAAGTGATACGAATGACTTTATGGACGACCATTAATAAAAATGTGAAAGGGAATGTAAAGATGCAAAGGACAGGCTAGAGTTGTGCCAGTTAAGGATCATAATTTTTAGAAGCAAGTAGGGGAAGCTACATAGAGGAAAACAAAGCCAAAGCCAGGGGAATCAGCAGGCAAATTTCAGTGTGCAGGTTGGATGAAGATGCAGGAGGAGGAGACTGAGTTCTAACAGTATGAAACAAAGCTCAGTAACTTATTCAGAGGAAAACATATAAAGCCCCTGTTAGCTGTCTCCCTCTCTCCTTCAGATACCTGTAATCTCACACCACCATCACTCCTTCTTGGTGGTCTTTCAACCACCTTTGCTGTTACATCTCTCCCTGTCTGGATTGCAGGGAGAAGGTTCCATCATGAAGGAGGGAGTAGTTGCTATGGAGGATTCCGGGCCAAGTTCCACACTACATCCAACACTGTGCTGTGATTGTTTTTAGAACAGAAAGTTGCCGCTAGGTTTCACCAGAGGACTGGTGTGTGCGTGTGCAGCACTGGAGGGGGAGCTGTTTTACCCAGTCTTATTTGGCTGTTTTGTTTTGTTTTCCTACTCAAAGGCATGCATCCCCCTCCCCAGACTGTTTTCACCCTGTGGAGTGGAAAAGGTAGGAGTAGCTGTATCTATTGAAGAAAAAGAACAGGCAGGAAAAACAGTTAAGCAACCTCCCCTGCTTTTATTTATTCAAGAGAGACCTCAGCTGATTGTCCTTTGCCAAAGGTTCCAAAGCAGTTAAAAGGAAAACAAAGGCACCCCTCTAATGCAACCAACAGGCCTATAAAGGCTATTATCTGGATGGTTTTGCTTTTAAAGAAAGAAACAACCCATTCATTATCTTTTTAAAAAACATTATTGTATGGATATGCTGCTCTTATTTGGGGGCAGGAGGGGGACAGTGTCCCAGTGGTTTCCTATCAAGACCACAGAATCAGCACCCACCCAACCTCAGTATCTAACATTCTTGGCTCCCTCCCTGGGGCCCCACATAACTATGTCTACTATGTGGGTTGGCCCACAATCTTTTTCCCACCACTGTTTCTTCCCTCCCACTGCTGGACATTGTGAAATACTGGAAAAGCAGACAAGCCAACTGCTTCCAAGAGGCCCAGCCATCCAGTACACACTTATTTGGTTCTAAGTATCTGTCAGCCAGTGGCCTCTAAAAACTGAGAGTCAGGCCTGAAAGGGACAATCATGCTTCTTATCTCCCGAACTGGTTCTTCAGAGATGGTGTACAGGTGCCACCAAGCTTAGATACCACTTTCTCCCTGAATCCCCTCTCAGCCCACCCCTATTCTTGGTACCAATGCCACAGAGGACAAGGAAAACAGTGGTGAGGAGCAGGGACTTCAGTGTGAGGCTGTAGCTCTCCATTAGTCCCGAGAAAGGTATATAAAAATCTCCATTCCTAAAAGTACGTTGGCTGCAAAGATTTCATACCGCTGAGGCATGTTGGATTTGGCAGTTTGTATCATTTTTTCTCTCAAAACATGTTGTAAGCAAACTCACATTTTGGAAAAGTGAGATAGAAAGTGTTTCAAATAAGCAAAACAGAAGGCTGTCATACCAATCTGCTATTTATAGAAGGGTTTTTCTTCTTCCTTTCTTCTTCCAAGCAAACTCAACAACATCATTCAGAAGCTGCTGCACTAAATTTCCACTAGTTTTAAGGGCCAGTTAATGTCACACAAGGTAAAGACATCCCACAATATATCCTCTAATTTTGTTTATATATTAAACAGAGGTTGTCAATATCCACTTGAAGGGGGAAAAGGCTCCTCTTTTCTCTGACCCAGAAAGCTGAACCTCTTCTGAATGGCAGAAGTCCAACTATGTTGTAAATGGCTGCAGCATAAATTAAGTCTTATTTTTAAATCAATAAAAAATGGACCTTTCTGCCAGAAATATATTGTACAATTAGGCTTTAGTGTTATTGCATTACTGCATAATTTAGAAAGTGAGCACTCCACTAGAATTGGAATGGGGAAATCTGTCACACTTCAAATGTTGTCAGACTACAACTGCTATCATCCTTGACCACTACCCATGCTGCCTCAGCTGAAAAGAAGTGAGGTCCAACATCATTCGGAAGGCAAGAGGTTCCCCAACCCTGCACTTGGGAGTTCTGTCGCACTAGCCTCATTAGTGCCCCGGGCAGGGCCCACCTACTTCAGTGGGCCTTGTACAAAAGAACTTCCCAGAGTGTAAAGTTGTCTTCAACAACAAAGCCACTCATTCATCATCCCTAGAGTTTGCATGGACTTTGCAAAATCTTTTTTTTTCATAAGTAAGGACTATCAATAGCTGAGAGCCACAGTGCTGTAGCGGATTAAATGTCAGACTATGACCCTGCAGACTAGAGTTCAATTTCCAGCTTACCATGGAAACCCACTGGGTGACCTTGGGTGTGTCACACACTCTCAGCTCCAGAAAAAACCCATGATAGGATCACCTTAGAGTTTCCGTAAGTTGGAAGTGACTTGACGGCAAACAACATCAGTAGCTGCCAGTCATGATAGCCAGAAAAAGGCACCTTCCATGTTCAGAAACAACATACAAGGATAAGAGATCATAGTCGTGAGATTCTTTAGCCAGTTAAATTCTAGTGACAACTAGCTTGTGAAAATGCAGCATAGAATTAGGGGAAAGAGTTATAGCCCAGAGGTTTCTAGTTCAACTCACAAGTTCACTGCATCAGCACAGACAGACCATTCTCTCTCAGCCTCCAGTGCCCCAACAGGAACACAGGGATAATGATACCACTCTACCTTATAGAGTTATGGTGAGGATTACAGTTCTACAAATTGCCAGTGGTATGTAAAGTATTTTGAGCAGTTAGAAGCAAAGGGGCTTGACTGTGGCTGCTCTAGTGTTTTTGATCCTATGGTGAGATGGGAGGAACATCTGGCCTTGTGGAGGGTTAAGATTCCTCTTCCCTCTCAATGAGAAAGGGAGTTCTTACCTTCTCTGATCGCTGATCAGAGAGTGGGAATTTCTTTCCTGTACTTAGCCAGCATTTACAAATGCTCCAAAGCGCCCAATACACCATTCCTCTTATCTTTCCTCACACGGGCACAGCAAATGCTGTTAGGTGGAAAATCGCCATCTCACTCTTTGGCTGGGAAACTTATGCCATCAGGGAGCATGGTCCCATTTGCTGACATCATCCAGACCAGAGGGGATTATGGGTAAGGAAATTTAGCCCCTTACTCTATTTTAATTTCATATCCGTTTTAGTTTTATGATTTTTGATGTGTTTCATAGTAACGGTCTGAATGCACGCTGTTCTAAAAGGACACTGCCCTGAAATGTATCTTTGACCTACAAGGTAATAGGTAAACGTGTAAGCTAGCTGGCTACGTAAGGAAATGATACGTGAATATAAATCTCAACAATCAGATCAGCTGAATTTAGAGATGGCTCCATTACCCTCCAGCCCTCTCGTGGAGTTCCCATCCTCCTCAGCCACCTTCCCCCAGTCCAGCCAGCTCCCTCCATTGCCTACCGTATACTTGTCCCACTTCTTCTCTGGGTCATAGGGCTCCCATCGGCTTGCAGGGAAAATGTGCTTGTTCTTCTCATACCAGCTGCGAAGCACAACCTTGCCTGCATGGGACTGGAAAATGAGAGAGAAAGAAGTCAGTGTGGCTATTGCTGGGAAATCAGTGCCCTTCTAGCTCTGAACAGCAGAGTGTATGTGTGCGCACACATGCACATGTCTTCAAGTCACTTCACTCAGGGCAATCTCATGAGTTTCATAAGGTTTTCTTAGGCAAGGAATGTTCAGGGGTGGTTTTGCACTTCCTTCCACAAAAATATAGCATACAGCACCAGGTATTCCTTGGTGGTCTCTCCATCAAGCCTAACCAGGGCTGACCCAGCTTAGCTTCCAAGATCAGATGGGATCTGGTGCCTTTAGGGTATTTAGGCAGCAGAGCAGGAATGGGAGCAAGAAGTTTCCTCCAGATGACAAGCATTTGCCCACAAAAGTGGGAAGACGAGGGGCAGAATTGACTGCCTGGATTTAACAGTGAGGGAGACAATGGTGCTGCTCTTTTCTCTCTCACGTAGAGGGTTCATTCAGGAAGTGGGCTTGCAGAGTCTGGGGAGCTAGGTGAAGTCCAGTCACCTTCCCCTTACCTCATCTTTTTCTACTGTTGCATCACTCAAAAGCCGAACATCATCATGAACGTCAAAATTGAAGAGTGGCCCTGGATTAGAGAGTGTGAGCATGTATCAGAAAAGGTTCATGGTGAAGCACAGCTCCTGCCCCACAAACTGAATCCTTATATCCAGCTATAACCTTTCGATATTCCACACAGCAACCAAAATACCTTCCCAGACTCTCCATTTCCACTGATGTCTCAGTCAATAACATTGCTCTCCTCCAAACTAGTGCTCCTGGTTGGGTTCAACACAATTCCCACAGTCTCCCATCAGCCATAAGGGTAATGAATTGTGGAGCTGTAGTCCAATGCACCCAGAGAGCACCAGGTTGGGCGAGACTGCTGTACAATTTTCAGTTCTCCCCGTATTACAAAATTCAGAGTCCCTGAAAACTGGCCTGCCCACAGCCCTTTCCGCACTTTATATATTGCCTTCGTCCACTCCCACTCCAAGTGTCTCCTTCTATGTTACATGCAAATGCAAGCCATTGTTGACTATCATGCCCTACCACCACCATCCGGAACCCTCCACCCTAGGAAGGCTCTAAGTCAAGGGGGTAAGGATTGGAAATGGAGGGAAGGCAAAAGAGACTTACCACTTTTCCCCCGAGCCTTGGTGACAATGAAGTCATAGAAGCTGTGATGCTGGAAAGGCAGAAGGACAAGAGTTTAAGGAAGATACCTGACACAATCATTCCACAGCCCAGATTGAGGAGTCCAGCCAGTAGACTCACCTCATTTGTAGCAAATGGCAAATGCCACAGCATGTGCAGATACAAGAACTCAAATGATGGTTGCTTATTGGTAGAAAAGTCTGACACATATAAGCCTATGTTTACTCATAAGGCCTTCTTTTTTATTAAAAAATTTTAAAAACATAAACGTAAAACACAAAAAACACAAGCACCAAATCAGAACAATACATCCAAGAAAAAGAAAGGCCTTCTTCTTCAGGGGCTATATAAAATCATAAAAGGACAATATGTAAACACATGATATCTTGGTTGTATGTTGCCTATATACAGTAGTATATTGAATATAGCATATATATATCTACTCAGAATAAAACTGCAGAAATTGCATTCTAAGTAGGTATTTACAGGCTATAGGCAATGTACAAATACAGAATCCTCCCTCCACATTTGCAGATTATGAATTTGATTATTCACAATGTTGAAAATGGACATTTTTTTCTTTTTGGTTCAGCAAAGCCGCCCTGCCCCCTGCCACTGCTGGAAGTATGTCCTCTCTGCCAGGTGGCTGCACATTCTGCTGTGTAATGGCCGCTGATTGGTCAGGTGCTCTCTTTGCTCCTACCTCTCTCCTCAAGGAGGAATCTCCTTTCTCAAGATGGTGATGGGAAGCACCTAGAATGCCAGAACTCAAGTGCTCTTCTCCATCTGAGGGGAAAGTACCAGGCCTTTTGCCTTGTCTTTCCTTCTTCCCCTTGGGAGTGTCGGCCTCAGAGGCAAGGGAATGTGAGGGAGGAGCTCCGGAGGGGAAGAAAAGGGGGATTATGGGGGGGGGGTATTTGTGTTTGTTCCACTTTTGCAAGAATTCTACACTCTGAACCCTCACAAATATGGAGGAGCCACTGTAGTACCAGTTTCTTGCAATATGCTGTGTGTTTTTATGTGCTCTCCTTTTGAGATTTTACACAGCCCCCTAAAGAAGGCTTTAAGAAAATAAATAGGCCAAAACATGTTGGGATTTTCCATCAACAAACAACCATTTTCTGAGCATCTTAAGATGTGCCTTTTGTTTCTACTGTCAATTCCATTGGAAGCTGCTCTGTTTTTGTTTGTTTTGCAGATGTAAAAATAACATCTTTCCCCAGAAGGAAGGAAAAATTTGGATTTGGTCTAGTACATGAAATGGGTAGGGTAGGAATACTACTCTGCTTTTGGGACAAACCTATTCCCCACCCCACTTCTGTTCAGGCAGAGTCACAGTCATCTCAGTCTTTTTTCAGGTGGACAGAAGAGACTCTGGCCTACCTCTCCCCAACTGGATAATAGTTTGGTCAACAAAAGAATTGCTAGGTAGCAGGGGAAATGGTCCACTTCTCAAGGCGGTCAGTGGTTTTCTCTAAGAAAAAGTACAAGTAGTTATGCTGGAGGGAGTACAAATCCCATCCTTCACTTGACTGGAGCCCCCAATTCAGTCCCTTCAACTCAGCTTAATGGCCCAGTGTGACAGCTGATTGTGTTCTCCTGATTGTGTTCCCCTTTGAACCTTCTCTTAGGACAACTGTGTGTGTATGTGTGGTTTTCAGATTCCCATTCCCCTCTGATATTATAGATGGAAAAGATGTGTTTGTTCAGAGCTTTGGGCTGTAGACACTGGGCCACTAGTACATCATGGCAAACAATGAAGAAGGAATGCGCTGAAGAGCAGAGTGGGTTAACATGCTGGGCCAGGGTCACCCACTCACATGTGGTATTATGAGATCCTCCTTGATGTACATAAGTTGCTCCACACCAGCAGACCTGCAGAGAGAAACATAAATTAGAGACCGAACCCAATTGCTTTGGCACTCTCTTTCTCTGTCCCCTCAGCCCACCCCCTCAAAGTCTGATGCTACAATCATTAAGAAATCCTGACTGAAACATGAGCCTACAGCTGCATTCACTCCTCCTGAGAGCCCCTTACTATAACCATGTCCTTGTTTCAGCCTTGTTAGAAGTCTGCATGAATGCTCTAAAATGCTGTATTACTATGACGTACTCTCTTTTCCTTTCTTTCACTCTCTGTTATAGAGAGAATCTCTGTACACTCTAGGCTTTACAGCTTGAGCTTATTGATCATGTGTGTATCTTAAAGTAAAATATTTATTATCTCACCATACATCTGATATCTCAGGTTGAGGTACATTATGCCCAGTACCTTAGTAGATAATGACCTTTACATAATTAGGTCATGTATTAACGTGTCACTCCCATTTTACAGGCAAAGATTTGTGGCTAAGAGACAGTGACTTTGCGCAAAGCCAGGATTTGAACCTGGATCTACCAGGGCCAATTCCAATGCTTGTTAGAACACAAACACTTTATAGAGTGTACATGGCCTCAGCTTAAGAGAGGTAGATATTTATCCCTGCAGTCCTGTCTCTATGCTCTGCTGGACGAGTTGGAAGTCAGAAAATGCCACTAGGAGCATGCCTGTTAGGGAGGGAGAGCAGAGCTACTGCCAAAACTTTGAAGGTTCTGGACAATTTCTCTATGCAAGGGCAAGATCCATATGTGTGAGGCACAGGGACCCCAAAGAAGAACACAGTCACTTTATATTTTATAGAGTCTAAGTGGTCTCAGGTTGAGGGAGGGAGGGAGGAATTTAGCCCTGCAGCCCCGTCAATAGTCTCAGCGCCCAGCACCATGGGAGCAAATCCTGCTCTGCCAAAGCCTTTACCGGAGTTCACTGAAGTCCTTACGCAAGATCTCCAGAGCCTTTTGTAGAAACTGCTGAATGGTGTTCCCCTTCTTCATCTGCACTGCGGGGAAAAGAGGAGTCAGTCTGGAGTGGGCTGCTCTCACTGACATGAATCACAAGTGAAAAACATATCCTGCTTCCTCCAAGCACTTTAAGACAATGTACTTGGTTATCTTTCTCCTCCATTTGATCCTCACTCACAAACACCTTGAAAGGTATGTTAGACTAAGAGAGCAATTGCACAAAGCTCATCCACTGAGCTTCATGCTTCCACGGAGATTTGGACCTAGAACATCTTGGTTCTTTTAGACCAAGAGGTGGGGAAACTGCAGCCCCACACTGTTTTTGTGGTTCCTCCCCGGATCTCCCCCCCCTTTTTTTTTTTTACATATCTTTTCCACATTCCAGAATTCCAGAATGCCCCCAGAGGATAAAGGAGGCACTGTGGCTATTTTAGGCCAGGTCACTCCATGCCGAGAAACAAGTCTTCTCCTTTAGATAAAATGGCCCAGAAAGGACCCCAAAATGTGGGAGCTTTCTCCTACATCCTCTAGGGAGCATTGGGAGACATTTGGGGCAAAGCATATGGCACCCAAATCCCCGACAGCTGCCCACTCCTGCTGTACACTGACAGTCTCACTATCCCCCGGTATAACCATGTTAGCTGGGGATCGTGAGTCCTGTAGCTCAACAGATCTGGATGCAACATGGTAGGGGATGGCTGCTCTTCAACACCATATATACAGTTGCCTCTCTCTGCCTGTCTTTCCCTCATCCTCTTTCACTGAGAAACCCTGTGTATTTTATATAAACAGGACTTAAAGCTTACGATATATTTATTAGATCAGTTAACCAAAGCTTAGGTGTATTGTTTTGTTTGGTGAGTTTTTTTAGTCATGGAACTGTAGGCTAAAAGCAAACATATTCTAAGGCTGCTACTTTTCCTCTGGTACACGACAGGAAATGACACAGAAAATTTTAAAGTTGTCTTCTTTGGGTCTAGGGGCGCTGAAGCTCAGCAAGTGTGGATCTGATCAGTACTCTGAATGGGAGACCAGCAAGAACCCCATCTAAGGGGAACAAAGAAGGAGGAGGAGGGAGGAAGGAGGGAAGAGTCTAAACTAAATCTGCCCATGGAGCCAGTGGGAGGTCTGGCAGTGGCATGGCAGGAGTTTTTAAAAGTTACCTTGGGACCCAAAATGTCTAGAGGAGGCCACAAGCTGTGGGTTAGTGCACTGAATGGAGAAAGTACACAGAATCTTGGCATTCTCCACATCCAGCCACCTGCTCCTTTTCTTAAACTGTGATGGGAGCCCAATATTGGCATGGGGCAAATCTCACCTTGACAGTTCGGCGGTGCCCAGAGCCATCCCAGTAGCTGAAGGTAATTTCAATTTCTTCACCTACCCAGAGGGAAAACAAAACATTGACGAAAGGAGCAAGTCCTGATCTGAAGACTTCTGGCAACTCCCTATAAGCACTTCCCTCCTGTATGCGACTGTTTGCCAGACAAGCACTGGATCCCCTCACTCACTCTTGATTTTCTCCTGTTTGGCCTCCCACTCTTGGCGCAGCTCTTCTCGCAGGCGGTTTTCTTCTTCCTGAAAACGGGAGGGAAGGGGGCAAAGGCAGCCGATTAGTTCACACTGCAAAAGGAAGCCATCCACAGGGTGAAAGCAAGCAGCAAAGTGCCTTGGAAGATGGCGCTGGACAGAGAGTTGGGTACTGTCATGGACATCATTAATTTACTACTTGCATTTATATCCTGCCTTGCCTCCAATTCATTATTAGTTACATTTATATCCCACTTTTCCTCTGATGAGATTAAGGCATGTAGCTCATTTCTCTACCACTTTATTCTCACACTAATTTAGTCAGATAGGTCAGGCTGAGAAAGAGTGACTGGCTCAAGGTCACTCAAAGTGTTTCAGGCCTAAGTGAGGACCAGGACGTGGATCTCCCACATCACAATCAAGCACTCTAGCTGCAACATGACAGTGGCTTTCCGTTGAGAGCCTGTGAGTACCTTACCTCGCGGTCACGGTCAGGCAGGAAGCTAGTGTCCACATCCGGATTCTTCCCCAGTTTCTTCTTCTTTGGAGGCAGTTCTGAGGGAGATGGAAGAAGCATGAATGATTGAGGAACTACTCTCAGAATTCCATCGGTTCAACTTGACAGCTATCCCCCTCTGTTCTCTGTGGTCCTATTGCACTTCACCACGATTATTCCAAGACTACTGAAGTCCTCTCCCTCTGCAAACATCCAACTTCCTGTTTCTCACCTTCCCGCTCCAGCTCTGCTTCCTCCTCCTCCTCCTCAGCTCCATCTTCTTCTTCCTCTTCATCCAAAGTGAAGGACAAGCTGGAGATTTTGCGTTTCTGCTCCTGTTTGCGCTCCCGCTCCCGCATCCGTTCAAGCTTCCTGTTAGGACCAAAGCAGAGTCATCTCTGAAGAACGCGCACACTTTGGGAAGGGGAAGTGAACACTACCAGGATCTTTGAGAGGGGCAGACAGCTGAAAAATATCAAGATAGAGGAAAGGAACCAGTGTGGTATAGCAGTTTGAACACTGGACTATGACTCTAGAGACCAGAGTTCAAATCCCCACTCAGCCATGGAAACCCACTGGGTGACCTTGGGCAAGTCACACTCTCTCAACCTCAGAGGAAGGCAAAGGCAAACTTCCTCTGAGCAAATCTTGCCAAGAGAACCCTGTGAAAGGTTCGCCTTAGAGTCATTATAAGTTGAAAAAGACCTGGAAGGCACGCCAAAGGAAGAAGAAAGCAAAGACTGTGTCCTTATTTCCATAAAAACAACAGCCCTCACTGGCCTGTCTCCTTTCTCTAGTAATCAAAGAAATACTCCCTCTGAGCATGGAGGCTCCATCAAATTAGGTGACCAACACCACCCACCCACCCTCAGCCTCTGTTCTGTTGGGTAACTTGTCTTCTGTCAATATGCATGAAATAAAATCCAAGCTATTTTAATTCCTTAGGCAGTGAATCCTGTAAGTTAATTATGCTCTACATGAAGGAGTGCATTCTTTAGTCTCCACTAAATGTACTGCTCCCAACTAACAGCTTACATCAGATGTGGGAAACCTCAGGCCCCAGTGCCAAAACTAACTCTCATGGGGCCCCAATCATAGCCTCTTTTACCCCAACACCATTACCGGGTAGCTTCTCAGCTTTTGTATTTTCACTCATTTTAAAAGGTTTAAATGCCTCTCAAAGCTTTTTTTAAAAAACAAAGGTTTGAGAGAAAATACACTCCTATTTTTGTTCCCACCCTCTTTCAGCCAGTCCCACCCACCACGAGGGTGAACCCTCTTCCCCCCGTCCCCCTGATTCACTCTGAAACTGCACGTGGCCCTCTGGCTGAAGAAGGTTCCCCACCGCTGGCATACGTTCTTAGCCAAGTACTCCGATCCTCATCTACCACCATAAGTTCAAAAAGTAGGGAATAAATCCCTCAACTTAGATGACCTAGAATGTATGCAAGCCCACTACACAACTCACAGCTGCAGCTCTTTGGACTGCTCCTTCTTAGCCAGCTGCTTCTCCCGTTCTTTTACGAGTGCTTCTTGCTTGGCCTTCATGTCATTCAGGGTCACCAGGCCTATCAGAAGAAAACAGGTTAGGCATCAGACTTTCTGGAGTTGAGCATTTAGCACTAGGCCAGGACGTGGAATCCATTCAGCCAGAAGAGGAATTCCTGAGTTCTGTTCTGAAACGCACATGTGCAAAAACAAACATACATATACACTCACCGACTGTGCTGGACTTCAGCTCTGCTTCCACTGCATCGTAATGGGCAGAGAATTTCTTGTCGATGTTTGACTTCATGATGTTTTCCTGCCATAGAGAAAGGACAGATCACATTTGCCACAGGAAGAGAGAGGCTCCATGACCTTTCAATTCTTAAACTGGTCTTCTTGGACTAAACCCAGAGCCTGGAAGAGTTCCTACCTTGCACTACAACCTCCAGAATCCCACAGCCTACTGGCTATGCTTACTCCAAAGGGCTAAAAGACTTGGATCAAGTTTTTCAATAGCCCAGAAGTCTGCAGGGACATGTAGGAAGGAAGGGAAATGGTCCTACTGCCCTAGAAGAAATCTGCTAGAACAGGAGTGGCCAACAGGCTGCACAAAACATTTATAGGCCCCCGGGGCTCCCTGTTCCTCATCTTCTAATTAAAAAAAAAATTCCCAATGCCCTCTATGCAGCATAGGGGCACTTCTGTCATGTTTTGGCAGCCTTCTGGCACCATTTATGAGAAACCTTTTTTAAAAAATGGAAAGTTAAAGAGAAGCAACTTCTGATCATTTTCTGCTGTTAAAAGAAAGCCTCTCCTGGTCCTAAACATATAGCTAAAACATTGCCAGAAGATACTTCAAGGCATTTGAGAGCAATTTCTTTTATTTGTTTGCTGAAGGATGCCATTAGGCAGTGCAGCCCTCCACAAGGCTCCCACAGTTGCCCACCCCTGCACTGGAATACCACTGGCATTAAGCCAGACTTTATAGCCCATCTTAACCTAAAGATCTGGGAAGAATTACATACTTTTTTCTCCAAAACATTACAATTTTTTAACAGAGATATATTGTCTTCAGTTGGAGATGAACACATCTTCAAGGAGAAAGTGCAGCTACACAGATGTTACCAGAAGGAATTTCACCTCTTCAATCACAAGTCATGTTCCATGAGAAAGGAGCAACAACCATGACAAGAAGCCATTTAAAACAAATCCAGCTAGCCAGAGAGGAGCTCTTTTCGCTATCATCTATAGGTTCAAGGATAAGAACCAAGCGGGAAGATCTGTGGTCATGTTTAGAAGATAGTGCTTGCAGAACAAGGTCTGAGACAAAGCAACAGGAAACCATCTACCTGAGAGACTTTCAGGCAATTATGCACAGCATTTTTGAATACCAACACTGAATAGAAGGAAACAGGCAATGTGAGCAAAAAGTTGTCAGAAGCAGACCCTGACGGAAAAGATCTAAGTACTGGAGTGTCACTATTCAGGGTTGTGAAACTAGTTATAAAAAAGGAAAGGAAAGGAAGGCAAGTCCATGCATTGCAGAAGCAGTAAAAGGTCACCCAGGTCCAGAATGAAGAGAACGGCAATACCTGTGAATGGATCTGGGTCAAAACAAAGAAAGAGAAATCAATGTGAATGTTAGCTACAAATCCATAAATCCATCAGAACAGTTGGAGGAGGAATTCTTTAACAAATTCATTTGTTCCGTGATACTAAACACACTGTGAGGTTTAAATATTACTTAGGTCAATGAAACTGTTCTTCTGTTTCATGTGTTTAGGATTACAGAATAAGGGTTAGGATATTTCAACACCTAATTTAAGATCTCCTTATGCAGTGGCAGAAAAAGCAGTTGTACCTGTTTCATTCGTGAATCTTATCTGCACCTCACCTCACACTTGCTACACAGAGCGTGTTTGTTACAGCAGGCACGAGAGGGTGATAGCGCAAGGTGGGAAAAGGTGGGAGAAATTAGGTTTATATTATCTCCTGACACATTTGGAGTTTTGTTCCTGACATTCAATCTACAAGTGGCTAACCTACATTTGAAGCAAGAACTAGAGTCGATCTCATGGCTGCAGTATATTATATGGTTAGGGTGGGATGAGGCTGCTCCACTAACAGAACTGCTTTCTGCAGCCAGAAATAGGAAGGAAAGATTCCTCCTCTCCTCTGCAGACCCAAAATCTGAAAGAAACCCTCTGATTTTTCAAAATCCATTGGAACAGATTTTTTGATTCTCTAAAAAACTCTAAGGAAAAAAAGAGGGGAATAAAGTTTTCATGTATTAAAGGCTTCTTCTGGCACAATGCTGAATTTAATCCCTATGTTTCAAGGCAGCAACACCACATTTCTGGGTGCCCTACAGTTTTTCTAACCACGTTGAAATTGCCCTGTATTCTGGAGGCAGGAAACATAGACTATCTGAGATAATTCTGCATGGGTCTGATATTTTCCAAAAGGTCAACGAGTCAGCCTTAACCACTTAAGTTTAACACAGCAAAACTAATGGACAATGTTAAGGCAACAGGTGTCTTTTGCAATCTGAACATCCTAAGTGTGGTTACTCAAAATTAACAAAAAGAGAAAGCATTTCAGGATTAAAAAGGGGGAGGGTAAAGTATGTTAACTCTGACAACTAGGAGCCTCTCTTAGGAAGAAATGTTCAGTCACAGAACTGCTCAGAAACGCTAAATACGAGCTACAGCCATACAAAAAAAGAGGAGGAAAATCAGCAAAGGAGGAACACAACTGCATATAGATTTCATGAGACAGACACCAACGTTTACAGGTGGCAGGTAAGCGATGGACAAGTAACTGGAAATGCAAAAAGAACAAATACATCAAGCCAACATCAGGCGGGGGGACACACCTCTAAATAGTATATAGTAGTGGAACATTTTGTAAGTTGTGACCTTTCCCCAGAAAGGGAAACATTTATTTGGGCAAGATTTTGACAAAATGATCCAGAATATCTTCCTCATTCCTGCTACAGAAGATAGATAAGTATTCTTTGAGGGTAACTTAAACAAAAACAAGCTAAAAGCCTAATGAAGGGACCATGAGAGAAGTATTATTAGCAATATTACAAGAACATGGGGGCATTTAGGTTTAATGCTTAGCTTACCATGACATTAGTTTAGGTGTGGGATAGAATGAGCTTAGGGGTGAGGTGGGGAATCCCTGTATCAGTAACATGAATGTAATATCAAATATTTCATAGACTATTTGATTTAAAATTGTCTTGACATCCTGCATGAGAAACAATACAAATGTCCACAACTAGCACACTAATAAGTCAAAGACTCTTCTAGCATCACATGTGAAATCGTCATAACTTTCAAAACATGCATAAAATCTCTTGGACTTGTATTTTACAGGCAACAATTGTTGGTATCTCTTGTTTCTGACAATCCGTCAACGAAGACAATAAACCTCTCAACGCGCACGCGCGCACGCACGCACGCACCCCCCTTCCCCATTCTTCATACCCAAGAGCCTCCTTCCCCTGTCTGAACAATTCTGGGTCTTATCCTGACAGCAGTACCAGGCTTTATCAGCACTTCCAACATTATGTCCTGAGTGAGCAGAGCAATCCAACAGCACCTCATTTCCTCACGCCCCAGCCAGGGTATCTACTTCCAGTCACCTCAGCAATGCGTTGCCTCATCTGCTCCATATGCTCACGCTGCCGCTCTCTCTTCTTCATCAGCTGGAGTGCCCGGCCAGCTTCGCTGGCAGCTCCTTTGTATTGCGCCATGGTCGTCGATGGACCTGGGATGCACAAAGCACAGATGATTTGACAAAGCTGAGTGGTGTTTTCTCTTCTGACAACTGATGTCTGTCTTTAAACTCACCTCTCCTCCATTATCGCTTTAGCATGGGACTGAGGCACTTCCACTCTTCAAGTGTTTTGGACTGCAACTCCCAGAAGCCACACTAAGCACGGGCAATGGTAAGGAACTGTGGGAGTTGTAGTCCAAAACCTATAGGAGGAAGCCCCCGCCCCATTTTAACTGGAGGTGCCCGTGTTGAAATCGAGACCTTCTTCATACAAACCATGGCTTCTCCCACTGACTCATGCCCCTATTCCTGAAAAAAAAGGCAGTACAGGAACAGAGTACCGTACTCCCCAAAAAGAGAAGCGAAGGGGGAACCAGCAGGACAGACAGGGCAGGGGGTTCGAGGACGGAGGTGGGAAGCGTGGCATTTTTCCACGGGGCAAGGAAACTGCGGAAACACAAAGGGAACCGGTGGGTGAAGAGGGAACAAGCCTCACCTGGTCAAGTCTAGCCGAGATTTTACACTCCTTTCCTCTTTTCCAGCCTCGGATCTTCCCAGCTGTCTTCAGCTACGTCACTTATACGCGACCGGAACCGATCTCGGATGCTCCGTTTTCCTGTAGCTGGGATACGCGGAAAGAGGGGAGTGGGTTGAGACACAACACTAACTTCCGGCACAAACTAGAGGCTGCGATTGGCTAGGATTCTCCACGGAAGCAGAGTGGCGTCGCTCTGACCCTCAACAGCTCTATGGTGAAAAGCTTCTCCGCGCAGTATTTTGCTGGGAAACGCTTAGCGTAGACTAAAATCATTTCGATTCGAGTCCGGAAGTGTTGATAAAATTATTGTAAAGGGTCTCTTCCACTTTCAACCTCCTATGGAATCCTGGGGTTTGCAGTTCAGGGAGGAGCATTTAGAATGCTCAGCCAGAGAGCGCTTCGGCCTCAGTAAACTACAAACGCCAGAATTCCACAGGAGGTTGAAAGTGGAATAATAGCACTACAACAGAACAGTGCGGAAAGACCCTTAGTGTGCCTAGCTTCCTTCTGTAGCTTTGGTTTTTAGCTACAAAACCGCACTGTCTCAAGAATCATCCTGGGAGGAGGGATGGTAGAGATTTAAATCCATTCTATTTTTCTGTCAAATTTCGACTTCCACAGCAGTTCATAGACTGTGAGGAGCAATGCCCAAAGGTATATCCCAATACAGCTGTAGTTCAAGAATATTTTTTTTTATGTAGATATGTAGTTTATTTTCATTTGCCCTTTGAATCTGGCTATATTATTCATGGTTTTTGTTATTGTTGTTACTCGTTATTTAAATATAATAACATTACTCCCAGGAGACAAGGTCACATCCATAGTTGTCCCTTTCAGCATTGGGTACTTTTCCCTCTGCAGTGGCCCCTCTTCCGCCAATTAGGCCCTTTCCGCACTAGCCTGTTATAGCGCTATGATTCCACTTGCAACATCCTATGGAATCCTGGGGTTTGCAATTTCGGGAGGGGCTCCCGGCCCCTCCCGAAACTGCAAACCCCAGGATTCCATAGGATGTTGCAAGTGGAATCATAGCGCTATAACAGGCTAGTGCGGAAAGGGCCTTGGTCTGGGTTGTTAGTTTTGAATAAAGCTTGGTGGTGTATATGTGCGTGTGTTACTGATTATAAAGCGCATTCCTGATTATTTGAAGCCTTTGAAAATTGTGGTAAGAGAGATAATTCAAGGGGTGTTTGTGTTGTATTTCTATAACGATGGAAAGTTCCACCTAGTAAATTTGCCTGATGTCGCTTTCCAAGGTAGTAGTATGATGTTATCTGCATACTTTTGTTGGTGTTCCTTCTTCCAGTTTTCACACCTCCTTCAGATTTCTATGTATGATTGTGAAGAAGCTTGACAGGAAGAGAATGAATGCATTTGAACTGTGGCACTGGAGGAGAGTTCCGTGGATACCATAGACCGCCAAAATGACAAATACATTTGCCAGAGCAAATCAAGCCTGAACTGTCAGAAGCAAGCCAAGATGACTAAGCTGACACTGTCATATCATGAGAAGACGTGACTCACTAGAGAAGACAATTATGCTTGTCAGAGTAGAAGGGCAGTTGGAAAAAAAGAAGACCACATTACAAGTGGACAGAATCAATCACAAAGACCTCAATACCAGGAAAAATATTAGAATGGATTATAGAGGACTGTTCGCAAGTATTTTGATTATAAGTAATAGTGATTAGTAGAAGCCAGCATGGCTTTGTCAAGGACAAATCCTGACAAACTAACCTTATATTTTTTTTAATCAGATCACTAGTTTAATAGATGGTGAGAATGCGGTGGATGTCTTTTATCTGGATTTCAGTAAAGCATTTGATAAGGTCTCCCATGATATTTTGATTAACAAACTGACTGATTATAGATCACATGTGATTATAGTGATCTATAGTGATTATAGATCACATGGATCTATAATTGGTTGCAAAACCATGCTCAAAGAGTTGTCATCAGTGACTGTACTTCAGGCTGGAAAGAGATCTCAGGTAGAGAGCAGCAGGGTTCTTTCCTGGGTCTTATACTCTTCAATATTTTTATCAATGATTTTGATGATAGAGTGGAAGGAATATTTATCAAATTTCCAGATTATATAAAACTATGGAGCTAGCTAACACATTGGAAGGCAAGAACAGAATTCAAAAGGTTCTTGATAAATGAGGTAACTGGGCTGAAATTAATACAATTAAATTCAACAGAGACACATGCAAAATTCTATATTTAGGCCACAAAAATTCACTGCACAAGTATAAGATGGTAAATACTTGGCTCAACAGTACTACATGTGAAAAGGACATTGGGATTACTGTTTCTCATAAGTTGAACATGAGCCAGCAGTGTGATGCTCCAGCAAAGAAGGCAAATGCTATCTTAGTCTGCATTAATAAAACCATAGTTTCCAAGTCAAATAATAGTTCCACCATGTTTTGCACTGGTCAGGCCTCATCTGGAGTACTGCATTCAGTTCTGGGCACCTGATGTTAAGAAGGTGGAGTGAGTGAGGATGATAAGAGGTATGGAGAACAAAACATATGAGGAAAGATTGAAAGAACTGGGCATGTTCAGCTTCCTGAAGAGAAGACTGAGTGGTGACATTATTTAAATACCTCAAGGGCTGCCACAAAGAGGACAGTGCAGGCTTGTTCTCTGCTGCCTCAGAGGGTAGAACTAGGTCTAATGGTTTGAAGTTACAGTCGGGTAGATTTTGACTGAACATTAGAAGGAACTTTGTGACAGTGAGAGCAACTCGGCACTGGAACCGATTGCCTAGAGAAGCAATAATGTCTTCCCTGTATGTCTTTAAAGGCTGGACAGCTACCTGCTGGGGATGCTGTAGCTAGAGATCCTGTATTGAGCAGGGATTAGACTTAATGCCCCTAGGGGCCCTTTCAACTCTATGGTCCTAAAGGACAATACAGCCCTGATTTTGCAAAATCTGAGCAGGGCTGTTGGTAACAGGGTGATCTGGAAGTCTCTCATTCAGAGAGCTGCCATATTGAAGCTGATCTCATGACAAAATTAATAGCAATTTTTTTTCAGCTTACAGACTTCTTGCCACATACTCTATTCTGGCCCGCATATGTAGAGTTTGTTCTCTACTTGTTGTGGAGGACGAGAAGTCTTCAACCACTTTAACCATTTAGAACAAAAGGCATTTTTGAAATCTTTCCATTCCATTGCAGTCATGTAGCAATTCATCAGGCAACACCTCTTCCATCACTACATCTAGAATTCCTGCCCATTGCAAGGCTTTAAAAAGCACAGAAGAGGAATCCTACTGGCATACACTAATGAGAGAATTAATTTTACAAACGCAAAAAAAGAAAGAAAAAGCATTTCAAACCACTGCACTTAAAAGGGATACATTGACATTTTTGGCGAGTAGATTTTCATGTGGAGTCTTAAGCATTAATTACAAGCAGAAGCTTTTATGAACTACCTTTTACTTCAGTGTGTTCAATTTTGATTCCTATATACTTACACATTTGCCTTGCCCTTTACACAGAGGATCCTATGAGCTGCAGCTGGGAGCAAGTGTGGACTGTCTTAATTTTTAATGCTTTCATGTGGTCCCTTAATTTGTTAATTATTGAGCCTCCTACATCCTGCTTTTTAACGTGTTCATTTATTTTAAAAAGCAGAAACTAGGAAGCTCAATAATTAAACCTAGTTACAGAATTGCAGAATTTTCCCTCCAAATGTTCCAATAATTGCTGGTTTCTACTTGAGCCCTGTTTTGCTTAGAATTTTCCACTGTTCTTCATAGCTGCATCTATCCTGATTGTGTTTGCTCTATGTCTCACTAAAAATAAGCTATGTGTTTTGATTCTGACTTGTAAGTCAGAGCGTTTCTCCAAGAACGTTTTTCCTCTCCTTTTAGAGAAGCAAATAATCTTGACCATAAATAGTTCACCTGTTTTCTGTATCAAACTGAATGTATGAAAAAAATGTGATTTGATTATATAATGTAATGTTTAACAAGTTTACTGATCAATAGGAAGTTGCCATTTTTAGTATCACTTTGCTGTCTGAACTTCTGATCTGAACCAAGGTTTCTGGCCAGCTTTGAAAATGCACATTGTACCAAGTGCCAAACAGTGTAAACAGTACTTGGATTTTTCAGCTCCAAATATTTTCAGATAGCCGTATTTCTTTTCTTCAGACGTTACCGAAATAAGTTGGTTTGAACTACAATAAAAGCTTCTTTTAAATCTTTGAATTAGGGTGGAAATCATGCAGACTTCTAGATGTTGCTAGACTTCAAGTGCCACCAACCTTAACTGGAACAATGAGCACTGTGGTCCACAAAGATCTTGAGACTGTATGATTTCCACCCCTGCTTTAAATGGTTTCTTTTCTTACCTGTGAGGTGTACTATACTATGAATATAAAAAGCGGCTTATTGTAGAGAGAGGTTTGTTGCAAGTATAATATTGTCATGCTAATGTTTTCATTATAAGGCAAAGACAGGAGTAGAGAGTGAGGTTCATTAGGAAGGGATACCCAAACTTTCTACCACAAATTACTTCCTGAGTCCCTTTAAGTATTTTTTTTCCTCCCAGCCAGGGTTTTAACTAAAATAAGTACAACTAAGAGAGGAAATTACCTTCAGGAAAGAGCCTCCAAGCTGTCCTGGCCTCTAGGGAAAAGTTTAAGGGGGGATGTGAACAAGCGAAGGGTTCAGAACTATTCTCACTCAGTTCAGCTCTTTAAGTGCCACCTCCACTCCAATATTATCTTAGCCAACAATTTCTGTTTCGAAAGAAAAGGCTTTAAGCCAATCAACTAAAAATGCCTTACACCTAAAGTAACTTAAGACATAGCACTAACAGAGCAATCCTGTACTAGGTCTATCTTAGCACTAGGGCAGTAATTTGCAGTTCTTAGCTTTCAGCCCTTAGCGCTAGCACAAAAAGACAGAATACATGAAGGATATTAGCCAGCTGACTACAGTTAAGGCACTACTATCATTGGGTTAGAAACTGGAGGGCAGGCAAACAGTTCTGACTACATTTATTATTAAAGCGTAGCCATCATTGACTCTCATCTCAGCTCCTTAATATTGATCACATACTAGCTTCTTTTCGTCTTACCACCCTTTGCCCAAGTTTTTTGGGAAGAAAGAATCTCAGAAGCAGGAAGCAGTAGATTCTGTGAAAGTCTGCAACAAAAATAAGCCATGGAAACTAAGCTGCAGGTTTTATGGATCATATGGCCCTGGGTATTGTAGAGGGATTCTTTGCAAAAAATGATGCATCCGTGCAGGTTGTGGTGCCTTTCCAATGATCTGCTCAACCCCTGCTGCAAGATTCCATTTCACACAGGTTATTTTTCTTCCATCTCCTGAGCTCAGCACAGTCTCTCTCTATACAAAAAGCATGCTACTCCACTCTTAAGAAGGGTTTGGGCCTGGCCACTCTTCTTTCTCTCACACACACGGAAATGGTACCAGACAGAAGCCAGGTATAGACTAAGTGAATTTATTATCTTGAGACAACTGAGCAGCTCTGGGATGGAGGGAGGCGACCCCTCATATCCCCCTAAAGTTACAGACAGATTGTTAACCATAAGCCAGCTTTGGCATGAAGGAAGCCTCTGACACAAAATAGGCCCCAGGCCTCTTTGATGATGTCAGGGCCTAACCCCCCCATCCAAACCTCATTAATTCTCAGGAGTGTCAACAAAAGTTTGACCTGCTTCGTTAATAAGTTATAATAAGTTACAGCAGGTGGCAGCAAGTGGAAGGGGACAGAACCACCACCCTGTCCCTATGTCCAGCACACGAGAGACACATACACACACACAAATCTTCCCACATTTTAGGCTAAAGGAACTAAGAGGGACTGAGGGGACAAAACAGACGCAAGACAAACAGAGGCCTGTGGGAGCCTGAAGTGGCAAGGTGGGGACACAGGACTGGCTAAGGAGACAGCATGTGTGGAAGAGATGGTTCAGAATGGCTTTTTGTGCCTCCACATCCTCATACTGTAGCAGTAGCTATTCTGGTCTCCTCTCGGTGAGAAGGAATGGATGTTCAAACCATGGTGAGGATAAACTGAGGAAAGCGCTATTTATATGCCTGGTAAAATGGGCAGAGAAGATCTGTTAAAAGTGAAGCAGGAGACCAGTTCAGAACTGGGACAAGTGAAGATCGGGACGGGGCTTTGAGGCACAGAGGAACAATGATGGGGCACAGCTGGTGAAGAGAATGAAGACTTCAGAAAAATGTGGGGCGGATGGAGGAGAGAAGAGGATGAGAATTTTGAGATTAGCTGCAGGACAGAAAGCCAACTGCACGTACATGCAATGACATGCATTTAATTCCAAATGGCTGCTATTTCTAGGATAGAATAGGTTTGCAATGGGACAACTTGAAGTGCAAAAGTGGTGAGTGTGCTTAATTCTGCCTCCATTCAAATGTGGTGTTTACCCTTGCAAACATGAAGTGAGACCATCAGGGAGAACAAATTGCTGTGAAAAGTATGCCAAGTCACCCCGGTCCCAAACTGCTCTTTTCCTAGATCAGGGTGGAATTTAAATGCATGCAATTGTATGTAATAAGACAGCTTGGCCCCAAATGCCTGGAATAGGCACTGGAAGGAATGTAAGAGGTGGATTTTGAAAAGGTTTAGGCTGCCCCAAGTTTGGTCCAACCTCAACCATGGGGCAGTGGGGGAGTAAGAGACCACCAGAAGGTGGTGGTGGGGAAGATTAGTCTAGAAATGTGTTTTCTCCTTATGTGTTAAGAGGACTGGTCCCAGTAAGGAGAAGTCTGGCCTAGTGGAATGAGGATTTGGAGGACAAGCCAGTCTCAGGTGAGGTGTGGGTTAGAGCCAGTCCCTAGTGGGAGTATGGTCCCTTGCATGGGGAAAACCTGGGGGGGGCAGGGAAGGAATGGACATGGTCACTGCTCGTCCTCGCCAAAGACATCATTCTGGCGCCGTTTCATGCTCTCGAAGTCAAAGGGAGCCCCTGCCATGCGCCGGTAAATGTCTTTGATGTCATCACATGTTGTCTCAAAGTGAGTGGTGGCATCGTATGATCGTGAGCAGAATATCTGCAGGTAAAAGCAGGAGACAAAAACAAAACCAGTGTATTAGATGGATAGGGGAAGGTGGAGAGAGAGAGAGAGACAGACAGACAGAGATTGGGGCCAGGACCCACTCCAGAGCCAGCTCTGGACCCAGCCAAAACGAGTTTGTTCTCTTTTCCTCTGAAACATTTCAGAAGATCTAATGTACTAGAGAATCTCACCTGACTTTCAGTTCCATCATCAGTAGGTTCGTATATATCACTGATGGCCACAAACCTACAGGGAGGAAAAGATGAGTAAGAAAGACTGTTTCTCAGTCTAAGGTACAAAACTGGCTTCCACGACCAGGCACCAGGACTCAGAAACCTGCTAATCCTATTTATGACAAGGAGGACAGAGATTAGCGCATACACCAACAGTGACACCCTCTCAAAGTACAAAGTAGAGACCTCTCATCTCAGAATTTCTAAAGTCTTCACTTACATAGATTCAGTTCCATTCTCAACACTCTGCCCCAGAAGATGATTCATCATAACTCTCATCTATCACGAACCATGGCCATTTTCAGATCTAATATCAGCTTTTCAGTTTATTAAACTTCCATCTCTCAGTAAACTTCCACCACTTTACTTTTCATCATACCTATAGCAATTTTGTTTCTTAAACTGCTTTTGTATTCTTTCAAGGTTGGCTTCTTTTAGACGAAGTGGTAAACATTCGTCTGGACTGCATGTGGGGCTCACACAATGCAATACCCCATTGTAGAGAAAACCAGTACACAAAGGAATGGTAAGATTAAATCTTTCTTCTTGACATCACAATGAGATGTTGTTCTGGTACGGAGCGTCCATCTGCCCTCTGTGGTTTTACAATATGGATAAAAATTTGTCATCACATTTACAAGAACTAGGCCAAGTCCACATGTCTTCTCTACTACAGTTCTCCTGCTTGGTCAGTTTCCTTGTCTGGGTTCATCAACTCTTCCTATAGGCCAGGGGTAAATGACTCCATGCCATCCAGATGTTTTCACTGATAATTCCCAGAGATACTGATCAGTGCCCACACTGACTAGGGCTTATGGGAGTGTACCAGTTTGTCTACCCCTGCCTTAGTCTTTTCTTTTTTAATCTTATTTGGAAAAAATTATCTCGGGAATTATCATCTTAAGCCACCATTAATGTAGCATTACATTACACTATAAACTAGGCTGGAGCACTGATATGCTCTTCTTTCATTGTCTCATTGTAGCCACGTACGTGTTCGTCAAGGCAAACAAATGCATTCATCTTATCTTCTGCATCAGGGATGTGGTCCTGTTGCTGGATTGCAACAGCACCAATGGTTATGCTGTCTAGAACTGACGGGAGTTGCAGTCCAAAAACATTTTAAGAAGCACATGATCCTCCTTCCCTGCTTTAGCGTGTGAATTTTAGGTGTGAAATCACCTTAACTTACAATTCCATACAGCATCCTCCTCTGAAAATTTCCTTCCTCTCTAGCTTCCCCCACCCACACTCACTTTTGGTCGATAGGTTCAAGCAGCTCAAGGGCCGGTTGCACTTCATTTTCAGGTGAGTCCGTCTCCACAGTAGTGCTCGCAATAGCAATGTACTTGCCCTGGGCAGCTACATTGTGGGCAGAGGAGATGAGACAGACATAGATATCTGGGTGGGAAACAAGTAGAAAGAAAAAGTCAGAAGGATGATCCTTAGCACCTTCTACCATGTATTCAAATGCCACCACTTCTGTTATATACAGATCCAGCAGACAATGTTCCGTTTTAGTTGGTACAAGGAAGGACTATAGTTCTTGCATTGCATGGGAAGGGTCTCAGGTTTAATCCTCAGTACAGTGAAGCAGGGCAGGAAAGGTCCTTTTCTGAAACCCCCAAAAGCTGCTGGCAGTCTATATGGAGCAGACAGTATCAAATCAGATCGGGCTGCGCAACTGCATAGGGGCAAAGGGCCAATTTCCACCTAGCCCCTCCATGGGCCTCAACTGCACCCCTGCAGGAAGTCCAGATACCTATTTTCCTCTACAGTCTCTGCATGGGTTGCGGCAAAAACGGCCTGAAAGCTGCATTGTCTTTTTTTTTTTTTTACACGAGGAGGGTTCAAGGGCCACAACAATAGGATTTGGGGCCACATGCAACCCACAGGCCCACAAATGAACTAGATGGACCAACAGTCTAACTGAGTAGAAGGAAGATTCTTATGTTAGTTACACCACACATTCCAGTTCAGTCTTCTAGTCCACTAGGTCCACTCGATCTAACCTCACAACAATCTTATGAAATAAAGATCTGAGAAAGATGTAGTGTTAGAAGGCACTTGTACATGGCATGCCATCCTGCAAAAGAAGTCCATAACCAAGTAAATTCCTGCCGTTCCCACTGCTACTCTCACAAACTCCATGTCCATTAGCACTTACCAGACTTGCGCCCCACTTGATTCTGGGGAATGATGATTTGACAGGAGTTGGCATCACTGGTGCCACGGATAGGGTGGCTCAGAATACAGATGACACGCACAACCTTCCCTGCTGGGCGCACTCGGTCTGGCACATAGCTGGGATCACAGATCAGCTGCTTGCAGCGGGCCACCTGGGGTGGGAGAGTTAACATTATCAAAAGGATGTGGGGAGGGGCCATCTTTTCTTTCCTGCACACTTCAGGGGCTTCTGCCAGTCTCCGTTTTGTAGTATTTGTTTTACTCTTTCGAAAATATAAGCACTTTGGATGCCTTGATACTGAAAAATGGCATTTTCTTTTTCTAAAGTAGATGCCCTGAAATGAAGCAAGTTTGCAGGGAAAACCAGGAGATGGTTTTTGTATGAAAGAACTGTTCTGTTGCTGAAAAGAACAAATCTCTGACCACACATTCAGAGGAATCTCATTCCATAATCTACACTTACATTTCTGAGCCACTATTTTACATCTCATTCTAGTTGCTTCATATGGGGAGTCTTGTGTAAGTGTCCTCTCCTTGTCCTGATTCAAGCTGCCAATGTATACAATAGAAATAAAAGCTGAAACAGATAATCAGAAGTTTTTGTTGGGTTTTACCACACTACAAAGCAGCTAAAGGAATGGTGGGTTCCAATATATCTACACACCAAAAGCAAGGCCTCCCTAACATTAGGTAGAGTCAGATGGTGCCTCACACAGCAAATCTAAAATTGCAGCAAATTTGTTATTTACTTTGTTATTAACATATTTATAACGCTAGAGATGGAGAAATGTGATTATGGAATTTTCTGCCTCATGCACCACAAAGTTGGTTGGCTTGAGGTAGTATACACCTTGACCTGGTTGGGTGTAAAGCAAAATGCTTTAGGTTGGCCCTGATCGAAAACCACTAAGTCAAGGACAAGGCAAAATTAGGATTCCTCACAAATGACATATACTGGACTAAAGAAGAGAAGAAATGAGAAGGACATCTGCAAGTCCATGTGGACTCAAACGATTAGCATGAAGTAACACAGGAGGTGGAAAGAATAAAAGTGGATTCTGGATGCAGACAAACAGCACGAACATTCAGGCTTCTTATAACAGAAACTGTATTTTCTCACTTCCAGTCGCATGGTGCGCGCAAGTGGTCGCACGGAGCGAGCTCTGCAACTTAGTGCTATCTCCCGCTGGAATCCAGCCACTTTTTTCATCTGATAAGTGGCTAGACACCCCCCCCCCGGTAAAGGGGGTGCGGAAGATTGCTCGAAGGGGGCTCCGTAACTGGTGCCGAGCTCCTTCTGACAAGAGGGAGCGGGAGGCTTCAGGGGGGCCGAAAGGCTACAACGGATCCAGCAGGGATGCCATGTTTGCGACACAAGCGCTGCCGCCGACTTTTTAAAAAAGAAGACACGATTTGAGACTGTAAGCATCTGATCTAGTTTTTATTTCATTGAGACTGCAACAATTTGGAACTCGCAGCGGTGAACAGGAGTGGCAATACGTAGTGACCCAGCAGACTGTATGTAATGGTAGAAAAAAATTTTTTAGAAGACTACAACTTGTTAAGATAAACTGTATACTAAGAATGTAATGGATTTCACTAGCGGTTTTGATTAAAAGAGCATAAGCAGAGAGCTACAGAGACGGGATCGAAGTTTGTGCTTTTTTTGCCTTTGCTTGGTACAAAGAGACTGGACTGGATTGAGAATATGGTTACCCTAAACTTAAGCTTTTGCCTTTCTGTTTTTGCCCTCCGTTTTGATTGAATTGACTTGGAATTTTGGAATCTTGGTACATAATTGATCTGTGTTTGTTTGGGACCTTACATCTGTGTTTTCGGGAGTATAGGATTTAAGACGTGGCTGCCGAACTCTTGTGGATTATAGTACCTTTTTTGGTGACGAGATGGGACATTGGTATTCTCTTTTGGATTTTTTTCTTCTTCTTTTGGTCTATTGAACAACACTGAACATTGAACTTAGAACAATGAACATGGAATATTAAAATTCAGGACTGTGACATTTGGATTGTGGTTTTTTTAAAATCAGGGACTTTGCTTTGCAACTGCATTGTTTCCTTTATTATTTGTCCGTTTGGCTTTTGAGAACAATTCGAGGATTTAAAAATATTCATAAGGGAGTGTTCTTTGAGGCTGTACTGGAAGGACAGGAAAGACAGAGAGACTTTTGCCCCCATGCAGCGGAGCAGCTCAGATTCCTGTTATCAACATTGGAGGAGAAGGAGGAGAAGGTCTGGGAACAGTTCCAGAAGAGAGAGGAGATTCAGCACCCGCTGGGAGGGGGAAGTGAAAGAACTGGGCCTAGCCACAGCCCACTGATTATATTGAACGAACTCACTGTATGATTTTATTGAATGAATTTGATGAATGAATTGAATACAATGTACTAGATTTTAAAATAAGTGGTCTTGTCTATTTAGCTATATATAATCCTATAGAATAAATCTATATATCTATCTATCTATATATATATATACAAATTCTACATATGTAAATTGATACATAAGACACTTGCATAATCTACATATACAGCTATTTTTATTTCCATTTCATTGATATAGTGACTGGGTAGCAGTGTTAATTTCAATTTAAAGTAATTAATTCAAGCTAAGGATATATGTTATTGATGTGATTGATTTATACATGCAATGAACTGGATCTAATGTGAAGGAATTATAGATATAACAATTTGACTTTTATTAGAATTTGAAAACTACAAGGTTATAAATAGTAAGCTTTTTGTGTGCTAACTGTAAAAAAAATAGGTATAAGGAATTGATTTTTATATTGAATATTGATTAAGGTAACAAAAAGCAAAAAAGCAATTTGCATTAGGTACTAAAAAAAGAATCAAAATCAAAAATGGACCAAAGGACAAGAAGAGGAGCGGTGGCAGCTGCAACAACAACAATTTCCCAGGCAACCAGACGGACATCAGTGGATATACCCCAGAAACCTCAAGATCTCATGTTACAGATGATGGAAGAGTTTAAAAGCATGAAAGATATAAGAAGTGATATAAAAGAAAGAAGGAAAGAGATGAGAGCTGACATGAAACAAGAAATAGACAAACTGGGGAAGAAACTGGAAAATATAACAAAGGATGAGACAAAGCTAAAGACAGAAACAAAGGAGATAAAACAAGTTAAACAAGTCGAAAAGGAAATGACTGAGATGAAGGGGAAGCAACAAGAAGATGAATTTCAAATTACTCAGCAAGAGTTACGATATCGGGAAAGATGTCTTCAATTTAGAGGTGTTCCAGAGGCTTCAGCAGAGAATCTGTACAAAAAAATTGTACTGGCTTTGGCAGAATTCATTGACATTGAAGAAGAAAAGATGGAGACGTATATTGACAGAATGTTCAGAGTTTCCTCCAGAGTAGTGAGAGAGAGGAAATTACCAAGAGACATCATTATAACGTTCACGAGGACTATGGTTAGAGACAAAATATTGCAGCGAAGCTACGATGGACTACTGAAGATTGAAGATAAAGATGTCAGAATTTTCAAAGATATACCTTATCAAATCCTAAAGAAAAGACAAGAATATAAACCGTTGGCCAACCTTCTGCAAAAGCGTCAGATTAATTATCGATGGGAAAAGGTTGAAGGCTTGTCCTTTACTTATAAACAGCAGAGATATAGGATTAACTCAGTACACAAAGCAAAAGAAATGACGGATAGATTGACGAAAGACTTACAAAAGGACACCTCTGAAGGAGAGAAAGATCATGAACAGCTACCTCCAGAGGAGGAGAGAGAACAACTACAAGGAGAAGAAGACGACGGAGAACAAGAGGAAGTAATAGAAGTAGTTCAGGGAACTGTGGAACAAGAAGAAGGGGAGGTAGACGGAGACATACTGAAGGAATAAGCTAAACTTCAGTAATAAAATATTAATATAACCCATAAAATGGATTTGAAGATTTATTCTTGGAACATTAAGGGGTTTAACTCTGAATACAAAAGAAGACAAATTTTTCACCATCTAGAGAAACAGAATATAGACATAATATGTCTGCAAGAAGCTCGAATTAGAACTCAAGATTTGAGATATGTCAGGAATTTGAAACTAGGTAGCTGTTTCGCAGCTACGATTGAAAAAAAGAAGAGGGGAGTTTTGATATACGTAAACTCAAAATTTGGTGCAAAGCAAATCTTTCAGGATAGCAATGGTCGTTATACAGGAGTTGAAGTTACTTTGAAACAGGATAAAATATTAATAGTTGGAATATATGCACCAAACGGAGCTAAAGGTGAATTCTTCCCTACAATACAGGAAGAGGTATTGAGATATCTTAATGAAACAGGAAATTCTAACATTATTGTTTTGGGGGATTTTAATGGAGTAATCAGTCCCCAAGTTGACAGGACAATGCAAAAGTTAACTCCCCGAAACAACGGCAAACTTCCTAAGAGCTGCTTTAATATGATGGACAATTTAAACTTATATGACACTTGGAGATACAAGAACGGGCAACTGGATGGACATACACATTATTCGGATAGACATAGGTCAATGTCAAGAATAGATATGATGTTAGTATCCAAACAACTTTTGATGAAAACTACAGATATGGACATTCTTCCCAATTTATGCTCTGATCATAATCCGTTACAATTAAAGATAAGAATTAAAGACAGAGAAAGAACATGGAGACTGAATGATGAGATTTGGAATAAGGAGAAGTACATAGCAAAAGCAAAAACAGAGATAATTAACTATTTTAATGAGAACTTGATGTCGGAGCTGTCGATGAAAACCATTTGGGACGCAAGTAAAGTAGTGATGCGTGGTAACTTTATCAGATGGACTGCAGAGATTAAAAAAGAAAAGAGGAACATTGAGCAGCGAATTTTGGAAAAGACAAAAGAAACTGAACAACAGATGAGACAAAATCCGTCGGATAAACAGATTAGATTACAGATGAAGGTAAAGCAAGCTGAATTAAATCAACTTAATTTGTAAGAAATAGAGCGACAGATAAAGAGAACAAAATATAATTTCTTCAAACAAGCTAATAAATCTTCAAAACTTTTGGCAGGTTTGCTGCGTAAAAGAAGGTCCAGAAATATCATAACCGAGATTAGAACAGGAGAAGAAAAAATTACAAAACAAGAGGGAATAAAACAAGCTTTCTATAATTACTACGTGAAGCTGATGAGTAAGATCTCAAAGGGGAAAAAAATACAAGAAGTGGAAGAATATCTGGAGAAAATGAATAAAATGAGATTTAATGAAGACCAAAGATCAATCCTGAACAAATCTATTACTATGATGGAAGTAGTTGAGGCTATTAGGAATTTGAAGAACGATAAAGCTCCAGGACCTGACAGCTTCACTGCAAGATATTATAAAATTATGGAACATGAGATTTCAATACCTTTGCAAAGCACTATAAATGAAATAATAAAGGAAGGAATACCAGATACTTGGAAAGAAGCTAACGTTGTGCTGATCCCGAAAGAAGGAAGAGATTTCAGCGATGTAAAGAACTATAGACCAATATCACTTTTGAATACAGACTACAAGATCTTTGCTTCAATTCTAGCAGCGAGGCTCAAAAAAGTGCTGTTAGAGGTAATTGATGAGGACCAGAATGGCTTTCTACCAAAAAGATCTTTGAGAAATAACATTAGAACGGTCTTAAATGTAATCGAATACTATGAAAAGCATAATGAACAGAAAATGGCCATGATATTTGTAGATGCAGAGAAAGCTTTTGACATGATCAGCTGGCCATTCATGAAGACGGCGGTTAAACAGATGCAGGCAGGAGAAAAATTTGTTGCATGGATTGAAGCAATTTACAGCCAACAACAAGCTCGACTGGTCATAAACTGTGAAAGAACACAAATGATAGAACTGCACAGAGGTATGAGACAAGGGTGTCCCCTGTCTCCTCTGCTATTTATCATGACAATGGAAATACTTAACAATGCTATAAGAGAAGATAAAGAAATAAGAGGAGTCCAAATTAAGAAATATCATTACAAGTTAAAAGCTTTTGCTGACGATCTGGTCTTCTTACTGGATGACCCAGGGAAATGTATTGAAAAACTGATTACTACAGTTCAAGAATATAGAGAATTCTCTGGTTTTAAAGTTAATAAGGAAAAAACAGTCTTCTTAACCAAAAATATGACTGAAAGAGAAGAGATGGAATTAGTACAAAAAACAGGATTCAATAGAGGACAAAAGGTAAAATATCTAGGTATTTGGATAGCCAAAAGAAACAATGAGTTATTTCAAGATAATTATGAAAAAAAAATGGAAAGAAATAACAAAAGACTTGGAAAGTTGGACCTCCATGCGTTTGTCAATGATGGGGAGGATAGCTGCAATAAAGATGAATGTTTTGCCAAAAATGAACTTTTTGTTCCAAAATCTTCCTATAATAACGAACATGAAACCTTTCATACAATGGAAGAGAGAACTAACTAAGTTTATATGGCAAGGGAAAAAACCTAGCATAAAATGGAATACTATGACAGACTTAAAAAGTAGAGGAGGAATGGAACTACCAGACTTTCAAATATACTATAAGGCCGCGGCTTTTACGTGGATATAAGACTGGGTAGACCTACAAGACACGAGAATGCTGGCACTGGAGGGAGCAGACTTGAGAATGGGGTGGCATGCCTATATGCTTTATGATAAAGCAAAAATAGATAAAGACTTCACACATCACTTTATCAGAAAATCGCTTCTGAAAATTTGGGATGATTATAAAACTAAAAACTTACGGCAGCTCCCCACCTGGGTCTCACCGCAAGAGGCTTTTTTTGGCAGATGGACAGATACAGATAAATGGTTGCGATATGACGATATAACTGAGAGATCAACATCCAACAACTTTAAGATTAAAACAAGAGAAAAACTAGAACAAGAGGGAACAACATTAAGTTGGTTTCCTTACAGACAGTTAGCAGAAAGGTTTCAGATGGATATAAAAACATATGGAATTGAACTTAAAGAGAAAACTGGAGTAATTAAATGGCTGTTCGGAAATCCGCCTCATTTACTTGCCCAAATATATCAAGAAATACTACACCAGGAGAGGCAAGAAGAAACAGTAAAGGCAACAATGATTTCATGGGCACAAAATATCGGACATTCAATACAATTAGAGTCTTGGGAGCAGAGCTGGAAAAAAACACAGAAATTTACAGTAGCACAGAATTTGAAAGAGAACTATTACAAGCTATTTCATAGATGGTACATGACACCAGATAAATTAAAAAAGATTTATAATACAGGTACTGGACAATGTTGGAAATGTCAGAATGAGGCCGGTACGATATATCATATGTGGTGGACATGTCCTAAAGCTAAGAAATATTGAACTGAAATACATAACAAAATATGTGCATTAATGAAAGTACAGTTTGCTAAGTTACCAGAATTGTATTTGTTAAATATGACTGATGTATTAGAAGGTACTGGTATAAAGAAGTACTGGAGAATATTACTGTACATGATAACAACAGCTCGTATTGAATATGCAAAGATGTGGAAAACTCAGCAAATACCCACATTAGAACAATGGTGGGGTACACTGATTGAAAGCAAAAATGCTGATATGCTCTCTCAGAGATTAAAAGGGAAATCAGACGAAGAGACACAAAAAGAATGGCAAATTGTAATGTGTAATTGCTGGGTACCATCAGATGGAAATCTGTGATTCATGATTTAAGATAAATTATGAGAGGGCTACAGGATATACATCATGAAGCGGGAATATGGAGATGGAATGCAAGAATCAACAAGTAATAATAGCACTAAAATGTAGTACAATATTTTAAGCATGTTAAGAAATATTGATAATGAAATCTAGATCAGTGTGGAAGATCAGAAATATTTCAAATAAGTTGACAGTTATAATTGTTTGTTTTATATCTGGATTTGAATAAAATGATTATAAAAAAAAAATTACAGAAAGTGTATTTTAAGGTATGGTGCATCTTGTTTCAGAAACAATCCTCCTGGAACTCCCAGCCCCAGAAGGAATTATCCAGCTTCTACTTACCTCTCCCTCTGATTTCACCCCAATGACTTTGCCGCCTTCCATGACAATCTCATCCACTGGCTTGTTGAGCATGTAGGTCCCACCATAGATAGCACTGAGCCTGAGGACATGAGGAGGGCAGCTGATGAAGGGTGCTGACCAGAACTCTCCCTCACCCCACCCAAAACACAAGAACAAAACAATATCCTGCCAACATGAAAATGCAAAAATCCCCCAACGGGTCTTCTTTAATTCCTGGTGTATTCCCTAATGTCAGAGCTGGTTTTATTTTTCACAACTGATATAAGAAAAAAATTTAGTTTTGTAAAAAAAACTTACACTACTTTAAAAAAAAAACAGTGGCCAGCTCTTAGTTTATAAAAATATAGAATCAGTTTATACAAAACAATATTCATGGAGTTTCTGTGCTTTTCCTGAACGTGTTTTTCTCCTTCACAATACTAATCAAGGGTTGTGTATGTACAAGTATCTCTCTGACATACCCATGTCTCCTTTTTGTCTACCTCTGCTGCAAGCAACTGTTATAAAAATTAGAATTGTTTTCAAACTTGGGTATTGAATAAATTCAGAATAAAGTGTACATGTTTACACTGAGCCTGCAGATAACTGATGTGGGCAATCCATGGAAAGTTCAGAATCTGAATTTCTTAGAACAGAACAAGCAACTGGGGTCAGTGCCAGTCTTGTCTTTTGATCTATGTTGAGAAACAGATCAAAGGCAAGAGCTGTTTTCTGCCAAGGATAGTCATGTGCCCTACAGAAGTTAGCTGGACTGCAACTCCCAGAAAACCAAGCTTCCTTGGCAATGATGAGGAATGCTGGGAGTTAAAGTCCAAAACCTTGATTTCAATTCCTGTTTTATTTGCCCTTGATTTCCCTATGAGATTGCATACCTGGCAAAGCCCTGGGGAAGCTCACCCAGACCGTAAAGAGGGTAGAGGTAAGGGCTCTTCCCATAGCGGGCCAGGGATTCACTGTACAGTTTGATGCGATTGATGGTATCCAAGCAGGGCTGATCCAAGTAACTGTGGAAAGAGGGGAGGAAGAAATAAACCAAACAGCCTGCTTTGGTTCAACCTAGTATAGAAGGCAGCATTAGACAAAACAATAGGAAGTTTCTTTGGGGGCAGATCAGACATGTGGTGTTTTATTTGTTTGCTCGTTTTTGGTCTTAGTGAGCCAATGACTCACTGCTTTGGGGGGAAACTCCCTACTTGATTGATAGATAGATAGATAAATAGATAGACAGATAGATAGATATTTATATCCCCCCCCGCCCATACCAGAACCTACTACCCAGTGCAGGAAAGGACATCAGACAAACTTTCATGTTACTCTCAGTGGACTTATGCATTTCCCAACAACAAGAAATTGCTAGTGAAGACACAAGTCTTAGTGTGGTACATAACCCCCTTGGGAGGAGAAAGGGGAAATATAAATCTAAGTAATTAATTAATCAAATAACCAGACTGATGGGGCACAGAGCGAACCATGCTACAATCCAAGAGGTTTCTGATGAATCACTCACTCATCAGTACGGTACAGTGCCAGTGCGTGCCCTGTAAAGTCAATGACATCCTGGCCCAGATCAAAGCGCCGGTAGACCTCACGCATGGTGGTATTATGAGGATCCACACCCTCTAGTGTCTTTGAGTCATTCTCATCAAAGTTTGCCACAAACACCAGGAACTTGCGGAAGCGCCTCTTCTCAAACATGCCCATGAGATCTGAAAGAGAAGTGAGATAAGCAGAGACAATGAGTGGGTTGGAGAGAGCATACTGGAGAGAGTTACAATGAATTACTATGGCACATGATCACTAAAGAGAAAGCGAGCCCCTGTTTTCCCTGTAGAAGATCTCAGGTTCACTTCATGGCATCTCCAGCTGAAGGGACTTCAGGCTGTTAATGGAGTAAACACACTGCTCTATCAGGAGGAGCAGAGAAAGAGATGGCATCCCTGTTATGCTTCCAAATCTGAAGGAAATTTACTGAGCATCACCACGATGTCTTTTTGTCTATGAAAGGTAAAGACTAGCATTATCATTCCATTTCCTGGATTCCAGTATCTCAGGTTAAAAACTTGGAATGATTAAAATTTGGCAGAAATCCCAACCTACTGCAGAATGTGTGTTTCAAGAAATAAAAGGTGTTCAAGAACCAAGGGTTTCAAGTATGCACTCCGTAGAGAAGGCTGCCCAGTGCACCTATGCACAATTTACTGCTCTGGCTTTCCCTCTTTTGGGCCTGAGTACTTCCGATGCCTGACTACATCAGAATCAATCAATCACTCCCAGTATACAGATGCAACATCTGAATTTGCTTGCCCTCACAGAAATCATATCCATACACACCATCCAAACAGACACACAGTGGGGTAAGGTTATTGGGCTCTTCTGAGTATAGTTCATTCTCAAATGGTAAACCTTTGCAGGTGTAAAAGTGAACCATGCCTCCAATTTCCATTCAGAAAAGAATTAAGGGTAGCTTGGCTACCAGAAGCTTCAAAAGCGTTTTTTGTAGGATGGTCTTTCTAATGCTGTTTCTATGGGATGGCTTTAATTGATTTTTGGGTTGTACTCTTATAGCAATTGCCTGAAGGGCTCATTAACAGATTAATAGGATATATATTTGAAATTAAAAGTAAACGCAAACAAATAGAGATCCAAAGGTGCTCTGCAAGGTCAAACAGAGCAGAACTTTGCAGCAGGTACTTGTTCAATCCAGAGCCACTCACTGGATGCCAGGGCTTCTGTCTCTGTTGATGGCACCTTGTAGATCTTTCCTGCCTTGTACACAAAGCTGCCCTCCACCACCTTGAAGTCCAGGTAGCGTGTTACTTCTGTATACAGCAGCATCTTCACTAGCTGGCCTACGTGAGAGAAGACAACCCTTTATTTGCCTCCATAGGTAACTCCCACACCCAAGGCAGAACAAAAAGATTAGCCAAAATATTATTTAAGATCTTTATTTATTACTTCTGAGCCCACGAGGGGACTCAAAGCAACACACAACAAATAAAAGCATTTAAAACTTTAAATGCACAAACACAGAAGAACAGATAAAAAGGCTTTTTAGAACCAACAACAAAAGATTACAGGAAGCTGCACACAGATGGTGAGAAGCTCATGTGCCTGAAGTGTACAGGGAGAGCTGCAGAGCACAAGCAACAGAGCTCCAAGGATTGTATAAACTATGTCTGGACATTTGTCCATCAGTGCTGGCCAACTGCATGCAAAGACCTGGCCCACATTAATACACCAAAACATCTCATGGTGCCACTAGGTGAGTGTCCTCCATCACTGTACTGTGTCCCTCCACAGCAAGGGTAGGAAACCACCGATACTCCAGATGTTTAGGACTAGAATCCCACAGTTCCTTACCACTGACCAGGCTGAGTGGGATTAATCGCAGAACTGTAAAGTCAAAGGCTTTCATGGCTGGAATCCACAGGTTGTTGTGGGTTTTCCAGGCTTTGATCCTCTGCAGATGCCAGCCACAGGCGCAGGCAAAACGTCAGGAGAATATACTAATAGAACACGGCCTCAAAGCCCAGAAAACCCACAACCGATGGCAGAACTGTTCAACAGACATGTCTTTTTTTGCATCCGAGCCCTCTTTCAGGGGGAAAAAAAAGGGATCATCTCTTTGGCCAACAGACCAAATAGAAGTAGACTTACCATTCGCCATGAGGAATTTGGGGATAAGGTCAACATTCCAGTCCCGGCCGCGCCCCATGGATTCAGGGGGCCCCTCTGCAATCTCAAAGCGCTTATAGAGCTGGTGGTTGAGAGGGGAAAAACAATGCACTGTACATACTTAAATGAGGACAATTCAGTTTAGAATGCACTTTACTGACACAAAGGAACAGTTTCATTGGGTGCAAAATACAGGAAGAGAATTGATCTCAGCTGTATCAACCAAAGAAAAGGTGAAAAGTCTCCTCAGACAGGTGAAATTAGTTCCACAAATGGGGATTCTCCTGGCCAAAAGGCGTAAGAAACCCATTAACCAATACTCACTGTACTGTGAGCACTACCACTATTTCACAGTGTTCCCACTCCAAGGATATTGCTGCTGCACTGTTACAGGATGTTTACACTGAAATTGGCATGCAAATACAACCATCACTATTTTGTGATACAGGTGGGCATCTGGTTGGAAGATTCTGGGGAATGTGAAGAATTTGCATAACAGAAACTCTGTGAACTAGTGCTTATATGGCCCTTTCTCTGACTGATCAAGGTGGCTTGTATACATTATCTCAGTAAGCCTTTAAAGTGTCCAATGTTTCCTCCCTTACTGCAGGTGAGGAGTCCAACAGGCCTTTGTCCAAGTTGGATTCCTGGGATCATGGTTCAGTAGGGATTGGAACTGACAATATTTCCAAAGCAAATAACCATGTACAAAGACTATCTCTGATCCCTCACCTCTTCCAGGGGAGTAATGGATGAGCTCTCGCCTCCATAGTATGGATTCCGGTCCATGTGCAAGACCTTCTTGCCATTCACAGACATGATGCCTGAGAGGATACATTCCTAGAACAGAAAGTGGATAAAAGTATATCTTCTCCATATTCGTTCCAAATGTGCCACAACAGGTTCATTTTTCAAAAGGTGTTTTAGATTTTGCGAAACATGCCTGGATGTTCAACATAAAATGCAATTAACACAATACTGAATGCACACTGTGGAAGGGAAAAGGCTACAGCGAGAAGCCTGAGGTTGTTCTTGCCTCCCAGTATCATCCCAGTATCTGCTCCAGAGAAGGAGATAGGGAAGCAAGTTAAACATGGGGGTGGCTGATAAAGGAACAGAACAACCTGATCTTAAGGAAGTCTTGAGAAACTGACGTGGGGGGTCCTGCACAGATATGCTACCTTGAGCTTTTAGCCACAGACAGGTGGGGGTGTGCCAATTAAAATGACAAAGAGTTTCCTTGTCATTGACACAAAAGCCAGAAGGGAACAATGTCCTGACTAAATCCACAGAATGCCCTTGCCAGTTTCACCTGCAAAGTCTGGAGATGAGCTTCAGTTAACAAATGGAAATGTGTGTGAGTGAAAAGGAAAGCTCACACTTTACACTTTGAAATTCGGGGCCTATTCTTAATTTAGCAGAAATTCTTCATTTAGGCTGGATCCTGCCCCACTCTGATTAACACATACTCTCGCTGAAAATCTGAAGATCAGTTCCATAAATGCAGGCCAACATGCAAACCTAACTTCCTATATGACCTGACTGTGCTTAACAACATGATTTCAGCCATCCAAAGTTCTTTCAGTTATCTTCAATTACCAGAATGGCAGGGGATTCAGACACAAGGAAGTGGCAACCATGCTCTTTCTGAGCGGAACTCAAGAACAGGTCCTGGGCAAAGTCCAGTGTTAGACTCTTGTGTAAACATATCGCACGGAAAAGGAAGGGACCTATTAGGTACTACTTATGTAAGTTCCAGTGATTTCAGTGGGGCTTCTCCACTTGGGACGAATTCTGGATTTACCCCCACACAGTCAATTTATTCAGTCCCCTGTTACATCTGAATTAAGCATTCTGCGGAGTCACTGTATAATTTTTTTTTATCAGTGATACAATGGGCAGAACTCCAGAGAAGTTAAGATTACAACTTGCAGAATTCCATAGCTAGTTGTGGGGTATTCAGGTGGGGATGATGAGAGTTGTAGCCCCCCAAATTCCTAACTTTTCCAAAGTCTGACTAGATTCCAGATTACAGTAAACCTTCCTAGACGTCAATTCTTATGTTCCTTTGCAAGAATTGTTGTTTGAGTGAAGGGAAATTAGGGGATGATATCTGAAACAGGAATTTTTCCAAGGAGAAAATATGCCCACACCATCACTACTCCAAACTATGAGTCTGAAGAGGTCCTTTAGCATTAGCACAGATTTACATTGTCTTAATGAACATTTCATCTCCCCAGCTGTTCTTTAGCTCTACAAGGTGGAACTAGAAGCCCCTAAGAGAAAATTCTGAATACCAGCATTCACCCACAGGTCCAAGAATTACTTGGGAGAACTTATTACAGTTATGTCATCACAGCTAACCACAAAAGATGTTTGCAATGTTAATCTGCTGTTAAAAGGCAATGCACTGTGACTGTGGAAAGAAGGGGAAGCCTATTTGCCCCAAGAAGCTAAACGGCATATCCAAGGGATATCAACAATCTGGATTTATCCAAGAACCTGGACCTGGGGCCCAAGAGGGGGAGGTGCCAACAGAAAGCAGAGAAAGAATGGCAGAAGAAAACTGATTGTTCTCCCTTCCTAAGAGGTTGTGTCTTTTTCTCTTCTACAACCCAGAAATAGGATGGTTTCAGAGTGAGGGCCATACAGTTCAGACCATTTCCGCACTACACTGTTATAGTGCTATTATTCGACTTTCAACTTCCTGTAAAATTCTGGGGTTTGTAGTTTCCTGAGGCCAAAGAGATCTCTGGCTGAGAATTCTAAAGGCCCCTCCCTAAACTACAAACCCCAGGATTCCAGAGGATGTTGAAAGTGGAATAATAGCACTATAATCGTGTGGTGTGAAAATGGCCTCAGTGATGGAACACATAGGTAGGTGGAAGATCCCAGTTTCAATTCCCACCAACTACAGGCAGAGCTAGGAACTACTCCTGTCTGAAACCCTGGACAGCAGATCCCAATGAGGGTACAGTCAACAATACTGAACCAGATGGACCAGTGAGTGTCACTTGGTCCTTACGCCATTTCCTATGTTCTAGAAACATAAAAAATCCCTTTGCCCTCACTACCCAACAGGGCTACAGGCAGAAGATGGAAAAGCGACCTACGCGTATGCAAGGGATCAGAACACCCTCCCCTCATTTGATTACCATTCTCAGGGGGTCAGAGCATGGGAAGAGTGGAACAGATAGTGCTTCCGGATTTAGCTTAGAAGTTTTCAAGTACAGCTACAAAACTCAGATGGGAAAAGAACAGGGCATTGACAGGAAGATCTGGAGAACTGGATACAGAGGATGGAATCTGGACTGTTTAAACTTGCAATGTGAGAAGCATGTGCACCCGAACAAGGCACTGGACACCTTTGCACTGCAGACTCTTCAACCTTGGGATGGTGATAGGATGGACCTTTCCTATTGTGACTCCAGGATTTGGCAGCTGAGTGTTAAATGGCTGCAGAGATGTTGTGGAATGGAGGGAGGGATGATAGGCAAACTCTAGCAACTACAGCAATATGACATGGTCCTTTCCTCCCTTTCTGTGCCGCCTAACAACAAGCTCTCCTGCCCTGTTGCCATTAGCAGCACCTCCTGCAGAAATCAGCCAAAAGGAAGCTTTTGATAACATAAACACTAAAACACTATCGCCTCCACAACGATCGCATATCGGGCCCCTATTAAAAGCGCAACTGTGGAAGCCAGGTGTTGCGCTGGCAGTTCCAGAACGGGCAGAACTGTCGGGGGGGAAAAAGAAACAGGGAGCGATGCCTGCAATTGATACCGGTCGGCGCCCACCGTCAGGGGCCGGGGATGGCGTCGGGTTGCATCAGAGGAGGTGCAACGGGGCCAACCCATCACCCGTTAGGTCGCTGGGCGGGGGAATGGAGCCAAGGAAGAGGCGAATGCACGTCTGGGGGAGGAAAAAATACAACTGTAATTCAGGGTGACATGCAGGAGCGACACGGAATCCAGGCGTTTAGCAAATGAGAAAATGGGCGGGTAGCAGCTACAGTGAAGGAAATGCACAATAAACGCCGCTTCGCTCGGCTCCCTCGCCCACCATCTCGGCCGGAGCTCGCTCGAGGAGCAGCAAAGCGGCGGCCTCCGAAGGATTTCTGAAAGGCGGCAAGGAATGCAACCCCACCCGGACCGGATGACGGGATGCGGGAGGGAGAGCGGGATGCAGCGGCGCAGGGAGGCTGCTCCTGCCGCTAGGCTAGGACGAGGACGAGGCGGCGGCGGCGGATGCATGCATAGCGGGGAGGCCGGGCAGGTGCATGGCTGCTTTTCCCCTCCCCCGGTAGGACTCACGGTCAGGCCGGTGCCCAGCACGATCACGTCGTAGGCCTCGTCCATGATGCCGGCTGCGGAGCCGCCTCCCCCCGCCCCGAGCGGAGCCAAGATGGGGCCGAACAACCAAGCAGCAGCCCGAGCGGATCCCTCCGCCGGAAACGAGTCCGGGCGGCGCGAGAGATCTCTCCGCCGCGGGGAACCGCCTCGAAAAGGGTCGCTTCTCCTCACCCTTTTTTTTTTTTTTCCCCCTCCTCTTTGCTAAGGACGCGGCCACGGCTGGGAAAGAAGGGGAGGGGAATGGAGGCGAAAGGGGAAAAAAAAGACAGAGGGGTGGTGGGGCTGCCTACGCGCAGAGAGGGAATAAAAAAGAAGTTCCGGCTCTGTTCCTTCTCTATCATCACCTGAGGGGGTGAGGCGAAGGGCGGGGGAGGGGGCTGAAGATCTTGGGCGCCCCCCTCTTCTCGCCATGGAAACCGCTGTTGCAATATGGTGGGACTCTTGTGCTGAAGTAATAAATAATCCTATGTTTTGTTTTCTTATTTAAAGGAGGAGAATATGGAACCGTCAGGAATGTTTCCCCTCCTTTTTTTTTATTATCTCCCACTCGATCACAAATCAGAGGAAAGTAATCCTCCTTGACCCCTCCGCGAAATAATCGCACACACGCGCTAAAAAAAAAAAAAAAAAACAAGTCGCCTTGAAGCACTTACACCTCTTGGCCTTTTCCGCAAGAGGCTGGTATAGCGGGATGATTCCACTTTCAACAGCCTATGGAATCCTGGGGCTTGCAGTTTAGGGAGGGCCTAAACTGCAACCCCCAGGATTCCATCGGATGTTGAAAGCGGGATCATCGCGCTATAAGAGTGTAATGCAGTTGGTCTCGGTGGGATGTAGATGCTTCCCCCCAAGACCAAAAAAGGATGCGCCTAAGGAACCTGCTTCTCTTTCATACGGTTGCCATCACTCCTTGCGGGAACAGGTCGGGTGTGTGTGTGTGAGAGAGAGAGAGAGAGAGAGAGAGAGAGGGAAAAGGAAGACCAGCCAGCGTGCGGCTTATGGGCACGGATAGACTTACTCAGAAGTAAGGACTGCGGAGTCAAAGAGGCCGGCTATTGTGTAAACGTGGCCGAGAGAGCGGCCTCGAACGCGCAAGCGCCGCTGCCCGGCGCGCGCAAAGGGTGGGGCTGGGCTGCGCCGGGCGCGGCGTCTCAGTCGCTTCGCGGAGCTAAAGCGAAGTCGGCTCACTGAGGAGCCGTTCTTCTGAAACCCTGTTGCCCGTGGTAACGGAGGAGAGGACGCGCGCAGCTCCCGTGTGTCTGTTTCTCCCCGCCGCCGCCGCCGCCTTGCAGCTGAAATGGCCACCGCCGCCCCACCCATGAGAAATGCCACGGAAAAGAACAAAGCCCTTGTTCCTCTCCGTGGCTATTCCCTGAGCAAGGTGGCGGGACTAGAACCACCTCGCGGCGTTGGAGCGTTGCCAAGGAAAGGCGCCTTAATGTCTTCTTCAGGACGTACACAGATACAAAAGGGCAAGCGCCCCCTTCCCTTTTGTCTGCCCTCCTTCGCATCTGGTCATCGTCGTGGGAACGTCCTCTTTGAAAGGAAACAAGCCCCCTGTCCCCTGACAGGAGAAGATGCCACGCACTTGTTATTTAGAAGGGCTGAGGTTAATTCTAGAACAGACGCGAGGAACCTTATTTTTTCCTGCTGGGGACTGCACCCCAGGGGGATTAAGGCCGTTTCCGCACTGCACTGTTACAGCGCTATTATTCCACCTTCAACATCCTGTGGAAGCCCGGGGTTTGCAGTTTAGGGGGGGGGCGGCCTTTAGAGTTTTCAACCAGAGAGTTCTTGGGCTTCAGTAGATTTACAAACCTCAGAATTCCACAGGAGGTTGAAAGTGGAATAGTAGCACTATTACAGTGTAGGGCAGAAATGGACTCAGTGGGGCCCTCCCTGACACCCAGATCTGCTTGTTTGTGCTGGAGATCTGCTGGCCACCTGCCCAGAGCTTTGGACATTAGGCTGAGTCTTCAGGCCACAAATTGTGCACCTCAGTTTTCAAAGCTCACAGGGCTATTACCACAAATGTAAGAAGCTCGAGCTGGAATATTTTGTATTAAGCAGGCCATCTGCTGCCCACCGCCAGATTCCCTGTCCTGTCTGATGGACCCGCAGGCCTTCTAGAATTTGGGAGGGATGTCTCATCTTAGCAACAGGAGATTTGTATGGGCTACCCTATTGTCCTGGAAAGCATTTTGCAGTGAGTTGGCCTTGCCTGGGCATTTAAGACCCACTGACTTTACGAAAGACTTGCCCCTGGCGGGAAGAAAAAGTGCAGGGACCATTTAATGGTATGCAACAACACAGTAGCAAACATTTTGTCCTTGAGGGCTATAGAGACTATAATGAGGAGTGCTCGCACTTCACAATTTACCACCGGCTGTTATACACAACAGGAGTAGTTAACTGCAGCAGGGACAATTTTTGCCTCTGTGGACCCATGACAAATTGCTACCTGAAAATTGGCTGCAAATCACAGGGAGTCTACCTTTGGTTGTGATTGTGGGATGATGAAGAGTATTCTTGCTAAACTGCACTCTGGGAGACCTGAAAGAACAATGTTTTATTGTTTGCAGGCATTTTTGGCATGAAAACCTTGTTTTTTGTTGTTGCAAGGGTATGAAGCATCCAGGGCAAGCTGAAAGGCTGCATGTAGTCCACAAACTGCACTTTCTGCACCTGACATAGGACATCTTACATACATACGTAGGTGGACTTAACTTTTACAGTCATTCAGCATTGCTTTCCACACATCCCAGACACTCATTTCTTTTGTCAATGATTGCAAAGGGCTTCTTTTTAAAAAAGAAAAGTATACCACTCTCCAGAATCTCTTGCCAAGAGAGGAAAACGTAGTCTCTTGTATACTAGCATAGGATCTTAGAAACTACCTATGAACCTAGATTTAAAAGATTCATTTCTGAGGTCCTATACCAGTACATGAAGGACTACACTTTCCTATTTCACTAAGAGGTACCTTAACCTTGTATATTATTGGGACAACTATATTTTGAGCATCAGTAGCTACCAAAAGCTTGAGTGCAGAATTATGATAGTTGTCAGTGTGTTTAAAGCATACTTCATTACTCTTGTAAGTCTAAACCAACTGCTAATTTCAGTTCATCTGACTTTAAAAAACAGGAAACTGCTTTGTGTTTGGCAACAATAGCCTGATAAAGGCTTTTGGATTGTACGGTAAATTCCATATTGGACTAACTACTGCATTAACAACACAAACAAACAAAAATCAGGTAACGAAAGGTTGAGTTCCCTCTCATTAAATTTAGTTGAAAGGGAGAGCTGCAAGAACTCCTTGATCAGAGCAATCAGAACCAATACAAAATCCTCACTTCCAGCTCTGTTAAACTAAGGAACTTAGATACAAAGTATTAAAGAGCAGCAGCACTAAGCTTCTTATAAGGATCTACCACAGAGGTAGGAAATAATGGGAAATTAAATCCAAATTTATGTATATTTTCCTTTTTTGCAGTATATGACCAATGGGAGCCATAAACTCATGAAGGAGATACACCTAGCTGCCATTTCTTTGCCAGTCGGGAGACCCTTTTCAGAACATCCACTCTAAACACTATCTATCTATCTATAAAAAAATATTTTCTCCCTCCCTTACATATTTATGAGAAACAATTTTCTTGTGAGTGGCTGCACTCACTGTGGCAATTATTTTGTGCACGTCTATGGCACTGTCAAAATTTGAGACGTATCCACCAGCTTCCAAAGATTGAGGATACCTGATTTAATAGGGCAGGGATGGTCCACCTGCAATAGCCATGGGACTTCTTGAAAACCCGTCCATCCTGCTGCCCTGTATCACTGTTCAGTCTAAGAAGAATCCTTCCTTGGAAGCCTCCAGACCTCATTTCGGTGAAAGGGAGATGTTGCAGTGTTAGCCCACCCCAAAATGCAGGTCCTGGACCCCCCTTTTGGACCCCTGAAGCCTCCAAACTCCTCAAATTAAAAAAAAAAAGGCCTGAATTTCTCTATTAGTTTTTGCCCCAAAACCACATGTAGAGTTACCAAAATGTGCCGAAGCACCCTCAGCCCCACACAGAAAGCCCTCCCAGAATCCCCAAATACCTCTATATTCATCAGAATCCTTCCCAAAATAGGCACAGAAACTGAGATGACATCAATTCCCATCACTATTTTGGGAAGGAAACTGATGAACACAGAAGTATTTGAGAGCACTGTTGGAAAGGAGAATTGGATTCTGCCCCCCCCTTCAGTTGCCCACCCCATCCCAGATGAGGCAAACAAATCTTTATACTGCAGCTTTATGTGCAACAAATATTGGATCTTAACATATCTGCAAGATCCCCAGGATGGCAGGCTTGTTGCTGAGTGCATGCAAGTCATTTCTGCTTATGGAGACCCTAAGGCAAATCTATCCAGTGGTCTTCTTGTTCTGAGGGGGTTTGCCTTTGCCTTCTTCTGAGGCTGAGACAGTATGATTTGCCAAGGTCACCTAGTATGTTTCCATGGTGGAGCAGGTATTTGAACTCTGGTCTCTGGAGTCCTAGTCCAATGTTCAAACCACCACACCATGTTACCCATTTATCTCTGACACTTACAAGAAAGGGTTGTGGTTGGGGGGAAGAGGACAGGAAGGTGATAGACTGAGTAGTAAGGCACTATCCAGTAGCTTTAAAAAGAAAGATGCTTTTAGGATTTGTTTCCTTGCACAACTCTTTGAGTCCTTCCCTCACACAGACACACACAGATTTAACTGTTAGTCTTTTATTCACATCTTTCAAGTTGATGAAATAGCAGGGGCTATAGGAAGGAAACCCTACTCCCCCCTGATCAACAGCAGCACGGAGTTCCAAATACTGAGTCACTGTAAACAGAAGTTATCACAGGAACCACAAAAATAAATAAAGGGTGGAGCAGGGGAGAGAGAATAATCATCTAGAAGCTACCAAAGAGAATTTGGGTTAAAAAAAAAGAGAGAGAGAGAGAGATTTAACACAACATAGTATAAGAGTATATACACCACATTACAAGGCAGGACTACCTTTGTTCCACTGGAAACCCAAAAGGGATGACAACGTGTCCCTGAAGAGTTCTGCCCTCAGCAAAGTTCATGGCAGATGGCCGAGACACTGTACATCATACAGGATATCTTTCGATCCAGTTGGAAAACTACTCCCCACTCTTATTTCCAGCATGTCCACTGGGGTATTTGAAACTAGGGGGTGAAAAAAGATTAGAAGCACAGCAGTGGCAATAAGGAAATGCTGATGAGGAAGCAACTATTAGGAAGCTAGAAAAAGATATGCGACTGAGACCAAACAGGACTTAATGCATTGCATTGGGAGGATGTGGCAATGGGCAGGAAGAACAGAACAAGCCCAGTATGGCTACAAGGGGAAGGAGCTACTCCGTCTGGGGCACAGAGATGGTAGGCCCTTTGGGATCATCAAAACGGTCCATAGTCTTGAGGCTCATGACCATGTGGAGGCCATAGGTAAAAATGGCAACAAGCAGCAAGGAGGTCAGCAAACCCATCCAAATTCCAGGAGAGAAGAAGCCTGCACAGTCACTGGCATAGGAGAAGCGTTCGCCTGTTACATTGAAGCTCTGGATCTAAAAAGAATAGGGTACATGTATTAGTGATGGAGCCTTATTCCAGCTTCACCTCACCCCATCCTCCCAAAGAAAAACCAACATTTCATCATCCAGAACTTATTAAAAATGTTGGCTGGAAGATTCTATGACCCACAGTCCAACACAGCACAGAAAGACACCCAATTTTACTTCAGTTGCCATTTGCAAAGCCTGGAAGATGGGGATGAGAACTGTGTGGCCCTCCTGTTAGCAGGCTGTACACTCCCACTCGATGATTTAGTTTGATTGGCAAATATTAATTGGGCATGAAATATAAATTATAACCTGCTATGGCTAAGAAGCATGCTGACAAAGAGGAACTGGCTGTACATGTGCATTGCAAAACTAGGTCAGATCAGGACCTCAGAGCATGGCTAGGTCATAGTCAGGGAAGCTCCGGTGATAATGGACTTGCAAATGTCCCCCAATGACTCAACATTTAGAAACAAGAGCATCTGAAACCACCTCCATAGAACAACTGATTGTCTTCAACGCTCTTCCTCTGTCCACTGAAACTCCCCTTTGTCCCCTTACCTGTCCTGCCATTAAGGAGCTATCATGATTCTCATCAGTCCTTTGTCACCTAATGCTAAGGCCATTAGCTCATTCTAGACCCCATTCTAGTCTACCATGCCAGATAGCCATTAATACCTTCCCAGTCAGGATGGGAAAAGAGTATTTAAACCCTGGCTCCAAGGCAGACAACTTGTAGTACTGTGGACATAGGCTGTCACTCTGCTGCTTCGATTCCCATTCTGGTACTTGGACTTAGTCTTGGCCACATCACTTCATCTCTCCTCTCCAGACAAGTAAATATCACCCACTTCATCCGAACGTCTCCCTATCCAATTTTTCCTCCTTTTCATCCAGCTAGCCTTGTGTGATTGAGAAACTGTTTGGATCTTGTGTGCATATGACTGTTAATTCCCTCAATAAAACAAGCATTATTTGAATCTCCAGCTGGTGTTCCTGCATTGGTACTGGCATACACAGGTGTAAAAGATCCTGCTAGGTTACCTCCCTCTTGCAGGCCTCTCCTTTGAGCGAATATTCCCCACTGTTCCACAGAGGCATTAGCATCACTGATGGACCTTGGAGTCACCCACAATTAGGGATAACATTCCAGGTCTGAACTTCAACTCCCAGCATCCCTCACCAATGGCACTGGGAGGAGTTATGAGACAAATCTGAAAGACCAAACAATTCCCACCCCTGCTGCAAGAAGGTGGGGAATCCAAAAGCAGGGATTGTCCTGGTCCAACTGCCTGAGGTTCAGTCAAAAAAGACAAAATAAAAAAACAAGCAATGCCCAGTCACTTCCTGATGCTGAAAGAGGTTATGAAAGAAAGAGGTGGTCCAAGGATGGAGGCAGAGAACAGCATGTCATTTGGAAAATATAGATGGAATGTCTTCCCAAAGGGCCCAAACTTTCTGTTAAGGGGCAACATACTACCCTAAACCTACTAGAATATACTTAACCACCACAGCATACCTGAAAATTCACCATCAGCACTTTCCAGTGGCTGGCATTACTGTGAGGTACCAAAATGGCCCCTGAGGTTGGCAGACTACTGACACGGGCACAGCTGAATGAATAGTTGCTGGGTGCTGTGATCTGGGTGGCATTGAAGACTGCTGGGGGATTTGGAGGCCTGAGCAGCTCCACAGTGCGGACAGTAAACCATTCCCGTGCTGAAACTGGGTAGCGGATATTTGTCATGTCAAACCTGGGAGACGGAAGGGGAAAGATGCAAAGTGAAATGGAACAAATGGGAAAGATCAGCTGGAGTAGTTCTTTAGACTCCTAGCACCTCCCACATTCACTAGCTAACTCCCTCAGAAATCTCTTTGCAATGTGCCATAGATGAGATATATAATACCCAGTGAAATAACTCCTCTGTCACCCCACCCCCAGACTTCTAAACCTTTCTTATTTATCTCCCTGAATTCAAAAGGAGAGGGATCAGGGTTGTCAACCAATACTTTTATGTCGGTTCTAAGACAGAACTTTGCCTATCAACTTGTTTGTGGAAGGTTGAGTAGAGCATACCTTTCCCCTTTTCTAGAAGATTAAACAGTCATCACTCTACTCTTAATATAAATGTACCAAACAGAAATACCTCATGAAAGGCCATGCTTCAAACAGTGTGTGTATGTGTATGTGTATGTGCATGTGCGCATCTGCATCCTTTAAAAAAAAAAAGAGTGGGGATTGGATTATCAACTGTAAAAAAGAAAAATCTCTTGAGTATGGTAGTACTCCAAATTCGATGAAGACAGAAAATCAGCATAGTACATTCAGGCCTCCACATTTGCAGGTTTAACTTCTGTGGATTTGATTATTCATGGATTATTTGCTGTCACCTCTGCTGCCTCCCTATGCCATTTTTAATAGGGACTACAAGACTCCTGAGACTGAGAAACTGCAAACGAGGCTTTAAGTCCCACTGAAAATGGTGTGGGCCAGCAGTGGAAGTGGCACTAAGCTCCACCAGCCACCCACTTCTGCCTTATGAAGGAACCCTGATGCCTCAGTATCCACAGTGGGTTGAATATGGTGATCATTCTTTTTTGTGTTAAATATGGTTTGGGAGGGCCTATTCATGGTTTTTCCACCTTCATGGGGTACCGTGCCCCTAACCCTAGTGAATGTGGAGGGATGACTGCAATTATATCCGCTTATCTAAATGGAGAAAGATCCATTGCTAGAAAATGATGACAGTTGACATAAGGTAAGAACTGTACAAGATGTGTCCACTGTACTTACGTGACTGTTAAAGGCTGCCCACCCACATTGGCATATCTCAGTACCAACCTAAGATATGGAAAGAAAACAATGTTAATATTCAAAAGCACAGAAACCCATCAGCCAAAATCTGTGTTATCTTCTAAGTACAGCATTTCCCCACCCTCATGCCTTACTTTTCCTTAGCTAGAGCTATAAAAAAACAAGTATTTTATTAGAGCCAGGAAGGTGTAGCCCTTTTAGTGTTGGACTACAACTCTGGAAAACCAGCATTCAAATCCCCACTTGGCCATGGAAACGCGCCGGGTGACCTTGAGCAAGTCACACTCTCTCAGCCTCAGAAGAAGGTAAAGGCAACCCTCCCTCAAACAAATCTTCCCAATGAAAACCCCATAAGTGGAAATGACTTGAAGGCACACAACAACTACAACAATTAGAGTTTGCAAGCACAACATGTGGTGTTTGGTACAAAAAAATAAAGCATAATGTCCCAAAAATCAAGATATGTACATGTGTGTCTTTAAGCCAGGCTTCTACTTTATCAAAGAAACCCTTCTGGGGAGAAAATACAGGCATCCCTAGTTAAGACCCAGAAGTGATGTTCCTGTCTGGGAGAGAGGAAAAGTAGGAAGGCCTTTTCAGTGGATGCTTTCTGTTTACGGAATGCTCTCCCAACAGAAGCCTGCTTGGCCCCAACACTATCTACTTAATGGTTGAGTTTCTACCCCAGATATGATTGGCTGACTTTAAATATTGCATTAGCCCCACAGATTATCCTTATAATTTGTTTTCAGTGAGGACCTGATGCTTTGTTACATATTTGCTTTGTTTTTACATTTTTCATATTTTATTTGTATAGGTGCCTAGAGTCTCTTTAAGAAAAAGTTGTCCAAGAATGGTGATGATAATAATAACGATGGCAGCATCAGCATCTGGGGATTATAGTCTAGCATATATAGAGGGCACCAAGTTAGAGAAGGCTGAGGAAGAGCTCGAGCGACATCTGCACTCTGACTAGGAGACGCAGAACCATATCAAATAAGTAAGTAATATATACATATTGGCAAGCACGTGGTCTAATGTATTCAAATTGGAATCTGGCTGGGTTTTTTTGCACAAAGCACACACAGGCAAGCATGTGCAGACCTATGCACACACCTTGAGCCTCAATGCCCTGACTGCCAAGATCCAGCACAATGTACTACACTATGCCACCTCATGCAATCACTTCAAGCTCTGCCCATCTTCTATTATCCATTCCATCCACTTGCTTTTTCTCTCCCATCCCTTGCCCTCAACTCACTGAGAAACATTGAATGTCCATGAAGACTTCTCTGCATCAACAGAAGCAGTGGCCCCAAATGTGAGGTTAGTAAGATCATGCCAAGTGTCATTGATAGCCACCGAGAAGTTGCTGGCCCAGAAGAGTATCTTTGGGGTCCCGGTTTTAGGGTAACGGAGAGGTGCAACTGTAGTCTTCGTCTGGAGTAGCTGTCGGCCCAGTCTCTCAGGGACCAGATCGGACACATCTCGGACAACCTGGAGGGCAAATGTTTTTTCATGTTATAGGTCACCCTATAACCAAGTTCTCTGAGTAGTTTACAACAGTGGTACTCAAAGTTGTAGACCAGGGACCAGTGCCAGTCCTCAAACTATTGGCTGCAAGTTTCCAGGAAAGAAAAAAGAACTTTTAAACAATGGGCACAAATACGGCGACTGTCCCTGGTATACTGGGAAAAAAAACTCCTGCCAGACCCTTACAGATAGCCTAAAAAGCACTGGATTACAAGGATCAATGCAAGTAAGACTACAACAAGACATAACCAATATATCAACCCCATAAAACCAAAGAAATAATGTGAGAAGAGATCAGACTAATGGCAGAGAGAAAAAGCAGAAAAAGTTCCACATACCCGCGAGGGTCGTAAAGCAGTCAGGATAGCTGTATAGGGAATGTCCTCTGATTGAAGAGCACTTAGAACCTGCCCCAGGATTTCATCTGCATGGAGAAATCTTGTTAGAGAAAATCATCCTAAAGGCTAAATCCTCTCACGCACGGGGACAAGTGCAAGCTCATGAACAGATTTCTGCCTCAAGCAGCACCATTCATCTCTCCAGAATCCTGTCCTGTTTACCCTCCTCCCTCTTTGCTGGCCTGCCTCACATCAAACTTCCTGGTCTTCATATAGAGTTGATGCTTCTTCTCACAGAACACTGGACTGCTTGTTTGCATGTATTAATCATTTCAGAAACATCCAGATTTTACTGCTGTCAGACAACAGGCATCTGGTCAGAGAGATGAATACAAGAATAACCTCTGAATGAACATTAACATTAGTCAAGCATTTGCCCAAGCAGGCCTTCCAGATACCCGCAGCAGTGGCCTCTCTCAGAGAATGAATATTCAACCCAACATGCCCACCCCGCAAGCATCGTCAGGAGCCATTCTTCCCCACTTAGTTATGAATTCCATATTTTTGCTTACCATTGCTGGTTAGAACTTCCTTTGGAGCCATCAAGCTTGAACTGCAGAAGTGAAAAAGAAAAAGAGAGGAAAGAGATTACTGTTGGTGCCTGCTTTCAGTATGAAACTAGACTCCTACAAAATGTCAATGTCTCTTTTCAGGAATGGGAATCATGGGACCCTCAAGACAGTGCTGGACTCCAACACCCAGAAGTCTTGGCCAGCATATCCAACGGTGAAGATTATACTGGGAGTTGCAGACCAAAACTAGCTGGAGTGCCACATGATTCCCATCCCTGCCTTGGTTGGACAGGGAGGCTGTAGCCATTTACATTTAGGAACACACTGCCTCTGACTGGAAGGGAAAGAAAGAAGTCTATACTTTTGACAACTGATCAAACATCTAAGCCTGTGTGCCAGCAATGAAGAATTACTTCAAACACTAGGAGAAATATAATGAGCATGGCAACAGGCAAATTCAGCAGAAGGATGCATTCATTCACACTGGAAGCCATAGGAACTACTAATCCCAAGAAACAAGGGCAGGCTGGATAGAGATAACAGATCCTGAAAAACACATTGAAGAGGTTGAGATCTGGGGATGATAAACATCGACACCTCAAATGCCAAATCCAGCAACTCTTTGAAGCTAAAAACACATTTTCTAAAATGATAGTGAATTATTCAGATGATAAAGCCAGTGCTAAATAGTGAATTCCAGGCATGCAAGTCCCACTAGCAGACATACAGCTGCACACATCTCTCTTTACACCTGGTGATACAGAGGGAAAAGCACTTTGGCCGTTGGCAATATTAGAAAAGTTACTAAAAAGCAGGTTACATACCCAGTGGTGTATGGCAGTCGTATTAACAGCAGGGCAGGTAGGCTGGCATTGAGCCGCAGCTCCTGAAGGGTGTTCTGATCCACATGGAGAGGTGAGATGCCCAGCTTGGCCTTCAGAAAGGCAGGGACAGCACTGGCTGCAAACCAGTCCACAGAGGGAAGTACCAAGGAGGAAGGAGCAGCACCTAGTGCATTCTGTTGGGAGGTTTAGGGTGTGGAGAGAAGAGTCAGAGCTATTGCCAACAGGACACCAGGCAATCAAGTGGCCATGAGCTTCCCTGTCCCTCAACTGTTCATCACCTGTGCATGAATGAGCAACTTGTAGCCCACCAGATGTTGTCAGAGTCCAGTGCCCATGCGCCCTAGCCAGCCTAGCTAATGCTCAGGGATGAAGGGAACTACAATCCAACACCTGGAAATTCACAAGTTCTCTACTCCTTTTAGTGCTACAGAAATCAGTCTTGCCTAATCACTAATGGCAGTGACTCCAAGGCACACCTCAAGGCATTTAAGCACACTCATTCAGGAAAGGCGGGCCTATCTAGTTATTATCATCCTGGGGTTTCAGTATTTATCTTTAATTCATGTTAGGTTAACAGAAAGTAGAAATAACTAGCAAAAGTAATTTCAGTTTTATATATTACTTAATCTACAGGCACATATACGCATGCACTTACAGCAAGTTCCAGAATACATTAGACTTCTTGCTGTATGTTTATCTAGCTCACCTCTTGGCCTCGTCACTTAAAGACTGGCTGATGGCCTGTGAGAAGCCAATGTGTTCTGTAAGGTGACAGGGGCTGAAAGGGCAGACTGTTCACTTCAATGAACAATAGGTAAGCAAGTGATTTCAACAGTGAAGGAGGACTGTATACCATATAATCATTTGAGGGGGGCTATTTTTCTGCATTTAGAATTCCAGTCCTCTATTAATGGACTAAAAATGTCACAGACAGAATGGAGTGAGTACTGTGGCCCCTTCACTTTTGTGACGGTTCAGAGTGCAGAATGTTTGCAAAAGTGGAGAAACCACAAATAACTTCTCCCCACGCTCCCTCTCCCATCCCCTTCCAGGGCTGCCACCTCCCATTCCCTTGCCTTTTCCCCTGGCATGCATGCTTCCCTTCTTTGCATCTGAGCAAAAGGCAAGAAAATGGGGGAGGGGGAAGGCACGTGCGTACCTTTCTCCTCCACATGCAGTGCTCCCCTCCCCATTCACTTGCCTTTTGCCTCAGCATGCATTCTCTGTGCCTGGGCAGAAGGCAAAGGGAATGGGGAAAAGGCACATATGTACCTTCCACCTCTGTGTGCAGTGCTTCCCCCTCCCATTCCCTTGCCTTTTGCCTGGGCACAGAGAAGGAAGGCATGTACACTCAGGCAAAAGGCAAGAGAATGAGAGGAGAAGCATGGAGGTGAGGCATATGCACACCATGCGATTAAACTAATTCGTGAATATGAACATGTAGGGAGGACTGCGATTTAAATATAATAAGCTGTCTTGACTCCCAATTTTGCAGAAAAGGTAGGGCACACACAGAGATGATGAGGAGAAGATAAAGAAGAAGTAGGGGAAGAAGAAGCAGCAGTAACAAAACTGCAGCCATTTAAAAGAACCCCAACATGCTTACACATGATCAAAAAGGCTGTTTTCCAAAATAAGGCAGTATGTGTCAGGAGGGACATAGTGAGAAATGCCCATTACACTACTTTTCCTCTGTTCAAGGCAACACTATTCTGTTGGGAGGCTTACAGATGACCGCTTCTCCCAGCAACAATAAAAGGCCTAAATGCAGGAGGCAGGAGAAGAATCCATCAGCATTTCACCAGAGATGAACGACTAATGACCATACCAACAATTAAAAAAAAAAAAAGTAAAGGATCAAAGATGGGAGGGGTGCAGTCTATGTGCTGCCTGCCTCAGTGTTTCCATGGATGTAACTGCATGCGACACTGAATCACTTCTAACTCTACAGAGAACTTCTTTCAAGCTATGAGTTAGGTAGTTTACTATGTACTTTTGCAACATTTAAGCATCTCACCCTAATTTAGGCAGCTTCAAAAGAATCCATGTATTTCTTATTTCCTTTGGACTTTCATTTGTAATTTCTTTTCCTAAATAAATATCTTGATTGTTTGTTATTTTATACATCTTGGATTACTTGGAAGAGTCTACATTCAGAAAAAGTGTGGCCTTTTTGGAATCAAGGTATTTTTGCATTTTTTTTTAATTTAAAAGAGAACCAGCTGAAATAATGAAATACGCAGAGACTGTTTTTGGCCTTGCAACCAACTGCTGGCATCTTTGTAATTCAGCCAATACAGAAAGATCTCACCCGTCATCCAAGAAGTAAACAAGTTAGATCTTTTAAACATTTCATCTGGAATCAAATATAATCTAAATTTTATTCTGTGCTTCTTCTAAAAAGCTCAAGGATGCAGGCAAGGTTCTTCCACAACCCAACTTTTCCTCACAACAATCCTGTGAAGTAACACAGTAAACTACGCTATCTCCCCAACCTTTTGTAAAATAGAAGGGAAAGTATTCCTCCCCATCTTGTTTAATACAGAGCTTGCGAAAAGTTCTTCTGGACTACAACTTCCTGAATTCCCCAGCCAGGACAGTCACTAACTATGCTGGGTGGGAAATTCTGATAGCTGCAGTAAAAAACCTTACTTCAAATGACATCCCCCTGTTTTCAGTCTTCTGTTGGTACACTGGCTAAAACAAAGGAATCAACAAGCTGTTTAGACTTGGCACTGAAGGTCACAGAAAAAGAGGGATGGAAAAAGAACTCTAGCCGACTAGACAGGAGTTTAAAGTCACAACTGTATTTCAAGTTCCTCTTTTGACATGTGGGACAATCTGCTGAAATTCAGTGACCCATCAGAAGTGCTGTTATTCATGCACATATATCAGGCAGCAGTGGGTGAGGGGAGTGGAATCAGTGACTTATTCAAGCATACATACTCACCATTTCTCACTTACTCACCTCTAGGTTGGGGAAGGCACTGTCTGGCTTGTTTCCAAATACCCCTCCATAGGCAGTGAAATCCTCAACACTGAGCTGAGAGGAAAAGTGACTTTTGTTTTAAACTCTGAACAGTACTGTTTTGAAATATCTAACCCTAATCTTGTTGTCCATTCTAAATGTTTGTCAGCTGCCTTGATTTTAGTCTGGGCAAGCAGAATGGATGAAAGGAATAAAATGGTGTTGGGAATGGGGATAGATCAGCTACTCACAATAAACTCATGGAGCTGGAAGGAACTGCAAGGGGCATCTAGTCCAACCATTGCCATGTAGGAATACACACCTAAAGGACTCCTGAGAGATGGCCATCCAGCCACTCTTTAAAGATCTCTAAAGAAGGAGAGGCAATCTATTTCACCATCAAACACCTCTTACAGTCAAGAAATTCTTCCTAATAGAATCCTTTGGTTCAAGTCCTAGTCTCTACAGAAGCAGAAAATGGGCTTGCTCCATCTTCTACATTATATTCCTTAGGTATTTAGATATGGCAATAGTTACCTCTCAATTTAAAAAAAGGGATGCTGATTTGAATAAAGTAATTTCTTTAGACAGAAGCAAAATTAGATTTTTTTTTTTAAATTATCACTTAAACAGCATTACAATTAATCTGAATATGGAAGATTGTGAATCAGGTAACCAGTAAGACCGGGAATCAGGTAATCAGATAGCGGTGAGCCTGCTATCCAGGTACAACTCAGGCCCTTTCCACACTACACCGTGATAGCGCTGTTATTCCACGTTCAACATCCTGTGGAATTCTGGGGTTTGTAGTTTCCTGAGGCCAAAGAGCTCTCCGGCTGAGAATTCTAAAAGCCCCTCCCCAAAGTGCAAACCTCAGGATTCTACAGCATGTGGAAAGTGGAATAATAGCACTATAACCGTGTAGTGCAGAAAGGCTCTCATTGTCTCAGATGTCCCTCTTACAATTGTTTATCTGTGTTGGTGTCTTTCAAAATATGAAAGGCTGTCCAGTCAAAGTCTTATTTCAACTTTCATATTTTGAAAGACACCAACAAAGAGAGGGCTATCCTCTGTAAAAGAGGGACCAAGACAACCTGAGACTTGGGGGACAGGGGGCAACTTTTGACAGGAAAAGTTTTGCAGTTCCCTGCCTCTCTAGATTTGGGGCAAACTTTCATTCCACATGTTTTTCCCCAAGCCTTTTCAACGAGCCATCGAGAGAAAAAAATATGAAAATAAAAACACCACCACTCTACAGTTTGTTTCAATCAGCTGAGGGAGTAGCAAACGGAGAACCAGAGAGCATGGGGATAAATGGAAGGAGGAAGTGATTAACAGAAAATCATGGGGCTCCTAACTCACATGACCAGGGCAAGGAAGCTGCTTTGCCTTTACTGCTGTGAGTGTTGTGAAAAGACATGAAGCCCAGCTACTGGGCCTGGCTTAAATCTTTCTGGAAGTCTTGCGAGAAACAACCACTATTCAGATGGCTGCTTTTAGATACTGTTTTTCATGTTGATTTTGTAAATTATTGTATCTAATCTACATTGTTGAAAACACTAATAATAAATTAAAGATAAAGAATAGAAACTCTCTCTGAACATCAAAAAGGAATTCGAAACATTCTCTGGATAGTGAACTCAATTATGGCATGATGCAAATTATAGTGAAGTTATTTCAAGATTATTCTGCTCCCAGAGATTAAGATGGCACAAGACGTTTTAGGGTCTGAACAATGTATCAGGACTTCGTAAGCGGCATAAAAGTAAATCCCTCCTGCCATGGGCAACCTTTCCCAAACTGGGGCTATTCAGATGTGACGGATTACAAAATCCACCACGCACAATCAGATCAACCACAGTGATTGGGGATGACAAGGAAAGAGTCACACTCTGGCACATCTAGAGGGCCTCAGCTTGGGGAAGGCTACTCCAGGTGGCTAAGTCCATAGTGAAATAAATTAATACAACTGTCAAAACACTCACGTCCCTCTAATTATGGACTTGAAGTACTTTCACTGTAGAACAATCCCCATGATTCCCTATGAGAGAAAACCTGCTCACATTTCTAGAGTATCTCAGATGCTCTGTATATGCTGGGGGACACACAACTACATGGGGCCAGGGGTCAATTTCCCCCTGCACAGGCCACATACCTCCACAGCAAGCCCAAATACCTATCTCCATCGTGTCATTTCCTGTCACCATGTTGAGAGGAACTGCAGAAGAAAATGGAGGTATTTGGGGGATAGTACAGGATTCTGGGGTGCTGGTGAGGAAGGGGTAGTGGAATTTCATGCAGTTTAGAGGGGATTTCTGCATAGTTTGGGGGCAAAAATTGACTGAAAAGTGTGCCTTTTTTAAAAAAAATAGGGGGTTAGGGGCTTTGGGGGACTGATGTTGAGCTACAAGGGACACAAAAGTAGGGTCAAGAGGGTGTATGTGGCCCACATGTGCCCATCCTGGTAGAAGCCAAAGGCCAAGAAACAAATACTCACTTTCTCCTGAAGGAAAAGCAGTACATTGCGAGGTCCGCTGTCTAGTGCTGAATCCAGCAGTGCTGCAAGCTGAGTTTCTGTCACCACACGCCCCTCATGCGGGGCTGCCAATGGGGACCACAAGGATCTGTTTCACAAAAGACAGGCAGAAGAAAGGGATCAAATGGAGAAGAAGAGACAGCTCCTGACACAGAAGTCTCCTCTTGTTCAGGGACGGTTGGTAGCTGTGATGTGAATGGGGCAGCAAATCTGCTCTGACTTTCAGTCAGAACTTTCACAGAACTATCAAAGAAGCTAAAACCCACCCCAAAATGCCTTCAGAAGAGCTGATTCATCACCCCACTGATACTGGAAACACCAACTTCCCCTATTCTTTGCACAGGATGGGCAAAATGCATCTCCCCAAAGGTTGTTTTAATGGTCCTTGACCCTTTCAGAGTTCCTGAACTGCCCTTGTTTTGAATCCTCAAAGGGGCAATTTTCCTCTTTTAAACAGCAATTTAACTTTTATGTATGTTGTGGCCCCATCCACATGGTTTAAACATCGAATACTAGCCATTTTTTCAAAACCAGATATAAATCTCCAATCATTTCCAATTTTTTCTCTTTTTTCAGCATTTTTGGCAATCCTTGTGGCCCCAGCAAAGTCTAAAAGGTAACAAATTGCCCCCACACCCACTCCAGATATCCACCACTGTTTCAGAATATTGCAAAGGGCGAGACTATCCTCCTGTCTTTTATGGGGTCTCCTTGACTCATAAAACATAACTACAAAGGAGCCAATGAGAATTATTCTGCTCCTGGCTACCACAAGGCCCATTATAATTTCCAAAGACACATGTCAGGCTGGGCTGAAATCTCATTTTGACCATAGGCAAACTGAGGAAACCACTATAGTCTCAACTCCTACAATGCAAGAGCAAACCACCAGGTACAAGAAAGGACACCCTCAGAGCAAAGCTAGAAAAGGACAGAAACAAGCAACCAAAGTGGCAAGGGAGATGAACCAATTTCTCTGTGAGAAAAAGATTTCAATGTTTGGAGTCCTTCAACTAAGGAAATAGAAGAGATTAAACGGGTGAGTGAGAAAGTGGTATAAAATTATGCAAGATGTAGACAAAGCAAACCAGGGGAAGTTTTTCTTCCACTTTGAAAATGCTAGCACTTGTAGAGTCACACAATGTTTGGAAGTTTTGAACAAGTAAAAGGAGAAGTGTCTCCACAGAATGCATAGTCAAACCACAATACAGGAAACTCCCATCTTTTAATGCCCTATTATCTGACAACACACTCTTTCAATGCTTTGAAATTAAGGACAAGTTCCATTCATTTAAAGTAGTGTCTACTCTTCTGCCAATTCTTCTTGCCTATGGAAGCTCACTTGGAACCACTTGCACATGCATACTGCTTGCAAAGCAAGCTCTGAGAGGGGACAAAGGTGCCAAGCCTGCTGAGAGACTTTACAAGCAGCACGTGCATGCAGCCAGTCCCAAGCAAGCTTCCATAAATCCTCCATGTACCCTACAGTAGATGGGTTCTGCTTGTGGACCATTTCCGCTTCCTGGCGATGCTCAGGTCCCTAACCTGTCAGATAGGGAAGCAAGGGAAGCCTGTATTTGGTAGCATAAGATGTAATGGGTGGCCATGAAACCTGGATGGCTTTCTAAGGGCATGAGCCAAAGCTACAGAGAATAAGGCTATCAATGACTACAGTCATCCCTCCATATTTGCTAGAGTTAGGGGCACAGCACCCACATGAAAGTGGAAAAAACATGAATAACTCTAGGCCGGCCCAAGCCACATTTAACACAAAAAAAACTTATGACCACCATATTCAACTCAACGTGGATTCCTCTGAGGCATTGGGGTTCCTTCACAAGGCAGAAGTGGGTGGCTGGTGCCACCTCCACTGCTGCCCCACACCATTTTTTACAAGCCTCATTCAGTTTCTCAGTCTCAGGAGGCTTGTAGTCCCTATTAAAAATGGCATGGGGAGGCAGCAGAGGGGACAGCAAATAATCCGTCAATAATCAAATCCGCAAAAGTGAAACCTGCAAATGTGGAGGGCTGACTGTATATACTACTTCCAGCATTGAGGTATTATGCTTCTCAGTATGAGTACTCGGGAAACCTAAGCAGAAGACTTCTATGTTCTTGTCCCATTTGCAGGCTGTCCAGGGTAGAAACTTGATTCTGGACTAGACAGGCTCTGATCTGATCCAGGAAGGCAATTTTGATTTGTCCAATTCATTTGTTAGATTTATAAAATTATACACTTCCCCTAACAAATGCTCAGGATGACATAAAATAAAGAGACTGCAATTTCACATAAAACATACAGAACAAAGGAACAAGACCACAGAATAAAATGTAAGGACAGCAAACAGCAGCAAAACATTAAAACGTCTGATTGAACAGGACTATCTTTACTGATTGAACAGGACTCCAGGAGAGCAGGGTTGACATCCCCCTTTGGCCACAGAAACCCACTGGATGGTCCTGGGCAAATCAAACTCTCAGCTGCAGGGGAAAGCAATGGCAGACTCCCTCTGAACAAATCATGCAAATAAAACCCTGTGTTAGTTTTGCCTTAGGATCACCATAAGTTGGAAATGATTTGAAGGTATGCAGCAACAACAACCTTTACTACATGTCTGAAGCAGAACAAAGAAGGAACCACTCTCAGTTCAGGAAAGAGTTCTGTAATCAGAGTGCTGCCGTCAAAAAGACCCCATCCAGAGGAGCCAACAACCTAATCTCTCCAAGTGGTGTGACAAATAACAGAAATTCCAATGATTATTTTAAATTATAGACAGGCACATACAGGAGGGGACAGTCCTTCAAATATCCTGGTCACAAACCATTCAGGGCTTTGTACATCAAACACAGTTCTGTTTTACACCCAAATAACACAACAGCACATTACAGGATCTTTTTTCCAAAACACAGACTGGTTTCCACGAGTAGGTGTAGGAAGGGGAGGAGGAGGAGAACCAGATGCCAAACCTTCTTGCACACCTCTGTTCCAAAATATTCTGGTTCCGAAACATCTCAAGGCTACAGTAAACACTCCTGCATCTTCAATGTCCACAGTAGTAATCTGAACCCATTTCTCCTTAACTGCTTCCATGTCTTGTTCCAAACTCATATGGCTAAGAACAGTTTTTAAAAATCTGTGGATTGTCAAGATCAGCTCATCACAATTTGTCACTATAGAACAGTTTTTCTTAGGACATCGGGACAACAGAAGGGAGGGGGGAAAATCAGTCAAATATGAAACACTGCATCAAGTGAGAAAATACTTGGACAGTCAAACTAAAATATATGTACTTACTGACGCAAACTAATATACGTGGACAAAGGAACACTTTTTTTTCCAATGCAGAGGAGAAGCTCAGAAAGAGGTACAAAATAAAACTACATTGCCTCTGGGCCGGCGTGGCTTTGCCCTATCATGCGCAAGGGTGCATCTGCAGGAATAGGAAGCCTTAGGATCCATCCACAACCTCTCCTGCCACACCTCCTTTTTGCCCTTTCTGACAAAGTTCAGTAAAATGCCTACCCAGTCATCTGACCCATACTTGGCTATAAATCTGGAAAGCCAAACATGTCACATGTGGACAAACACCTTGCCTTTCTGATGTCCAAAGACAATGCACCTCCATTTTTACTATAAAATCAATTTGAGAAGAGCGTTTCTCCTTAAGATGGATTGTCACCATTGCACTATGTACATCTGTATTCTTACTTGTCCTGTGCACCATGTGATTTTAGCAGATTCTCTAACGCCAGAAGAAGACAAAACTGCTGCTCCTTCTTAACTATCACTTTTCAAGCTATCCCATTGTTGGAAACCGTTTCTTATTTTATGCATTTAGTGGTGAGAGCAGTACAATCACATCTTACTAACAAATGAGACACTCTAAATATACATTTGCAAGCCTGTTTAATTTACAGATAAATATATCCGAAGCCTGGATTAGATTCATACATGTGATGGAAACATTCCTACAACTACTAAATGTGGGAAACAATTCTGAGAGGCAAAGGCAAAAGTCTGTGACCAAGGCAAACTATCGATTTAGCTCTATCCCTTTCATCTAAATTGCAGAAACTATGGCCATTCCAATACTTCGGATAACAACTCCCACAATTCTTTACAACTGGGCATGTGCAGTGGAATTTGTGAATGCTGAAGGTCAAATGTCTGGAAGGCCAAAGCCTCCCTGCTCCTCCCACCAAAATTTACCTGAGTGTCTCCCTGTGGTCAAGATGATAAGAAATATGTCAAAAATACACTTCTGCAAACAGAGTAAAAGCAAAACCATTTGCCTCCCATGTCATGCCAGGAACCTCAGAACCAACTTCCTGCCCTGCACTAACAGTGCACATTTCTACTTTTCCTCCCACTCCCCATCACACACCGTGCTACCCAGGTGCCACTTTCCCTCACTCTATAAGCCCGCACACTCTAATGTGTTTTAAGGGGTTGGTTTAGGTGGGTTGGTGGATGGTGAGGATTGGGTATGTTTTTGATCTCTTTTAATGTATTTAGTGTATTTTATGTTGTTCACCGCCTCGATCCTTGTGGAGAGGCGGGATAGAAATAAATTTTATTATTATTGTTAATGTGCCACACCCCCCTACAGGTGGGGCCTGTGTAACCCGCTACACTTCTCTAGCATCCCAGACCCAGAAAAAAAAAAGACAGCCGATCACGCCCAGAAGGCCTGCCCCCAGCTCTGAACTCACTTATCAAAAAATGCCAGTCAATTTAAGATCACGAGTCAGAAGTCCATCCATTAAACTCTCGGGTCATAGCCAAGTGGGAACATGTGGCGCATGACCCAGGAATACTGGGGCCATTTCTGCACTACAGTGTTATAGTGCTATTATTCCACTTTCAACCTCCTGTAGAATTCTGGGGTTTATAGTTCACTGAGGCCAAAGAGCTCTCTGGCTGAGGATTCTAAAGGCCCCTCCCTAAACTGCAAACCCCAGGATTCCTTAGGATGCTGAAAGTGGAATAATAGCACCATAACAGCGTAGTGCGGAAACGGCCACAGTCGGTTCAGCCCGGCAACTAATCCACGCACCCTTGTTTCTCTACGCAGAATGCGCACTTGCAAACACACGACTGCAGCATGCGCGCGTTACGTTGTAGGTACTACAAAGTCCTAACCGTGAATTAAGTAGCACAGAATGATTAAAAGGGTCTGAAAGGTCAACGATCCGAGTTACGAGACCCTGAACCGGTGTCTCGGGAGAGACCTATCTGTATAGCCCACCTCCCCGGGAAGCTCTTTCGTTCCCGCCGGGCGGCCCAGAGCCCCGCGTACCTGTGGCTGGACCAAGCCAGCAAGGGCACCTGTCCCGTCTGCGCCGCCGCCAGCCCCAGGCCCAGGAGCAGAAAGCCAGCGACCTCCGCCAACGCCATCTTCCCTCCCGCTCTGCTCCTTTCGCCGATCGCTTCCTTCTCCTGCCCTCCCGGCATGCCGTAGCCAATCAAAATACGCAGAGAACTAGTGGGTCAGGAGGGTTGGGAGACCGCGGCCAATAAGGAAACGAGATAGGATCAGCTGGAGCCAATAGGAACGTCCTTCCTATAGCCTCGGATTTCCTTCCCTGTAGGAGGTTCCTTCTGCAAAACGGCAGCCCTTTCCAGGGCCATTTCCGCACGAGCCTGTTATAGCGCGACGATTCCACTTTCAACCTCCTATGGAATCCTGGTGTTTGCAGTTTCAGGAGAGGCCCGCCGGCGGGCCTCTCCTGAAACTGCAAACACCAGGATTCCATAGGAGGTTGAAAGTGGAATCGTCGCGCTATAACAGGCTCGTGCGGAAATGGCCCAAGATCGTGGGTGTTGTGCTGCGCTTTCAAGTCATTTCCAGCTTATGGCAACCCTCTCCCGGGATTTTCTGGGTCTGAGAGTGTGTGACCCACCCAAGGTCACCCACTGAGTTTCCACGGCCCAGCGGGAAATCAAACTCTGGTCTCCGGGGTCCTAGTCCAACGCTGGAACTACTATCCTAGGGTACCTTTACTCGGAAGGAAGTCCCGCTTCGTTCGGTAGGGTTTACGCTGCCAAGTAAATAGCGCATCGGCCATGTAGGATTTGCAGCTGCAGCTTGGATAGAAGCAGCTGCAATATTTTGTAATCATGAAGAGCCAGTGTCATCACATGTAAGGATTTTTTCCTTCCACTCAGGGATGGAAGGAGATGGGCAGGGAGCGCATAAGAAAAATTGTCACATTTCAGTCTTGGGCCAGAGAGTGTTCCCTAAGTCAGTGTAGAGAATATTTTACTCCTGTATAGGAATGGATGATAGCGGTGGGCTAGAATATCTAGCGATCATGGTTCAAATCTCCCTCCCATCATGGTGCGTGACACTGGATCAATTGCTGTGCTTTAGCCCCCCCACTTGACAGGACTGTGGGACAAATCAAAGAGTAAGGAGCTAAAGCCTAAGTCTTCTTAGGTTTCTTGGAGGAAAAGCATGGTGTGAGTTAAAGAAACATAGTTTTACTAGGATTTTAACAGAGCATTGTTTCATACAATCCCCTTGGTGTTCAAGTAATCTGGTGCGTGTGCAGTCCTCTTGATGTTGGATGTGTAAGGTATTGGTCATGGAAATTGCATTTGGAGAACCACACCTTCATCCCACCTAAAGTGCCAGCAGGAAAATACTCAGTGCTGGCCAGAAGAAAATGCATGTGAGGTATCTATTCCCGTCACTTCCATGTTGTGGTATGTTCCTTCAAGAATTGGAAGGGATTTTAGAATTACCTAGGCTAACTTCCTGCTCAGTGGAGAAATCTTGCAGCTACAGTATTCCTAACAGACAGCTGTCCAACATCATAGTAAATAACTCCAGCAAAGGAGAGTTCATCATGGCCTAAAAGAGTATACCTATCAAGTATCCCACAGCTCTGACATTTTTGCATCCCTTCTCCACATGGGAGGTTCAGAGCAAAATAAACAAGTACACTAGAGATCCACTGAGACCTAAGGAGCGGTTTTAGCGGCTGAATGGGAAGAACCAGTAATATTTCAGAAAAGAGCAGCTCAACCTTTCTGCTTTTGCCATAAAATAGCACAGACCTCTATCACTTTTTTAATCTTAGCTTTTTAGCCTCAGGCCACTCCAGAGGTGGGTGGTAAAGGATGCAAAAAAAACAAAAATCCTATTGCAATATTGTAAATGAAATCATCCTGTAATACAACCTAGTCATCCCAATTCAGGCATTATGGAAGCATAATAAGCAAAGACAAACAAAATCTTGAGAATTTTCCACAACCCTCTTTGAAATGTGAATCTGCAAAGAATGAAGGAGTTTCCAGAAAGGATGTCCTTTTCTTGCAGCCTCATTTCAACAAAGCTTGCACAAGGCAGCTTTCCTAACAGGTTTTATACTATGGGTTAATTCCATCTGTCTTCTATCCACCATCTAATGACACCCAAAACTTACCCGTTCAAGGGACACCTCACTTTTCTTGAGTTTCAGGCTAGGGCTTTTGTTCACCTACCTGCTTGTTCTTCTACAGCATTATGAATACTGGAGGGACAGTGGCCAACCTAACCAGTGACATGAGAGCCATCTTTCATCTGCCTCTTAATGGTAGTGACTAAGGCTGTGTGGTGTGGGGCTCTGCTCCTCACAGAAGAGTAACCCTCCAGATAGTGCTGGACTGCAACTTCTGTCATCTCTCACCACTGGCTATGTTAACTGAGGTGAATGAGAGGGGCAATCCTAAACCACTTGAAGGGTTGCACAGGATGGGTGCCTTGTCTACTTTGTAGAAAGAAGCCTTCTCTCAGCTGGTTGCCACAGGGTGAACCAAGTTGGGTGACCAGAAGAACAGGAAGCATCTCTCTTTCTGTAGGCATCTCTCTGCGAAGTGAGTGCAAAAGCCATTCTCAGCCTTGAACTGAATCTCCTGCTCATCCCTCATCAGCACAGAGCTTAGCACAGGCAGGGGTTGGAAACATTTATTGGAAAAGTCTGAAATATAAAAGCCACCTACAGACCAATAGTTTATTTAAAAAAAAAAAAAGGGAACTCTATCCCTCTTGCCCCCACAGAAGGGAGGCTGGTGCAAAAGGGCATCACTGCCGGGAGGGGGCACAGTCTGCCTTAAACTGTCCCCCCAAGCTCCTCCCTGTTTTTGTACATGCCTCACCAAGAGACACTAACTTGAAGCTTCAGAAACTCTTAAGTTCTGGCAATAAAGAATCCCACTTACAACAACAGTTCTGCATCTTTCTCCTCCCCAACAGGAGACAGGCACGATGAAAGGGCACACCAATGGAGTGCAAGGCTCAAGTGTGATAGGTGGGGAGCCTTCGTCCAGTGCTAAGCATGCACTGCCAATTCATTTGTGGCATTGGGAAGCATGGGCAGCAGGTGGAAAAGTGGAAACGTTTCACTCAAGAACTAAGGTTAGAGGTTGTCCACTAAGGGACTTCATTCTTCATCATGCTCCAGGATTGTCCAGTCTGCATTACAGTGGGAAGGCCTCCAAAGCTCATTGCCAACCCATTGCTAGCCCTGCAGCTTGAAAGTCTGATGCAGTCTCTCGGCCTGGTCCTTCAGGGTCTGGATCTCCTCCTGAATGAAATCCGTCAATGCTTTGCGCATCTCCATCTGTGAGAAGAAGCAGCCATTGCAACACACACTGTTCAGACATGGAACTGCAGTTTGGGAAGAACTCTGTTTCCCATCTCTAATATACAGAAATATACTGACAAGATACTAGCCCTGTACACAAAGGAACAGAACTGAGGTGTATCCTAGAACAGAGTTTGGAACTGACAAGACACTTGCTCTGTACACCAATTCATTGCGGAACTGAGTCACAGAATCAGATTGATAGACAAAGTTTCCCAGCCTGAAAGGCTGCCTTCTGCTGCTGGGACATTCTTTGGTTTCTCTTGCTGGATACTTTACTTATTCTAAGAGTCTTCTCCCATCTGGAAGCATGGCCGCAGGTTCCCGGTTTTGTAAGAAAGGGAAAAAAAAACACGCCTCCAGATAATTTTGAGAGACGGACCAGCAACAGAAAACATTAACTTTGACTTAGTGGGAAAAGTTTGATAATTATTAATCACAGAAAATGCCCTGTTTCACTAGGGCTTTACCCAAAAGAGTATGAAACCTTCAAATTAATCCAAAGCTAACCCACTCCCCAAGCCCTTCAGAGCACAGGCTATCACCCTAGTGCCTCCCCTCTGTACTCACTGCTGACTTGTTTTCTGCCCGCAGGCGCTCTAGCAAAAGCCGGCAACTGAATGGCTTCCCAATTAATACAGTGATTTTCTGTAACAAGAAGGACCATTAGAAAACTGCAGGCCATTTGCTTTTTTCTTCTATGGTTTCTCATCTTTCTTGCAAGCTGAATCCCCTGTCTACTTTCTCCTGCAATGCCAGTCACTGCACATCCTGCTCTTTTAAAAACTCACCTGTCCAAAACGGGGCACATAAGGGGGTGCATTGGGCAGTACATCATTCATCCCTAGAGAAATTGAAAAACCACACGGAATGGTCAGTTGTGGTTCAGAACATTCAACAGTTATCACACAAAGAACTTAGAGCATTTTCATGCTCAGCAGACAAGATGAAAGCTTCTCAGAACTCTTCACTAGTGTCCTCCTGCCTCAAAATTAGAAAAAGAGCACTTGAGAGAACACGGAAAAGAACACTGACACTTAGGATTACGTCTCTACCAACAGGGTGGTATCATCATCATCATCATCATCCCAGATTCTGAGGATAACGGCAGGAGAGTCCCACATTGGGAGAGAGGTGGGATATAAGTCAAAGAAATAAATACAAGGAAGAACAATATCAACACTAATACTTTCCTGTCCCAAATGAGAATAAGAGGACACCCTTATCTCTCAGAACTCTGTCTGCATTTCAACAGTCTTATCAAACTGCTTCTGAGAAAATGGTGGCTTAGCAACCACGATGAAGAACTTACTGCCAGCATCTTCCGCCTGTCTCCCTATATATTCTTTTGGTGTTAGCTTTGTTTTCAGGCCCACACCAGTCTTGGCTCAGAGAAGTGTCCCTGCCAAAAACAACTTTTCTACACAGCTGTTAAAATAATATGAGTCCTGTCTCACACTGAATACGACAATTTGACCACCCAATCCCACACAAGCTTCAGGAGAATGATTTGATGGTGGCTGCAGCTCTCTGCAACACCATAGCCCACAGGACAGCAACTCTTTTGACTAGAATTTTCAACCAAGGTCTGACATACAAGTCAGCTGAAATAATCTGCAACTGTAACACAGAAATCCAACTACTGAAGTGGATTGTACTCTTTTGTGGATTGTACTCCTTTTTTTGGTTCATCTTTGTCTTTTTTAATATTCTTACTAAGTTGACACTACTCGAATAGCACCTATGCACTGTTGTTTAGATTTTGTTCTGTTAACAAAACGGTTTTTTTTTAAAGAATCAGACAATTTGAATTACATCCACCACGTATGTCACTGTCCCCTGCCTACTGTTGAATTTTGCTCGTTTCCTGTCCCCCTCCCCTGATTCAGGTCTCACCTACATGCCAGAGTGGCACAATAATAGGGTGCAGGCGGCACTCAGCTAGAAGGCGTCCAATGCCTGGAAGAAATATGAAGAAGTGGAATTAGAGAGAACAAGATTGCCCAGAATATTCTCCTCTCCTTCTCCTCAAAAAGATACTCACCCCACTTGAAGCGCACAAACTCCTGGGTCATGTTCACTTTGCCTGAAAGAGGAAGTTGAGAAAAAAATTAGGGCAACTGGAGGAACTGCAGAACGGCCTTGCCCATGATATTTTATCAAACATATGCCTTTGACACATGTGCTACCTACCTTCTGGGAACACATGCACCCAGTCCCCATGGTTGAGCTTCTCAAGTATGTAGTCCATGCCTTTCTGGTAGACTCCATCTCCTGCAAAGTAAACAAATAAGCTAGTGAGAATGCCACTGCACATGGAACGTAAGCTCCTCTCTCCAACTACGCATTGCTGAACCAGTGTTCAAGAACTCTGGGCCTTCTGCAAGCCTTTACCACTGGTCATGCTGGGAGTGATGATGAGAGCATCTACACCTAAACAAACATCTACAAAACATATAGAGCATGGTTGGCCCTACCATTAGGCAAAGGGAGGAGGATGTTCCAGGTATCAGGTTTTCACTGTCATGAAAATGTTTGTTATTTATTTTTACTGCCAGGAATGAGGAATGCTTTTGGGCTGTCCCAGCTGCCAAAAATATTTTGGTTGGCTCTGGGCACTGGCCTAAGAGCCAGGTAATGTAGTGGTTTGAGCGTTGGGACTAGGGCACTGGAAGACCACATATAAGACAGGTGACACCTGGCTTGTCCACAGTACATATGAAAAGGATCTAGGAATCTTAGTGGATCACAAACTGAACATGAGTCAGCAATGTGATGTGGCACCTTAAAAAGCCAATGCAATTCTGCATTGCATCAATAGGAGCATAGTGTCCAGGTCAACGGAAATGATAGTACCACTCTATTCCCACCTGGAATACTGTGTCCACTTTTGGGCACCACAGTTCAGGAAGGATACTGACAAGCTGGAACGTGTCCAGAGGATGGCAACGAAAAGTGGTAGAAGGCCTGGAAACCATGCCCTATGAGGAGCAGCTTAGGGAGCGGGGTATGTTTAGCCTGCAGAAGAGAAGGTTAAGAGGCAACATGATAGCTATACTTAAATATTTAAATAAGAGATGTCATATGGAGGATGGAGCAAGCCTTCTAGATAGTAGGACACAGAGCTATGGCTTCAAACTTCAGTAGAAGAGATTCCATCTAAACATTAGGAAGAACTTCCTGCTGGAAGAGCAATTCAACACTGGAATATGCTGCCTTGGAGTGTGGTAGAGTCTCCTTCTTTGAAGGTTTTTAAACAGAAGTTTGATTGCCATCTGTCAATGTTTTGATGGTGTATTCCTGCATGGTAGGGGGTTGGATTCAATGGCCCTTGTGGTCTCTTCCAACTCTACAATTCTATGATTCTATGACCAGGGTTTGAATCCCTGCTCAGCCATGGAAACCCACTGGGTGACCTTGGGCAAGTCACATTCTCTCAGTCTCAGAAGAATGCAAAGGTAAAACCCTGTCTGAACAAGTTCTGCGAAGAAAACCCTGTGATAGGTTTGCCTTAGGCTCACCCTAAGTCAGAAATTACTTAAAGGCACACAACAATTGCAACAACCTTGACTGGTGTGGGTGGGGAGTGGCATTTGTTGCTCTGCCTCAGGCAGCCCATTATTTTAGGCTAGGCCTAATCTGAAGGGGTACCATTGTGCTAAGTCCTATTCACAACTTTCCAACTAGTCCACTCCTACCCAATGTCTAGAAAAGCACTCATAATCATTTAAAACAGCCTTCATTTTTTTCCTGCAAGAGAGTTACTTATAGCACTTTTTATTTGAAAAAAGACTGGCAATTTTGAGGAATATTTATAACAATCATATCACTATGTCACTGTTGTTCCCATTTGACAGATGGCAGTGCAGAAAACAGAGGTCAGGAAAAGGAGGCCCAAGATTTTGCAGTTTCACAAAAGCAGAGACCTTGATACAGAATAAAACCACCTCTCAGGTCTGGATCTGGATACTGCTGTCTAGGGTCATAGCCCTATCTGGACAGCTACCTCGTCTGTACTGCAAGCATCTATCAAGGAATCCATCCACTTACCACGACAGACAGGAACACATCGCCCAAGGCTGAAGAAACGAGAGTGCAGCTCCTTAGTGAAACAGATGTCTGCAGCTGTGGGGGTCCTGGAACAGCAAAAAGAACAACAAACCGTGTTCACACCATACTACACTAAACTCTTGCTTAAAGTCTCAGAAATAATCCCTGAAGACTATTGCGTATAGGTTGGACGCTGCTATGAAAAGCCACGAAAACTTAAGTCCATTCCTTTGTCTTGGAGAATAGCTCCTGTTTCCCATGCTTACCATCGCATCTTCTGCAAGTTCCAGACATGCCTTAATTTCAGGATACCTTTGAGAGACAAGAACAGTAACATTAATATTTGGGAGCAATCTAAACCAAATTATGACCAATCTAGAAAAAGAGAGAAAGACAGAACAAATGGTTCAGAGGTTCAAAGACGCCAGTTCGAATTCCCAATTGGCCATGAAGCTCTTGGGGTGATCCTGGGCCAGTCACTTACTTTCCACCTGATGTATCAAAAGGACTTGTTGCAAGGATAAAAATGGGAGCAGAGGGTTACTGTTTCAACTTGAGCTGCTTGGAGGAAAGGTATTTCTTCACCCCAGCAGCCTAGGCTGGTAAGTACACCAGACAAAGCTTTCCCTCTAGCCAGATGTCAGCCGTGATGCTTCCTCCTAAGGGAAACCAAGCTGGTTCCATCCCTCTTGATGTTCTGGTAGGCGGTCAAAACCAAATGGGGCCACTGGTCCTTACAATTAGAGCAGCTTGTGTGAGTGTTTAAAAACTGTTTTCAAAAGGCTGTTTTTACTTGTTCTATCTGTTCTGAATAGCAGACGATTGCCTCAGGAGCCCTGGCAGGTTAAGATATGATAAACAAATATGTAAATATAATAAATAAAAATAAGTAAAATGCTTCACATGGCGAGGTTATACCTAGGGCTCACCTTTCTGACCCTTAACAATGACAAATTAAGTTTCCTTGATGAAAGTCCTAAGGAAATCTTCCTTCTTGCCCACTAGATTCCACACCCCAGTAAGGTAATTGGTTCATATCGTCTTCTCAAAGGGAAAACCCAAACAATACCACCCTTTGCTACCCATCAGATGGCAGCAGTTCCCTCTCAGTACCATACCCCAGAGGTGTGGATCATCCATGCAAGACTGGTGGTTGCAGACGGTGAGGAGGGGGATGCCTGGCTCACGCTTCTCAATTAGGTCATACAGGACTTCTTCATTATGGACATTCAGCTGGTTCATATATTCTGAAGGGAAAAGGGCAAGATGAGAGCTCTGGAAGCAGCAAAGTACAGGAAAGCAGCAGGGAGGAGTATGGAGTTCCTAGGATCTAATTCAGAGGGGAGAGGGAGATCTGGAACCAGCTGTTCCAACATCCCCATTGTTCTACCTACATAGCCATATTAATACTTAACACCTAGTCCTATAACCCATTTCAGTGTCTGATGCATTTTGCACGCACATGTCTGCCTTGGAAGCTGCCTTATAAACTGAGCTAGAGATCAGCCCATCTAGCCCAGTATTAACAACACTGAACTGGGAGTGGCTCTCCAGAATTTCAGGCAGGGATGTTTGCTAGCTCCATCTAGAGACTAAACCTGGGCCCTGGGACAGGCAAAGCACCTACTCTACTACTCAGTTACAGCTTCCACATATGCTGTCTAACTGTAAGCTCTGAACCAAACCTATAAATGTAGGTCAGTTCAGGGAAGATGTGGGTGGAGGAAAGCTGCGCACACTCAACCAGTACTTTGAGATAACTCAAATGGATACTGAAGCACTTAGGCAGAGGTGCTTCCTTCCCACCCCTCTGCCTTCCCAGCACAGGAAGGAGGTGAATCTGGGCATGCTCTCAAAGAAGGATCTCAAAGCATCAGCTGAATCTGCTTCTTTCCCCACTCTCACTTCCCTTCTGAGAGAACAGGGCTTCAGAAAACTTTTGTGGGCTGGACTGAAGATTCCAATAAATCAGATTAGGGCTACAGGCTGGTATTCCACATACTCCCAGGTCTAAAGCTACTTATTTTGTTCTGGACAGAGATGAGCTACACTATCCCTCATGTGTGGGGTTTGGTGGCAGACGGATGAGCAGGAAGAAGGGAAAGAATTATTCCCTGGAGACCAGGCTCATACAAAGCCTGGGTCCAGTATTTTTGCAGTGCTCTGGCAAGACCTATCAATGGGCTATGGCATGAAGGAACATCATGTGAACAAACAGAGCATTTCAGTGGATCCCCTACTGACCTAGCACTCACCACTCCTCCTTTCTTCCCCACATACCCACTGCCATTGCTAATTGAGACTTGATCCCCAAGAGCTTAGTAAGATGAGTTTTCTCTCCCAGTTTCTCTCCACCAACACACAGAAGCATCAAGGGAAGGATCTTCCCACAAGATGTCGGGGCACACAGAAGTGTAGCCTGAATCTCCTGCTTCAACCCAACCTCCAAAGGAGCCTAAATGGACCTGCTCAAGGAGCCTCTTCTCAGGGGCTGTGACTCCCACTGATCTGTAATAGTAGCAATGGAGGAAATGGAGATTACAGGTACTTACTGGTCCAGAAGCAGCTGTAGGTGCCCACCAGTCCCATGACCAGCCTGCTAGCCAAGGTCCAGTGCAGGTGTGGGACCTGGGGAAAGGGCCATTTCACCTCAAGGGGCATCTTCCCATCCCAGGCAATCCTCTCTGGGCTTTAGCACCAGCTGTCCCTGACAAAGAAGAAACACCTCAGTGCTTTTCAACCTGTCACTTCTATGATGATTCTTGGCTTACAGAGTTTTCCCGAGCCAATTACCTCCCACTGCCGAGAAATCTCTGTTCTAACTTGCACCTGGCATCATGCTCCCTGAGACTCACCCATGCCTGAGGGCTGCAACATCACAAACACAAAATAGGACTGTCCTGCATTTCTTTTAAGAATGGCTACACCCACATAGCACAGGGTCAGAACCAGAAAGCCAGAGATCCCAATCTGTCTTTTTTTATTTCTCATCAAAGATCGCCTTTTCCATTTTCATGTATTCACCAGCAGTATTAAGCAGAAATGTACCATGAAGGGAAAGAGATTGCAACTTAAACATAACTGCATAAACATATAGATTGGCCAATATTATGACACATACTATGTGGCATGTAAAAACTGCAGTTAATACCACCCACAACACAAAAAAATCTAATACCCAAGCACATCAGTTGTACTGACCCATCCCACTTGCTGGAAAGAGCACTCTGAAAGAGTCAAAAGATGGCAAATAGAATGATTAGGGAAGTAAGGAGTTTACTAAATGTATAAAACATATAATAAATGAAAGCTTGGGGATGGGAAACAATTGAAGCCACTAACCCATTCACTACCCCTCAGAGTTATCACTTATCTACCTGTTATTTAGATTTGTGTCATGTTGTGGGATGTTCCCTGTACCAAGATAGCACAGCACCCTGAAATGTTGTTTCTCAAGTATTTGGGGATGGAAATGTGTGTGTGTATATGCCTTCAAATCATCTGTTGACTTGCGGTGATCCCATGCATTTCATAGGGTTTTTAAAAGCAAGGAATACTCAGAGGTGGTTTGCTATGGCTTTCCTCTAAAATATAGCCTTGTTGTTGTATACCTCCAAGTTGTCTTTGTCCCTCCCCTTCTGCACCTCCAAGTCCATGCTTTGCTTACTAGAGGTCTTCCTGAATCTTTGTCCCTCCCTTTCTGCACCTCCAAGTCCATGCTTTGCTTCCTGAAGGTTTTCCTGAATCTTTGTCCCTCCTTTTCTGCACCTCCAGGTCCACCCTTTGCTTCCTGAAGGTTTTCCTGAATCTTTGTCCCTCCCTTTCTGCACCTCCAAGTCCATGCTTTGCTGACTGAAGGTTTTCCTGAATCTTTGTCCCTCCTTTTCTGCACCTCCAGGTCCACCCTTTGCTTCCTGAAGGTCTTCCTGAATCTTTGTCCCTCCTTTTCTGCACCTCCAAGTCCATGCTTTGCTGACTGAAGGTTTTCCTGAATCTTTGTGCCTCCCTTTCTGCACCTCCAGGTCCACACTTTGCTTCCTGAAGGTTTTCCTGAATCTTTGTGCCTTTCTGCACCTCCAGGTCCAGGCTTTGCTTCCTGAAGGTCTTCCTGAATCTTTGTGCCTCCCTTCCTGCACCTCCAGGTCCACACTTTGCTTCCTGAAGGTTTTCCTGAATCTTTGTGCCTTTCTGCACCTCCAGGTCCAGGCTTTGCTTCCTGAAGGTCTTCCTGAATCTTTGTGCCTCCCTTCCTGCACCTCCAGGTCCACACTTTGCTTCCTGAAGGTTTTCCTGAATCTTTGTGCCTTTCCGCACCTCCAGGTCCAGGCTTTGCTTCCTGAAGGTCTTCCTGAATCTTTGTGCCTCCCTTTCTGCACCTCCAGGTCCACACTTTGCTTCCTGAAGGTTTTCCTGAATCTTTGTGCCTTTCTGCACCTCCAGGTCCAGGCTTTGCTTCCTGAAGGTCTTCCTGAATCTTTGTGCCTCCCTTCCTGCACCTCCAGGTCCACACTTTGCTTCCTGAAGGTTTTCCTGAATCTTTGTGCCTTTCTGCACCTCCAGGTCCAGGCTTTGCTTCCTGAAGGTCTTCCTGAATCTTTCTCCCTCCCTTTCTGCACCTCCAGGTCCAGGCTTTGCTTCCTGAAGGTCTTCCTGCAAGGCAGGTGTTACAGCAACAGAAACCTCCCGCGCAGGAGAAAACAAAAAGGAGGGAGCTCTGTCCACTGTCTACGCATTACCCCCCCTCCTCCTCCGCCGCCGCCCTCCCACAGTAGACCGTGGGGCTTCCCCCCGCCCCGTTCCGCCCCCAATCATCCATTTCATCGTCCCACTCACCGCTCTTCCTCTTCGCTGCCGTCAAGCGCGCCTCGCTCCAGCTCCTCTGGCGGCCCGAAGGCCCGCCTTACCCAACTCTCCGGACGGGAAACAGAGTCCAGGCCTTGCAATAGCTCTTCCGAAGCAACGAGGCTTTTCAACGACGTTTCGTATGGGAAAGGGAGCAGTTCTGCCCGCCCGCAAGGCCCCAGCCGCGAGCTGTCGCCAAGTGTGCTCGAGTGACGCAGTTTCGGGGGAGCCCACGGAGATAGGAAAAGGATAGAGGGACGCGCGGGCGCGGACTTCCTGGTAAAGACTGAAAGAGGTTCACAGACTATCCGCGCTAGCCTGTTATAGCGCTATTATTCCACTTGCAACATCCTATGGAATCCTGGGGTTTGCAGTTTCGGGAGGGGCCGGTAGGCCCCTCCCGAAACTGCAAACCCCAGGATTCCATAGGATGTTGCAAGTGGAATAATAGCGCTATAACAGGCTAGCGCGGAAATGGCCTATGGTTCTGAATCGGCACAGAATCATGTCTGTCACTCCCATCGCGTCCCTATGGTGAAGGACCGCTCCGCTTGCCCTCTCGCTGGCATTTATGCAAAAGCCACATAGTTCACTTTGACAGCGAAATATTAGTAATAAGGGCTGTGAACTTTCGCGGCCTTTGTGCATGGAACATGTAGTTTTTTGTTCTGCTTTGTCATAAAAACATATATGGGGACTTTGCCCAACACACTGTTCTAGTGCTATTATTCCACTTTCGACATCCTGTGGGAGCCTGGAGTTTGCAATTTAGGGAAGGGCCTTTAGGATTATCAGCCAGAGAGCCCTTGAAGACTCAGTAAACTGCAAACCTCAGAATTCCACAGGATGTTGGAAGTGGAATAATAGCACTATAACAGTGTAGTGCGGAAAGGCCCTTATTTGCTATTGCCTGCAATCCTGTATTTTTATGTGCCTTCGTGTCGCCTCTCAATTTATGACAATTCCATTAATTTTTGAGGGTTTTCTTAGGCAAGGAATACTCAAAGGTCCTCTGAAATATAAGTGACAGCACCTGGGTATTCATTGGCCTTCTCCCATCCAAATATTGACCAGAGTTGACCCTGCTTAGTTGTAGGGCCTGAAGGGTATAAAACCCCACTGAACTCTGGGGCTTCCTACTGATTGGAAGGATGCGTAAAATTGCACAGCTTTCCTTCTGATACATCAAGAAGGGAGTTGCACATAATATTCCAAATATATTCAGTGCTTTAGCAATCTTCCACTTCCACTTCTGTCTCAAGTCAGAGCACCATCCGTTATGTGTTTTCTTGGAAGTAAATTCCCTGAGTTAGATTACTGAATCTTTATTTCAGTAAAATAAAATAAACAGAGCAAGACAGAATATAATATGGAATGTAAAATATTTACAATACAATAGTATAAGATATTATGAAATCACAATATTTTAAATACTATGTTGGCATCTTACGCTGTCATGCAGTTGCTGCCACGCAGAAACTGGTTATCTTTACTGTAATCTGTGGAAACTGATCAGTCAGAAGATAATCAATACAAAATGTTTCAGCTTTCCCAGGTATGCTTTGTAAAACCAGAACAATAAAATCATGTCAGATGTCACAGTAGGAGGAACAATACAAAATATGTCCCAGTTTCCACATTCTCTGCATCACAAAGACGTAAGGATTCACAATATACCACATTAACATATCTTCCCTTAAGTATTACACGTGACAACACATTAAATTTGGACAGAATAAATGCTTTCCTATATTTTGGAATTTTTAAATTAATCAACTAAGCAGCAAGGAAGAAAAGCCTGCCTCCTTTTTCTAACGGCCAAGTTTATGAGGTTGATTTCCATGTTCAGTTTATAACTCATCAGTGGGGCCAGTGAGGTCCTTCCAATGTTGTTAGAGTATGGGGCTTTCCACACTAGACTATTATAGTGCTATTACTCCATTTTCAACATCCCGTGGAATAATTTGAGGTTACTGAGGCCAAAGAGCTCTCTGGCTGAGATTTCTACTCTCTTAACTGAAAATCCCAAGATTCCATAGGATGTTGAAAGTGGAAAAATAGCACTATAAGAGTGTAATGAGGAAAGACCCTAAGATTCCATACAGCCCTCACCATTGATTGTGGCTGGCTAGAGATGATAGGAATTGCAGTTCAACATCTGGCAGCCCACATATAGCTGGTATAACTGAATAATAACAATAATACTAATAATACCTTACCTTATGTCTTATCTAATAATAATGTTCTAACTAATGTCTCCCCATGGACTGAGACAGGGAAGAACAACAAATTAATCCATAGCATAAATCTTAAAAACAGAACATCACTTAAAAAAAAAACAGTTAAAATGCATAGTATAAGTTTAAAAGAACAAATAATATACATACCTAATTAAAACAGTCAATACATCTCTTCCACCCTCACTGTTGTTGTGTATGTTCAAGTTGTGTGCCTCCAAGTAATTTCTGACTTATGGCAACCCTAAGGCAACCCTATCATGGGGTTTCCTGGGGCTGAGAGTATGTGGCTTGCCAGAGTCACCCTGGTTAAGTGAGAAATTGAACTCTGGTCTCCAGGGTCACAGTCCAAAGCTCAAACCACTACATCATGCTGGCTCTACCACCCTCTACCACATTAAACAACAATAATAACATGATCAAAGTTACTTGTCAGTTTACCGGTGGCAAGTATCCCAAAGCAACCTGTCCTCAAGCAAACTTTATCTCTCACCTGGCAGTGTAAAATATTCAGCAATAAGCTGCATATTCTGACAACACTCCCTGGTGATGATGCATGGCCAGTGGCATAGGAAACTGTTACTAGCTGCTGGAGACATCTTTGTGTCGACCTGGTTGTGCTATGGTACATGTTATAAATAGCTTTTGGGCTTTCATCTTTACTAGAATTACCTATGTCTTCAGTGACAGAATTCAAAAGCAAAGCCCTGCTCATTGATGGAAGAACTTATTTCTCCAAGATCAGAGAAGGTGATGGGAAATTCATTCCAATAGTTTGTAGTCTATGCGTGTGTAACCTCCATGAATACTGGCTTCATTCCGTGGGCGAGGAAGCCTGAATAAAGGAGGTGGCTGCTCTTACAATTGTGTTCAGAAACAGAGGGAGGGCTGGAGATGAGAGGAGTTGCAGGTGCCAGGGATAAGAATTAATCCCTTTTCACTTTGGATAAGGAAGCGGGAATTTCAATTATGTATTTAGGAGGGGACAGAAAAGTAAATTCTTTATAGTGGAATTTCTGTTATGCTGCAACAGCTATGTTGCATCTTTTATCTAAGGCTTTCAGGGCTATTGCCAAGGTTGATTGCTGTCCTACTGAGAAGCACATGTAGAAAATTTCTACAATCAAGTCCTGCAGAGACACTTCCTTGGGTGCATAGAACTTTGGGGAGATTGGATACATGTTCAATTTAATATATAATTTATTGTATGTGTGTGTTTGTGTCCAACTAAAACTGTAATTTTGATTGCAATATTCATGTGTGATTGGCCCCATAGAATTCAGAAGAGGTAGACAGATACAAAAGACCATCTGAGGGCAACACAAGGCAAGACCCAGATTCACGATACATGTGCGTGTAAATAACCTAGGAACAGATATACTAGACACTACATACTTCAGGCATTTCTCCAAATCACTACAGAAGTAAAGGCCCAGAAAAAAAAAACATTAAAAAAATTTTCAGATGAAAACTAGCTTTTATTTTATTTTCCTTTATGTCTTTTATTTCAAAATCAAACATCTTGAAATTGGAAAAAAAATTCAAAAACTGGGTTTGGAAAATTTTCTTTTTGAATGATGAATTAAATGCTTAGAATAAGGCTTTCACGTATTTATTCCCCAAAAGTTATTTTTGAAAGCTACATTACAGGAAGACAATGTACAGGATCTGATAATTAGTCTCAGTAGCTTTTTCTGTTCTTTTTACAGGAATGAGTGCTTCATGTCTGCTTGATATGTCTAACTAGACTGTACTTTTGATATACCAAACATGAAAATTCAGTGCCAAACAAAATTGTGTAATATCATGTATATCGTATATTTTATGTTCCTAAAGTAAAAATGTGGCTGAGATTCTGCATCATCACATGGAGTTCCATCATGGTAGCCAATGTCACTCCCCCCACCCCACACAAAAAGGAAAAAAAAAAAAACTCTTAAGCCAGATAGGGCTTTGCTTGACTTACGAAGCAAGTTTTCAGGGTCATGTACAGTTTTTAACAATGATCAATGTGAATCCAAAAAGTTACAAGATCATATGTCTGGCTTATGATCGCATAATTATTGAACAGGATATCGACAAGCTGCAATGTGTCCAGAGGAAGGCAACCAAAACAGTGAAGGATCTGGAAGCAAGACGAGGAGCGTTTGTTTCAGGAAAAAAAAAATCCCACTTTCTGGAATAATATACAATGTTCTCTCGAGCACTTCCCCTCTTTCTCTGAAGAACCTTTCTCATAGCACTGCATCCGTTAAGGAACCCACTGACCTCTGTCGTATGGCTGCTAAGCATTGGAAAGAATTTGAAGGCATGTTATAAGCACGGGTGGGAGACTTTTGGGCATACTTGTAGGCTCCCAGTCTGTATCTTCTCGACCACAGCCACAGTAACAGAGTGTAGCTAGCAGGGATTTCTGATGTAGTAGCACCAAGTTTTTTCCACTGACTGACTGTTTGAAGTATGACTGTCAGGAACTGAATCCACACACACAAACAGTACAGTGAATAAACGCTATTTATTTGGACTGAGATACATCGTACAAGACTTCAGTGAGAAGACTAAAGTTCAAAAGCAAAAGCCGCAGCTTTAGATTCCCTGCTTTTCCCCTCCCTTTTCCAAGAGACCTTGAAGCTGTGAGATCCAGGCAGAGCTTATCAGTGCGTTCCTAACTATTGTTTATCTAACGGTCTCTGGTTTCTAGGCTTCTTGGTTTTAGCAAGCTGCTACTTATGCTGGACTATATATCCCATTACTATAATATGGAGGGCATTCGGACAATGACTGTTGTTAGTTCATCCGTAGGCAGCTCCAGCCAAGGACCTGATGAAGGACTACATACCCTCCACTTGTTCCAGTTTAGCAGGGACAGTCCCAGTTAATCCTGTCATCCCACTTTTTCAGCTGCTTTTAAAATGTCACCGTTTCTATCTCCTGTTCCCATTTTCTCCCCTTTGTCCTCAGCTTACTTCAATTGCTGCAAAATGTGTTCAAGTGTAAAAGTACTTTGGACTCTGTTAAGTCAGGAAGGAGGAAAAGAGAGAAGACATACTGAAAAACTTTTTTGTGCAGAAATTTTTTTTCTTGGGTGTCAGGAGATCTAGCTTGAATTATTCCCATGCTGGTACTAATGGCGTTGCTGGCTTGTGGGTTTCAGATTTTGTTTTGTTCTTACAGATCAATACAGCTAGCTTCATTTTTATAACATCCAGTTGCAAGAATCTTGGGAAAGAGATGAAATACCCCTCCTTGTCTAAGGCCACTTCTGCACTAGCCTGTTAGAGTGCTATTATTCTACTTCCAACATCCTATGGAAGGAATCCTGGGGTTAGCAGTTTAGGGAGGGGCCTCAAAGGCGCCTCCCTAAACTACAAACCCCAAGATTCCATAGGATGTTGAAAATGGAATAATAGCATTATAATAGGCTAGTGCAGAAGTGGCCTAAGACTCCAGGGACCAGCTGCAAGTCATGGTACTGGGCTAGATGAACACAAGAGTCTGGTCTGGTATAAGTCAGTGTTCTACATTCATATTCTGCTGCTCATCTGCAATCAGACACAATATGTTGGCCCCCTTCACAGGATTGTTGTAAGGATTATTGAAATAAAATATATGAAGAGATTTGGCTATTTTAATGTGGTGTGTACTGTTATTGGCTGTCTATATAAGCTCCAATCACATTTTCATTATCCCTATGTATTTATTTTTGTCAACTTTTTATTTATAAAACAATATTTCAATTTAAATTACATAATGAACAATAAAGTAAAATTAAGATGCAGAATAAAATAAATCAACAGTTCAAATATGTCCTGGTTCAGCAAGAAACAACGATGGAGTCACCAACAGCCAGCTAATCCCAGGAACATCTATCTCAAATAAACTAAGTTTTAATTTAATTTCCTAAAAGTCATCCCTCCACATTCGCTAGGTTTAGGGACACAGGACTCCCATGAAAGTGAAAAAAAAACGTGAATAACTAGGTCCTCCCAAACCATATTTAACACACACACAAAAAGTATGATCCCCATATTCAACCCACCGTGGATTCCTTTGAGCCATCAGGATTCCTTCATAAGGCAGAAGTGGGTGGCTGATTGGGCTTACTGCCATCTCCACTGCTGCTCCACACCATTTTTAATAGGAACTTGCTAGCCTTGTTCACAGTTTCTCAGTCTCACAAGGCTTACAATCCCTATTAAAAATGGCATAGGGCAGCAACAGAGCTAACAGCAAATAATCCGTGAATAATGAGATCTGCAAAAGTGAAATCTGCAGATACAGAAGGTTGACTGTAGAATGATATTAGGATGTGTAAGATAGACTTCACATGACAGGGAGTTTCAAAGAGAAGGAGCAGGTACAGAGAAAGCTCTACTGTGTATCCTCATCAATTTTACTTTGAAGAATGAAGAGCCCAGGAATAGGGACTCCTGACTAACCTCAGACGATAGGGAAGTATACATAGTTCAAGGTGCTGCTTCAGTGCACATCCTCCACTCTTTCCCTTCCATATATAAAAGCCAGCCAGACCGTCAATTTAATCATACAGACCTAACAAAATATCTCTTCTTCTTCTCCTTCTCCTTCTTCTTCTCCTTCTTCTCCTTCTCCTTCTACTTCTTCTTCTGGTTCTCAAATATTTCTATGATCTGGAGCTGTTGTGTTTACTGCCACATGTAGCACACACTTTCGTGGGAGACGAGAGAGTTGATCTTTCAACGGTCTTTATTAATGCCATTAAAGATGTATTGCACAAAGGAATATTGTTCCATTGCCACATAAGCTATAATCATTGTACCACTTTCACATAATGTGATGACATTGGGTTGAACATCCTGCTTTGAAATCTTTGCTGGGTGTAGTTACATGACCTACAGTGATGACAAAACCAGGCAGGATTGCATAGTGTGGGAATGCAAATTTCATAAACCTTCAGACATTGATGAACTGCAATACTCAGCAGCTCTAAAACAACACAATCAATGGGGAGGGATGCTGGGAATTGCAATTCAGTTCAGACACATTGCATAATGGTTGGCAAACTTGCACTTTTGGACTCCATCTGCCATTCCTGGCAGGACTAGAATTCCGATTACTTTAATTACTGATGGGAGGATTCTGGAAGTTCTAGGTCTTAATCACATCACAATGTTATAGCATCATAGCAGTGGTTTTGTTACCCTGACTTCTGGGGGTCCCCTGGGGGACACCTTGATTCGCTCCAAAAATGCAAAGACTAGGAAAATTAGCAGAGCACTAGCTTGGCAGAACGAGGGGCAGGGTAACCCAGTGAGACCTTCATCTCAATTTCTACGGGGTCAGACCAAGCAAAAAGCCAGACAATCCTACTAATGAATGGATTTTATTAACAAATATGTTCTCACGCACCAATGCAGTTACTCGCTCAGACACACAAGGCCTATTGAGAAGGGAAAGAGGTTAAAAATTATAGGGGATAGAGTGAAGAAGGTGTATAGGCGGTGATACTGCACCTGTCCAGAAGTCTTCAGTCCAGGAAGCAGCAAGAAGGAGCTCGGCGAAGAGAGGCGGCTGAGGGGAGTACTCGACTAACAGAGTGCCGGTCTGCTAGTGTAGCAGGGAGTTCTCCTAAGAGAGTCTCGAAAATGGGGATTACTTATAGGGCAGAACATACCTTGGGGGCAGGCCCTTACCCAGGAAGAACAATGGCCAAAATAGAAGGAAAAATACTGCACAATAACAACTTGATGGCTTGCATGATTGGTTCATGTAAACAGACCTCGCCCTTGTAGGATTCATCGAAGTAAGCGTTGTTCAACATGGAGAAAACCCAGTAATCACCTCAAGCTGGCTTTTTGTGGCTGAGGACCCTTTGTTTGTGCAGATGCGCCTAGCCTGAGGTCTCCTTGAGAAACGCGACTGGGGATTTTCCTGGCCTTGACCTATGTCCAGTCACTCGACCTATTTGTCTACACACCCACCCGGGCAACCTTTCTGGCATAGAAGATATATTTGATATCGATTTTATATCCCCCTGGGACGGGGTCTGCCAAAGGGGTAACAGTTTAGTCCCACGTTTGACTCAGCTTTATCACATGACATTGTGCTTCCCCTAGTGTTGATGTGCTGTGCAATACTTATGAATAGTTTCCCCCCCTAATAATCCATTAATGGCCCCTTTTCCCAGCATGATTCAGTAACTAGTTTGAATGTGACGTCTAATTCTCCTCCATTGCGAGAATGATCAATTAGTAGGCATGTTTTGGGCATGCTCTGGTTGCCTCTCCCATGGGGATTTGTAAGGGAATTTGCATCAGGTGATGCATCAGCTTCCAGTGCTTAAGCTGGGAGAATGAGACTTCCCAAGAGAATACCTGGGTTTTCTATGCTCTGTGCTTTTGAAATCTTTTTTAGATTTCTTTTCTATTTATTTTTTTTATATATAAATGGTTTGCTGCTATAACGCAATAATGGTGCAATCTGACCTGTTAACTTTTCAGAGTCACTGTTTAGATGTCTTTATCTCACATGGCTGTTTCCCAATGATCTCTCTACTTTTTTGCTCACACTACAGCATTACTACTACAGCATTAGTTTTAAAATATTTTAAATTATTAATTTAGTTTTTAAAGGAAATGCTGTAGTATAATAGTGCCACGACATCAAGCTAGAATGGCATTACTACAGTGTAATGAATACCAGTATAGTGGCTTGGCATAGTGTTACTCTGATTTCTGGGGTCCCTTGGGGGACACCTCAATGTGCTCCACATGATGGGGAATGGAAACTAGCCAAAGCACGAGCAATAGCAATGCGAGAGGCAAGGTAACCTGGCGGGGTCCTTTTGCCCAGTTTTTATAGGGTCAGGCCAAGCCAAAAACCAAACAAGAATGTCCAATAAATGATTTTATTGAATGAAAGTCTCATGCACCAATGCAATCACTCACATAAGACCTATTAAGAAGCAAAAGAGAGGAAATTGGATAGGGGAGTATGGAAGGGGTTGCAGCTGGGATAATACTGCACCTTGTCCTGAGGTCCTTGGTCCAGGAAGACAGCGGAGAAGTGGGTCTCAGCACAGAGAGAGCTGAGGGGATTACTCAACGGATGGAGCAACAGTCTGCTGGGATGACCGGGAGTGATCCAAAGAACCGCTCAAAAACTGGGTCTGTTTGTAGGGAAAAAGTACCTGGAGGACTAATCCTTTCCCGGGGAGAACAATGGGTGTTGCAGCGAGAACGAGGCTCCACAGTGGTAACTTCCTTTGCGTGATGGGATTACAAGGTGTTGCCAAAGTCTCAGGATCTTCAGCTGCATTTGGTTGTGGTGTGACTTTGTGTAAATGGTCCTCGCTTGATAGGATATTTGCTCAACTTGGGGCAAACACGCTAATCCTCTCAAGTCGGCTTCTCAGGGGCTGAGGACCCTTTGTTTATTGTGGGTTTACACATCTTGAGGTCTCCTGGGGCAATGTGGCTGGGGATTTTACTGGCCCGACCTGGGTTTCGGTCGTTCGACTGTGACTGCCTACATGCTCATCTGGGCGACCCCTGAGGCACATGGAATCATGTTTAATATCAAAACTGTAGACCCCGGGATACTTTTTTTCCAGTGGAGTAACAATAGGACATGCAACAACTGACTAATGTGATAAGCACCTGTTTTTCACAGGAGAAAGATATTTTTAAAACACCCTTTTCTTCCTGTGGCCTTCTTCTCCAGTCCCACATCTCAAATGAGTTGGTTTTCCTCCTGTCAGCTTTCTTCACGGTCCAGCTTTCATACTATTGTAATGCAAATCAATATATGTCACTGATTTCTGAAGGTCTTTTTTTAATCTAATTGTTCCATAGGACCACTGTCTCAAGCATCCTGTTTTCACAAGTATTCCATTATCCTTCTTTTCTCTGTCTAGACTCATACACTGTAATCTTGACAACTGCAGTCATAAATCATATAGGCTTTCTAGAACTATTTTTGTTGACAGGTTGCTTTCATTTATGAATGGGAAAATCCTGTGAGGAAGGAGGAAAATGTGCTTGAAATGAAAAGAAATAAGCAGATGCTACTGTTTTGTTCTCCTCCCACAGGAAGGTTAAGCAGTTAGTTACAGCAGAAAGAAAAGTGCAATTTATTTAGACTTCTGAGCCACATCAGCAGTACAAATGTAAATTGTTAAACTTGGTTTAACTGTAATTGGTTTCTCTAAAGGATGATGGGAAACCGTTAGGTAAAACTGTCCCTTCTCTCTGATTATGGAAAATCTAGTTACCGGGACTCCTTAACAGGGAAATCCTAGCAGCCTTTTTGAGTCTAATAATTGTAAATCAATGGGACAAAACAAAATGCCATATAGAGAATATCCTATAACTAGGGATGGCCAAACTTATAGTCTGTGAAGTTTTAGGAATAGGCCTCTATCCTAAAATTGATGCAGAGGTAACTAGACTAGTTTTGGTTTTACTAAATATCACTAAATAGTTAACTAAAATAGTTCTTTAAATACAATGAAGGCTAGAAATATTTCATTGCGTCACTGTAAGTCAACACGTGACTTAAAGGCACATGCACATATTTAAAGTGAGAATCATCATAATGTGAAGTAGTCAGTTGGTAAATGTGTTCTGTTTTTTGCTTTTCAAAATATGGTAACCATACAATTGATGTACCTATCAACAAAGAAATGGAATATGTAAACGACATCACAAATATAATATATTTTCTGAAATACTTCCTCTACATTAGATGCAGGGAAATTGTTTCTGCCGCCCTTTGCCCCTCCTCAGACCATACCTTTCTTTTGGCCAAAAAGTAAACATGATGAATTGCCTCTCCTAAAACTGCATCATAGCAGTGGCAATTCACCATTAAATAGGTTACAGCTCTCTTGCACTGTTTTAACATTTTTAAAAATCGATTTTTCAAGTCCAGAAGTGATTCCAGCTAGCTCTGGATTTTTAAATTTTTTTATTTTTGTTTGTTTGTTTGTTGCAGCCTGGAGAGGCAGAAGATGGCCTCCCTTGACTCACCACTACCCTACATCCATTCTCAGGGTAGACAGAAAGAATGTAAAAGACAGCAATTTGCAAATTACTCTTGAAGTCCATGCACAGTAATTAGAATGAGCAGGTGTTGCACTTTCAGAACAACATTGAACACTTCCAAGTCTAGCTCAAACCTTCTTCCATTTTAGCAGGTGGGCAAATATGTGGGGGGAAGAGAAGTGAAAAGCAACAGTATCACCTCTTTGTAAAATACAGGTACAAAAGTTAATATACAATCTGAATTTCCAGTCTGAACTGTGTAACACATTTTTAACGTGGGGACAGTGTGTGTGTGTGTGTGTGTGTGTGTGTGTGGAGATGGAGGAATAAATGCAGACTACACAATGACAGCTCATATAAGCTATACCTCAGTTAACGAAACACATACTTTCATAATTTAATAGTCATAATTTCTTTAACATAAATCTTGGTACCAGAGACAGAAATAACATGGAAAGGATAAAGATAGGTTTGTCCACAAAAATAAAATGGAACAAAAAAATTAAAAAAGCAGTTCAACATGTTTCTGCAAACTTTTTATACAAAACTAACAATGCGCACATGTGAAATGAAACAGTGGAGCCAGAGAAAGCCTTGACTGAGTAAATAAAGACATTTTGACTTTCTACAAATGACTCGAAGCCTTCTTCCAAAATATATTTAGGAATGTCTTTTTCTTTCACCAGCCTCGACTTTACTTATTATTTCCAATTTGGAGGGCAAATTTACAGATCTGTGCTTTTTTTAACTTGCTAGGGGAGCTGGTGACCCCAGATTACCTCCTCTGCCCTTTCTAGGCAAGCACACATGGCTACTGTAGGACTGGCTAGATCAGAACCCCTCTCTCCTAGCTCTGGCTTTTGTTGCATTGTCTACTGTTCACCCCCAGTTACAACTTAGCATTTCTCCGCCCCTCCTTCACTACCCTCCCAATGCTGATAAAAATATTTCCGTTTGGCAGGAGAAAACAGAGCCAGTGTGTGTGGTGGACTGTGCATTGAACTATGATCCTGGAGACCAGGATTCAATTCCCGCTCAGCCATGGAAACCCACTAGGTGACCTTGTTCATGTCACACACTCTCAGTCCCCAGAAAATCCTGTGACAGGCTCGCCTTTGGTTCGCCATAAGTCTGAAATGACTTGAAGGCACACAACAACAACAATAACACATAGGAGAAAATGTGAGGTGTAGGTGGCCTTAAAAACAACATTCTTTGTCAGAGCCCTCCCTAATTGTGGCTTTCTCTTTCTGAGGCTGGGGGGGGGTGGCGAGCAGGTTCAGAAATGGGGGAAATGCAGCACAGAATAAGTAGAGAAGTAGTACGGGAGTATGTGGCTAAACTAGATGAATTCATGTCTCCAGGGCCACATGAATTACATCCAAGGATATTAAAAGAACTGTCAGAAGTCATTTCAGAACCACTCACAATAATCTTTGAGAACTCTTGGAGAACAGAAGAAGTCCCAGCAGACTGGAGGAGGGCAAATGTCGTCCCCATCTTCAAGAAGGGAAAAAAAGAGGACCCAAATAATTATCGCCCAGTCAGCCTGACATCAGTACCAAGAAAGATCCTAGAGCAGATCATTAAACAGTCAGTTTGTAATTACTTGGAAAGCAATTACGTAATCACTAAAATGGATTTCTCAGAAATAAGTCATGCCACACTAATCTTACCTCTTTTTTCAATAGAGTTACAAGCTTGATAGATGAAGGGAATGCTGTGGACGTAGCATATCTTGATTTCAGTAAGACGTTTTAGAAGGTTCCCCATGACATTCTTGCAAAGAAGCTAGTAAAATGTGGGCTGGACAGGGCTACTGTTAGGTGGATTTGTAATTGGTTGACCGAACTCAAAGGGTGCTCACCAATGGCTGCTTTTCATCCTGGAGAGAAGTGACTAGTGGAGTGCCACAGGGTTTTGTCCTGGGCCAAGTGCTATTCATCATCTTCACCAATGATTTGGATGAATAGAGGGCATGCTGATCAAATTTGCAGATGACACCAAATTGGGAGGGGTTGCTAATACGCCAGAGGACAGGATCAAAATTCAAAATGACCTTGACAGATCGGAGAGCTGGGCCAAAGCTAACAGATGAATTCAACAGTGGGAAATGTAAGGTCCTGCACTTAGGCAGAAAAAATGGAATGCACAAACAGAGGACGGGGCACACGTGGCTGGATAACAGTACATGTGAAAGGGATCTGGGAGTCTTGGCAGATCACAAGCTGAACATGAGTCAGCAGTGTAATGCGGCATATGATGTCTAGATTGAGGGAGGTAATGGTACCACTTTATTCTGCTTTGGTTAGAGCTCATCTGAAATATTGTGTCCAGTTCTGGGCACCTCAGTTCAAAAACGATATCGACAAGCTGGAATGTGTCCAGAGGAGGGAGACCAAAATGGTGAAGGGTCTGGAAGCCATGCCCTGTGAGGAGGTGCTTAAGGAGCTGGGTATGTTTTAGCCCGCAGAAGAGAAGGTTAAGAGGGGACATGATAGCCATGTTTAAATATTTGAAGGGATGTCATGTTGAGGAAGGAGCCGGCTTGTTCTCTGCCGTTCCAGAGACTAGGACAAGGAGCAACGGATGCAAGCTGCAGGAAAGGAGCTTCCACCTGAACCTCAGGAAAAACTTCCTGACGGTCAGAGCTGTCCGGCAGTGGAATCTGCTGCCCCAGAGTGTGATGGAGTCTCGTTCCTTGGAGGCTTTTAAGCAGAGGCTGGATGGCCATCTTCTGGGAATTCTTTGCTCTGTCTTCGTGCATGGCAGAGGGTGGACTGGATGGCCCCTGAGATCTCCTCCAACTCTTACGATTCCAAGTTACCTAATAGTAGGGAACATCTTCCCGCTTCACTTCTTGCGAGAGTTCCTCCCCCTTCACTGGAGGGGGGAATGGGGCCTTCTTCCCTTTTTCATTGGTTCGATGGTACGTTCGGCCCCGCCCCACGGTGTACTGCGCAGCCTCCAGCCTCGTGGGCTTTCCCGCTCGCCTCCCGCCTAGTTGTCGCGAGAGGAGGCAGATGCTCGAGAAATCATCATGGCGGCGCTGGCTGGTTCTCCCTCGTCTGGTCTCCCCGCCTTGGCGACGGCGACCCCGAGCCCCGCCCCGCCGTTGCCTTCTGGCCCGCCGGGCTACCGGCCCTTCGAGCCCGAGTCGGTCGGGCTGAGCCCCGGCTGGAGGCTCACGAGCTACGGGGAGCTGCGGGGCTGAGGTTGCAAAGTCCCCCAGGAGATACTGCTCAGGCTCCTGGAGGGACTTGGCGGCCCTCGCCCCGGTTTGACTGAGGCGGGGGAGCCGGGGGCGGCCGGGGGGACGTGTCCCACCCTCGGTGAGGCTTGGTGGGGGGTGGACAGAGGGGACAGGGGAGGGAACAGGGCCCCGGGGCTGGAAAAAGCAACTGGGTGGTGGAATAAATCTTGATTTGTGGAAGTTTGCTGCGTTCTGGGTCGCTGGTGGGACAGAAGACTTTCGAGGTCTGAATCTGAACGCCATACATTTAGCATGAAGTGGTAGAGGCTTAAAGAGGTGTGATGGGCTAAAGCTGCTCAGGGGGTATGCAACGATAGTTGTTGGTGCTTCCTTAAGTCTGAAATGCGTAGTCACAAAGGTGACCCCCCCCCAGTACATTCCATCCCATTGGGATTGCCAAATTTATAACCTTTTCTGTTCTAATTTATCAACATAGTCCGAAGATGGAACTGTTCCTACGGCACAGTTGTGTGCTGGAAATTATTTGTAGAGGTGTTGTAATGCTTGTGGTCCCTTTTCTTCACAGGCATTGGGATGGACTCCTGTGTGATCCCCTTGAGACACGGAGGCCTGTCACTTGTACAGACTACAGACTTCTTTTATCCACTGGTAGAGGACCCCTACATGATGGTGAGTGCAGAGAATGGGAGAGTGCCAACAGGAACAGGGGTGGGGGCTGCTGATCATTTAGAAGGGGTCCAGCTATGCCTGTGGTAGAGCATGGTATATTTGTACTGGGAGGAAGTGTCTGGAACTTGAAGCTCATTAAGGCAATTGCTTGTGTGTCGCCTCCTTTTACATTCAATGTTGTTGCTGCATGTGTCTGATCTAGGGCCGGATTGCCTGTGCCAATGTGCTGAGTGATCTCTACGCCATGGGCATCACAGAGTGTGACAACATGCTGATGTTGTTAAGTGTGAGCCAGAAAATGACTGAGGAGGTGAGAAGCAGTAGCATCAAGATGTTAACCTTCTGTATAGACATTCTGTATAGATCACCATCACTCATCTATACCTGTTTGGGTCAAACTGCTGCTGGATGCTACCAGGGAAATGAAGCCAGTGATGCCTCTGAAAATCGTAAGGAGAGAGGGAGCACTGCTCAGTGTTAAAACACTGAATGCAGATGTTAGGTGAAACGCCTGGCATCTTTGTTAAAAGAATCAGGTAGTAGGTGATGTGAGAAGATGGCTGTCTGGATCAGACCATTGCAAGGCTAAATGCACATATATCCTGTCCTAGTATAAAGCTACTTCTGTCTAAAAGAAGAATGTACTTTCACCTAAATCAAATTGCTAGCCTCAACTAGGGTAGACTCAATCAGTAAGTGTTTAGTAAAGCAACACCTGTGTGGGGAGTCATAATTGAATTTTAGGATTTATGTGTTTAATACATTAATACAGCCCCCCCCCCTCCCCCTGGAATGAAACCTAACTAGGATTTGAGTCAAATATTCTTTGATGGGATGAGATCAGGGCACTCTTGACTAGATTCAACATCATGCTAAATCTTAGTTTACACTGATATTGTTTTAGAACTCAGACCTGGCTTGTGCATCTGTATCATTAGTCAAATCATAACTTAGAGCTGTTTTTCTTTTCTGTAGCACATTCCTATTTCTTTTGTGGAACAGGTTTCCCCTAATGTAAGGAAGAATTTGAAATAATGGCTTGTCAGTTCATACATCTGCACCAAATAATACCTATTGTAATTATGTTTAAATTTGTTTAAAAAAATAATTTGTTGATCATTTGTAAAATCTTGCATCTTGGCTTGGGTATCATACCATATCATAGTTTGACTTGATATCAGAATTGAACCCATGTAACCAAACCTTTTTTTATAGACCTGTAGACTTGCGGGGTGACAGTTTTGCAAACCATGCAAGCAGAAGTCACTCAATTCTAGTTTTCCAAAGCACTTCTGATGATTGTAGGCAGTTTCCTGAAACTTTTATTGTACTTTCACCCAGGAACGAGATAAAATCATGCCACTGATAATCAAGGGCTTCAGGGATGCAGCAGAAGAGGGTGGCACCTCAGTAACTGGTGGGCAGACAGTCTTGAATCCTTGGATTATTGTCGGAGGGGTTGCCACAGTTGTTTGCCAGCCCAATGAATTCATCATGTGAGTACTGAGATCTCAGTATGAGAGAGTTTAAGAAAGCAAGTTTATAGGGTTGCAGATGTATCGGCAGAAAACTGTTGTAGTGTCATTAACTGCCGAGAGATAGTGAGGATGCTTGCAACATGACAGAGCTGCTGGGCCACATTGGAGGGATGAAAAATAGCTTAGCTGAGCTAGAGATTGCTCCAGTTTGTAAGAAGAAACTGTTGGACTGGGCAAGGGAAAATCCTCCTCCTGATTCCAGGGCAACCTTGGTATATGAGTCATTATGGTGGCTACCAAATCATGTGCAAAGTGAAACAATAGTGACCCCAAAATAGTCTCAAACCACGTAATGTCATCTGCTGCTGCAGCTAAGTAGCACAGGCTTTGTACATAGCTTGGATGCGGCATTTTTTTGTAAAATACATAAAATACATACCTAAACCCTCCTCTTGGAGCTTTATAGCCATTATAACTAGAGGGCTGGTTCAAGATCTCACTGGTCCAGTGTATATAACATTACCCTCTGGATCTGGTTTTCCCAACTAGGTTGGAAGTTGTTGGTCTGAAAGTGCCAGATTTTATGCCTATTTACTTGTAATGGTCAAATTACTTACTACTGAGATTTAGACTTATGGCTGTTCTGAAGATGAGTAGAATATGAGGCTTCCTGAGGACCCTGAGGTATTTTCTGACTGAAGAGGTTGGTATGCTTATTGGGTCAAATGGGGAGTTCAGGCGGGTGCAGGACACAGTAATTAATTATTTGAGAGAGTGCAGTCTCGGGGATCTTGAACAAAGTTATTGTATGTTGTTGCTGGGAAAAACCTACCTTGGACCTGAAGGATGTGGCAGCTAACATTTTCTTCTTGAGGACAGTGGTCGCTCAAGTCACTGTTGGCCAACTTCAGATGTTTTTGGATGAAATGCTATCTTTCAGTTGAATTTCAAGCCTGGTTTTGGTACGGAGATGGCAATATGCTGCTGGTAGGAAGATAAGGTGAAAAATCTTTGCTTATGCACCTAAAGATTATTTAGACCCTTTAATGTAAACTCTTTCTGAGGAGCATATTTGATTGCGGGTTCCCTATCTAGTAAAAAGAAACACTGCAATAGACAAAGACTTATTTTCCCAGGCTTCTTAATGTGTCTTAGTTTTACATTGTTCTTTTTCTGGGCTTATTTTCAGGCAGTGTTGGGACTGCACTTGTTCTTAATATTGACTTAAAGTTGTTATTGTTAGCCATCCTGAGAATTTTTATTACAAAGTGATCTGTAAATATTGGGGGAGAAAGATATAAATAAAGCACTCTGAGCTTTAAAGTTCTTTTTATTTTGATTCCAGGCCAGACAGTGCTGTTCCAGGGGATGTTCTGGTGTTGACTAAACCACTGGGAACTCAAGTGGCTGTGAATGCTCACCATTGGCTAGATAATGTAAGTGATAATGCAGTGTAATATCCTTGGGAAAACCTTGGAATTCCTTTGGCATTTCTGTGTGCTGTGGGGGATGTTCCTTGTTTTCATACATAGAAGTAGAGAGGAGGAGGGAGAATATTGTCAAAGTGATAGGCATAAGATTAGTGCAGCTCTTAGTCTCTAAGTTAGGGTGGAAATCGTGTGGCCCTTCTGATGTTACACTGCAACTCCCAGCATTCCTCACCATTGTCTGTGCTGGGTAGGGTGTGTTGGAGTTGCAGTCCAACAATGTTTGGAGGAATAGTTACTCACCTGAGTTAAGAGAGAGACACTGAAACTAGAGAGATCTGGGGGCAGATTTCAGCCCAGCCCCAAAGCTTCCTGGGTGATCGTGACCCAGTCAATCTGTCTGCGTAATGACTATTGCAGTGATTTTTTTTTTATGAAGGAGAGACAAGGACCACGTGTATATATTCTCTAAGCTCTTTAAAGGAAGAGAATATGGAATAGGGGATAGAGAGGCCTGTCAGCAATGGTTACATGTAACTGAGTATTCAAATATAAAATATAGATTTAAGATTTAAAATGTAGACTAGACCAGAGCAGCAGAGGGCTGCATGATTCCCATCTCTGCTGTAAGGTAGTATTTGTCCCCATCTTTAGAACCTGTATCATGTGCTTGAAGTGAAAGTGGTAAGCTGGTGGGCAGCAGCAAAGTCCCTGAATTTGCTAGTGGAAGAAAAAAAGTCTCAGAATCGTTTTTTAAAAAAATTATTTCTATTTCAGCCAGAGCGATGGAATAAGATTAAGCTGGTGGTTTCCAGAGAAGACGTTGAACTGGCTTACCAGGAAGCCATGTTTAGTATGGCTATGCTGAACAGAACAGGTAGGGGGCCTCAAGTGTGAGCTTAGATCTGTACTTAACTTACAATTCAAAAGCGTTGAGTGCTGGTCTCAGGTGCATTTGGAGCAACAAATACTACTAACATTTATACAACACAGAATATTATATTTTGGGAATGTTTTCGGGTAATGTTTAATCCAGCTTGAATGCCTAATTGGGGCAGAAAGATGTGGGGTAGATTTTAAAAAGAAAAATTAAATCTTTATTCTTCACAATCACATGTATTTTTCAAGATTCTCAAAGGATTTGAATTTCAAGTGTAGTTATAAGGGAAAAATACCCTGAGATAAGCTTCCTGAATACCAACTTTTATCTTACCAGTGTGTTTTCCTGTAAGGAAGGGAAAGAATAAGTTTAAAAGTATGAATGACAACGGCCTTGTTTTTACTGATATACTAGAGTTCCCTCATATTTACAGGCAGAACTCAACCCAGCCGTCTTCCTCACAAAAAGCTACTGGTGGGATGAAAGTCATGAATTTCACGTGTTCAAAATTCTATAGCAGAAGTGATTAGATGATCTGCATTGAACTGCTTGCCAAATGGATCTATGGCAAAACCAAACCAATTGTGGTCACATCTTATACTGTAAAGTTAGAGTGAGAGTAACATGGTAAAAACCAACACAATCAGTTTGTTAGCATTTGGCAGCGACATAACAAGAGGTTAAATTAATAGGGTAGCAGCTAGTTTCATATACGTTCAGGTTTCCTGAGTGATTTTCTTCGGAGCGTCCTAATATGAAGTGTGAAGAATTGATGTCACATGTATTTTCATTCTACATCTTGTAAGAAGGGCCAAAGCTTTATGCAGACTGCTGTCTCCAGGAGCCACCCTCTAGAAGAAGTAGAAAAGACTAACGAATAGCTCTTGTTTAGTTATTATAGGATAGGCAGTAGGTAGCTGAGAACTACCATGTCCAAACTGAGCTGTTCTGTGATCACTTGTCTCTCTAAATTTTGTTCTCCAGCGGCTAGTCTGATGCATACGTTCAATGCTCATGCTGCCACAGACATTACAGGATTTGGGATTCTGGGCCATGCACAGAACTTGGCCAAACAGCAACGCAGCGAGGTGTCATTTGTCATCCACAATTTGCCTATCATTGCCAAGATGGCTGCTATCAGCAAAGCATGTGGCAACCGGTCTAAGCTCCTGCAAGGGACATCTCCAGAGACTTCTGGTAAGATAGATAACTTAGGTCAGGAGGGGACAGAAGATAGCTAAGGCTCTACCAGTAAATCTTTGGGTGATGTGCATTTGCTCAGGAGATTTCTGACTTACAGTTTTAACAATAGCAACGGAAAGTGGTTCACCATCCTAAACTATATGGCTGAAATGAAGGAAAATGAATAAGGAGTGGTGGGTTTTGAGGAAGAATTGAGTTCTGTCCAATTCTGGTGCTGACAACAAATTCTTGGGCTCAGTTCTTTAAACCTAACTGTATGTTACCTGTATTATTTTACAAAAGTAAGTCCTATAAGTCTGAAACCTGCCTGTTCTAGGTTTAGAGTAGGTATGGGGAAATTTAAATCTGTGTGTGTTGCCTTAATTTGCTATCCTTGTATGACAGGGGGCCTGCTGATCTGTTTACCCCGGGAGCAAGCTGCTCGCTTCTGTGCTGAAATCAAGTCCCCCAAATATGGAGAAGGACATCAAGCCTGGATCATTGGCATTGTAGAAAAGGGCAACCAGACAGCTCGCATCATTGACAAACCTCGTATTATTGAAGTGACACCTCGTGGAGCAAGTGCTTCCCCTCAAGATAACAATTCCAGCGCCAGCCCTGAAACAGCTTCGTGAGGTGGCAAAACGACTTTCTTCTGTCCACTGTAGATTCTGGTCTTGAAAAGAGGATCACCCTGAGATTCTGGATCAGAGCACTCTTGCCTTCTATAGCACAATGATCCCTACAATATGGTCTCTAATGGTTGGTGGCTCGTTCTTTCCTGTCATCTGATGTTGATTTTGAAGTTATTTCCTGAAAGCAGGTAAATTGCTGGCACAGTTTGATTTGAAGATGCTAACTTGAATTATTTATTGGAATAGTTCTGCCTGTTTTTGAGCGCCCCCAGCTTTTGGTCAGACTGAGCAGCTGGTCCAAAAGGAGGGTGGGTGATTTAAAAAGCCATTTGGTTGAGCTAGAGGTCTCTCCTCTCTTCATGAAGCACCTCCTTTAAAACCCAGTTCTGGGTGTGGAGGAGCAGAGGAACCCTAGAGGAGCAGTACTAAGCTCAGCTTCTTGGGTTGTTCTTTGGATTGTAAATTATTGGTGATTGAGTTAATAAAGAAAACTTGATTTCTACAGCTAGTGAAGCATGGAGTGCTTTTCTGTTGGTGGACATAGGTGGGAGAGGCCTGGCATAAGGAAAGTCACTGCTGATCTTCAACTTTGCTTTAATTTGTTTTAGATAAAATGAGAGTCATACAGTGGCTCTTGATATCAAGAAAGGACTGGTAACAACAACAAGCCATTGCAACTGGGAACAGGTCTTAAAAAGCAGAAGAAAAAAACTTACCCCCCCCCCCTTTGTATGGTTTACCTTATCACAGTTTGGCTGAAGAAATGTTTAAGGCACTGTTAGGACAGCCCCAGTGTTCTTCGTGCAACCAGGGAGGCACATATGAGGAAGAAAAACTAGTAGTCTTCTCGTAGAAGATGATTCTTCTTATCACCACTATAAAGAGAGCTACTGGCAGATAAATAATCAGTGCTGGTTATCCAAAAGGGGTGGCCCAAGCCTACGTGTCCCTGACATACCACAAATGAGACACTTAAGATTGTTTCACATAAACCAAGAATAGTGCAAATCCCCTTTTCCCATGGCTATGGTAGCCAGGCCCTGAAGAAGGACAGCAGCAGGCTCAACCATTCTCATAGGATGAAAAATTAATAGCATACAAGGACATGACCAAACAGTTGGTGACCTTTGCTCTAGAGTCAGTTGTCAGCTGAACCACTGGTCCTGCTTAAGGCAATGCAGCAAAAGCACATCGCAGACTGGAACACTCCCTCCTTCATCAGTGTCACTGGATGCAGTCCATGACATGGATTTGTAGTGTGTCCATGTCTGGAGCTCTGTACTGGCACTTGGGACAACAGTAGTTAGGCTGTTCTTCAGCAAAGCTTTGTCTCTGACCTGCCATCGCCAGGGGTGCTCCATTCCATCCAACTGGGTAATCTGTAATGATAAGGAGGGGAAGTTAACAAGTTAAAAATGCCACACTGGATAGTTACCATGAAGTGCATGGTAGAGAAATCCATTTACATGTTATTCACGCAGACAGGATGAATTCATAATCTACTTCATTTCCTCCATGTGTGTATTTGCCTTCAAGTCACCTGTCAACTTATGGTGACCCCGTGAATTTACCAGCCTTTTATTTCTGGCTAGCAATAATAGATGTAGTTACACACTGCAGTTTTGTTGATAGCTCTTTCCAGGGGACAGGCACCTTGTAGCCTTCCAGATATTACCAAACTGTAGTTTCCATAAGCCCTAGTCAGTACTGCAAGGGATAATAGGAGCTGTAACTGAACAATGTCTGGAAGGCCACAGTTTGCCCATCCTTGATTTAAAGAAAGGAACACGAGAATGAGAACATAGCACTACTGCATGGTTAGATTGCTTAAATACCATATTAAAAGATGTTTAGGAAATACCTGCACTGAAATTCAAGAAAGTGCAAGTGTGGTTGACAAGAAAAAGGAGCAAAATTCTCTTCCAGAACAGGCAAAACAAATACAGCAAGTTTAAAAGAGCTAAATGCTCAGGGAAAAAAATGTTTAAATGTTAGAACCAGAAAGCCAGCATGGTTGCAGTTTAGACTATTTTAGACAACTAAGGAATGACTGTTAAAGAATAGAGAGAAACTGAATCAGTTGTGTCTGTCATGACTAAAAATGTAGTAAAATATATCTGTAATGAAATGCATTTTTTTCTCCAAGGAGGCCATTTGAAAAACTGAGTAATATATAGGTGAGAATATGAACTACTGGAGTTTACTGATATATTAAAAATTAACCAGTCACCATATCTAGCTGAGCTTCCTGCACAGATTTCAAACCAGCATTTCATTTGACAAACGCTAAATCATTCAAGTCTGTCAGGAGGTCTAGAAAGCAGCAAACATAGTTCCATTTTGCCTTATTAAGATTCAGGAAATTACAGGCCATTAGCTTAATGTTCATTCCAGCAAGTTTCTGAAAAACAGTATTAGTTTCTAGAAAGGAAAGTTATCCCGCTCCAGTTCTATGAAGCCCTGCTGTGGGTGTCAGCAAGAAAGAAAAGGGACAGGGCTAACACATTGGACTTGTAGTTTTTTGCTGAGTCCTTCATCTAAAATAATAATAATAATAATAAAAATCCTGTTTAATCATGGGAAAAGAAGTCAGACCCTCTCTAATAAGTGAATAACAAAAGCCATCGAAGGTATGGAGCCAATAGGCACTTTGTTTCATGGACGGAAGCAATCCAAGGGTGGTTCTGATTATCTGTATTGGGACCACTCTCTTTCAATTTGTTCCAGACCAAATGGAATGAGGATTGAGCAGTGATATAGCCATGTTTTTAGATAGCAAATTTAGTATGAAAATGAAGGAAGACCGAAGAAATCACAAAAAGAAACAACTCTACATTTGCTGGGTATGAAACAAAGTGACAAATGAGGCTGTATATAAATAAATCAAGATACAGTAGGACACAGAATTCCAGTGGCATAGACACAAATGAAGTCTGAAATAGAAGTGATTGACCAGGGAAGAAACTATGGGCAGTATAGAGGTCCTTTCCAGGCAAGGAATTAGGAAAGTAACTGAAAATGAAATTACCAATCCTGTAATGCCTTTATATAAATTTCTGGTATAGTTGTAATTGGAATCTTTTATATAGTACTGTTTGTTCACAACTTAAAATATGCAAACAAAGGCAACAAAAATGATCAAGAGGTTGGAGGTATACCAAGCAGGTGAAATTGCTTTAAAAACTCTTTTGGTGCAATTGAAGCGGGTGGGCTAAATTTTGAAGAACAGCAACTCAAGGTTTACCATTACCAGTTAGCAGAACTTTGCATTTAAAAAAAAATGCCACAACAAACTTCTAATGCCACCTTAACCAAGAGCAAGAGAACATACAGCAGCTGCCTGTGTAGTTAATCCTGTCCTGCAATACTTAAAAAATTGTTGCTACAAAAAAAATTGCTACCAAAAGTTTTGGTTCAACCTTTTTACATGATAGGAAAGGGAGCCTCTTAGGTGTAGAAAGAGAGCTAGGGCGGTATAGTAGTTTGAGCACTGAACTATGACTCCGGAGACCAAGATTCAAATCCCCGCTCACCCAGGAAGCCTCAGAGGGAGACCTTGAGCAAGTCAAACTCTCCAAGTCTCAAAGGAAGCAAAGGCAAACCCTCTCTTGCCAGGGAAATCTTGTTTTGGCGCCTTGGGGAAATGATTTGAAGGCACACAACAAGTGTACACAAAAGATGTAAAAAAAGAGGGCACATATGCAGTAATAGGTTTATAAAATTATGCACTCTATAGAATATTAAATAGAAAGAATTTTATTTCTCAAATACTGCAACTCAGGTGCTCTTTCATTTCGCAGTAGATTCAGATATACAAAATATACTACTTCACACATTAAATATCTGGAATTCACTGCCAAAAATGTAACAATTATTCAATTACGAAGTCTGAGTGTGGACTGCACAATTTTATGGAGGAAGATACATTATCAAATACTATTAGCCATAATGGCTTTACAGAACCTCAGAGGTAGCATTGCACTGCAACAGCAGTTCCTGGTAGGCAGTAGTGAGAGACCATTGTCCAGAAAGAGGATCAGGGATAGAGTAGATGGAGCATCAGTCTCATCCAGTAGGGATGGGCCAACTGAATCCTCGAATCTTGGGTAAGGATTTGAGATTCCGAATCCCTGTGCCAAAATAGGCAAACCAAATCTTTCAAATCTGCCAACTAACTAGATTGGAAAACCAGGGAGACTGGGATGCCTGAAAACCTAAGTAGGTGAGGTTTTCCGTTGGAGTAATAATGGCCTTTGCTAACAATTTCACAAATTACATCTGGGCTTGTATTCTAAGATATTTAAATTGAACATTTCATATTTAAGTTCAGTACTTGATTGGAAGCTACAGGCTTGAGATTTCAAGGACAGCTGAAACACTCTTTTGCATAGCTCTGTTGCAAACCTCTTTGAGACACAATTCTGGTGTTTGGAGTTTTACAAGGTGTCACAGTCTTCTCTGCCAAAGTGTGCTGGTGCATCATCAAACCACAAACCCCAGGATGCCAGAAGGAGCTATGCAAGGAAAAGCCAGTTTTGACCTGGATTATCTCTCTACTGTAGTATGTGGCCCTGTTTACACAGGCAGGAAAATGTGGGATTAATCCACATTTTGCTTCCTGTGTACAAAGGGCCTTCATGTCATTTTCAATCTGGGGAGATCCTGAGGCAAAACAGGACAATTGCCTTGGCCAGATTTCTTCAGAGGGAGGTTTGCCTTTGCCTAGGCTTTTGCTAAGGCTGAGAGAGTGTGTCTTGCCCAAGATTATCCTTCTTTCCCTTGCTTTTTAAACTCTTTTTAAAAAAAAGGATTCGAAAGATTTGAGCTCCATGGATTCCCAGAACCTTCCAGGGATCCGGATCCGGATTTGGAAAATTCTGGATTCATCCCATTCCTAGTCATACGTAATGCTATGATAGTATATGTGGTACTCAATTAGTTATGGTAGTCAGTTTTTCTGCAGTGGTCCATCTCTACACTATATAGGCTTACTAACAAAAACAAGTAATGGTAGAGGTCTTGCTGAAATCATTCCTAGGACTCAGTAAACATTAACCATTGATGCTTGAATGAAAGAGATGATCCTGGGGCCCATGTTCTGCTGGGTTTCCCTTTCTACCTGTTTCACCCTCTGAGTTTACTTCTTGATGCCCCAGATGGATGAAGTTCCTGAAACTCAACCACTTACCTGGCAGTGGAGGAGGTGGACGCACATCAGAATGGCGATTCCGCATCTCTTCCATAAGAGCCCTATTTGGTTAAGGGAGAAACACGGTTCAGTTACAATAGCAACTACTTCTACGGAAGAGATGGGATGTGAGACAACCTTGTTGCCTCTGGCCACTGGCCCAGGGCTTCCTCTGCTAATAGCAATTTTAGCAAAATGCTTTGGATTTCCACTTTGGCTGTTGGGTTTTGGCTCTTGTGCTAATGAGTGCATTTGAGGGCCCAACTATAATTCTGCAGATGGGTTGGCCAATAAATAAGAAAGCCAGAATGAACCTGCAGATTCAATTTCCACTTTACCCAGGGTCAAAACTGAATGTAAGATATCAATACTGCAGCTAGGATAGACAAACAGCTGAACTCCAAACTATGTCTGTGTTCCTTTCAGTCCACTTGTGACCTACTCACCGGCTGGTCCCCTCAGAGTCCGCTTTCAGTTTTTCATAATCTCTCTGCAATTGTGCAAGTTGTTCCAACAGGGCCTCCCGCTGTTCATGTAGCTTTTCACGAGCCTGACGCTCTGCTAGGAAGTCTGTCTTATATATATCAGCCTGAATGGAGAGGAGATGGCAGTTCTTTTTACTCTAAGCTCTATGGATTGTGCAGACACCCCAGTCCCTTCTCTAGCATGGCTACTGCATTCAGATACAAATTACCCCCTACTCACTTGTGCCTTGAGAACAGGCACTGTCTCCATGATTGTTTTGTGTTGTTCAGCCTCATCTTTCAGCTTGTCAATCAGCTCCTGTTTGGCCACTAGAGCCTCTTCAGCCTCCTGTAGTTGCTGAGATAATTCAGTGACCTGCAGATCCAAGCCCTACAGAGAGGATGGGGAGACAGTGGTCATGTTAGAGAAGATGTGAGGCACAACAGCCATAAACACCCCCCTCCCCAAATCCTGGCAGACAGAAGAGGAAACAGGTTGTCCTCCATTCCCTGCTCATCTCTAGCAGCACAATTTTACATTACAGTTAATCTAGCTTCTCCCACCTTGCTCCGCTTCTCACTTTCCAGGCTGGCTTTGATATGTGTGTCATACTCCCGGAAGAGCTCGTGATAGGCCACTTGAAGCTGGGCCAGCTTTCTCCTATATAGAGGGAGGGGAATAGATCAGGGGACCCATTCTTGTCAGGGGGCTCAGACCCTGCTCCATCTTCCACCTGGCGTACTCCCTTTTCCTCTGGACCCTGATTCTCCCACCCCTGCACTCACTTTTCCTCTGAGCCACTCTGCCGTTCCACCCGCAGGGCACTTTCTAGATTTTGCACCTGCAGCCGCAACTGATCCACCTGCACACTGTGCTGTTTGGTGCGGGCCTCGGCTTCTTTTTTGAGCTGCTGGAGTTGTTCGCCAGCTCCACGGACCCTGTACAACACAGCATAAAACACAAGTCTAGTTTGTTAATCTGCTAGCCAAGTTACTGGGGTGGACCTAACTTGCCCCACTCTTTCATCTCAAAAAGCATGTACCATGATAGCACCAGCTCCAGCATTGTTTGATTCAGTAAGTTTTCTGGGCAGCTTCTTGAATCTTCTTCATTGGAACCCTCACTGCCATCCTGCTCCTCTGTCACTTCACATGGAAAGTGTGCCACTTTGGAGGACGTGCACGCAGCTGGAGGTGGCTCTGACCTTTCCATCATGGCTCCTTGCACTCCTGAAGAAGCAACCTGCCTACCTCTTCAGCAGTGCAAGTGGCTGGGGGGTAATCAGCAAGGAAACATCTCCAACTCTTCAGCATTTTCTGTCATTTTTCTTATGGTCTCATGGATTGCCTGAAAACATGCAGGAGGAATAGCCACACTGCCACCGCCCACCTCTGGTTCAGAGTTTGCCTTCTTACAATTGGGAAGGAATGAAGAGCCTTGTTCTTGGACAGCTGGCCTCTCCTAGTAAAGATCAAAGCTGTCTCCTATCCTTCTCAAGGTAAGACTCAGATAAGCCCTATTTTTGGCATTCAGAACAGCCACAGATGAGAAAGGGGTGTTATCAGGCCAATTGGGCTGTTTGCCCTTCAGGTCCAGGATACATTTGCTCTCCAGCTGTACAAAGGTGACCACAGGACCTCTCCCAGTCTGAAGTCAGGAGGCCTGAGGAGCAAAGGCAAGGCAGCCAGCCTCCTTGTCCCACAGCACTCCCAGCTCATTGTTCCATAATGTCTGCATCACTGCAGGCACAGAGGGCCTCCCTCCAACCACCTACCACAAAACAACCAAACCCCACAAGACTCCAGTAGGTCTCTCACCTCTCCTCCAGCAATTTCTTTTCCTTCGTAGAAGCTTCCAGGCACCGCTGACTTTCCAGCAACTCCCCCAGCAGGGAAGTCACCTGGGCCTTTACTGAGGCCCTGTCCTCCCCAACCTGCTGTAATGGGAGAGGGAAAGAAGAGTCAGTCTCCCTGAAATAGGGTGTATAGGAGCCTCCTCCTTCACTCTTTCTCCCAAGCTTGTGGGAAGGAAGTCCTGGATGGGGAGGCAGGAACTTATTCACCTCCAACTGTTTGTTCAGCGTCTGCAGCTGCTGCTGGGTCTCCTGCTCTCGGGATGCCAGGCAGGCCAACTCCTTCTGGGCTAATGCCAGCTGTTGATGAAGGGCCGATCTCCTGGAGGGAGGGGGTTGGAATTATATGACAAGTAGCAAACACACACCTTCCGGCCTTCACAAACCCACAGGTGTGTTCTGTTCCAATTAATCCAGTACTAGCCACCACAAAATTCCATCACTCATTAGTATATACTTGACAGTCTGCTCAGATTTATTTAGTTGGTTACTTTATTCAAATATATCCTGCTCTATATCCAATGATGTCAGGGCGACTTACAATAAAACCCATTTAAAACAATAATACAGTTTGCCCTCCACATTTGCTAGGATTAGGGGGAGAGAAGCCTTGCAAAAGTGGAAAAATAGCAGATATCAAAATGTGTAGGTCTGTGGGAAGAAGGCTGAGGCCTGGCAAGGAGAGTGGGCACTCAGGGTCCAAATCGGGTCAGAGAAAGGAGAGTGAACGGGGGCGGACTGGCATGGTGGTCCTATACTTCCATTCTCTCACCCATCTCCTTGGGCATCGGGAGAGGGTTGTGGTGCTGAGAAATTGGGCCATAATCCATCCTTAGCTGGCCAGGCCGCAGCTGGTGGCAGAGGAGGAGGACCAGAGGCAGGTTTTTTTTTTAAAGAGGTGTGTGGTCTGACTGGAGCCACAGAGAGGGAAGGTTCCCCTGGGGAAAAAAACACCCCTGAGGTAGAGAGGCCAAAGAATTTTGCAAATAATTAAATCTGGGAAATTCAAACCTGCAAATATGGAGGGCCGACTGGAAGAATGATTTAAAAGATTATTATTTATCAGTTAACAATTAGACAATTTAAAACTGATTCAAACAATTAAAGATAGTGCTAACTGTAACACATGTGCGACATGCATAAAATAACTATCCTAAAGGCTTTTAAAAAGGAAGAGTAAAGTTCTAATACTACTGAAATTATACTGTTGGTGCAAATTATCATCCAGCTGAGGCCAAATGCAGTGGTGTGCTGTAACTGGGCATGTGCCTTATGACTTATCTAATAATACTCTTTATCTTATTCTGTCACGTAATACCTTCCACCTCAATACCTCTAAATAGCTTTACAAGTGTGTCATCTACTGTGCTACCCAGTGGTGGGCCTTGGCCCTACTCCCTGTCCCCTTCATTCCTTCTGTATTATTCTAGTTCCTCTGCCTTCTCTCCCACTTTCCAGGCCATGCTGTGTGCTCTTAGTTTCTCTTTTGCCAGCTAGTGGGAAAGGACATAGAATCTTAGAGCTGGAAAGGACTGCAAAAGGCATCTAGTCCAACCCCCTGCCTCCAGGAATATACAGTTACAGCACTCCTGAAAGATGCTCCTCCAACCTCTGTGTAAACACCTCCAAAGGATAGATCAACTCAGTTTTGTTTGTATTTTTAAAATTACCTTTCACAGACTCTATCCAATGCATTGGGCAGTGCAACAAAACCCATAAAACAGTAGAGAAAATGACTGACAAATGTGTGGTCACCTATCCATCACAGCTTGCTCTACACACTTTCTTTCTTCTCCCTCTCCCTCCCACAAGCAATATGCAAAACAATCTTTTATATGAGATGTCAAATGTGGCATCCTCAGCATATGTGCCTTCTTTCAAGGTAAAAGGAAAAGAACAAAAAGGGATAATAAAATTAAGGTGTTGCTGCCCCCTGTCATTTGGGAGCTTTCCTGGACTCCCAATTGTACTCCATGGTCTGGCCCTAGCAGTCATCCCTTCTACAGAAGTTAACCTGCACCTGGTTTGTACTGGCTCAGACAGCAGGTGAAGACTCTTCAATCAAAGAAAAAAAACCTTTCATGTGGAAAACTGATGTCCTAGAGAACCATGCTATCCAGGCCTGTTTGGTGGTGAAGAAATGAAATCGTTGAATCACAACTTTACTACCTGAGTGAGAGTTAAGCCTAAGAACCACTAACAATTTCCTTACATTGACTAGCACCTGCTTGTAATAAATGACTGCTTGGCTGTTCTGAATACTCTAAGTACCAAAAATCCAGCTGGCCACACTCACAGCTCTTCTTCCTTGTGGATTCCCTCCATCTGAAAGCACAACATTCTCCTTAGTGGTAGAGGTTATCCAGGAGAGTGTTACTCCTCCTGAATGCTCCAGAGTCTGGTCTGTGCAAACTTAATTCATGACTCGTCCCGTTCAGTGAGAAGAGATTCCCACAGTTCCAGTCCTGCCTGTTTTACTGTAATGGACCTCCCACTGCATGAAACATCTTATCTTTGTGCTAGCAGCAGGATTCATAGATCTTTCCATCTTCATGGGTTCTTTCCTCCAGAAAGCATCCCATTTGCCAGAATCTGTTATTTTCCACCCAGAATATGTTCCTATCTAATAGTTGGGCCTGCTGGAGAAAGTATCAACATATCATCATAAACTTACTCATCCTGTACTTCCTTCAGCTTCTTGGACAGCTGCTCAGCTTGGTCCTCATGAGAACTCTTTCTGTGAAAACAAGATGATGGCAGATTACTGCTGCTTTCAAAAAAAATAAAAAAAAATAAAGCCCTCACTACCTGATTTTGGGGCACCAAATCTCAGCAGTTTGTGAATACTTCCTGCAACAATACTAATTAGCCAAGGCTTGGCTTTCACACTTTCCCACAAGGGGTGCTTTAGGGGATATGCTAGAGTTTTGTGCAGAATGAAAGCTCTAAGGCCTGGGACTGTGCGGGTGGAGGAGCTGACAGCTCCAGAAGTGATAAAAAAAATAATGGCTCTGGGATTGAAATAGGTATGACAGAATGCTGACTCTGGATATAACTACAGTGATGGACAAGGCACTGGTGATTATAAATGCAAGAGCACAAGTCTGCAGACTTCCTAGCTCTGAGCTATAGGTGATCTACTTATCTCATACCCTAGAGACAGTGAGTCTAAAATATAAAACATATAAAAATGTGTACCAAGCACCACTAGAGCAGGGCTGGGGAAAAAGTTACTCTTTTTACACTTGACTGCAAATCCCATCAGCTACAGCCAACACAGTTAATAGTAATAATGAGTCAAGTGTTGCACCTTAAAAGCATCCAAGGGAATGTATTTCTGCCATCCCTGACATAGGAGACTGTAACCTGGAAGCACCCTTGTCTGAACTCTGTATTTAAACAAAACCACCAGTTCAAGCTCATCAGAAGCTCTTCCTTGTGTTCCCCCATCATTTGAACTATGGCTGAGGGTTGCCAGGGAAAGGGCCTTTTCACCAGTGGCACTCTAGCTTAGGAACATTCTCTGTAGGAAGGCTTGCCTGGTGACAGGTAAAGATCTTTTCATTCCCCAAGCTTATTAGAATGTTTTAGTCTAACTGAGGCCATTTCCACACTACACTCTTATAGCGCAATTATTCCACTTTCAACATCCTATGGAATCCTGGGGTTTGCCAGCAGGCCCCTCCCTAAAGTGCAAACCTCAGGATTCCATAGGATGTTGAAAGGGGAACAATTGCGCTATAAGAGTGTAGTGCGGAAATGGCCTGAGATATACTTGTGCAGTTGTAAGATTATCTTTCTGTATTACATATTTGTTGCATTTTTGGTAATTTATTAGAAGCAACTATGATAACTTGACTGAAAACTGGTGAATAAGGTTAATCTTAAATCACGATTAAAAATTGTAAAATAAGATCCACATGGAGTTTGGCCCAAAAGGGCCATCCCCTCTGCTTCTTCATTCTGGGTCACTCACCTTTCTCCTGAGCCCTGCAGGGATTCCAACTCCAGGGGTTGCTCTTCTTGGGGCCCATTCTCCTAGGAAGGTGACCAGATGACATCATGAGCTCAACTTTGATCTACTTTCACCACCTCTCCTTGGAACTGCACATGAAATTTATCCCCCTCATCTGCCCTTGACCCTATTACATCTACTTTTCGTTTCCCCCAGCTATACTCACTTTAATCTTTATTCCACATTCTCCTATGGGAAATGCGGACTTGGCTGCTTGTTGAAGCACACAGATCTCAGCCTGCAAGGCCAGCTTCTCTTTCTTCAAAGCCTGGATGTCTTCCTGGAGCACCTTTAGCTCTTCCTCCAGCTGTCCCCTTTTTTGCTGGGTTGATTCAGGGACCTAGGAATAGGGAGAAGTGCAGAGTTTGCATGAGAAATTTAGAACAGGCCCACCCCACTGGGTCACAACATTTAACCTTCCAGTGCAGCCTACAGGCTAAGAACACACATCTGATATTTGGGGCAGATGATGGGGTGAATCAATAATGCTAGAGCTATCCCTTCAGCTCAAACTCCAGCTATGCTCCTAGATCAGAGCTTTCCAAACTTTTCATGTTGGTGACACTCAGACATGCATCATTTCGTGACACAGTAATTCCGTTTTACTAGCAAACTGGAGGTTAAATTAACCCCTTATAAGAGATCCACGCACACACATAAATTGTAATAACTAAATGTATGGGGACACAAAATCTCTCATGAAAACCTCTCATTTATATTTTTAAAAATACATTATTTATTTATAATATATAACATACATTTCTAAGGCTCAGGTGGGGGGCTCATTCTCAGTCCAGAGAGGTGACACACTAATGTGTCACAGCACACCATTTGGAAAGCCCTGTCCTAGATCCTGTTTCTTCAAGCTGATGCCCTCCAGGTGAACTGAACTATAGCTCCCATTTTCCTCAGCCAGTATGGTCATTTACTGGTTAGGGGTGCCAGGAGTTACTGTCCATGATGTTTTAAAGATATGCCATGTTGAGTAATGCTGACTTAGAGAGGGATGCAATACGTTTTGCCTTACCACAGCCAGTATGGACTCTTCTTGAGTAAGCGTCACAGTGTCTTGCTCCTCTTGTGCTCCAGCAGCCTCGCTCTCTGATAGACATGGCTGAAAAGCTGCCTGTAGGCAGAAAAGTGAAATCCAGTACACACATGTTGGCATCAAGGACAGAGGGTCTTCAGGAAGATAGATAAACAGATGCAGACAAAGTGGTGTGTGTGTGCGCGTGCACAGAGAAAGTGGTGTGTGTGTGTGTGTGTACTTTGTAGAACCACAGAATTTTACAGCTGGAAAGGGCCACAAGGGCCATCTAGTCTTGTTATGGAGAAACACACAACTAAAGCACTCATGAGAGAAGCCCATCTAACCTTAACTTAAAGGCCTTCATGGAAGAAGATTCCATCATCCTCTGAGGCAGGCTATTACTCTGTCAAACACACTGGAATCCGTTTCCTCTAATTTGAATATACTGGTTCACATTCTAGTCTCTGAAGCAGCACAAAACAAACTTGTTCCATCTTCTACATTTTAAAACTTCCCTTCAATAGGAAAGCCTCCTTTCCTCCTCTGGAAAAAAACTGCTTTTTTGTGACCATTTTCACACTATACTGTTATAGTGCTATTACTCCACATTCAACATTCTGTGGAATTCTGGGGTTTGTAGTTTGCTGAGGCCAAAGAGCTCTCTGGCTGAGAATCCTAACTGACCCTCCCAAAACTGCAAACCCCACAATTCCATTGTGAAAATGGAACAATAGCATTATAACAGTGTAGGGTGGAAATGGTCTGGGACACTCTGTCTTTGAGTATTGCATGTGTGCATGTGTGGGCATCAAGAATAGCAGCTTATCAGAAAAGACGAACAATGCTGATGAGTGACTGTGTATTATAATAACAATAACAGCAACAACAACAGATTTTTATTTGTTCTCTGCCTCTCCCCAAGGCTCAAGGTGGGATGTGTATGTATTTCAGATATCTATAAATACACACCATCAGCATTATTTTACTGTCTTTCTTAGTGACTTCTGTCCTTGATGCCAAAAGACACACACACACAAATACACAGAACACAGAGAATCACAGAAGCTGTTCTTTAGGCAACAGCACTAAAGAGGAACAAGGGAAAGGGAGGTGCAGGAAGGCCTGACCCAGGCTTGGCCCTTCTAGTTACCAGCTGCTTCTGCAGTTGCTCCACCTCCTGAGCAGCCTGCTCCAGCTGCCTTTTCAGTCCCGTCCGTTCTGAGTGCAAATTTTCCACCAGCCGTCGAGCCTCCTGGAACTTGCGCAAGAGGAATTCCTTCTCCTCCTTGTGGGAAGCCTGGAATTGCAGGAACTCTTGGTAACGCTCCCGCAGCATATGATTACTTTGGCGGATGGCTTCTGCACAAAGAACAGAGATAGAGGATGTTGACCTCTTCTTCTTCACAGATGACAAGAATCATTATCTGATTATGGAAATGAATGAATGGGCAAGAGAAAAATCATCAGGCTTTCACCTTTCAGAATTTCCCTTCACTTTGTAGGAAGACTCTATTTTGAGAATCCAGTTCTCAGTGCTAGCGGCACAATAATCTGTTCTCACCTGTCACATGTAACAATTCTAAGTATTAGGAAGATATTCACAAGTGAACATACTTAGGATAAGACTATCTGAATCAAGAGATCAGAAGGCCACAAACCATAACTCTCACACAAGGCACTACCTTCTACTCATCAGTCCCCCGTTTCCTCCTCCCTCCAGATTAATCCACATAATCTAGCCACAGCATCCCACAGGTAAAAAGCAGAAGCATACAAGATGTGCAGAGACACAAAAGTGTCACATTTTTTTCTACACTGTTTAATTTAGATATAGGGACGTGCTCATCTACTTTGGGTTAGTTCCACATCCTACTGCATGTAGGTTGATACAGGCCAATTCTTCCATTGCAACTACAGTAGTAACTACTTCAGTTCTGCAATTTCTAGGTACAAGTTCAGTTGGGATTGAACAATTCCCATTTGTCCCTGCATTGTAGTCACTAATTTTAACTACAGTTACACAAATGAATCTTCCCTGCTCCCTTTTAATATGGATTATCTCACTGCAAAAAGCTCAAAATCACAAAAATACTGTTATTTGTATCCAAGCCGCTTTTGTTTTTAGGCACATGCCTAACATCTTAAGGGCGGGCAGAAAGTCTATATAAGTTAGCAAGTGGGGTTACAGGAAGGTTGCTAGAATGCTATTTTAGGATATCTCCCTTCTCTACATCCAACTCAAAAATGCAGCAAACTGTTGGAATAGGGAAGGGGGTTCTCTGGTTTACACCCTTTAACTCCCTGCAGTCTAATATTTTTTGTGAGTTTATTGGCAGAGCTGCCCAAAACAGGGGTCAAGTGGAATACGTCTCTTGAAGTCTCGGCTACAAACATAAGTGAGTCATGAAGCAACATGCACGAGGCCTTACTGGAATGAAAACCACTCAGAGCAAGTATTGCCCCCAACAGTTTAGTCCAGGTTATGCCTTTTACTATAGCACAAGGAAGAACTGAGATTTTCTGTTTTTGCAAATTGACTTCTGTTAGAAAATGAAGAGTGACTTGAATCCAGCTTGGGGGGGGGGGGCATCTTTTGGACTATAATTCCCAGAATCCCAACACACTGTGACCATGGCCATGCTATTCTGGCTGTGAGATTCTGGGAGCTACAGTCAAGAAAGTAACTTTTTCCAAGCTCTGCTCTAACCACTCCTCTCATCTTTGAACCCACTTCCACTGTCTTGGTTTGCATCTCATCTCATTGTCCCCGACATATTGTTTAGCCCACTTTGACATGTTGAGCCCTAGATGTATCTGACTTGGCTGTATTGATTCAGAAAACAAAGTGTGGAATCAGGATCTAGCCAGGTTCTCTATCTGCCCCTTAAGCTTGGAACAGGAGAATACTGTCATGGAAATGCCCACAGTGGGAATCTAGTAGTGAGTCTAAACCAAATAGTGAACATTTCATGAATCCACCTGAATATTGTCTTTTCAAAACTCAATCCATTACGTCCTCACCTTTGAGGTCTCTGTTCTCAGCCAGGAAGTGCTGCACTGCTTCATTTCTAGCCAGCTCAGCTGGCAGGTGAAGGGGGGGATCTTTGCCAAGAGAGGAGTCATCCCCCATCATGTTGCAATCACTCCCGGGGCACCTGCCTGGCTGTACCATGTCACAGCTCCAGCCGCCTTGGGCCACCCTCAGCCATCCAGATCCTGGAAACACAGGGGATGAAGAAGAATGTGATACACACAAACAAAGGACAAACATCAGTTGATTCAGTCTCATGCACATCTACCTACCATAGGTCTAGAATAAGAGAACAGGAATAATGAAACTTCACACTATTTCTCACTGTAGTCATAAAATACTTTCGCTGGGCTATATCATATCAGATAGCAGCACATACAACTCAGTCTTTCTCCATACAAACAAAAATGACCAATACATAAACACTAGCACATCAGGGAAAAGTCTGAGCCTGCAGTTCTTTCCTCTGACGGCACAGATTTCCCTCTGTATATTTTACGTGGAGGAGAACTTAATGTGAGCTTCCTCATCATAGGCTGGAATGTTTAAGAAATACTGAACTCTGTACTCAGCCTTCAGTGCCCAGTTACAAAGAGAAAGCAAAAAATCTGGATTCTTGAAGGCTGGATTCAACGTTTCAGGAAAGCAATACGTGGTCCTTCAGATGCTGCCAGACTACAACTCTCAGCATTGCTCACCATTGGCTATGCTGGCTATGTCTCACAGGAGACACAGGGAGATTCAGGTGACTACATCAGCCCATCCAGAGCTTACTGGATGATCATGACTGCGATATCTCTGCCTAACGTATTATACCGTGCAGTTGTAAGGGCATTTTTTCCCCAAGACAGAGGAACAATGAGACCCTTGCCTACCACTCTTTAAAGGAAAGGACAGATAAAGGTGTAATATATAAAAATAATCAGGCGGAGGAGAACTCTATTAACAACCAGCAGACATAACTACTTCAATGTTCAAAATCTAAAACGTTGATGTAAGACTGAAAATGTAGATGTCGAAGTGGTTCTAGAAGAGAGCTTGGAATGGTTACTGTTGGGAATTGCAATTTTCATAGCTACACAAGGGCACCACCAGCTGGCTTGTGGAATTATGGGAACTGTAGTTCCCAAAAAGCAACTTTCCCAGGGTCTGCCACCTGCCCAGTGTGATACTTCTGACATTGCTCCCAAAAGGAAGAAACCACAACTAGGGCCATTTCTGCACTAGCCTGTTATAGTGTTATTATTCTACTTTCCATATCCTATGGAATCCTGGGGTCTGCAGTTTCGGGAGGTGCCTCAAAGGCCCCCAGGATTCCACAGGATGCGGAAAGTGGAATAATAGCACCATAACAGGCTAGTGCGGAAGTGGCTTAGGGGTGCCACCGCCTGCCCTACCTGTGAGATTCCGAAACCGGCTATTGTTGAGATCAGGGCGCTAATTCCAGAAGTATATTGGACACCAAGCGCCTCGATCCGGCCACGGCGAGGACGAAAGAAGCGCTTGGTGCGGTGCCTGCATCTGACTTCGAGGGCGGACGGAAGGAGCCCTGCCCGCCTATCTCGTTGGGGTCCAGGAGGCACATGCTCGCCTCCCAGCATTAAAACCAACCATCCCCGCTCCATCTCCCACCCCAGATGCATCCGATCCAAAAGAAAGATGGGGGCCCGGGGTGGGGAGTCACACCTCTGCCTCGAATTCCAGGCTCCCGGACTCCGTCTCCCGCTTCCTCCTTCCTGGATTCTTGTTTTGTTATGATCCGGAAATGACTTCCAGAAAGAGAAAGCAAACCGGGAATCGAAAGGGAGAGGACTGAGGCGGAAGTGACGCCACCAGCGGCCAGCAACCATAGAGATAGGGAGAAAGATCGGACTAGGGGGAGAGGTGTCGGGATGAAAACTGGAGGGGGCTCCTGCATTTAAGTAGCTCTCTAGGAAAGGGAATTCCAGCAGGTGTTGCTCGTCACGCGATCAGGCAAGAAGGAACACCTGCTGATATTAATCGGCTCATAAGCAACACCTGCTGAAATTCCCGCTTCTACACAACCGTCGAAAGCACAGGCGCCCTCTCCAGTTTTCACGCTGGCAACCTGTAGGGGTCGGTCGTCAGCAGCTGCTTTCTCTCTCGCCATTTCTACCCTACACTGTTATTGAGCTGTTATTCCACTTTCAACCTCCTGTGGAATTCTGGGGTTTGTAGTTTACTGGGGCCAAAGAGCTCTCTGGCTGCGGATCCTAAAGGCCCCTCCCTAAACTGCAAACGCCAAGATTCCATAGGCTGCTGAAAGTGGAATAATAGCACTGTAACAGTGCAGTGCGGAAATGGTATTGTTCTTACTTCCTTCTGATGAGCACAGAGACAGGCAGCACCTTTATTTTACTAGTAGGCAAACTATTAATAGCAACCACATTTTTTTTTCCTGGCAATACGAAAGAAACATGAGCTTCTGTCTCACAATGCTACAAATGCAAACAATTTGGAAGATGTGGGATATGATAAAGTCATAGGGTTTCTCCCTCGTCTTCTCTGTGAAAAGTTCTCGCCGTTCTTCCAAGGAAGCGCGGAGGCTTCGAAGAGAGACCAGCCCCAGAAAAGCCTGCGGGAAAATGAAGTGCAAAGCAGCATCGCTTTGGGCGTTTAGGGCCCTGGTTAGTAAGAAGGGGTTGTGATTTCAACTTCCCTGGAAGGGAAGTAGTGAAGAGGAGACGCCCATCTGTCAGACAGTTCCTCATCCCCACATCTGGTTTAAATCGCCGAAGATCTGCACTGAAGCAGTAGCGAAGCTCATTTGCAAAACTGCAACTGAAAGGAAGGAGTTAGGCTGCAATTCGTGGCTGCGTTCAACCGGGTCCGGCTCTGAGAGGGAGAGGGAGAGGGAGGGCCTTTCCGCGCTACATTGTTATAGTGCTATTATTCCACTTTCAACCTCCTGTGGAATTCTGGGGTTGGTAGATTACTGAGGCCAAAGAGCTCTCTGGCTGCGGATCCTAAAGGCCTCTCCCTAAACTGCAAACGCCAGAATTCCATAGGATGCTGAAAGTGGAATAATGGCACTGTAACAGTGTAGTGTGGAAATGGTATTGTTCTTACCTCCTGCTGATGATCACAGAGACAGGTGTTACCGCTGTTTCTAGCCCGAGCTTGTGGGATATTAGATATCATTTGATATCAAGAATTTGGCCTTCTTTACCCATTCCTCTCCGTGTGCTTGCGAGGCCCCCGGACAAGGACGCACACAGGCTCGGCCGATAATAGCCAAACCATTCAAATCTCAATCCAGGCAGGCCAAAAATTGCCGAATGCAGCTTTAGGAGACCTCCAGGCAAGTCCCTTTTAAGATCACATTATGTATGCATGCTGTTTACAAAAGATCCCCTGCCTCGAGCAGGCAGCTTGATGAGCGGACTATACAACTCTCAAGCACTCCGTGTTTGCATATTGTCTACTCCATTGACAACTCTGTCAAAATTCAATCATCTAAAGTACTGACCTTTCGGAGGCTTTGTCTCCAGCCCAAAACTCATTGTTATCCGCAAGAACGGACTAGCCTGCGGTCACATTTTCCCCTATAAGAACCCCTGACTTTGAGCACTTCCTCGGATCGCTCGCGGCTTCCATCCTGCCTTGCTGTCACTTTGTCCAGCGAGCCTTCCCCTCAGTTCCTCGTGCTGAGAATCTTTACTTCCACGGACTTCATCTTCAGACTACCCAGGCTTCAGGACAGGTGTAGTATTTCCCATGCAAAACCTCCTCTTTAAATCCCTCTATCCCACTCCTACCTTTATTTCAATAGTTCTCCGTGTGAGTGTGTTGCATACACGTGTTTGACTGTATATCAGTAAAACAACTATTATTATTTACTTCTGTGTACTCATTGACTCGGCCCGACCCCGTAGACATTGGGTTCAAGATCTGGCTACGTTGCCCTGCCTCTCGCATTGCTAACTAGTGCTGTAGCTAATTCCTATTCCCCATTATTTTGAGCACATTAAGGTGTCCCTCCCGGGACCCCAGAAATCAGGGTAACACAGGCAGCGCCTTTATTTTACTAGTAGGCAAACTATTAATAGCAACCACGTTTTTTTTTCCTGGCAATACGAAAGAAACATGAGCTTCTGTCTCACAATGCTACAAATGCAAACAATTTGGAAGATGTGGGATATGATAAAGTCATAGGGTTTCTCCCTCGTCTTCTCTGTGAAAAGTTCTCGCCGTTCTTCCAAGGAAGCGTGGAGGCTTCGAAGAGAGACCAGCCTCGGAAAAGCTTGCGGGAAAATGAAGTGCAAAGCAGCATCGCTTTGGTGTCTAGGGCCCTGGTTAGTAAGAAGGGGTCGTGATTTCAACTTCCCTGGAAGGGAAGTAGTGAAAAGGAGACGCCCATCTGTCAGACAGTTCCTCATCCTCACATCCGGTTTGATTCGTAATTGCCAACGATCTGCACTGAAGCAGTAGCGAAGCTCATTTGCAAAATTGCAACTGAAAGGAAGGCGTTAGGCTGCAATTCGTGGCTGCGTTCAACCGGGTCCGGCTCTGAGAGGGAGAGTGAGGGCCTTTCCGCGCTACATTGTTATAGTGCTATTATTCCACTTTCAACCTCCTGTGGAATTCTGGGGTTTGTAGTTTACTGAGGCCAAAGAGCTCTCTGGCTGAGAATTCCAAAGGCCCCTCCCTGAACTACAAACATCAGGATTCCATAGGAGATTGAAAGTGAAATAATAACATTATAACAGTGTAGTGCAGAAAAGCCCTGAGAATGAGGAGCATTGAAGGCAACAGTTTAGTTAGATCTGCCATAAGCCTTGTGTACTGCATGGGGTATAAGGATACTGTTCTTGTTGTGTGCCTCAAGTAGTTTCCCACTTACTGCGATCTGAAGGCAAACGTGTCACTTTTTTTTTCTTGGCAAGATTTGCTCAAAGAAGATTTCCCACTGCCTTTCTCTGAGGCTGAGAGTGTGTGAATTGTCCATGGCACCTGGGGCCCATTCACACTATACAGTTATAGTGCTGAGATCCCACTTTTTCTGCCACAGTGACATCCCATGGAGTCCTGGAATTTGCAGTTGAGGGAAGGACTTTTAGAATTTTCCACCACAGACCTCCTCTAGAGCCCCTGGCAAAACTACAAATCCCAGGAATCTATGGGATGCAGCCAGGAACGTTGAAGTGGAGTAATAACACTATAATGGTGTAGTGTAAAAAGAACCTCAGGGTTCTGTGGCTGAGGGATGATACACACCTTGGTTTCCTGGAGTTCTAGTCCTATACTTAAACCACTACTCTGGCTCTTAATTAATAGCTGCCATCAAGTTGACTTATGGTGGCCCTATCCTAGGATTTTCTTGACAAGATTTATTCACATTAGGTTTGCTATTGCCCTCCTGTAAGGCTGAGAGAGTGTGATTTCCCCAAGGTCATCCAGTGAGTTTCTGTGGCTGAGCACGAATTTGAACCTTGGTCTCTTGCAGACCTAGTCCAACACTCAAAATACTACAGGATGCTGGCTCTCTGTTACTATACAGCCGGGAATGCTGAAGAACCACCACCAGTCCATATTTTGAACCTTTGTGCACTGAGGGTGTGATCTTCTTCCCTCTTAACTGGGAATACGTTGCATGAAATTCCATGAACTAGATTTCTCAGTAGACACACATCGAAGGATATTGTTACCCTGATTTCTGGGGTCCCGGGAGGGACACCTCAATGTTCTCAAAATAATGGGGAATGGGAATTAGCTAGAGCACTAGTTAGCAATGTGAGAGGCAGGGCAATGTAGTGAGATCTTTTACCTAATGTTTACGGGGTCAGGCTGAGTCAGGACCAAGACACAAGAAAGCACAAATTATGTTCCTTTATTTATGAAGTCACAGCAAACGTATGCACTCACTCACTCGAGATTAAGAAATACTGCACAATTGCGCAGTCACACACACAGTCCTAAGAAAATAAAGAGAGGAAAATAGATAGGCGATTTTCAGGAGGATTTTTGGGGAAATACTACACCTGATCCTGTAGCCCAGTAAAAGGAAAGAAGCTTGGGAGCGTAGATTATCAGCATGTGGGGGCTGAGGGGAGGCTCGTCAAACGGAGCGGCAGCAAGTCGGGAGGCAAGTCACGAGCGATCCGATGAGACACTCAAAATCAGTGTCTGTCTCTTATAGGGGAAAATGTACCTGTAGGCTAGTCCGTTCCCGGGGAAAACAATGGGTTTCGGGCTGGAGACAAAGCCTCCGAAAGGTCAGTACTTTAGACGATTGAATTATGACAGTGTTGTCAATAGCGTAGACAGTATGCAAACGCGGAGTGCTTGAGAGTTGGATATTCGGCTCGTCAAGCTGCCTGCTCGGGGCAGGGGATCTTTTGTAAGCAGTGTGCATACATAATGTGATCTTAAAAAGGTACTTGCCTTGAGGTCTCCTAAAACTGCAGTCTGGCAATTACTGGCCTGCCTGGATTTGTTTTGAATATTTCAGCTATTTTCGGTCGTGCCTATGTGCGTGCTTGTCCAGGGGCCTTGCAAGCACGTGGAGAGGAATGGGTAGTGAAGGCCAAATTCTTGATATCAAATGATATCTAATATACCTCAAGTTTGGACTAGAAACTACAGTAACAATATGATAAAGTATACTTCACTATTAAAAATAGGATCTTTTATTACTTGGTCTAAGACTGTAACCTCAGCCTCTTGTTATGTAGGGATCATGGTGTAGGGTAATTGTTACCTGTAATACAGCAACATAGTTTTAAAAACTATATTTCAGAGTCTTCCAACCGACTCTTAAATTTTTCCTCCACTCTGTAATATGAGGACAGCACTGTAAAGTAATTATGAGCTATTTACTCTCTTAGACTCAGCTATCTCCTCTTCTCACATACAGTAGAAGGATATTCGTACTGTACTATATGGTTACTATAAGCTTATTGGCTGCAGCGCTCCCACCCACCCTGAACCCATACTAAGATGGTCTTGCTATCTTTCTCAATATTTCTAAGCTATCCATTTTCCCCACAAAAACTGCCAAGGCCATGCAAAACAAATCAAAATACAACACCACCACACTACCATAAAATCAGGATGCCCATAAATAAAACCCTTCAAATATTTAAGCAATTGATGAAAGACATAAAAGCAACTTCCACATTCACCAAAGAATGTTATTGTAAGCCTGCTGCAAAATTTACAGCTATCTTAAATCTGCGTTCCCCTTCACTTTCCCTGATTATCCTCTTGCCTTTACACAGCACATCAGCTGAGACAGGCTTAGGGAAACTCCACCGGGACTGTTAACAACACGAAATAATGGGAGCTATCAGGGCCGGTGTGGTGTAGTGGTCCGAGTATCAGACTACAACCCTGGAGACCAAGCTTAGATTCTTTGCTTGGCTGTGGACAGCGGCGAGCTTGGAGTGTGTGGAGGGTGGGCAGGAGGGGGTGGGGCTATGGCAGGAGGGGCGTGGCTATGGACTGGGATGCCCCAAAAACATTGCCACCCAGGGTGAACCACCCCCTCTGCCCCCACGTCCCTACGTGACTGGCTGTGGAAACCCGTTCAGTGACCTCGGGAACATCACACACTCTCAGCCCAGAAAACCCTGTGACAGGTTTGTCATAAATCAGAAATGGCTTGAAGGCACATAACAACAACAGAAATTACTGCTTATGACGATACATACTCCCCCAGGGCCAGAAGCAGTGTGCTGGGGAGTACAAGCATGGCAGTATGGTACTGTTCCCTTCACTTCCTGCTTGGGGGCTTCTCATAGACAGCAGATTGGTCACTGGAGGAAGAAGAGTTGAAGGACTAGATCAACCCTCTGATTCACCATGTCTTTTCTTGTGTCTTAAAGACTATGTCCTCCCGTAACAGGGGGTATTCACACAGCTACAGGTCAGCATTTTATTTTTAAAATAATATTTTTTAAAAACCACATTTTTCCTGCAAAGGGAGATCTGGGTTTGAAAAAGCAGAAAAACCTGCCTAACTCCTAGTTAGGGACATAAGAATAACAAGATAATTCTGCCACATTACTGCCACAGTAGTCCCACTGTCTTTTAAGAAGAGCTTTAGTGAGAGATGGCAACAGCTTCAGAAATTAACATTAAATCCAGTTTGCAATAAAACAAAGAAAAATATTATTTCTCAGTCTACTTTCTTCCTGTAAAAATATAGTTTCATCTGGAGTTGGTTTTGCTCGTGCAAGCTTATTACTTAGTTATCCAGAATTCTGAAATCTAAAATGCTCGAAAATCCAAAGGTTTTGGAGCTTACAACATATATGTCCCTGGACTGTATTTGCAACTCTGGAGAGAGATGCAGCTGGGGAGAAATATGAGGATCTATGAAATCGTGGGAATCCATACCTCCCACCATTTCACAGATCTTCACCTTCTTTCTCAAGTTCAGAGCTTTCCAAACTTTTCACGTTGGTGACACACTTTTTAGACATGCATCATTTCACGACACAGTAATTCAGTAATTCAGTAAGTGGAAGCAGCCCCTCCACCCGAGCCTGGCGTGCCCCTCTGCCACCCTCGGTGGGATCTTCCTCAGCTTGGGGCAGCAGCAGCGGCAGCAAGAGGGGCAGCCCGTGACACACCTACACACTGCGGCGGACACACTAACATGTCACGACACACAGTTTGGAAAGCTCTACTCTAGTTGAACAAACAAGCAGGAGTGCCTCAAAGGTACAAGCAGATGGCTGGCAGCGCCTCTGTCACTGCTGTTTGTCGGATGGCTAGGCTTTCCTGTCATGGAAAATACTAGTATGGTGCATGTGTATTTGTTGCAAACTGCTTTAATGTATGTAACCATTGTTAAAGGGATATTATGTATCCAGGCTAAGTAACCTACAAATTGCTGTCACATTGTATCCAAAGGTCACTTACTGTCACATTGTATTTGATGAAGGGGGAGAGGGAGGTTGGAAAGCAAAAGTTAAGACTGATGGTGTTAGGATGCTGTGAGAACTGGAGTGGTAGGGAGGCAGGGATAGAGAAGTACGCAGATAGGTCACCTTGGTCAAGGACATGTGAGTCAATGGCAGGCACCAGCCTGGGAAAGTATAGGGGAGATATATTAATGGAGGAATTCATGGCTTTGACCAGGGAATTCTTTACACACTCAAATTTGTATTGCTAACATATAAAAGATGTATATACCCCAGCCAGGGCTGGAGACGCTGTGTATACCCTTCACTTCTGGCAACTTTTGTAGAAGAGTGCAGCGTTGTTTAATGCTAACCCATGGACTAAATTGCTGTTAACTTCATGGGGGTGAGTTATCCAGCACATGACACTGTCAGAGGACATTTCTGCACTAGATTGTTATAGGGGCCTCAAAGGGCCCTCCCTAAACTGCAAACCCCAGGATTCCGTAGGATGTCGAAAGTGGAATAAAGCGCTATAACAGTCTAGTGTGGAAATGGCCAGAGTTGGGTGTGATTATTGGGTTCCCATTCTCCATAGGCTTGGGTAGAAAAGACACTGACTGGGATCTGGGCTCTGGCAATGGAAGCAGGGGGGAGAAGAGAGGGTTTTATTTTTGCATGGAAGCTGAAAGCTCATAGAACTTTAGTTTTTTTGGGGAGTTGAACTTTTCAAAAGGAAGAATTAAAACAAGATGAATAAAAACAATCCTTGGTCAAAAATGGGGTCAATCGAAGCCTAGACAATTCTGGGCTAAAGCGTTTTGGCCAAGGAATACTCAATCTGCATTTCTTTGTCCTACAGCCAGGCCCCGATCCTGCCATAATGCCTCTCTCAAGGTACCTTAGGAGCTGAAGTTCATGAAGTAAACTTCTGCTAGAGCTCTCTAATAGAGAATTATAAATACCTCACCAAATGACAGATTGCAGGATTCCTTAGTATGATACCATGATAGCTGAAATGGTATGTAACAGATAATAATGGTATCACCTTTATAAACCTACTATCAAGACATGAAAGGAATAGACCCTGTCCTTCCGTATTGTCTGTCTCCAGCTTCCAATATTAAATGGCCTATGGCTGCCTTCAAATACCAAAACAACATTTCACTATTGTGGCTCATAGATTTTGAAAAATTGATCCTCCATAAATGTATCCAATTATTTTTAGAAGTGATCCTAGTTAATGTCCATCACCCCATCCTCTGACAGTGAAGCCCACAAATAAGTCTTACGTATAGAAGAACTTTTTTTATCTTTCCTAAATCTATTCAGTTTTAAAATAGTTTGGGGAGGCCCTTCTCTCTGTTACCCTGATTTCTGGGGATCCCCTGAGGGACACCTCAATATGCTCAAAATAATAGAGAATGGGAATTAGCTAGAGCACAAGTTAGCAATGCGAGAGGCAGGGCAACATAGTGAGATCTTGAACCCAATGTCTACGGGGTCAGGCTGAGTCAATAATCAAACAGAAATAAATAATAATTGTTTTATTTTATTTATGAAGTCACAGCAAACGTACGCACTCACTCACTTAGAAAATTAAGAAATACTGCACAATTGCGTTCCCACGCACACAGTCCTAAGAAAATAAGATTTTTGGGGAAATACTACACCTGGTCCTGTAGCCTGGTAAAAGGAAAGAAGCTGGGGAGCGTAGCTTCTCAGCATGTGGAGGCTGAGGGGAGGCTCGTCAAACGGAGCAGCAGCAAGTCGGGAAGTAAGTCACGAGCGATCCGATGGGACACTCAAAATCAGTGTCTGTCTCTTATAGGGGAAAATGTCCCCGCAGGCTAGTCTGTTCCTGGGGAAAACAAAAAATTTTGGGCTGGAGACAAAGCCTCCGAAAGGTCAGTACTTTAGATGATTGAAGTATGACAGCGTTGTCAATAGTGTAGACAGTATGCAAACGCGGAGTGCTTGAGAGTTGGATAGTCCGCTCGTCAAGCTGCCTGCTCGGGGCAGGGAATCTTTTGTAAACAGCGTGCATACATAATGTGATCTTAAAAGGGTACTTGCCTAGAGGTCTCCTAAAGCTGCAGTTGGGAATTACTGGCCTGCCTGGGCTTGTTTTTGAATGGTTCAGCTATTTTCAGCCGCGCCTGTGTGCGTGCTTGTCCAGGGTCCTTGCAAGCACGTGGAGAGGAATTGGTAGTGAAGGCCAAATTCTTGATATCAAACGATATCTAATATCCCACAAGTTCGGACTAGAAACTACAGTAACATCTCTGTCCTGCCATTCTTATTGACATGTCTCATTTGGACATGAGAGAGGACATTCATGATGGATGGGTTCAGGTTGTGGAACTTCCCTCTGAGGCAAGGCCTCCTCTCTGCTGTCCTTCCACCAGCAAACAAAGGCCTTTTTATGCAAGTTCAATCTTGGTAACTATCTGGCAGCTGAGGAAGGGGCTTTTAGTGACGATATGGAGCACCGTATGTTTTCTTTCTCACTCTCTCTGAGATATGTTTTAGAAATGTTTAACATGATTGCTCTTTTTACTTGTATCTTGATCTCACAGCCTATCACATATTTAATTGTTATCTGTTTGTTTTACCATGTTTTGAGTAGCCTTTGTCCCAGTATTGGAGGAAGGCGGGGTATCAGTGAACTGAAATAGATAAATAAAATGAATACTATCAATCTGTTTCATGGGACAAACCCAAATATTATGACAGAGGAAGGGAAAAAAAGTCTGACACTTGTCATAAATTTTATTATTCATCCAGGAACATTTGTGTGAATCAAAGCACCAACAGACTTGTGAATGTGGATCTGGTGTAACTGACACTGAATTTTTAAAACTGTGTTACCATTCAGCCCCTTTTATTTATTTTTATGTATTATTTAAATTGTTTCATTAGAAAAAATAATATTTCTTCTGTCCCAATAGGTCTATTGTGTGAATATGGTCCAATATTAGTAGATATTAGTAGATTTGTATTAGTAGATATAAAATTTGTACACCTAATAATACCATAAATAGGCTCATTTGGAAGGTGTGTCATTGGAAAAATAGAAGTTTAAGCTCCATACAGCAAACAAAAGAAAAATTACCTTGTCCAGTTTATTAAATCTCACCCAAATTTAAGTAGATTGAAGCTAGATGTTTATTTTTTAAAAAAACACAAACATCGCCTTTAGCAAAATACATCCAGCTTAGCCAGTAGGTATCTGTGAATTTATTTGAGGGGATGAAAATAATTTAATATTGTAGTACACTCTGTCTAAGCTTCGATTGACCCCATTTTTGACCAAGAATTGTTTTTATTCATCTTGTTTTAATTCTTCCTTTTGAAAAGTTCAACTCCCCCCAAAAACTAAAGTTCTATGAGCTTTCAGCTTCCAACTCAGAAAACCAAATCAACTTATTGCCTAGGGCTATGCAGATCCAGTGAAGCCGGTTATCTGACAAACAATGAAGAATATACAAAAACAAAGCAGCATTTATATTGTGACGAAGCCATCTGCTAAAGCCACATAACAATTTGCTTATATTCAGGAGTATTTTTCTTTCTGAGCGCATGGAAATTTTCGAATTTTTGTTCTCTGAAATATTTTCTGCTTTGAAAAACAGACTTGATTTTAGGTTTGTGTGGATTTGTCGCATGTACACACACATGGGTAAGTAGGAGAAATCCTAACAATTCAAGATAAACATAATTGTATAAAGCAATTGTTACCCTGATTTCTGGGGTCCCTTGGGGGACACCTCAATGTGCTGCATGTGATGGGGAATGGAAACTAGCCAGAGCATGAGCAATAGCAATGCGAGAGGCAGGGTAACCTAGCGGTGTCTTTTTACCCAGTTTTTATGGGATCAGACCAAGCCAAAAACCAAACAAGAACGTCCAATAAATGATTTTATTGATTGCAGGTCTCACGCACCAACGCAATCACACACACACGCTCCCAAGAGCTATTAAGAAACAAAAGAGAGGAAATTGGATAGGGGAGTATTGGAGGGGTACAGTTGGGGTAATACTGCACCTTTTCCTGAAGTCCTGGGTCTGGGAAGGCAGCGGAGAAGTGGGGCTCAGCACGGGGAGGGCTGAGAGGATCACTCAACGGATGGAGCAATGGTCTGCTGGGGTGACCGGGAGTGATCCAAAGAACCACTCAAAAACTGGGACTATTTGTAGGGGAAAAAGTACCTGGAGGGCTAATCCTTTCCCGGAGAGAACAATGGGTGTTGGAGCGAGAATGAAGCTCCACCATGGCAATTTCCTTTGTGTGACGGGATTTCAAGGTGTTGCCAAAGTCTCAGGATCTTCGGCTGTGTTTGTTTGTGGTGTGACTTCATGTAAATGGTCCTTGCCTGATGGAATATTTGCTCAACTTGGGGCAGACACTCTAATCGGTGTCTTGGGGCTGAGGACCCTTTGTTTATTGTGGGTTTGGACATCTTGAGGTCTCCTGGGGCTACGTGACTGGGGATTTTACTGGCCTGATGTAGTTTTCGATCTTTGACCATTGCTGCCTACGTGCCCATCCGGGTGACCTCTCAGGCACATTGAATCATATTTTAATATCAAAATTGTAGACCCCGGGACAGGGTTTTCCAGTGAGATAACACAGTGCTACTCAAGGCATCTGATAGGGAGGGCCAGCATTATTTTCTATTGTCTCAAGGATCAGTATCATATTTGTGGCATATCATACAGAGAACCAGTGTAGTGTAGTGGTTTGAGGATTTCAGGAGACCAAGGTTTGAATCCCTGTGAATCCCTGCTCAGCCATGGAAACCCACTGCATGAGCTTGGGTGAGTCATATTCAGGGGTAGCCATGTTGGTCATGCAGCAATGTACAAAAAAATCCAAATTTCACAGAAGAGCAATACCTTGATTGGACAATCAAAATGCAGAAAAAAGATTTTGTAGTCTTTCAAAGCTACACTGGCTTCTTCATCGGGCAAATATATTAAAAATTATACAGAAGAAGAAAACTGACAATGTTTTAGTCACAGGTTTACATTTTGTGTCAGATGTTATTTCTGTTGTCTGTTAAAATGGTCTAGAGGGTATCAATGCAGGCAAAGGCCACCCCTCCTTTTTGACCACAGAAAAATAGAGTGATTTTTCTGTTGCTAGTGGAGCTGAAATTTTATTACCTGTCTTTTATTGCCCTTTATCTCCACTTCCCATATGGTCAAGAGGGGACTGGCCTCTGCTTTCATTAATATACCTCTAGACCACATGTGTCAAACACAAGGCCAGCAGGCTGAATCTGGCCCACCAGGCCATTTCATGTGGCCCTTGCACCTCTTCTGCAGCTGTGGCACTCCCTGCACCCGGAAAGCACAATCTCCACATTGTGAGCCCCTGGCTGCCCATATTCTGAAGAGGGGCCCAGCAGCCAGCACTCATGATATACCTCTACTTCTGACTGCTCCTCTGTCCAAGTCTCGCCATCAGAGCGTTGCCGTGGGTTACCATGGTAACGCTCCGCATAGCTCGCGAGAGTTGGACAGAGGAGCAATCAGAAGTAGAAGCAGATTGCGAGTGCTGGCTGCTGGGCCCCTCTTCAGAATACTGGCAGCTAGGGACCCACAATGAGGGGATTGGGCTCACCAGGTACAGGGGGGGGGCAGGGGGTGGTGGTAGAAAGAGCCACATGGGAGTGGGGAGCAGAAAGAGGCACAGAGAGGGTCTGGGGGCAAAAAGGGGCACAGAGAGGATCTGGGGAGCAGAAAGTGGCGCACTTTGGATATACTGACCAATTCTATGTCACTTTACAGAGTGGGACCATATAGGGACCATAAATTATTATCAAATAGCCCTAAAATGTCCATGAAAAGAAAAGTTGATGCAGACAGAAGGCAATTTAAAAACCAGTGATAACTGAATGCAGAGGCAATTTTTTAATATGATATGCATTTTATATAGTCTTACAGATAGAACTGGACCTTTGAGGGGAACCATAATGCTGATGTGGCCCAGGATGAATTTGAGTTTGACACCTCTGCACTAGACTGTCTTAACTGACAACAGAAGTTACAGCTGAGACAAACTGTAGGCCTGTGATCTTAATATCACCACTTTTCCTCCTGTATGAACTTGCGCACGAGTTGTGCCCATTCGTTGAGACGTCAAATCTGGCTACAGTGACACCCACCTTGATTACATCTCAGTTGGAGCACAGTAATGAACCTTATGTGGGGCTGCCTTTGGAAGCTGTTCAGAAGCTTCAGTGGGTTCAAAACATGACAACCAGAATGCTGACTGGGGCCAGTTACAGGGAGCACATAACTCCCTTGTTAAAACGCAAGGGCACAATTCAAAGTGCTGGTCATGCCCTATAAAGCTCTATATAGCTCAGGTCCAGACTATTTGAAAGACCCATCTCCCTATATAAACCTGCCAGAGCTCTAAGGGGGAGGCTTTCTCTGGTTCCTGCCACTGTCCTAGGTGTGCCTGCTGAGGACACAGGAGAAAGCCTTCTCAGCAGCTGGTCCCACCGTGCGGAACTCCCTTCCTCAGGAAGCTCGGCTGTCCCCCTCCTTGCTCTCCTTTTGCCAGGAGGCAAAAACATTCTTATTTATGCAGGCTCTTAATATGTAAGCAGGTGGGCTTTTAATTTATTGACATGTTTTTTAAAAATGTGTAGGTTTTAATAACTTTTTATGTTTTTAAATGTTTTCCTAATATAGCATTGTTATCTATATATGATAAGGTTAATTTTCCCCAGGCAATGAAGGATCTAATTACAAGTTTATTAACTGCAGCAAGGTTAGTTATATCAAGAAAATGGAAAATTCAAGGAGATTTTCAAATAGAGGATTGGTATAAAGAAGTGTGGAAAATCGCAATTAATGATAAGTTAACATGTGGAATTAAGGTCAAATAAGAAATAATGAAAGGGGGTGATTTTGAAACAATATGGAAGATATTTGTGGAAAAGGTGTTAGTAAAAGAGGAAGATGTCATACCTCCACAAGAAGAGTTACAATTTTGGAAGGTGGAGTAATTTGAGATAAAATTGACTCTGGGGATGGGGTACACTTAGTAATAGTATTAGGTTAAATTTAGTTTGAAAAGGATAGAAATAAGGATGAAATTACTAATAGTATATTTTTTAAAATGTTAATTATGGGAATAAACAACAACAATGGTTATAATGAGAATGAGGTTCAGATATATATAACCAAAATATATAATCAGTATGATTTATAATACGTTGAATAAGTAATATTATGTAAATGGATTTAGAGAGAAATAGGAATGTATGTATTTTTTGTTGTAACTTTTTTCTTTCAGTTTTATGCTTATCACATTATGTATTTTTTGTGTGTTCTTTTCTTATAATTAATAAAAAAATCATTTTAAATGTTTTATTAATGTTTTTAACTTTTTTGGGGGGTCTCACTCTGGGGGAAAGGCAGCATATGAATATAATAAATAAATAGCCTGATGAAGAAGCCAGTGAAACTTGAAAAGCTTGCACAATGTATTTTTCTGCATTTTGGGTGGCCAGTAAAGGTATTGGTCTTTTATGGATTTTGGATTTTGTTGAATTTGGATAAGCTGCACTTTCTCAGTCTTAGAGGAAGGCAATGGCAAAGCTCTCAATAAATCTTGCCAAGAAAAAACATACTATAGGGTTGCCATAAGTCAGAGTGAACTTGAAAATGCATAACAACAAATTATATTTCTTAGAAATGTTTCCTGAAAACTTGCTCCAGGCTTGCAGCTGATGGCTCACAGACTGACACCTTTCCATAGACCACTACTTTTAATAGTAATGATGTAGAGGATAATTATGTTAAAATGTTTTGCCACAGAAGTGTTATGAACTGGACTCACTGACATCATCCATATCCTCTAACCTTTCTCAGTTGTGTAGCTGTAATACTCCTGGAGAATCACTGCCTGAGCAGACAATTACATATTCATGTTCTCTGTTTATGCCTCAGTCACCTGTACATGCAGAGACCTTTCCCTAAAAAGCAAAATCTGAAACAACCCTCATTTCTGGGAAGAAAATCCTCATTTCTGGGAAGAAAAGAAAGTAATTGTCTCCGGCAAACAAGACAAAGTTGCAAAAGAGTGGCACCAATCTGACAAGCGGAGGAGGAAATAACATTTGTAATTGGATCTGATCTTCTTTAGTTATTTATCTACAAGGCTCAGACACTGTAACTTAAATAATTGAATACGATACAGTACCTTATCATTTGATTGTTCTTCAGTGCATTGGGCTAATGCTTCACTCCCTCTCTACCCTCCCCAGTAAAAAGGGTGCAATTAGAGCACAATATGCCTGAGAATCTGTCTCAGTTTATTTGCTTATTTATCTTAGGTTTCATATAGTTCTTTTCAGGTAAACATTGTAAACCATTTGTGCTGTAAAGCTTTTGTGCTTTGAACAGTTGCGTGACAGGTAGAAATTCAGAAGGTGCAGTTTTTGTTGCAGAGATAAAATATTACCTGTTACCATTAGATAGTATTTTTTCCTCCAAGGTGAGAAAGATGCACATACACATTACTAGTCAGCAAGAGGACTACAGTGATCTCAGAGACCGTGCGTTTTGAAAGTCCAGCTGCCAGACTCAGACTTTCTATGTTGTTCTAAAAGATAAATTCCTTGAGCCAGAACAACTCAGATGAGCGCTGCTTTGTTTGATCTAATGATGCTGCTTCTGCACATTTTACAAGACACAGACTTGTACAAGACACAGACTATAAACATAATAAAGTAACCTCAAAGGGATCTAAGTCTGCCTTAAAAAAATTATTTTCATTCTAGTTTGACTTTTATAGCAGCGGACTTACTTGGAATCGCCTTCTAGGCCTGGGGTCAGAAGACAGCCGGCATGGTATAGTGGTTTGAGTGTTCAATTATGACCCTGGAGACCAGGGTTTGATTCCCCACTCAGCCATGGAAACCCACCGGTTGACCTTGGGCATGTCACACACTCTTAGTCCCAGAAAACCCCTGATAGGTTTGCCTTAGGGTCACTGTAAATTGGAAATGACTTGAAGGCACACAACAGTAACAACCAGGGGGCAGAAACATGCAGGTCTCCAAATGTTGTTGGGTTGCAAGTCCCAGCAGTCATTTCAGTGTAATCAGTGGTGTAGAACGCTGGGAATTGCAAGCCGTACGGTATCTTCGGCCATATCATTCTCACACCTACCTTAGGTTTTCCAAACTGTAATATGGTTCCCTTTTTTACAATCTGGAAACATCAGGAGAGTTTGTAGTATGCTAACCACTACATTTATGGGAATTGTTAGCATAGAAGCCACGAGCATCCATGGGGGCAGGGAGAAAGCAAGGAAGCAAACTGCTCGCTCACCCAGTAAGCCATAATTCCAATTACCAATCTTTACTTTAAAAAAAAATCACACCTCTAGCCACTGTAGAAGTTTTGATATGAGGTAAAGTATGCAGCTGCTAGTCCGCACATTTGTTTTGCACACAATTGGCCTAGTAGTCCCATAATGTTTATGTGTCTTTAGCCAATGAATGACTGATACAAACTCCCTCTGGAGAAGGAATTCCACTGTTTTGGTTTTTCAAGGTTGCAAGTGACTGTAGCTCATTAAAAATTTACATTAATGAAAGAGGTTGTTGTAGATGTGACTGGATACTAGTGTATCTACTTTTTTCTCCTCAGAGTTGTAGCAGAAAAGACAAGATTCACAATCTTTCTAACTTTGGTTTTATTTACATTGTGCTTTCCCGCTGAGGTTGTAGACATTTCATGCTGATAGAACCCACCATTATCGTACACATACGGCAAGAGACAGGAGGCCTTTCTGCATTACACTGTGATAGTGCTATTATTCCACTTTCAACATTCTGTGGAATCTTGGGATTTGCAGTTTAGGGAGGGGCCTTTAGAATTCTCAGCCAGAGAGCTCTTTGGAGTCAGTAAACTACAAATTCCAGAATTCCACAGGATGTTGAACGTGGAAGAACAGCACCATAACAGGGTAGTGCAGAAATGGCTTAGGCTATGGCTGAGAAATTGCGGGTTTTGCTAGTTCTACAAAGTAGCATAGTGTCATTATATGCATTTTGCTGAGAGGAATTTATGTGTACTATGACAATAAAACGTCTTCATAAACAAAAATGTGCAGTCTCAAAAGAACAGTTCAAACTTTAAGAAACACAAATATTATTTTCTGTTTGCTGGACAAAGAAGAGGCTGATAACAATGAAGAAAATGAAAGGAAGAATCCATGTTCCTGTAGAACCCTCAGCTCAAGTTAAATATAGCTATTTATCCTCATCCTAACAAAGATAAAGTGTATAAACTCTGTTACTCTGTTTTCTGGGGGTCCCGGGAGGAACACCAAATTGCTATCAAAATTATAGAAGTTGGGGAAATTAGTTCAGAGCACAAGTTGGCAAAACGAGAGGCAGGGTAACTTAGCAGGATCTTGCAACCCAGTGTCTACGGGGTCAGGCCAAGCCAAGAAGCAAACCGGTTGGAAAATAATGAATAGTCTTTATTAAATACAGGCACACAATGTATGCAACACAAACACAGAGATAACTAAGGAAAATAAAGATGTGAGTAAGATAGCGGGATTTTCAGAGGGATAGTTGGTTTGGGTGATACGAAACCTGTCCTGAAGTCCGGAAGAAAATGGAGAGCGAAGCTGGGATTCGATGTATCTTGGCACGTGGAGCTGAGGGGAGGCTCGCCAAGCAAAGCGGCAGAAAGGCGGTCTGGAACTCGGGAGCGATCCGAGGAAGGTCTCGGAATCAAGGGTTTTTATAAGGAGAATTGTGGCTGCAGGCTAGGTCGGACTTAGGGGAAAACAATAGATTTGGAGTTGGAGACAAAGCCTCCGAAAGGTCAGAATTTGAATGATTGAATTAGAGCCGAATTTATCAATAGAATAGCCGGTATGCAAATACGGAATACTTGAGCGTTGTATAGCTCGATCATCAAGTTGCCAGCGCGAGGCAGAGGATCTTTGGAGAGTTGCTTGCATACCTAATGGAGTACTTGCCTTGAGGTCTCCTAAAGTGGCGAGTGGGCTATTTTCTGGCCTGCCTGTATTGTCTAGGAATATTGCGGCGATTATCGGCTGAGCCTGTATGCGTGCTTGTCCGGGGACCTCGCAAGCACGTGGAAGGGATATGTGAAGCCGAATTAGTGATATCAAATGATATCTTTTCTATCCCCAAAGCTCGGGCTAGCTAAGGCAGTAACAACTCCACTGCTATGCCTTGCAGAGGTTTCTGGTTTGAAAAAAAATAGTGCTAGAAAACACAGAGGCCCTTTCACTGACAATTTTTGTGAAGCTATCAATGTTACAAGGGCCATACCTTGCTCCACATAAGTTTTTTTTTTTTTTTTGACTGCAGGATGCCTTGTGTGTATGCTATTAAGTGTCACTGAATGTAACATGTCATACTAAGCTTCTGTGAAAACACACAAAGGAAATATACAGGTGGATTGCAGTGACACATGCTGTGCACAGGAATTACAGCTTTTAAGCTCTGGGCAGCCTCAATCCCAGAAACTTACCTGGAGACATAGGCCATTTCCGCATTGCACTGTTCTAGTGCTATTGTTCCACTTCCAACGTCCTGTGGAATTCTGGGGTTTGCAGTTTATTGAGGCCAAAGAGCTCTCTTGCCGAGAATTCTTATTGCCCCTCCCTAAATTGCAAACCCCAGGATTTGATGGGATGTTGAAAGTGCAATAATAACACTGTAACAGTGTAGTCTGTAAATGGCCACAACCATGGCCCTTTCCGCACGGCATTTTCCATGTGAAAGAGCGCCTGGAGCGTTGCGCGATTGTGAGGAGTGATCTGCACGACACACTCGCAATTGCGCAACGCTCCAGGGGCCAGCAGGCGTCAATCGCGCACCTTTTCATTTTCGGCTAGAAGCTGGCGTGCGGAGCCTCCGGAGCCGTGCTGGTCGTGCTTCCTGCCCCAGCGCAGCCCGGGAAGGTCCCAGGCTGCAGTGCGGAAGGAAGAGGCGGGGCTCTTGCGTGAGCAGGCAGCTGGTGCGAAGCCGAAGGACCCCGGACATGAGAGCCTCTCGCCGGAGGCTGCTGGCACCCCAGCGCCGGAAGAAGGTAAGGTGCGGAGGGGACCCATGTCTACGATGGGGATGGTGGTGGCACTTGTAGTCAAAGCCACACCTGCAGAGACAGCAGTGAGCGAAGGCTGGCTTATTTGTTTTTATGTGGCATCAAATGAGCCTATTTTTGGTGAGCCTACGAATGAAACACCAAGAAGATATCCCGCTATTAAAAGTCCTGCTCAGGTCTGGAAAAATTAAGTCTGCGGTTTCCTTGATCAAGTCAGCCTAGCTATGTTTATTTACACCCTACCCTTCTGCCAGCATGGGGCCCACAGCAGTTTGTTGTGTGCCTTCAAGTTGTTTCCAACCTAAGGTGAACTTATCACTGTGGTCTTCAGGGGGCTGAGAGTATACATGACGCACCCAAGGTCATCCAGTGCGTTTCCATGACTGAGAAGGGAATCAAACCCCAGCCTCCAAGTTGCAGTTCAGCGCTTAAACCACTACACCATACTGGCTCTCAACAGTTTACAATCAGATTAAAACAAGATAAAACTAAAAACCTAATAACGAAAAAGTTAAAAAAATTAAACAAGTTATATAAAAATGCCATTAAAATTTTAAAAATGTAAAATAATTTTAAAATATAAGGATAGAAATACAACATCCCCACACTTACTTATTTTGGTAATACCCTGCATTTCTCCCAGCAAGCGATGTGTTTACAAAAATTTTAAAACGTAGTCCGGCTAAAGTTGTATCTACAGAAGTTTAAAAAAAAATGAAACAGACCATTCTATTTTAAAAAGCACATAGTTAAAACAGTTTTATAACACATTTAAGACATAATTAAACTATAAAACCAGGGCACGCCAGTCAAGACACTTTTCTGCCTCATAATCGAAGCATCAAAGTCCCGCAAAATAAACATTTATGTCTTATTATGGTCTCTAACAAATCTATAGGTTTTTGGGTTTTTTTTGAGGTGCCATAAGAAGGCTCTTGCCTCCGTTGTAGTGCATCCGTGTCTTAGTTGCTTTCTGCACTAGACTGTTATAGCGCTATCATTCCACTTGCAACATCCTATGGAATCCTGGGGTTTGCAGTTGAGGGAGGGGCTGGCTAGTGGAATAATAGCGCTGTAACAGTCTAGTGCGGAAATGATCTTAGATGTGTTGTAAGGTTTGTAATCAGAAAAGAAATACCGAAATAAATGGTGATCTAAAGAATTGCAATGTTTTTTATGTATAACTTTGTTGCTATATTTTTTGTTGTTTTTTCTTGGGTTTTTTTTTTAATCTCTTTATTATCTATAAGCTTGTACTGACGCTATGTCTGACGCGCATTTCCTAGATGATGCATATTATGTATATGGCACAATATTTTGTTATATGTTTCTATGTTTTTTAAAAAATGTTTCAATAAACTTTATAAAACAAAATAAAAAAAAAAAAAGAAAGTGACAAGATAGCTGTATCACGGTCCAGCGCAGAAGGCTTCTTAGCTACGAAGAAAGCAGTAGATTTTCAGAGCGGGAAACGCTGCTGATGGCAAAACAAGCAACACGCCGCGCCCGCGTTGCGTAAGAGAACGAAGCTCCGGGGAAGTCGGAGAGGCGCTGGCGAAACATCTTTGGACGCTTCCTATTGGCTCTTGGCCCCCCTGGGCCGAATGTGCCGACACCTCCGATTGGGCGTGGCCGAGAGCCGGCCGAGGCGGGCGGGCTTGGCCGGCCAGCGACCGACCGACTGACTGACTGACTGTCGGCGCCGGAAGGCAGAAGGGGCGGGGAATGGGGAGCCGCGCGAGCGTGAGAGGAGAGCACCTCGGGGAGCAGCCGCAGAGAGAGGAGGGAGGTGAGCGCCGGCGGAGGCTGTGAGGGGCCGGAGGCGATGGGAGAGCGAGGGCTGGAAGAGGGTATGTCGGGGGGGGGAACGGGGGGCTGAACAGAGGGGCTTGAGACTGAGGAGAGCCCCTGGCTTTGCAGAGACGAAGAGCCAGAGGGGAACGGGGTGGTGGAAGGTGCAGAATGAACGCGTATGCGCGCGGGGAAGGGGTGCTGCTTGCAAGGGGTCTAGGTCGAGGTGGGAGAGTGAGGAAGGTACCCGGATGTGCGCCCCCCCCCGTTGCAGGTGGGCATCACGCTCACCCCTCTTATGAGCCCAAACCCGCCCTTAAGTCTTTCGTAGGGTGCGGGCTGAGGGATGGGGAACGGCGGTATTCAGTGGAGGGTGGTGGGGCGGGGCAAGGGAAGGGACAGCGGGCGGATTTTGCCTGAGGATGGAAGAGGGTCAGGAGGAGGTTGTGGGGAGGGACCAGACAGGTGCACGAACGAAAGTGAAGTTCGTGGCAGCAGCTGGCTCTTCCAAGACGGTGGAGGTGGACGGTTCCAGTTCTGCCCGCTTTCGGGATCTGGAATGAGCCCTAGCCATGCGCCCGCTGTGTGAGCAGCTCTTGGCTGGTGCTGCCCCCTCGCTCGGCCTTGCCGTTTGGGAGCACGTGGCCAGAGGCTGGGCTCCCGGAGGGCGATCTTTTTGTCCCACCCGTGGCTTGCTGTCTCTTTTTCGGAATAACTGAGCTTAAATGCTCCTGCTCTTCCTCTGTGTCTAAGGCGTGTTCTCCTCCGTCGGCTTTCTCTTTCCTTGACACCTGTGCTGGGAGAGGAACTCCGTGTAACTTCCTGGCTTACCTGTTTCAGTATGTTGATATTGCCTGGTAGGCAGAATGTGAAAAAGTTATGTTTTTGGATTACAGATCCCAGAATATTCAGCAAATGGCCATGGTGGCTGGACATCTTGGGATATGAAGTGCAAAAAGTAACTTTTTCAACTTCAGTTGGTGACCACTCAGTTGGTGTCCACTCAAGGCTATAATCTGTGGGCACTTGCTTTTTTCCTCCTCTTTCCATCTCCTTCTTTTTAACTGTTGTCTTCTTTTGAGCAAGTTATCCTTTGAAAAGAAATTGTTTGCGTGTAAGGTGCTCTAAAAGCCCTATTTAAAGCTGATGGGTAGGGTAAAAATGCTATGAATGCATGAAAAAAAAACCTGAGTAAAATAAACACTTGCTGCTTCTGTCGAAACTGTCTGGTACAGGCTGCGTTGCACTGTCTTGTAGCAAGTTGAGACCTATGTCTTGGAGACCCGTTGATCACTGTTAACTGATACCTAACTGACACCCATCTAACTGATGTTGCTTGTGTTGTGGAAGGAAAACTGCTCACCTGGGCAGCAACTTCAGGGTGGGGCGGGGAGGAAGGGCAGGGCAAGAAGACGGGAGGAGCCTTACCTGGCCAGCCCTTTTTGTTTTCAGGAAGCAACAAAGCTGCCAACATGAGTCGGAGCCCTCGCCAACCGCAGGAGGAGCTTACTCAAGCAGACGTCTGTGGGATGCTTCGAGAAGAGCTGTGCCAGGGGAATGACTTCCACAAGTCAGATACCCACATCTTCATCATCTTGGGGGCTTCGGTGAGTTTGTTCCTTCTGAGCCAGGGTGGGCTTCATCAAAAATGTATATGACCCTGAAAACATAGGGTGAGAGTTGTGTGGTCCTCTAGTTGTTTTTGGACTGCAAAGCCTGTGAGCCCTAACCAACATAGCCAAATGTGAAGCATGCTGAGAATTTCAATTCAAAATACCTGGAGAGGTAAACAATTCCTACCACTGTTTCAGGGTTTGGTTTTGGTATTTTGAATTGTTTTGTTCGATAAATTATCAGGAGTAAAGCTTCTTAAAGCGGCAAACCTGTTCCCTATAGAGAGAGAATCTGGATGGCAAAGTGACAGTATAATCAGCAATTAAAACTACGAGTCTTTCTAAATGATATGCTCATGATAGGTGGTGGGTGGTATGAAGGGAAGAGGAACTCCCTTTGAGGTTAACATACCCACTGCAGGGCATGGAGATGGGTTCCCAGCTCTGCATTTTGAATGGCACCTTGAACTACTGTGCTGTTAATTTCTTATCATTAAGTCTGAAGCACTTTTCTGTTTGAGACACTCACAGTTTCTTGTGCTTGGTGCATTTGGAGTTTTTATTCTGTTAATCAACAGAACTGTAAAAGCAACAACTATAAAAAGGGACATGCAGATAAAAATAAGTGGTCAGATTTTTGACGTGAAAAGGCTCATTAGCATTTACAATTGTGTTTCAAGTGTATGAGTCACTATAAGCTGGTACAACGGCATCTCTTTCTTCCCTCTCTTCTTTTTTTCTGTCTCTCCCCTTCAAACATTCATCTTGATGAAAAAAGATTGAATGTCCTGGAGCCTGGAATGTCCTACTGTGCATTTTCAGGCAGAATTCCATGGGACGTGTAGCTGCTATTGAAAATGGTATATCCATGTCAACTTTTCCCCCTTAAAATGTAGGCTCACTTATCTTGTGTTCTTGTGACTTTATGTGTTTCCCTGCCAGGAGCACCCAACTGTATGAAAGGTACAGAGGCATGTGAGCTTCCGTGTTATATACAAGAGAGAACTTAACACAGATGATATATTCACATGTGACTGTAAGACATGGTTTTTGTTAACCATGGTTTATCACAAAGTGAATAAAGGATGACCAAACAAGTAATGGCCTGTCTTCTCCATTTCTGCTTCCTGTTTTTCACATCCCTTTTGCCAGCTGCTGTTTTTATGGTGGGCAAGTAAAGAAACAAGTTGGGCAAGCCATCATTACAGGTACAAATATCACAACATGGTTTAAACAAAAAAGTATATAAGCCATCAACTGACCATAGGTTCAGATCATGGTTTGTGGGTGATTGACAAACTGTAGCTTGTTATCAGAAGTGGGTTGAAAAGCTCAACAGACCAGATTTCAGTGAATTACATTATGACATTAGTGTAGAGAGACAAGAGTTGGGAGGAAGAAATAATATTTTTCTATGCAGAACCTGTAGTTCCAGAGAATTATCTTTTACATTTCATTCCTTTACAGAGTTCTTGTCTACTACTGCACTGTTTTTGTTGATCTCTCTTTTGTCCTGGTGCTACATCCCTTTTTCTCAATGTGGTACCCACACTGGCATCTTCCTGCCCAGAGCTGGGTTTACACAGTGATGCAGGATTTGTGTCTGGTGACAGGATGCTGGTGTGGTCCAAATACCAGTAACAGGTTGAACAGCTATGCTGCCCTGAAGCAAACCATGACTTGTCATTTGCCAGTTGTGTAAGTGCTTCCTTGAGGTTGAGTGCAGTTGGGTAACCCAGCTTTGCACTTAACTGTACAGTATGTAATCAACCTCCCTTCTAGTCAAAGGACAGGGGTGTTTTTGAGCATGCTTGATGGGGTAGATAGCTAATCCTGACATATCTTCTTGGGTTTAGTAATGTGTCAGTAATCTGGTGCCAGTAAAGATCAGCCTAAAGGAGCTTGGTTCCTTGTGCAGGCTTGTTTACTGCTCTGTCTCCTAGTTGTAATTGCGAAGAGTTCTCTGCTGACAGTGTGATTTTTTTTTCTGATGGGGAGTAATTTATGTAGAAATATCAACCTACTACACTCACAAAAATAAGCCCTTGAGAATATGCTCTTGAGTCATTTCCTGCATTGTATATTTGTATACTGTGGTTTGCATTCGTATGAAGGGCCACGTGCATTTTTTAATATGAGACATAGTGCAGAAATTGAATGAGTACCATCATATCATGCAATATCAGGATAAGGTTCAGTGATGTTCCAGAGATAACACTATAAAATATGGCTTTTTAAAAGCTTTAGATACTGTTTTTATTTTGTTTTGTGGAGGTTCTCAAGGGAGATGTGGACTATCTTTAACTTAAAAAAGAGAGACACTGAGGCTTAGAGGAGTCATTCTATGTACTATGAATTGAAAATCCTGTTACTTAGTTTTGCTTTTTGTGAAGGAAGTTTTTCCCCCAGTAGTTTTCGGTGGAGGATGAAAGGCACTTTGCACATATTCAGCAGTATTGATCATGAGTTAATTTATTGTGGAGAGCCAGTGTGTGTAGTGGTTTGAGCACTGCATTGCAGCCCTGGAGAGTGGGGTTCAATTAATTCCTCACTTGGCCATAGGAATCCACTGGGTGACTTCGGATGTGTCACACTTTTAGCCTCAGAAAACCCCATGATAGGTTCGCCTTAGGGTTGCCATAGGTCAGGACGAAGCCCCACAACAGCAACAACATTATTGTGACATTTTCTGCTTAATGAAGAAAGCAGGTCAGAAATGAAAGGGGTGGCACTTAAATTATAATGGTTGAGGGATGTGAGGTGAAGTTACAAAACAAAGACCTGCAACAGATTGAGGTTTTTCCTTTTTGGATTTAATGAAAATGGCTTTGCTTTTGTCTGTTCTTTGTATGCCAGTGACATTGTAGAAATGTGTCCACATATAGCTACTCCCCTACTCATATATCAACAGCTGTACAATATTCCCCCCATCCCACATATTTACATATACGTTAATGTTCCCAATGCCCTTACACTGGTGAATTGCACATGGCCGCCAAGAAAATCTCTCTCCCTTTCTCTCTCTCTTATTTCTAGTGGTTCTTCTTCCTTTGGTAGTGCGGTAGCCTTCAGCTAGTTGGGCCACCAGCTGAGTGATTCCAGTTCACCAGAAGAAGAGAGAACAAATTGCTCACTGTATGTAGGTGGGGGCAGGGAACAGAATTTCAGCAAAAGCAGAAGCACCAATATTTGCTGAGTCACTAGAGAGGAAGGTGTGGTGTTCAGCTAAGGTGAGAGAGGGAAGGCACCAGCCCTCCCCTATTTCTCCTTCAGCAGATGAATATGCTTTCGTGTAGCTCTTAACTGGAGGAGCAGGCAGTTGTTCTGTGAAAAAAGCAGGGGCTACTTCCTCGAAGATGCCATTGCACTCCCTACCATTGTGGATGGCAGCCAGTGATTTCATCTGTTCCTCTTGGATGCATCAGCCATCAGCAGAGATTGGTGTAAACTCAAGCAGCCAGCCTGTTTGATTTGAAAGCAGCCAAACAGCACACTCGGTCCCTAAAATTAGAAGCATTGAGGCAGATGAAGCCTGAATGTTAGGGCATTTCCTGATCCTTGCCTTTTCTAGATGGCATAGTGTCTTTGGAAATAATGGGCTAGCTGATCCAAAGCAATGACTGCCTACAAATCCCCCTTTTGATTGGCACTAAGCTACATGGCCTAACAGGATGTAGGAAGATTGGCTATAATTGTACCTAATAGTAAGTGCAGCACAGAGTCTCTACAACCTGTTTACAAGCTGTTAACAATACCTCTTAAATGAAACATTTCCTGATTTTGAAGCCTGCTGAACTGGTTGAAGCTCCTACTCCAGGACTATGGCCTACTTCTTATGAAAATAATAAGTGTAGATCTAGCCTGAACCATTTTAGTGGGAGGGCTCACATGGTCAGTAGTTCATATAAGCACATACTCATACACACTCAGAAAATCCTTGTGTATAGAAAGTCCATATTTAAGGAACTAGTCTAAGCTAGAACGTTTCTTCCTGACTTGCTAGTTTTCTGTATGTCTTTAAGTAAAATCAATTATTACAAGCATTGTCTTTCCACTTTGCTAAAGGTATCTTGTGGCACCAAGAGATGCACCAAGTTTTTATCCTTAGAGTTTAACATTCACAATAAGGAATGATTACTATAAATGGTTATTTTTCCCACCTGAAAGAAAAGATGACTTAGCATTGGGTTATTCTCTACTGGGATTGCAGATTTGACATGTGTAACTTATATACTATAGGACCCTGGTCAGCTTAATGAAGGTTTAGCTGCTTGGGCATCTTTCTTTTAATCAATCAAGTAAAAATGAAATTAGCATAATGTCCATAACTTAATATAGCTAGATGCTTATAAGTTAATCAATCAATCTTACCACTTGTTATTAAAAAGTTATCTTTAGTATTGGTTTTTTGTATTCTTATCCTATTTTACACTAATATACAAGGATCAAATAGGAAATAAACAGTCAGCACCCTGTTCACAGCATAACTGATTAAAATTGACCACTTCCCTTTAATTAGCAGTTAAACCGATTAAAGCTTGCATCCTGACTATCCAGCTGCTGAACTCTGTAACTCCCTCTCACTAGGGAGCCACGTGAAAGCAATAGTGACCAGAAGGGTAAGCTGCTGGTGCCTCTCCAGCAGGTTGTTAGAGAAGGAATTACAGAGATTCCCTGACCTGGGTAGGCAGTGGCTATGCCTGGAAACTGTGTTATACACATACCCCATTTAGATGCAAACCTCATGTGCCCTGGATGTTTCACACCTTTTTCACCGAGGTCACTGCTGATTTATCAGTGTTTGCACTAGATAAAAAGCTTCCAGACCTGGGTGAAGCTGGAGGTTTCTACAGGTCGCTCCACATCTAGTGAGGGCAGTAGTGCTTGGTGAGAGCAAAAAGAAAAGCCCTGTAAATCTGGGCGGAATTGAGAGTCAGGAAAGGCCTTGAGTGTAGATGTTTCAGGACCCATTGGCAGTCAAAAGAGGACAGGCTGCAAGACTAAAAATGGGCTGAGAAGCTGTATCATTATTTACTTCTACACTTACTTTTGCATGGAAATGAATAATGGAGTATCATTAGGCGGGAGAGGAACGGTGTGCTCTGATGACAGCGTGTGGGACTTGGTGGGTGGGTGGAGGCTAGTAAAAGTAGCAAATTTTTCCTCAAACCCTAAGTGTAATGTGTGTAATCAAACATATCATGGGAGATATTGACACTAGTAGCATGTGGAGACAGTTGTGGTTTTGGGGACAGACCTACCTTCCCAACATTTCCAATCCCTTCAATGCAGCAGTATGAGATGGTTTGGCTCATGTTGTTCCCCCATGTACCCAGAGCAGCTGACATATTCCACAGGACCTCTCTGTTGGGAGCGGGTTCCTATTTTAAAACGAACATTGTCCACACTTGTAGCCGGGTGAAGAATGCTATAAGAAGGGCTTCTGCCATAAGCAAAAGTAAAGTGGACACCTCAGGAGGTGTATTTTGGTGCTCTGTAAGACAGGACCCGTGGAGAGTAACCCAGTGGGGAAAGTGTGTCTTCTGGTCTTTGATCTGGCGAAGGTCCTGTTAATATGAATTGGAGCTCATATAGGAGAAGTTTTCCAGTGGATTATACAGTCATCCCTCCACATTCGCTAGGGTTAGGAGCACAGGACCCCCGTGAAAGTGGAAAAACTGTGAATAACTCTAGGGCTTCCCAAACCATAATTAACACACAAAAAACAGTATGATCATCATATTCAACCCACCGTGGAGTCCTCTGTAGCATCAGGATTTCTTCACAAGGCAGAAGAGGGCGGCTGGTGGGGCTTACTGCCACCTCCACTGCTGCCCCACACCATTTTGAACAGGGACTTATAAGCCTCATTTGCAGTTTCTCATTATCATGAGGCTTGCAGTCCCTATTAAAAATGGCATAGGGCAGTAGCAGAGCTGGCAGCAAATAATCGGTGAATAACCAAATCCGCAAAAGTGAAACCCGCAAATGTGGGAGGCTGACTGTTCTCCATTTTATTTGATTAACAGGAGACAAGTGCTCTTCGGGTTTTCCATTGAAGTACAAAGTTATTCTGGGCCTAACCTGCTTTTAATGGACACAGAAAATGAATTTTTAAAAGATTAAAGATACAATAGAGAGAAGGCAGTGGCCTTTGCCTTTCACTGTGGAGTCTCATCTAACTAGAGCAGGATTGATGGGTGCCAAGGATGTAGATCCCACCTGTGGGGACAGAAAACATTCTAGGTAGGGTGTTGCTGTACAGATTTTGTGCTCCCTGCCTTGACTGACTTGGCTTTACCTGCATGTATCTGTATATGTTTCTTACCACTGAACTTAAAAATAAGCATCTAGGAATGCTGGTTTTAGGGTCTGTAGGTAGGAGAATTTATCTCAGACTCCAATTTCTTTTATCTGAATGAACCTTCTTCTCAGTACATATAGAGATTGATGCCAGGGCTCTTCATGAAGAGATGAAGTTGTGTAACAGACTCAACTTCTCTTTGTACAGTAATATCAGGGAGGACAGGTGTAATTCACATCCCCTCTTACATAAATATTAGGGCGGGTTTGGCTTGGCTGAATAGAGAAGGTTTAATCTGTTCCAGGTGCAAGGTTGACATGACATAATAGTGGCAGCACCCTGAAGGACAGATGAAGAGAAGAGCCAATGCATGTGTAATGCAGCAGCGCATTTCAAACAGTTGGCCTTAGTATAAAGAGGTTGATCATTGTGCTCCAGGCAGCAAAATATGTTGGGCTGGCACTGCTTTGTGTGCTGCACATGCACAGATGGTTCAGTTTTAGTTATGGCTGACAGAGTTTTGGTACTGACAGTTGTGGCCTGAGGACTTGCATCAAATCAAATGCCTGGTGGAACTGAAGCCTAGGAGCTCGCCTACCAGTGGTTAAAATTTGAAACTTGGGATTTATTGAAATGGATAGTGTGCGTCTAAGCATGTGAATGGTGCTGCCTTTTACCACTAAAGGAACATATTTGGGAATAGGATGGAGGTTTCCACATAGGAGAGTAGAATCTCCAAATAGGCAAGCTCGACTCATAAAATTGAATCCCCATTGAACTCTTGGAAGCGCCCAACATAGCGGGGGGGGCAGGCCTATTTGATGTTTCTTTGCTTATGTAGTGAATACATTCTGCTGCCTGCATTTGCAGTTACCAGCTGGAGGAATACACAACCCCATTCTTGAAGTACAGTGATGTTAACTTTTTTGTGCAGCTGTCAAGGTGCTTTACTAGAGTTTCCATAATCTCTTTTGTACTGAATTCACATATGGGAAAAATTATTCTTGATTCTTGTATTATGAATTTACATAGAGAGGAGAATAGTGTAAACTCTTCCATTATGGTTTCATTTCTGCTTGCCCCAGTTCGTGCTTTAGGTTGGCAGCCCTGTACTTGGTGCTTTATTTCCACTCAGTCTTGTTGTTCTTCCAGTCATGTCACTCTTCCATTTTTTATTCCTCCATGCAATCTCATGAGGAATCCTGGTGTTCCAAATATCCCTCTGTTAGTTTTTTTCAGATTTGTGCTGCAAAATTTGAAGACTCCAGTCTTGATACTTCAGATGTTAGAATAACGTAGAAATGTGGCAGCTTTTAAAACATTGCCAACAGTTCTTCTTTACATACGATTTATTGGCTGTTGTGACCTTGTGCTCTGTTGTGCGTCATAAAATTGTTTCCTCCCTATATCAGCCTAGGTTAAATATTAAGAGGGGTGATACATAAATTCCATAAGTAAACACACTTTGCTATTTTAATGCATTAAAATACCAAACTTTATTTATGACATTTATATACTATCCCTCATGGTAATTATGACATTCCTTAGAGATCAGCATAATGGTACATCTTATTGCAGTAACCAAGCACACTTTGAGTATAGATATTATACAGAATATACAACCACTCACAGTCATACACACACACATCATATGGCCATGCTCTGTAGTGAACTCTGTGGGAAACTGATTACGGGGATATGTATTAGTTACACGGCTCTCTTGTCCAATAATAATCCTCCATTTTAATGACTAGTTTTCAAAGAAATAGCTGTGTTAATCTCTTGCACCATAAAAAGGAGGAAGGAAGGAGGAGAAAAGAAAAGAAAATTTGGCAGCACCTTTAGGACTAACTGGTTTTTATTTTTTGCGTGAGATTTTGTTGATATAAACTCACTTCTGTGAATTCGGTAATGACGAAGCAGCTTTAGCATAACGCAAATATATCTACACCCCGTCACCTATGCGCCACAAATGTGTTTTTAGTGGAAAATACGTTCGTCTGGCCCAAGGAGCTTATTCTGACAGTGGAGTAAAGGCACAGTATGGCAGTGGAGAGCCATGGGTTAACAGCAGACGGAATGCGAGCTGGTGCAGTCGCATACGGCTGGGCTTTGCTGGGGCTCAGGATGAAGGGATTAAGCAAAAGGCTTTGCAAAAAAAAGTGTTTTTTCCCCCTTTTTCTTTTTTGTTAAAAAGAAGAGGCGCCTGAAAGAACATATGTGCTTAGCACCCTGTAACATTATCAGGAATCCGACAGTGTGTTTGTTCTGCAGAACCAGAGGTTGGGCAAAGTTACGTTTTTGGATGGGACTTCTCAGAATCCTCCGGCCGACGTTGCTGTCAAATTAAAAAGGGCCGCGTGATTCCCAAGTGGTCAAAACACCGTGGACTGTATTTCTCCGTGTGGCCTCTGCTGCTTCCTCTCCCTTGTCGCTGAGTGGCTGTTGCGAGGGCCGTCTTTCTGTAGAAACTTTCCTTTGGCTGCCCGGCCCCAGTCGGCCCTGACGCAATCGGGCCTGGTGAGGCCTCACGCCACCACCTCCTTGCTTCAGACGTTCTGTTGCCTAGCAACCAGGGCAGCTGATCCGCTGTGACTCCTGCTTGCCTGGTGGTGTGAGGAGCCGGGCCAAGGGCCTGTAGGTGTGGGTGCCGGTTGGGCTAATGCAGCATGACTTGGCATGTTTGCTCGCCACCCTCCACCCATTCAAAGGACAAAAGCGTGGGCCGGGGCTTTTTGTGGCAGCGTGGCACTGCCAGCCGCAGGGAGGGGCCCGTGGAAGGAGGGACTGGACTCTGCCAAGGAGGGGTGGGGCGACTGATTGTGGGCCCCGGGAGCTGATGCTCTTTTGCCTCGCTTGCTTAAGCGAGAGAGCTAAACTGAGCTAAGACTCTGGGTGCAAGAGAACCACCTGTGTTTTTCCACACTGCCCCCAACAATTCTGGCTGTGCGAAGTCTGACCAGATCTTCGGGAAAGATCTGTGGGCTAGTGAGTGGGGGAATAGACCTCTGTGGAGGGAGGGCTGTGTGTGAGCAGGAGGCAGAGCTGGATATTCCCTTGCACTCCATTCTATCACGCACGCTTTCGGGGCTCCCCGTTTGGAAACAGGTGGCCTGTGGGGGGTCACAGCTCGGAGATGCAGTGTCAAGATTGCCCACCCTGTCCCGAGATTTGGGAAGCCGTGGAAGCTGGATCTCCCACGCTCTGGTTGGAATGGCGGTAGATACATGTCCAAAAAACTGATGTGCTTGTGGTTAATGTCAGTCACCCTACCACTGTTATAGATTGGTTGCCATTGGTATACTAATAGAGCTTAATCAATTGCCTTCAGTGTACATCCCTAGTCATAAACTTTAGTTAGACCAGTTAATAAATGTGAGGCCCTCTGGATTTGTGACACAAATAGAAGTACTTCTTTTTCTCTCCTCCTATGTTTCTCCCTCCCTCATCTCCTGCCAGCATTTTGCAGTTCAAACCCAGATCAGAAGGAAAGGCTTGTCCATTGGAGACAGGGACTGAAATTAGAGGCTTTCTTGCTTTGAGTCTCCTGATTTCCAGCCCTGTGAATGTCTGCAGTTCAGTCCTTGTATCTTAGTACACAGTCTCCATTTGTTCTAGTAGTGACAGATTTTTTCCCCTTTTTTGTCTTGTATTTGCAGGGTGATCTAGCCAAGAAGAAGATCTATCCCACCATCTGGTAAGTCTTATTTGCTGCCCTATAAAGGTCCCCTCCCTTCCGTCTTAATCTTGCCTCAAAACCGTAATAATCTCTTGTGTAGGTGGCTATACCGTGATGGCCTGCTTCCTGATGACACTTATGTGGTAGGATATGCCCGATCCCAGCTGACAGTTGCTGATATCCGCAAGAAGAGTCAGCCGTACCTTAAGGTGAGTACCAGCAACTGCTGCCTCAGCAGTCCCAAACCACCTCAAGACTTTGCTTGCAGTTCTGAGTCTGTTGTTCTGCCACTGTGGGAGTGACAGTGCATGAGTGTATCCCTTCTTCCTTTCTGATGGGGAGCAGAGCATTGCTTTCTTTGGTGACTGTGGAAGAGGGAGGGAGCACGCACTGGGTGTGTGAAGGATGGCAAGGAGAGGCAGCCACTGTCTTTAGAGGATAATAATGCTGTGTACCTCATATCATTCCAGGCCACCCCAGAAGAAGAGCAGAAACTGAACGATTTCTTTGCCCGCAACTCATATGTCTCAGGAAAGTATGATGACAAGGCCTCCTTTGAACAGCTCAATGCTCACTTGAATGCCCTTCATAATGGGGAGAAAGCAAACCGTCTCTTCTACCTGGCCCTGCCGCCCAGTGTCTATGAGAATGTCACTGCCAACATCCGGCACACCTGCATGAGCGCCATGTAAGATTGGAGACCTGGTAGATGAATTCTGCGGGATGAGGGAGGTGTGCGGTAGGACCAGTGGAATGAAATGGAATGTGCTTATCTTTGTGTATGAACACAGAGGGCTCTGGTCACTACTTAAAGTCAGGGCTGCTGCACTGATAATATAAATTTAGATGGTGCTGTAGAGCAGAAAGCAGTTGTCTGATAATCCCTCTGCCTTTTTTTTTTTTTTTTGGTAAGGATTTAGAGCATATGAATGGCTTGATATTATGGCTGAAAAAGTACTGGGATGCCTGGTGACCTTGGGAGTGACAAAAGATACTTACACAGTGGTAGTGGTGTAGGATTTCATTGGTTTACAAAGCACCTTGACGCTTTGCTGAGTCTGCCAAAAGCACCATAAAATTTGTAGAATACTTATAGAAATCTGCTTGGTTTCATCTCTTTTCAGGTGTGTGTGTGTGAGAGAGAGAGAGACAGACACAGACACAGAGAGAGAGAGTGTTAAGCAGGGTATGCACAGCATTAGTTAGGTAAGGGCTGTGGATGTTCTCCTGGCTGTATCCTCATTGGCTTCTAAGCTCCTATGTGAAAACTGATCTTTCTGTCTCTGCACCCCCTTCCCTGACACCAGTGGCTGGAATCGTGTTATCGTAGAGAAACCTTTTGGCAAAGACTTGGAGAGCTCCAACAAGCTTTCAGATCACATCTCAGCACTTTTTAGGGAAGACCAGATCTACCGCATTGACCACTATCTGGGCAAGGAGATGGTGCAGAACCTGATGGTGCTCAGGTAAAGTAGGAATTTGGGGTGTGGCATTAAGGATCTGTGCTGCTGAGACCAGACTTAGAAGTTGGGGACCAAGAAAGCAACCATGTGGGCTCAGGGTTGACCATTTTTTGTTCATTCCCTAGAAGAATTCTTAAAGCTTTGTTCTCCAGGTGCCTCAGAAGCACCTTTTGTCGTTGTGCCAGTAAACCTTTTTAACGGGAGTAGGGCAAAATGTGGTATCAATGGAAGGTTTGTTGAATGGAGCACTTCTACTTTGTATCCTCTAATGAAAGCTATCTCCTGTTTCCTTTTGCAGGTTTGGGAACCGGATCTTTGGTCCTATCTGGAACCGTGACAATGTGGCCTGTGTCATCCTGACCTTCAAAGAGCCATTTGGCACAGAGGGCCGGGGTGGCTATTTTGATGAGTTTGGCATCATCAGGTGAGAGAGTGAATGTGCTTCTTTGCCTGCCATATTTGGGGTGTATAAAGCAGTGCACTGAACAACAGACAATAATACTTGAATGCTGTAGGAATGTAATCCACTTAACAGCAGACGAGGTGGTAGGCCCGTGTCTGAGACATGCTGTTTAAGATTATAGGTCTTGGGAACTATATAGTTGAATGTTTTCCCATGGGGAAAATGTCCTGCACATTGGAGAATAACATGTCAAGAAAGAAAGGTTCTGGTCCAGCTTTCTCCCTAATATGCCAATTTTCTTTGTATATAATTTTATGTAAGAGTGAGAAGGGTATAGGTAAAATGGATAGGTATGAAGGAAAAAGCAGGGACTGGGGGCAGTTACATGGGACATACTTGACACCTCCCACGCCCACCAGTGTTCTCCTCTTCTGCACCTCGCTTTGCTTCAGAAAATGGTTGTTAAAAATGCATAACCATCCCTGAGGTTGGGCACATTTTGCAGAGGACAGTGTATCTGCGATGGAATGTATAAGCATCTACCTGTTTTCCTAGGCCCACATTATCTTGCGAGCCTCACACTTGCCAAAATCAGCAGGTCAGCTCTGAAATCCCCAAGAAGTGAAGTTTTGGGCAATCCCACATTCAAGGCTTGTTCTGTACTCCAACACACAGGCCTGCCTTGTAGCCCCATGCTCACTCAGTGGCAGCCTCAGACTTTCCCCTAGGCTGTTGTGCCAGAATCTATATCTTTCGCTCATACTGGTTGTCAGGACACCAGTGCCATGCACCATAGGTACTGGCTAAACACTTCATTTGTCTACCCAGGCAAGTAAAGATGCCATGGCAGGCTGGGATGCTGCTAGCCACTAGGAATATGAAAACAAGTAGGGAAGGTAATGGAAGGAGGGCTATGGGGCAAAGAGTGGGGCTGTTGTGACCAGTGATCTGAATACTGTTGTAACTGGCACGTTTTCCTTCTACAACCTTTGCAGGGATGTAATGCAGAATCACCTTCTCCAGATGCTCTGCTTGGTAGCCATGGAGAAACCAGCCTCTACCAATTCTGATGATGTGCGTGATGAAAAGGTAGGAGAATGGCTGGGTTAAAGCACAGAGTCTCTGATGAAGAGCTAGTACCTGAACTCAGCTCTTCTGATTGAATATCCTTGTGCAAGTTAGCATTTTTTGTTATTTAGCTGTCAGATTGGAACAGGTGATCTGCTGCCCAGAAATAGTGTTATTCACCGTTAGGAAAGCCCAGTGTATCTCTTCCAAATAAGAGATAGAAGAGAGATTGGTCAGAGGCACTGAGCAAAGATGCTGGTGCTCCATAGTGAAGGAAACCCAGTGCTGTCAGGACAGGACCAATTCTCTGGGAGCAATGTTTTCCTCTTTACCCAGAGCTGTCTCCAGAGAAATGAATTTCCTCTTTAAGGGGATATGGAACTGGGGCTTTCCATACGTTATCCAAGATCAGTCAGCATAGCCAACGGACAGAGATTATAAGAATCGTCATCCAACATCTAAATAATAGAATCTTAGAGCTGGAAGAGATCACAAGTTTCTGGTATTTTTTCTAGGGAATTGTCTTTCTAGGGAATCGTCTTCTAGTGAGCATGAAGCTGCAAGGCAGGGCTGTGTGTGAGTGCAACCCAAGCCTAGAATGTGTAATTAGAGAGAATGGAAGGTTGCATGTTTCTTATCCCTGTTCCCTGTGGTTGACATTTGCAAGTATGGCAGTTGTTTACCCTATAGAGACACAATTGTATGTGATGAGCGCACATGTGACTAGAATTCAGACTAGAAAACAACTGAAAATCATGCATGTGGATCACATATATAGTACATCTCATATCCTTCCATCATTGGCTTCCATTTAGGAGCTTAAGTCATATGTGGAGCACAAGGAAATTCTTTTTGCTGAGATAGAAGCTTTCAGCTCCCATACCCTAGCCTGAGCCAGTGATGGAATTTGCCTCCCCCCACCCTCCACCCCTTGGCACACCTCCAACTCACTTGTGCTAGTTATGTGAAGATCTTAGACGGTGCCTATCTCTTTCTACTAGGTGAAGGTTCTAAAGTGCATCTCAGAAGTGAAGCCTGAGAACGTGGTGCTTGGGCAGTATGTCGGGGATCCATCTGGCCAAGGGGAGGCTCAGAAGAGCTACCTGGACGATCCCACGGTCCCCACTGGCTCTACCACCCCTACCTTTGCTGCTGCAGTACTCTATGTAGACAATGAAAGGTGGGATGGTGAGTGTGACAGGACTGGTGTGGGTGGTTGAAGCAGATCTGTGGGCACCCTAAGTGCCAGACCTTCTGTGCTCGAGGGAGAGAATACAGCTCCCTTTTCTGAGTTGTGACTGTGCCTCTTTAACTGTCTTCATCTCAGGAGTGCCATTCATCTTGCGTTGCGGCAAAGCGCTGAATGAGCGCAAAGCAGAGGTGCGTCTTCAGTTCCGTGAGGTGCCTGGTGACATCTTTCAACGTCAGTGCAAACGCAACGAGCTTGTGATCCGGGTACAGCCCAATGAAGCTGTCTACACTAAGATGATGACCAAGAAACCTGGGATGTTCTTCAACCCAGAAGAATCTGAGTTGGACCTCACCTATGGCAATCGTTACAAGGTACCATTACCAAATGTGTTTTGGGTGGCAAGCAAACTAGTTATTCTTTGCTAAGGAACCAGGTTGCTAAAGTCCAAATTTTGAGGGAAGAAAGTGAAGAGAAGAGGCAGAGAGTGCAAGACCTGAGCCCTAAGATGAATGGTGCATGTGGCACAAAGGGCCTGTGAGAGAGAGTGGGAGAGACTCTCAAAGAAGCACCAATCCCCTCCACTCTCTACTGTGGTGTTTCTTCTGACCTTATTGAATAGCTAGGTGGGAAAATGGCAGTTGTGGTTCTTTGGTACTCCCCCTCAAAAGAGTGCCAAGAAAGTAGAGGGAGTTGGTGTTTCTGTTAGGACAAAGATCTTGCCTTTGGCCATTCTACTCAGAAAAGGAGATGGCTCCTTTTTTGATGAGAGTTAATACTGTTTCTTAACTTTTATCAAAAAAAGAACCATCTCCTTCTCTGAATAGAGTGGCAAAAGGCCTTTTTGAATGCCTGGGCAGGAAAATGGTGGTGGTGGCAGCCAGGGATGGTTGGCTTCCTGAAGCAGTGCTGGTGCTTTTCCCACTCCATGGAATGGCTCTCGACTTATCCACAGGTCATATCAAACTCCATAATTTTGGCCCCAAAACCTGCCCTTGACTTTTGAGGTTGACTTGGATCCAAGAATGTATGTATAGTAAATATTGTGCAAGACTTGATGTCACCAAAGAGCTGAGAGTTGCTCTTTCTAATATTACTCCTCATTTTAGTAAACTTACTGGAGAAAAGTTGCACCAGCAAACATTAAAAGAAGTGATTGTGTTGAGTTAGGTATTGAATTCGTTTTTAAAAAATTAAATAAAACTGTTCACACTAAACATATTTTTATTCATATACTACATTGTGGGGGGGCGATGAGCAGAAAGGGGCCAGAGACAACATGGAGGCAAGTGAAGGGAATAGATTGGCTAGGGCAGAGGTGCACGTGTGTGCGTACACGCGGTGCGGTGAGTGGAGCTGGAACAATATTCCCCACCACCACCACCTGGGAAGCCCAGGGATGGAAGCAAAGGCTGACAGCATTAGGAGAGGCACATGTGCTTGTGTGTGCGCACGTGCACGCATGCGCGCGCACACACACAAACGGAGCTGGGGTGGTATTTCCCTCCCACCCAACACAGGGATGGAGGTGGAGAGGCACATGCGTGCACGTGCACACAGACACACAGAGTTAAAGAAGCTGGGGTGATATCCCCACCCCCAGCACAGGTATGGAGGTGGAGAGGCAGACAGGGGCAGTGGAAGCACCTATGCATGTGCATACCATAGCCAAAAGGAAATTTATAGTTCCATTAAATTGACCAGGGGACCTGCATTTTCTATGCAAGGCCTGGTGAAAAGTCAGACCTCCATGACGAATTAAGTTGTCCTTAATCTGGAAGCATTGAAAGAGCAGGTCTTCAGATAAGAGGGTGTCAAAAGGCAGGGGCTTCCTGTATTTGTTGAAAAGCTGCCTTGCTCTCAGATTATTTTCATTGACAGTTGCAAGGAACACAGGGTCTCATTCTCCATCTCAGCATATTCAATCTCTCATTCCTGTTTCTTTTTAATAGGGTGTAAAGCTTCCTGATGCTTATGAACGCCTCATTTTGGATGTTTTCTGTGGAAGCCAGATGCATTTTGTGCGCAGGTGTGTGGTGATATCTTTTCAAGGATTCTCAAAACTAAGATCAAACAAACTAGGAAGCTACGTGTGTGAGAGAAGAATGAGTGAATGACTGAGTGGTGTATTTCCAAAGGCCCTGTCAAACCTGATAAGTCTGGGAACTGCAGAGCATATCATTAAAATTCAAGCAGGACAAGATGAAATGAAAATTAGAGCTGCATCAGTTTGGGCCACATAATCCCTTTTTGGTACAAACCTGGAAAATTAAAAGGGGCAGTTGCCTATCCCCAAACTCCTGGAAGCATGTACCATAGTTCTTTCGCCAAAGCACTTCTGCAGCTTTTGTGTCATCTCACACATCTTTGTTGAAGGTTTTTTTTTAAAAATCATTTTCCTTTAAATAAAATTGCAGTGTTTCTGCATTATGGTTACAGCCTTCCTATGTGCTAAACATTTGAATGAATCTTGGAGAGGGAAGGATTGGTCAGTTAGTAGTTGGATGGTGATTGGTATACAACCTACCCTGTCTTGGCAGAAATCTTTCTAATTAGCGCTCTGAATCAAACTTAACAGTGTTCTTCTCTCCTCAGTGATGAGCTGCGTGAGGCCTGGCGTATTTTCACTCCTCTGCTCCACAAGATTGAGGCAGAGAAAACCAAACCCATTTTTTATCGCTATGGCAGGTGAGGCTGGAACAGATTTGGGTAGGGAAGTGCAGTGGTGCTTCCCAGATGTGGAAGTGTAGTAGTGCTTCTTTTGAAATCAGGCTGTAGAACAGGCACACCAGCTGTTCGGCATAAGAGCCTTTCCCACCTTGTTTCCTGCCGTCTGAATCACCCGCTTTCTCATAGCAGTGCCCTTTTCCAGTTCACACTGTATCCTCCCTCATGACTTTGAACCTGCCCCTTTCATAAAATGTCTTTTGCCCTACAAATAAAAAAAATGAGTTGATAAGATTTTATATTAATGCCTGTTCCTGCCTCCCTACCAGAAATAGTGGAGAACCAAACAAAGGCAAACTAGGCAACAAAATTTAGGGATGCTAGGATGCCTGGGGTGTCTGACTCAGCCAGGCTTATATTTTGGGAAATGTTTACACTGTTGAGTGTATTGCTGAATTAATCTACTTCTTCAAAACGTGCTTTTACACAGTAGGTGTGCTCATCTGTTGTAATGCTGCTCAGGAGTCAGTAAGGGGAAGCACTCAGACCAGACTAACCATTAGGCTTCAGTATTATTGCAGTGATTGAGGCAAAACCCCAAAAATTGAGAGTACAGCATGTTGGTCAACTCTTGATAATTTAATGTGCTATTATTTTGCTTCTTAGTTTGCAGTAAGTCAGGGTGGCAACAAAATTGTAAAATTGTAATTGGACTAAGGCTGCAAAAAGTTGTAGATGAAAAAAACAAACAGCTGCTTGATCAGGCCAGTTTGTTTGTGTGAGACTTGCTCATACCCATCCTTTTCAGAACTACTAACAGGGAGGCCTTTTATTTTCTAGCCGTGGCCCTCCAGAGGCAGATGAGCTGATGAAGAAGGTTGGATTCCTGTATGAAGGCACCTACCGCTGGGTCAATCCTCACAAACTGTAAGGCAGCTGGGGCCTGTCTTGCTTGGGGTGGTGACACCTCCTCCACTCTATTCCACTCCTCTCCGCAGAAGTCAAGTTGGCCTTGCCAGCCAGTGGGCTGTCCTGCAGACTGCATTTGAACAGTGGTTCTCTTGTCCTAGGATGCCTGCTGGGTGTAGGTGTCAGGGCGCTCCCCACTGCGCCTGGGCTTCTTTGTCTTTGGTGAGGGTTGGCTGCCCGCCCACCCTCCACTTTGCCCTCATTATGGATCTTGCACTCAGCCAGTGCCTCTGTTGCCCAGCCTCTCCTACAGCACTGGCAGCAGATGGACAAGACATTCCATTCCAGCCTCTGCTTCTCTATGGGGAAGCCTCTCAGGTTGGGGAGAGGCTGAAGGGGGTTTCCTTTCAACCCCCTCCCCTTTTCTCATCTGCACTGCTGCTCTGTCAATTGCACTAGCTCTGCTCTTGCTGCATTACTTGTTACATTCCTGTTTGTTCTGCTTCTCAATTTTTTTATGTGATGCTGTTCTATAAACAGAAACAGTTACCAAGACTCCCTGGTTGTTGTATTTGTTTTGATCAGTCTAAGTTTGAGGGGACTGAAGACTGCTGTGTTCTGCCTACAAACCCACCAGCAACAAGCAGGGCTAGCTCTTCATGTATTCTGGCGCTGAAGTCCCAACGTGCCTTAATTGTATAGCTGGCATGAAAGCCATTGAGGGTGAACTAGTTGGGGGTTTGTGGAGCCACCATGCTGCTCTTCTCAGCTGAGAACAGCAAGCAGAACAAAGGCCAGGAGATGACACTTTTGCAACTCATGGTGAAGATCCCAGTCGCTAATCCCTCTGCTTGTGGATTTTTGCACACAGTGGTGCAGGCATGTCAAGCCTGACTCAGTCATCGGTGATTTTAGTCTTGAAAGATGCTCAGGCACTGACGGTCTGATGGCTGAGGCCTTATTGATCCTCCACAGCAGCCACACCATTGTGTTATCCTTCTGTTCCGGCAGCCTCTTATTAGCGGAGGCTTCTAGGAGACACAGGGTGCCTGTTCAATGCCCCGGGCAAAGAGATGGATGAGGCTCCTGTGCACTCTGAAGGGAGAAAAGAAAAGAGGTTAAATATGACTGGAAAGGGGATTGCAGCAGAGTGATCCCTCTGGGTCAGGATATTTGGGAAGGCCTAGGCACTTTGAGGAGAACCTGCTGGCCACACCAAGCTTTCCTTTCTCTTTCCAGCCACTCACACCTTTGCCTCTTTGGAAGCTACCCTGTCTAGTGCAGTTGCAGGTCTGGTCATTGCCAGTTAGTGCTGTGATACTTCTAGAGTAGGGGTGGGCAAAGTGCAGCATACCGCAGCCCCTGTTGACTCCTCTCCAAAGCTCCCTAAGCCTTTAATTAGGAAAAAAAAAAGGAAATTCTGGTGATTGTTCACTTGAAAATTGGCCAGGTCAACTAAATACTGCCTGCAAATGCAGCAGTTTACTTCCCCATTCCTCAATAAACACACACACACACTGGCCCCAATGGAGGCTGGAGGTGACACAAAGTCACTTCTGATGTGTTGAAACACAAAAGATACAGGCCCCTCCACGGATACTAGCCACTGTTCTAGGGTTACCCAGATCAACTTGGAAGGAGCCACAGTTCTTCATTCAGGTCTCTGCCACCAACTTGAAGCCTGTGGAGTGTTCTGCCTCCACCAGTACCCCTGTGCTACAGCAATACAGCCTTTGCCCCATTCAGTCAGAGAGTCTACCTGATACTTATGTTCGGATGATTCAAGGTCTCGCCATCGCAGGTCCAGCAGCTCACAGGTGCCTTCTCTTGACATGCTCTTCTGCAGAACCCCTTCCGTTCTTGCACAGCTGCCTCTCCTTCCTCACAGTCCTCTACTTTTGAGGACGTAAAGCGAACAGCCCGAACCCGGTACACGCTCACAAAGGGCAGGTCAAACTACGGAACACATGAAAGTTTCTTCAGCAAAGGAAACGCAGGCTGGAATTCTGTTCAATATTTCTGATGTAAGCTGGACATTGCACTATTGTAACAGCCAAAAGTGCCTCCCGGCCTTCTATGGCAGCTGCATGTTGCACAATGCTGTGCTGCTGGGAGAAGGCTGAAGGCATCACTGCCCTGCTCTCCAGCACCTTAGAAATCCTGCTTTTTGGTTGGGACAGTGCTGCTGAAAAGGTAGGTTTTGGGGTGGTGTGGGGGTACCATTGGGAGACGTAGGTACAACAATGGGACGCCATCAGTGTCGTGTTATGTCTCCTGATGCAGGGTTTTGGTCCCAGTGTCTCTGCAATTCTGCATATCGTACATACAGTCAAAACCTCCTAACTCCTGGTTGCCAGATGTTTCAGACCACAACTCCATATACCCCTACCAGCTGTGCTGTGTAGGATGATGGGACTTGCAGGTCAAAGGATTTGGAAATTTTCCATCCCTTCCTAGCCACGCTGAGGAAGTAACTGTTGGTACTGGATGCTGTCCATTGCATTCACATAAAACCTTTTTCATTTTGCTTAATGCAGGGTCCAGCAGATACTTTTGTACAGTTCACATTCAGACAGGGCTTCTGACAGCCATCTGCTGAATTAACATCACTACCATTTCACTGCTGTGTTTGGGAGAAGGGTGGGCGTGCAAGTAAGTATTTTCAATAAAAGACATTCAAGTTCTAAAATAAGAGAGTAGGACACTTTCCCTCCAGATGAGAAATAAATGTTCCTATTCACCATTTTTTAAAAACTGCACTGCAACTCTGTGAGCAAAGTTGTGGCTATGAGGTTGAAAGTCCTGATGTTTGAAGACTTGCCTGCCACTCAGGGAGTACAGAGAGGGGGAGCCTGTTCTCAGGCAACTTGCCATACCTGGTCTGAGCAATTGGTGTGCCGAGTTAGATGCTGCAAGAAGGAAAACATGGAGCATTCTTGCACCAGGATGAGGTCAGCAGTTCCATCAGCCAGATGGGCACAGGGCGAGAGACCTTCCGGGCTCTTGGGGCAGGCGCTGCTCATGCTGGTCAAATTCACTGCTAGAAAGCGGCCCTGAACCCGCTGCCACTCACCATCTGCAGAGGGAGACCATTGAGAGAAGGATTATGCTGACCAGTTCTTACTGGAGCTCCGGAGCTGCTTGGACAAAAGAGCTGCAATGTTTTTTCTAGAAGAAGTCCCCTAATCTTGTGACTAGGTAAGGCAGTCTTCCTCTATTATTACTTCCCAGGTGCTGCAGCCCAGCCCTGGCATTTATAAGCTATTCTTAGGGTTAAGCCCTGGCTCATGTATTAAACCATTCTGGCAGGAGATTAAGAAACAACAACAAAATCCCAAACACATGGAACAGGCAATTAATTCCTAGTGGAGACTGCCAATGGGGAAGTAGGGCAGAATATTTTGTTCAGTAAAGTAAAGTCCCTCCCTTACCCAATTCCTCAGAAAAATTAAGGTAGGCATCTGAAGCTGGTTTAATCCACTGCCACTATATTAGAGAAGAAAGTGAAACCACTGGCAGCCAGTGTGTCCATAGTTTGCACTTGAGGTCAAGAGACAGAAATCTCAAGAGAGCAAGAGGGCAATAAAATATGGGATGCTGAATGGAAGTTAGGACTGGTGTGGTTTGTACCAGAGATTGGGAATTCTTTCTGTACACTTTATTTTAAAAATGGCAAAGCAAACAGAAGTTGGACAGCTGCAATTTGTATCTTAAGAATAGGAGGCATATTGACATAGCTATGACAATGTTGTCTGTCTCAGATCTCTTAGGATAGATAAAAAATTTTTTTTAATCAGATCTGGTTTATCTCATCAAGTGATGGACTGAAAGCGCAATGAGGTCTCTCTGTGTATATTGCATTCTTTCAATTGTAAAACAAAACTCTACCAAATTTTGCACCATATAAATCTGAATATTTCTATCTTTTTGGTAATGAAACTAGTAACTCACATTCTAATTTAATTTAAAAAAAAAGCAAATAGATATGTTTAGGAAAATTCCCATTCCAACCCTAGTAGCATGCAATAAGCAATGGAACTGTTACATGGCCCAGCACCAGTTCAGAGTTGAAATGTTTATCACCATCAGTTATAATGTACATTCTAACTTATTTTTTTACATCCACAAATTTGAAGGTCAGTATCTTTTTTTAAAGCAAGCAAGGGATATTTGATCTCCCGCAGCTATTCAACTGCATTAAATTCATACATACAATGTGACCATTGCCTTACACGCACATGGTTCTGGTTCAAGAGGATTGGAACTGAAAGAAACGATGAATCTAGGATCTAGTATCTAGGTTTTACTTCTGCATTTCTATCCAATCTCAGTCTCAGCCAGTCAACTGCACACCAGTTTCAATGTCTAGCTCTGTTACCTGTATATTTCTCCAACTCAGATGGCTTTTCTTCCTTGCTTCCAGAAGACAGACATTTACTAGATTCTGAGCAGACCAGGCATCTAGAAGGGGGAGAGAGAGAGTGAAAAACAAAGACATTGTTAAAGGACACTGTGCTCCTCTCTGTGCCACCAAACTTTACCTTTACCCTTTCCACCGGTCCAATTGTTACTGCTTCCCCTCTACCTACCCTGACCGACAGCGCTTCTGATCTCGTGGGTTGGACTCCTCTGTCCTAGCCAACTGGAACTCCACTGTGCCTTCGTAGCTTCGGTTACTCAGCACTGCCATGGTTCCTGGAAGGATTACAAAGACAGCCTGGTAGTTTGCAAAAAGTGTATGTGAATGAATGGATATTGGAGGAATCTGACAAATGCCATAGTCCCCCGAGAATCTCAGCTTTGTGACAAATAGGAAATTCTCCATCAGTTACATTTACTGTTGTAGACACAAGCCCACAAAGGGAGTCATTTGTGTTTTCAAAGATCTTTCCACAACAGCCAAAGGACTGTACTGTCCCAAAGTATTATGGCATTCTCTGCTTAGAAAGGAGGAAAGTCTTTCCTAATATTGAGCTGCAAGTTCCCCTCATGACTACCAAAAAGGATTTCAGTTTGCCAGAGTTATGTATTTATTGTACGCTCTCTCAACATCATTGTATATTCCCCCCTCTCATCCAACTATACCTGCGTAGGTGTAGCGCAGTGGGCCCATCCAGCGGAACTTCTCGCTGGTGCTCACAACATCACCATAGAAGCCATAACCAACCAGGGAGACTGAGTAGCGCAGACGTTTTCCCTTATGCCAAATGCTGCAGACGTCAAGGGGCTGGGAGTCCCCTGGAAATCATAAGGAATTGTTGCTGAGGACTGAGAGATTAAAAAGTGAATGTCTCCTTCCCAGATGCAGCGCAGTTCTCTGCAAATGCATGGCCTTTCATTAAGAATTAAAGAGAGAGAAAAGCATTCATCTTTAGGAGATCATAGATCTATGCTTGCATTTCTCAGCAATAGCTGGAGCATAGCAGCACAGTTCTGTCTCCTGCAGTCCTGCAAACTCCTACAGGTTTCCCTATGCATGCGTGGGGAAGCAATGGCTAAAGGAGGCACAGGAGTTTGACTCTGCCTTCCTGAATGAGACAAAGCTGGCACACACTCACTTTTAGTAGAGGAATGGGACTATCTAACTCTCAGGCAGGATCTTCAGACTCCCTTCAACTTGGGACAGTCTTCTTAACAAACCCACCTTTACAAATTCTCCTGCCAGGGCAAATTTCTATGCACCATTCTCTATTGAGCTGAGTGCCCTGAATATGGAGTAAATGGAGGGGTAAAGACTGAAGAACACGCACCTATAATGATGTGCAGAGCAGAGGTGACAGGGTCGTTTGTTCCTACAGTAGCAAAACACACGCAGTCCGTAGATCCTGGGGTAGAAATGGAAGACAACACAAAACGAACAGCTTGCACTTCTGTCTACATTTTCCCTTTTTGTCACACAGGCAAGGGTAAATCTCAAACATGTCCCAGCCCTGTTTCTGCTTCCCTGGATTTCAGCATTACTTTGGTCCATAGCCTCCAAAGGGAAAGCCCCTGACTCCAATCTTTCTGGGCCGTTCTTGTTACCTGCAGGTATGATGCCAATTCTTAGTCTTGGGGACAGTAGCTCTGCCTCAAAGTCATCCTCCTGACCCCCTGCCTTTCTTTGTGTCCGGTCAAGCAAGGCATGCATGATCTCATTGAAAGTACCATCACCCCCGACGCTCACCAACCTGTGGAAAGCAAAAACGTAAGGGGGATTGCCTAAGGACCACAGTCTCCCTTACGGCTCCCCAGTATCAAAAAATCCCCTCTCCCAGACAGATGGATTCAGAGGCTGACCTTAAAACATGGAGATCTGGGCCAAGCTCAGGCTATGACAATCAGGTCTGCTTTGAGTTCTCCCTCCCTAGAGAAGCAGCACCTTTCTATATTTTTGCCACCCATTGGCTCCCTCTCCACATGTATATATCTCTACTGCTTTCCCTAAATCCACACCCTTGTAAATATAAGGCAAAGCATGTTTGAGTGTATCCCAATGACTGTTACACTGGTGGTAGTGTGTATAACCAATCCAGATCAAAGAGGCACTTTATGGAGATTGTGCTTTACAAAAATATAACAAAATCTTTATTGAACAAACTTCTCCTACCAAGCCCCTCCCTCTGGCTAGCCTGGGCTCCATAGTCAACAATCAATCAATTTAAATCCTCTTGGTTGCTAGGGTGGCTCTGCACACACACCCCAAGGTTTGTCACAGGCAGAACTATTAATAGGATACTGGGTGATACAGAGCTCATGGGATAAATAATGGCTACTTTATAACACTTTGCAGAATTAAGAGGCAAAGATGTTCTTGATCTGTTCCTTTTGAAAGAAACTATTTTTCTGCATTGTTCTGTGCCTTCAATTGTTTCCAGCTTATGACAACTATAAGGTGACCCTTCCACGGGATTTTTTGGACGGGATTTGTTTGAGGAGGGTTGCCTTTCCCTTCCTTTGAGCTGAGAGAATGTAACTTGCCCAAGACCACTCAGTGAGTTTCCCTGGCTGAGTGGGGATTTGAAACCTGGTCTCTAGAGTCATAATCCAATGCTCAGATCACTATACCACATGTTGGCTCTCACTTTCCTGTATGCAGAATGTCGATGTCAGGGAGAAGAGTTCAGCATGCAAGGAGATATTTATTTTTATATTTATATTTTATAATATACATATATATAATATATTATACACACACACACACACACACACACACACACACAAAAATATTTTTATATTTATTTTTTTGACTTCTGTCACAACTTCTTTCAATGAGGGCACTCAAGGCAGTTTTCCTGATGTTCAGATGTAGTCCCTAACCCTGGCATAGACTAGGCTCAAACCTGTTATCCATGCCCATGTTAGAAGGAGCATGAAAATATGCACACATCTCATTTATATTTTGTACCCCAAAATGGTAGTTATTTGATTACAGCATTTGCTACTTGAGAACAAAGGTAATATGAAATCTAGCTAATGCACTGTGTTGGTGAAATAATATAAGCATTGTTGGGAGTGGCAACCTTCACATGTTTAACTGGCTAGTTAGTCTGCATGTGTATTGTGTATTGTAGGCATAGAGGGGACTGCCTAGAGTAAAGTTCCTGTTGTTGGGTCAACCCTCACTTCCCCTTGCATGTTCCCTTCCTCTTTGCTTTTGTTCTTCGGCTTCCCTGCAAGCATGTGGTCTCCAATTCTCTGGCAAGCGTGCTTTCTTGTAAGCATGTGAATTCTTAATTTTTTACCTATCTTCAAGAATCTGAACCTGTGTAGACTATGCACAAGATTTTGTGAGTAAATCCTTTTTACATACTTTTTAACCAAACTGTTTGTGTTTATTTTGAGTTAGATTAAGTGTGTCTGGGGTGGAGATGATAAAGTGGGGCTGGTAATTTGTTCAACTTCTGCCTGTGCATTACAAAATACTCTGCTTATTGGGAGACTTATTACTAAATATCTCTCAATTCCCCAACAAGCATAGGCATAGGTGGCAAGAGGCAAAAGGCCACTGGTGTAGTGATCATGGAAGAAAGAAGGCACTGGGGAAGGAGGCTACCTAGAGCCTGTTGATTTTGTCTGCCTTCCACCACCACCATTGATGGGACCAGAAAGGAAGGTAAATTGGTGGCACAGTGCACCAAACAGATGCTGGCATTTGTATGTTTCAGTAATTCTCTACAAGAAAAAAATGGAATACAAATCTTGTACTAAATTCCTCTGACTCAGTTTTTTAAGAGTCATTATATATTCAAAACACTTATAGATTCCTTCCAAGCTGTGGAAAATGTAACCTTCATTTGCAAATACAGCTAGGAACATTGATGTTCCAACCTAGTTTGGAAACGACAGCCAATCAACAACCCAAACTTGATTAGATAAAACGTAGCCATGTCTAGAAAAGCCACCTCTGAGAAACTGTTTTTGGGAGACTTGACTTTTTTTCAGGCATTGGAGGTGCTCAGTGTCAGATTAAGAAGTGCTAAAAGCATTGTATTTATGAGCAGAAGGTAGTGGAGGTTCTCCGCCATTTCCTCTTTGTCCTACTTTATACAAATACAGTCAGCCCTCTACATTTGCGAGGTTTCACTTTTGCAGATTTGATTATTCACGGATTATTTGCTGTCACCTCTGCTGCCTCCCTATGCCATTTTTAACAGTGACTGCAAGCCTCATGAGACTGAGAAACTGTGAACGAGGTTTGTAAATCCCTATTAAAAATGGTGTGGGGCAGCAGTGGAGGTGGCAGGAAACCCCACCAGCCACCCATTTCTGCCTTGTGAAGGAACCCTGATGCCTCAAAGGAATCCATGGTGGGTTGAATATGGTGATCATACTTCTTTGTGTGTGTTAAAATACGGTTTGGGAGGGCCTAGAATTATTCACGGTTTTTTCACTTTCATGGGGGTCCTGTGCCCCTACCCTTAGCAAATGTGGAGGAATGACTGTATATCTCAGTGTTGTTGTTTTTTAGTCAATTTGATGTCTATATGTGGCAAGATGCAGTTATAAAGCTGATTATATAAATTAACCCTGACTGGATCACATCTACTGCTGCATTTGAGGACAGCTAGACATACACACAGGGTAAATAAGGAACTAGAGGCTCAAAACCCATCAGACGCCAGTGTATACAGGTGCAGGCAAATCCACAGAAGGGGTCCCTTACCCATCAAAGTCACAGAGGTCTTGCTGCAGGATATAGTCACGAGCCTCATTAGCACGGCGGGTCTCTGAGAGGATGGGGAGAAGAAGAAAAGAGAAGGCCATTCATTATAGGACCGGAAGGAAAGAGGAACAAGAAAAGGATACATTGTGCTACTGAGAACTAGGAGCGTGCCATGTTGGAAGGAATGGGAGAGGGTGGTGCTGGTGGAGGAGAAAAACAGGACTCACCCACAACTTGAGTATAAATCCCAGCCAGGGTGAAAAGTGGGGCCACTTGACCTTGGTAGATCTCTACTGCCCGCTTACGCCCTCCAACTGGGTTGATAAAGACAAGAAGACTCCTAGGTCGTGTAATACCTAAAACAGAGGAAGAGAAAACATAGGAATGTCACTCAGGTCCATTGAGTCCAGCATCTGTTTTTTCCTAGGACTCACTCCCATGTCTCTGGGAGGGTCATTCAGGACATTAAGAAACAGCCATCCTTATCATCACACACCCATCAACTGGTATTCTAAGCTAGGAATTTAGAAAAACAAATGAACTCTCAACCTTGATTTTGTTGAATCACTCCAAATCTTCCCTGCATTTTCATCCTGTCATTTGTTCATGTCAGATTATGAGACTGTTTTTCATTCTCATATCCATGTTTACACACGTTTTTATGAATGCACATACAGTACTTTGTACTACATGTTTGCCACTGTCTAAAGTTTGCTGATGTATATTTTTCAACCCTATGTATTTTTAGCTATTCTTATTTTTTAAAAAATGCATGTACACACACAGTTCCAAGTATCTTTCTCCACAATGTCCTGCAAGCCTTGCAAAAGTGTGTATTTCCAGGGAACAATGCACTTTTTCTTGCTGTGAATATTGGATGGTGTAAAATGGATAATTTAATCAAGAACTGTTACTCCAGTTAAATTCTCTTCCATCCCTACTGTCAGGTATGTTGCTGCTAAACCTGGGAACTCCACTTATTTCAATGTGCATGTGCGGTAGACGTAGGAATTTGATTTAAAAACACTGATGAGCCTCATAATTTATGTTCAGTGTTAGTACTAACCTTGGATTAGATTTTAAAAAAAGCAGTCAAGGGTGCATTTAAGAACATGCAAAACGTTCCCCTTAGATGAAACATAGCTTCCACCCACACAGAATTAGGAGGAAGGGCATCAAAGGCCCTCTTGTAAATCAAGTCCTATCCTTTTAGATGCTGCTTGCCTTTGGCATGGCAGCCACGAGATTGGCTAATCCTAAAACCTTCAGGATTCCTCTGCAGATCCTCACAACACTTTTCCATTTTTCAGAATAAAACACCATATTTTTTTTGTTAAAAAACCCACAATCACCACGGCAAAAAACACTTTAAAATGGTTACCTCAACTCAAAAACATAAAGAATCCCCAACCTCAAAAAGCCCCAAGCACAACTGAGAATGATAGGATGTCACTTCTGGTCACCCAATGTGGCACTCACAAGAGCCAAAAAAATGGGACAGTGTGGCACTCTGGGCTTTGGAGTATGTCCCCACTGACCTAAAGGAACACAACACTTTTGACACAGCTCCACTATTTTCCCCACACACCTTCCCCTCCAACCTGACTAGACACCAACCATGGTGATGAATCCAGATCTCCAAGGCATTGACCCAGCGTACTGCCAGCTGAGAGGCTGGTGGAGCAGTAAACTCCAGTGACCCCAGACTCCAACGATCCTGCTTCTCCCGCTGGACAAAGAACACTGTGAGAAAAACAGTGGAAATGATTGACAGGAGAACTGGTGTGGAATCAAGCAGCATGTGAGGGGATTGCCCAATCATCACAGTTTTTAAAAATGGTCTCATATAGTGCACCTAATACATTTGCATGCAAAATTCTATCATTTGTAGCAATTTGTATTAAGATTACTGTTTGTGTTTTCCTTGCTGCACCACAGAGAAGTAAGATTGGGACCCTACATATTGCTTCGCAGTTCTCGTCCTTCAGCTAAAAGGTACATTGGGAAACAAGGGATAGGAATTGCTTGAAGCAAAAAAATAAAATCTATCTGGCTACTGGAATTATGCTACAGGAGAACAATTTGGCTACCCGTAACTGTGGTTCTTCAAGTGGTCATCTGTGAACTCACATGTATGTATCATTCTGCACCTCAGCAGAGATCTTCAGAAGCTTCTAGAGCTGTATTTTGGAGTTAATCCAGCCCCCTCAACCTAGATGCATGTAAATAATGCCCTCTGCCAAAACCCAATTCCTATGCAGCTACATCATTACAACCATCTATTTTTCTGCCTCATTACAGACTGGGACTGGATTTGGAAATTCTGCTTGATATATCACTTTATTATTTGACCATTCAAGCTATACTTCATATTCTGCAGTATGATAACTGACCAGTCAGACTCTTACAAAGCTGCCTGTTATGACTGATCCTGCTCACCAGTGAAACAGTTTTCATTTCCTGCTGGGCCCATGGCTTTCTTTTCACTGCTGGCTGCTCCAAGCCTCACAGTAACCATCTCCTGGATGGGAATGCAGAATTCTGGGGCTGTGAGAGAGAAAAGAAGAAGATGTCTGCTTCTTAGAGGCCCTAAACATCTGTGCCAGCAACTCATTTTTAAAGAAAATTCACATTTTGAATTAAGCAAGCACTGAAATGTCAAAAACCCATTTGTGTTGCTTTCTGATTTGCTCCTACAGAGTCAGGGCAAAAGCCAAGGGCTTGCCTGCATGTGCACCCCCACTCCACCCCCAAATTCTTCCATTTTTCCTTCAACTGGTCACCATTTGCCTTTGTCTTTTTTGACAGGCAATTGTGAAAAACTGGTTGGGATGACAAGAGGAGACCCATATTGCTTTTCACATCAAGGAAAGAGGATCAGAGAACCTACACTCACAGCGATGCCAGGCCTCCATGGGAGATTTGTAAGGAAGGAGGGAGCAATGAAGTGAGTGTTGGGGGATTCCAGGGGGCATGCTATGCGTGAACATGTCCCACAGAACGCCGGTGCTTCAAAACAGGCAGACGCAAAAACCAGCATAGGTTTAAAAACCAGACAGAGGCCAGAGTTGAGGCCAAAAAACTAAACTAGTGCGTTTATTGCAAAACAGCACAGGTACATAAAGAAGTCAAAAGCTAGGCAAAATCCATCGCATGTTTCTCTCTTACTACAGTATGACAGAGAGATAGCTTTACAGCAAGCACGCAAAACAGCGAGTGAATCAAAGGGAGAGTAAGAAGCTGTGGGGAAGTCCACGCAGCAGGTTTGTTTTCCAAACAACCCATTAGATTCCCACAGGAACTGTGAGACAAAGCAGATATTTCTTATCATACCAGTTACCATGACTACGAGCGCAGCAGAGGAACAAGACACTTAACCCTTTAGGCAGGGATCTGGCAGCTTAATAATAATAATAAAATTTATTTCTATTCCGCCTCTCCAGATGGATCGAGGCGGCGAACAACAATAATGCATTAATTACATTAAAAACATTAAAAAACATACCCAATCCTCCCCGCCCACCAACCCAGCTAAAACCAACCCCCTAAAACCCACAACAATTAACAATTAATTAACTATTGAAAGAACAACAAGACAATTGGTGGGAGGTGGTGGGAGTACTAGTCTTGGAATGTCTGTTGGAAGAGATCAGTCTTGATTGCTTTTTTAAAGCAGTCAAGACTGGTAATATGTCGGGTCTCCTCCGGCAGGCCATTCCATAACTTGGGAGCAATAGAAGAGAAGGTCCTCTGGGTAACTGCAGCCAACCTAGTTCTGACTGGCTGCAGTAAATTCCTCCCAGAGGACCTTAGTGTGCAGGGCAGATTATATAGGAGAAGGCGATCCCGCAGGTAGGCTGGCCCCAAGCCATAAAGGGCTTTAAAGGTAATAACCAACACCTTGTACTGCACCCGGAAACTAATAACACTCAACAGTGAGAATGTCCCACTGGAATCTCATCATTGCCAGAGAGTAAAGATGAACAAGCAACAACATTTGGATAAATAAAAGAAGGAGCCAAAGTAGGAGGGATGGAAACTCCTGCTTAACAGAGTCTGGACACCAAGCTTACTTTTTGCTGATCCACTCTTTCGATCCCTTGCAATTACAACCAGAACCCATATATTTGATGCGTGGTCTTCTCTTTTGACCATAGCTTCTGGTTGTAATTAAAAAAAAGAGTCAAAAGAATAGATCATCTAAAAGCAAGCATGTGTTGCTTTTTCTCTCACTTGACTCAACGCCAGCTCTTTGTTGAGTCTGTATCTTTTATTTATAGCCAGCGTTTGCAAGTTTTGTTTTTTGACAGTGCTCTGGTCCCTATCCTTAAGGAAAAGTGGGGGGCTGCTGTTCACAGCATTGTGGTTGCTGCTGTTACATTATTATTATTATTTTGCTAATTTATATCTTGCCATTTCCCTAATATTAGGCTTACAATATGATTAAAACCAGGATAAATTAAAATATACAAAAGTATCAGAAAAAGGTGTGTGTGTGCGCTACTTAAAAAAACAATCCATAGAGTTAAACCCATTTTAAAATATATTAAAAGATAGACCATAAAAATCGACCAGTCAGCACACCAATAAAAGTCCTTCATAGTCAATTCCTGAAAACCTGCTGGAATAGGAAAGTTTTGATTTGCTGGTAGAAGTGCAAGGAAGGGCCAACCAGCCTCCCTAGGGAGGGAGTTCCAAAGCGTGGGAAGAGTCATAGAGAAGGCCCTTTCCCTTGTTCCTACCAAATGTGTCTCTCAAGGTAGTAGGTCAGAGAAAAGGGCCTTCTGGAAGATCTTAAAGCTTGGGCAAGCTAATATATGGGAAAACAGTCCTTCAAACAGCCTTGACTAGAGCTCTAAGGTTATGGAACATTTATACTTCCAAGCTGTAGTCTCTTTGGCTAGTGCCATCTAGTGGCTTTTCCATTTATGCAAGTAACTACTGCCAGTTTTTCTGAGGTGGATGACAGCCACACGCACGCACAAAGAAACATATTAAATAGCAATATTTTTTTCCATACTGAATATTATAATTCTATGTGAGTGTCAGACCACACCTGCAGGCTACACTTTCTCAGGTCTAGGCCTCTCCTTTGTTTACCGCTCTAGCAGTGATTGTGGCCTAAACTCAGCCGTTGGTTCTGACTAGAGTTGTTGCTGATAAATCTTGCCAAGAAAACTCTGTGATAGGATTGCTGTAAATCAGAAACAACTTGAAGGCACACAAGAAAGGGGTGGCCGCATGGGGTGGTGAGTGCCACACACCTACCTCCCAATGCAACACAGACCTGACTGAGACAGCATGCAGCCCTTCTGAGTCAGGGTACAAATCCGAGGTATGCAAAGTGCACCTCTCCAGATATTGCTGGATTGCAACTCTAATCAGCCTTAACCAGTAATGATGTGGAATGCTGGGTGCTGTAGTCCATTTACATTTTCCCCACATGTGGTATAAACTGACTCTTCCATGCCAAATACCTGTAATGGTTTGCTGAAATGTCTTGTCTGATTCTTCAGACCCTCGAAAGCCACTTCTGCAACTTCACAGGTGGCTTTTGTAAGAGGAAAAGAGGGGTGGCAATAAAGTGGTGGCTGTAAAGGCCACACACTTTTTGTCCACAACACAGAACTGTATTTGAGCAAAGGCAGCCCTGGCAGGTGACTCTTCTTCAGTTTGTCTCCATGCAAATAGCAGGAATGGATCACTTGTGCCCTTTGTGTGTTTGGGAGAGAGAAGATAGTAAGTAACAAAGTCACCCTCTCCTCTGCCCTGTTACCCCAAAATGTGAGTTACTCAGAGGTCCAACCATGATGCCAGTACATGACAGAAGGAAATTAATTAGCTCATAATTAGGAGGCCTGTGAGAGGGGGTTAACTTAACGAGATCTTTTCACCAATGTTTACGGGGTCTTGCAGGAAAGAACCAACCAGAGAATTCAAAATGTAAACTAAAAATGTTTTATTGAGAAATTCACACACTCACACAAGGACTAGTCCCAGAGGGTAACAAGAGGAAAGTTGTGGATAGAGGAATTTTAGGGTTCAGGTGATAATTACTGGTCCAGAGAGAAGCAAAGAAAAGTGGAGATGTGGCTTACATAGGCACTTAAGGACAGTTCTCGTTCAGAAATCAAAGCGACAGTGTGGCGTTCAGCAAGGCGAGAGACTGCTCTGAACCACTCAAAACTGAGGGTTTTTATACCTGAAAACTACCCTGCAGGTGTGAGTGTGAACTGCTCTCCCAGCCGAGTCAACAATAGGAGTTGCAACACAAACAACGAGGTCCAGATGATGTTAATGGTCTCTGTGTTTAGGTGACAAAGGGGTAATGGCTGTCATAATAGTTCTGTGTTGCAGAGAAGTTGGGAAGACAAAGCAGGGAATCATTCAGGTGTGAGGGAAAAGGGTTAAAACCATCACAGTTTGGTGGGAACTTCCTTTTTCTGCACAGACATGTCCAGCTTTAGCAGAAGCCTATTGTCTCCGTAGTTGCCTTGTAATCTGCCTGACAATGACTTCGGTTGCATCTAGAGGTGTTGTGGGCTGACCTGCCTTGCAATCTCATGTTTACAGTCAGTAATTTTCCTCTTTCCAGTTTGACCTTCCAGTCACATCAAGTTCTATTTTATATCAAAGGCCAAGTAAATGTAGTGCCAATTTTTTATTAATTATTTTTATTACAGATTAAATTACAAAAACAGATTAACATTCAAATCACAGACGTTACTTTCCAAAAATAGTATAATCCCCCCACCCCTCCCCCCAATGGCTTAGTAGAGGTTTAATTAATTCTTCTCATATAGAAAAATCTTCATTCAGAATGTGGGATATGGATTTGATTACATCATTAATTTCACCGTACTCCATATCCTCTTTAACCTTTATAAGCAATAATTCCCAAACTGATTTCCACCCCCCCATATTCCCATAAACTTTAATCTTCTTTCCCTCAAAATATCGAACAATAAATTTTCAGCCAGGTATTTATCGACTTTGTTTATATTCCAAATTGTTTTATCTTTCCATCCTAATGCTAATACAGCTTGTGCTGCTTTTAAAATATTTATAACCACTTTTTTCTCATTATTTTTCAGCCCCTTGTCCTTTAAATTTAATGTTATACAATTCTCCCTATTCAGTTGTATATCCTTATCTATTATTCTATAAATCTCAATTTTAACCTTGTCCCAAAATTTTTGAACAAAGGGACATTCCCACCACATATGTATATATATGCCTTTAGCCCCGCAACTGTGCCAACACTTTGAGGATATATTTTCTCTAAAAAATGCTAATTGGGAAGGTGTTCTATACCATCAGCCAATCAATTTCATTTGTTGTTCTTTTATCCTAGTATTCTTATTTTTCTTTATTTCTTGTATCCATACTTGAATAGCCTCCCTTTCTATTTTTAAATCCCTTTCCCAATCTACCTTTAAACAATCTAGGATTCTAGTCTGATTACCTAACATTCCTCTATATAGTTGTCCAATCATATATTTACCCTAATCTAACTTTTTTTTAATGATCTCCTCGAGCGGGGTTGCATTAACCTGATTTGAATTTTTGATTATTTCATGTAGTGAATGATATATTCCAACTGTGTGTAGCCAATAATTCTTACCTATTAAATTAGTAAGTCTATCTATTCCCCATGGCCTTCCTTGTTCATCAAGGAGATCTCCTAACACTCTAATTCCTTCATTATTTAATCTCTTTAATATTCTCCCCAAATCTTCCCTATTGCTTATGTTCAAACTCTCTAGAGGGTACAGTTTTGGATTTTCTATTTTCATTATTTTTTGCCATTTACCCCATATTTGATTGTTTAAACTTGTGGGGCCAATCAAATTGCCTTTTACCTTTTGCTCCATGCCACAGGGTCTCATCAATGAACTATATTCCATATTACTAATTAATCTTTCTATCCTTACCCATTTTTTCTTACGTTCATATTCAAATTCTAAAAATCTATTCATTTGGGTGGTTTCAAAATAATTCTCCAAAGACGGGGCACCCCAACCCCCATCCTCTTGGTGTCCATATAATAATACTTTAGTAATTCTAGGTTTCTTACCTCCTGATATCCATTGTTTAATTGTTCTGTCCCATTTTTTTATTATTCTAATGGGGATTTTTACTGGTATCATTTGAAATAAATATAAAAACTTGGGTAGTATCATCATTTTGAACGTTCTTACTCTTGTTAGCATATTCCATTTTTTACTTGACCATTTATTCATGTTTATATTTATCTTTTTCCACAACTGATTATAATTCCCTTGAATAATATTATTCACATTTTTCGATATATATACTCCTAAATACTTCATTTTTTTGTCCCTAACTTTAAATCAGTAATAAGTTTTATTTTCCTCTGTTCTTTCCAGATAGTATTTAAAAACATTGTTTCTGATTTATGCATATTTATTGTTAGGCCAGATAACTTCCTAAACTTCTCAATTATTTCTACAAGTTCATTTACACATCTGAAGGGCTCCTGTGTTGTTATCAATGCATCATCTGCAAATAGATTCAATTTCAGTTCCTCCTTACCAAATTTATAGCCTTTTATTTCTTTTTCATCTCTAATTTCATTTGCCAGTGGCTCTATTGCTAACACAAATAATAAGGGAGAGAGGGGCATCCTAGTTTCATTCCACTATTAATCTTAATATTCCTTGAATTATTACCATTTACTATAATTTGGACTTCATTATCTGTATATATTTCCTTTATTACATCACTACTTTGGCTTCCCAACCCAAACTCAGTACATATTTTATACAAATAATTATGGTTCACCGAGTCAAACGCCTTATATACATCCAATTTGATTAATTCAATTTTATTATTATGTTGTTTGGCATGATACAATACATTAAAAACATTTCTAATTGGGTCTGCAATTGATCTCCCTTTTATAAATCCGTATTGATCTTCACAAATGTAGTGCCAATTAAACAATATTTGCCAATTAAAACATATCAATCTTGCAGGGTGCACGGTGCCACAACAGCCCCACCAGAGCCTCAAGGCACAAACCAAGTAACAGAGAGCCTGGGCATTATGTTGAGGTAAACCAGTAATTACATTAATGTTTATTCCCCTTATCTGACTTCTAGCCTTTTCTCCTAGGGTCACTTAGAAGCCCTCATGCCCATATAGCTAAGCCCAAAGGTCTCCTTCTGAGCTTATGGGCCTTGACAAATGGCCAGTGAACCCAATGACAATCAGGTCTCCAGGTCCCAGCTCAGCTTCCTAAACTCCAAGAGACAGGGCTCAGCATAATGATGTGGATACTAGTGACAGTCTGATAGAGGAATCTCTTGGTGGACTGGGCAGCCACGCACCCCAAGCGCACAGCTGGAATGGACACAGGAGGGCCAGCTCATACCAAAAGTTCCAATGAGGCATAATATAACCGTGGCCCTGAGATTTCACCCTGAGATTTCATTATTTGAACTGGAAACGCTGAGATAGAGACTAAAATCATGAAGCTTTTGGTCAAACCTTGAGATCTAGCAACTCTCTTTTCAGTATCCCAGTCTGTACGGAGCAGGATTTAATGGGACCAAAGGCCACATTGGTGTACAGATGGGAGCTGAGTTCAGCCCTTTTGACACTAGTTACCTATCTTTTCTCAAAAAAAAAATTCAGTGCATGTACACAGACAGAACCATGCATGTACAGATTATCTCTATACAGATCTATTCATAGGCAAGTCAAAAAGACCTCATCTCCCTTTTCAAGTGGCACTTCTCTTCACTATTTTTTCAGAGGCCAAGATTGCAATCTTGAATTGTCCAAAATACAACATAACTCTCTGAGGGATTCTAAATTTACACCACACACCTTTTTCTTGTGTGAAAAAAAAATGTTTTTGATTACCTAATAGCTAGGAGCTTCTGAGCATATGCAAAATATCTTTCTCTTTCCCCTCAAAGAGAATAAAAAGCAAAGGCACTTGGTGCAGGAAGCACCTTCCCCAATGTCTTTTGTCTTTTCTTTTTAAAAATCATTTTACATAAAACAGGGAAACTGAACACATTTTTTTTTTATCTTGGTTTTTTTCACATCTTCCAAGTCTTGCAACTTACTGGCAGGATAGGAAAATTCTGGCCAATTCAGTAAAATTATAGACAGGTAGCCCTTAACAGAGGCCCGTAAGGTGCTGAACCAGCTTCAGTTTCTCAGATTACATAAATCCTGTCATCGTGGTGTGGTGCGGAGAAGGCGTCAACCAGAATAACCAGTTGAGTAATCAGTGTCCTCTTTTGGGACGTTGGTGTGATGGAAACAAATCAGAACTAGCCACATACGTATCAGTCATCAGGGGTCAGATCCTCTCTCTGAGTTCTGAACTCTTCCTCACACACCCACAGAGACAAGGATCCAAACTCATTCCTTTCATACACTCTCTACACCTCCACACACTAGGGCGCTCACGCCAGCCCAGCCTCAGGGCAAATACAACGTGCACAAGCAAGTGCTTTGGGGTCAAGTCAGGTGCACATTTGCCTGGTAAACTCTTGGTGGCTGTCTGTGGCAGCATTTTCACCATAGCAGCAGATGGAAAGTCTGCCTGTTACAGAACCCTTTCTTTTGCCAGAACCCTGAGTTGAAGCTTTTGGACTCCTTAATCTTTGATGATTCATGGCAATTACTCAGTTCAGAGTTCTTCCGTAGCTGTGGGCTTCTGCCACTAAGGAGGTTGCCAATGCTTTCTTTCATGCTGGTAGAACAGGACCTTCTTCTAAAGAGAAATCAATCACCCTAGCCACATTGCTATTTTCTGAAAAACTGGAATATGAGGCTTTCATATTCACTGTCAGAATTCTGTCTGTTTGAACTTAAAGCACACCCGACTGCAAAAATACTACAACATGGTCAGAAACGTCAATATTCAGCATCTGACAGAGAGATCAAGGAGCCACAGTGTGTTGTGTCAACCAACATCCTCGGCCTTCTACTATTTTGTAGCAAGTCAGCATGAACAAAGTGTTGCGGGTGGGATGAGAAACATTTATATATTTCAGAGGCTATGGGTATTAGAAGTTAAACCCTTCCAGGAGGTCTCTCTCTGAATGCTAGGTATCTCCCAATGCAACATTTTCCCATATGAGTAAAAGAGTTCATAATGGGACAGAAGGATTTATTGTTCCTGTGTGGCTTCAAGTAATTTATGACTAATGGTGATCCTAAGGTGAACCTATCATGTGGTTTGCATGGCAAGATTTGTTCAGAGAGGTTGCTTTTGCCTTCCTCTGAGGCTGGGACAGTGTGACTTGCCCAACGTCACCCAGCAGATTTCTACAGACAACCAGGGTTTCAGATCCTGGTCCTGAGAGTCATAGGCCAACACTCAAACCACTCACCATGCTGGCTTGGGACTGAGGGAAACTACCATATATAAGATTCAATTTCCCATTTGTAGGACAGGGATAACTGCAGCACCATCTCATTCAGCTTTTTCACAAAACAAAAATAGTTCTCATCATTCCACTACCACCCCCCACAGACATCCCTTGCTTTGAAAAATTGTAGGAAAGATCAAAAGATGTTCCAAATCCTAATTTGTTGCTGGAAAGCCAGAAGAGCAGCTACAGGGAGTAGAACTAGCTACTCCAACTTCCAAGCCTTGTTAGGTCAGTTAAACCATTTGTGTTAGTTAGTGAAGAGGACTGACCTGTTCCACCCAGATGTGAAGAAATTTTAGTGCCAGTAGCCTTCTGTGACCCTCAAGCAGCCCAGGGCTGTAGTGATCTAGACCACCAGACTCTATTACAATCAGCCCCATGGCCTTCCCTACACTACAACACTGCACCTGGACAGATCAGGTTTCAGAATGTCCCTGAGGCTACTGTGAGCAAAATACTACAGAATATAACATTGTTGTGTGCCTTCAAGTAGTTTCTGATTTATGGCGACCCTAAGGCAATCCTATCATGGGGTTTTCTTGACAAGATTTGTTCAGAGAGAGGTTGCCTTTGCCTTGCCTTTGCCTTCCTCTGAGACTGAGAGAGGCTGACTTGCCCAAGGTAACTCAGTGGAATTCCAGGGTCAAGTGGTAATTCAGGACATTTCCGCACTACACCGTTATAGTGTAATTATTTCACTTCCAATATCCTGTGGAATTCTGGGGCTGGTAATTTACTGAGGCCAAAGAGCTCTCTGGCTGAGAATTCTAAATGCCCCTCCCTAAACTGCAAACCCGAGGATTCCACAGAATGTTGAAAGTGGAATAATAGCACTATAACAGGTAGTGTGGAAATGGCCTCAGACTCTTGTCTCCAAAGTCATAGTCCAAGGCTCAGACCACTATGCAGACCACAGAAGTGTACACAAAGAAATAAATGTATGCTTTGACATCTGCTAAATACACAGTTTACATTAATTAAATGTAGCCCAATCCACAAGATTTCTAATACTGCAGCTTAAGTTACTATAGACACAATGACAAAAGCAGACTTCATATGGGTTATAGACGTCACCTCTTCTGCACATGAAATCCACTTCCTGCATCTCTTAGATATACCAGACTACTCAGAAAAGTTTCTACAAATTTCTCCCTCATTTTCTTGCGCTAATTTATCTCAAGAGGTAATATCGGTAGGACTGTGGGTAATTCCCTTCCACATACAGAATCTTCCACTAAAATCAGCATTGCGGTACATTACTTCCTAATCTACTTGACATCTGTTGGGATGAATTGAAACTTCAAACATGCTACTTTCCAAAAGTGAACACTAAAACCTCACACTAGATAAACTAAGATGTCAGTCTCAGAATCAGAGACAAAAAAAAGAGACACACTATCTCTTCTTGTTAGCACACAAAACAAAATCATGCAATTCAGACCATGTACTAACATCTTGCTCTAATAAATGTGGCAGGGTTGTTCTATATTTGTACTTTTGCTCAGCACTTTACACTTTGGCATGTTGTCAGCTAGGTTTATATGTCAAGTCTCCCTGAAATAAAAGTGGCTTCTGATAAGCAGAAACAATCCTCTGCCCAATCTTTCTTGTGGGTGATTCTCGTTTCCATATTCATTCTTTCTCTGTTTACTCAGATAAATTATTAACCCTGTTGAGGAAGCTATCCTAGCTCTATGTGTGTAGGTCATTCACTCTGTTTACCACTTACCAGCAAGAGCATGGCAAATATTAACCAAGACTGCATTTAGCATACCCTCCAACATTTCACAAAGGAAAACCAGGACGTGTGCAGCCAAGCAACACCAGAATGTGGTCGAAAGGACCACAGTGAAGAACACAGAAGCTAGGAGAAGATGCAGTAGTTTGCGTTTGCCTGAGTCTACTGGGAAAGGCAGAATTCTGCACCTCCTCTCCTCTCCTCTCCACCCAGTTGAGTTAATTGAGGGCAAGCTACTTTTGCACTTTGAACTCTGTCTGCAGCAACTGAAGTAAGCCAAGGAAGAAGGGGGAAAGTGGGATGAGAAGAAAGAAGCTGGGGCATTTTAAGAGCTGCTCGAAAGGATGACAGAGGATTAACTGGGTCTCTCCCTGACAAACAGGGACAGTTGGAGGGTATGATCTATAATAGGGATTGGTAACTGTGGAAGGCTAGAGACCTCAGAGGGCCTCACCCTTCCACCATCTCTGCTCCCACCAAAGAGAGAGAGAGAGAGAGAGAGAGGAGAGAGAGAGAGAGAGGTAAAAAATAAAAAAAATTAAAAAAATTTCCCCAAACCCCTTTCTGGGGACATGGGGAACATTTACACCATTGTTTTAGGGCCTTCCTGGGCCATTTTAGATCCAGGAAAGGTCCTTTTAGACAACAGGAAAGAAGTAGAAGTAATTTTCTTTTCACATTCTGTTTTGAGAAAGGACTCTCTTGAACCTACATTTGTTTAGAGGGGGTGCAAAATGTGATGGAAATGTGCCCAACACCCCCAATGGACATTTTGGAGCCATTTCTGTCTGTCTGTCTTTTTTTCTTTTTTTTTTTTTAATGTTGCAAGTGTTGTTTTTGCCCTCTGGCGAGTACAGGGGACCTCCAAACATGGAGGAAATGCCCTCAACACCCTAGAGATCATTTTGGTGCATTTTGAAGTAAAACATATTTTTTTTAAAAAAATGCAAAATATTTTTGACCCCTCCTCTTGCCAGAATGCAATCGTGGAGTAAACTGGAGAACACACAAAGCTGGTGCAGAAAAGAGTGAATGGGACAATATGGGGGTGTTGGAGCATACCCATTCTTAGGGTAACAGAGACCCCATTAAAAAGCAACCTCTACACAGAACCAATACTGAGTGAAAGCCTCCAATGAGAAGATGATTACTTCTCTAATATTTTCTTCTTTTTATTTCATTTTTTAGCATGTAGCCACCTGCCTACTATCTGAGAACCAAGTTATAGTAATCCAGGTGTTTTTGGAAACACTATGGACAAAGAAGTAAAAGGCAAAAGCGTAAAACATTTGATAAGTGGGCAGTTTGGAGCCAAGAGAATTTAGGTCTAGAAACCTTACAACTGAAGAAGATGTTCCAGGAAACAGGTTACTAGTTGGACCCTCATTATACAACTGCATGTACTGCCTGCTTTGACCCTCTGCAGTGTGTGTGTGTGTGTGTGTGTGTGTGTGTGAGGTTGTTTTGTTGTTTACATGTTGCTTGTTTGTCTCTTTTGTACTGATGTATGGTTGTTTCAGGTGACTCATGGGTAGGCATAATAACCATAAGAATTATCCTGATGCTGGCGCACACATATATGGACAGGGCCTCTGAGCTGAAAAGGCGTCCATTTTAGAGTCTAGTGCATGAGAGGCCATGGCACAGCCTGTGGCCCATGGGTGCTTCTATGTGGCCCCCAACACTATCAGAGCAGAGATTGCTACCACTACACAAGGTGTGCCAGAAGAATCAATCCTGCAGACTCTTATTTCCAAGAAGAACAGTGTTCCTGTAAGGCTGTCAGACAGATATTTGGGGGCTCTTGCCACCTTTCCTCTAATGTGACAGTAATTATTTCCATATTCTTCTTCCCTGCCCCCCCCCCCAAACATGCACCCTTTGTTCATTTACACTGGGCTGGGCATCCAGATGATCCACTGTAATTACCAAATCATTACAGTATAATGTCTTCCATGCTACCTGATTTTGGGGTGGGGGTGGGGAAGGCAGGATAATTTTAATGTTGTCATAAAACATAATTTCAGCTCTGGCCTCTCTAGTAGAGACAGGCAAAACAATGAAGTTTTTCAGAATAGTCTTTGCTGGTTCAGCCAGTTCTACAATTTCCTGTGGATTCTTCAGTGAAGTATTAGACTGTTAACTGTATTTAAAAAACATTCCACAATATATATGGATGCAATTATTGGAAAACAATCAACCTATATGGTAGCATTATTTGTTGTAACTGCCAGGGTTATGCATTTATTTTATTAGTGATTTTAAAAAGCATTGTTAATTTTAAAGAAATCTCAAAATATCTGCTGCACGAACAGTTTAATTCCAAAATGGGTCAAAAGAAACTATATTATGTCATTTTGAATTATGCTGTATTACAGATGACTTTTATGACACTGGCTGTCCAACTGTCATGGCCTTTGTTTAAATGTAATTAAAAGACAAACTTCAGAGTATAGCCCCTGGAACAGCCTCTTTCAATATTACTAATCCGTCTCTCCAGTTCTGAAGCTATACACTCAGAGGTAAGGAGTTACAAGTGTCAGTTATCTGCAATTAGTTATCCCTTTTTTGCTAATTTGTAGGAATGTTGGAAAAGTTGCATGCTAAGACTGATGTAACCAGCAGGAGCAATGCTACTTTTCTGTACAATGGGTAACTTTTTAAAGAATATTTTATGGCATTCTAGAGGCATTTTAAGCTGGAACTTTCAGGCTTTATGCCATTTTCTTGTCAATCCCTATTTTCTTAATATCAAAAAGTAATGAGTAACGTGACTAGTCGCGTGGGCTTTTAAAAATTGCAACATTGACAATAACAAATTGCATTGAAAGGCTTTCCAACAAATTGCAAAATGAATTATTTTAAATATAATATTCCAGGCTCTAAATGTACTAGGAAATATGGAATTGCCTGTCAGGTGAGCCTACAACTGGCAGAAGCAGACTGCTGAATGGATGGTTCCTTGGTCTGATGTATCTGCAATTAGCTTATATTCTCTCTGAACTGCCACAGCAGACATTACTGTTTCCATAAGTACGTGTGTGTTTTAGTAATTTACATATGACTATAATTTTCATGCCCTAATTAGTTGTGGCACCACATAAATGATACATTTGTTTCATAGTAGGGGACTATAGAAGATCATGTGAGATGTAGATAATGGTCTAAGAAGACAGCTTATCTGAAAATTATGCTACAAAAATTATTTGATACGTGATAAAACAGTTTACTTTCGAGATCAGTGATTCCAAATGTTGGTCCTTCAGATGTTTTGGGCTTCAGCTCTCAGAAATCCTGACCGTTGGCCAACCTAGCTGGGGCTTTTGGGAGATGAAGTTCAAAACATTTGAAGGACCAAAATTACAGGGACCACTGTTCTACCTCATTCTCAGAGGAGACATGAAGCTGGCAAAGAACAAAGATTTAGATTGGGTCAGAGTGGACTTAAAGTGAATCTGCATTTAACTGCATGGTCTGATCTTCAGTTTTGAAGGCATAATAACCAATAGGTAGATAAGCCACCAATTACTGGTGAAAGGACAAAAATAATTTAAGAATGGCTGGTGAATAGTAATCCTGTGAAAAACAATCAACTACAACTGTTTCTGGATCATCCCCACTCCATGACAACATTTTCCCTGTGGTCACATGTGCATTAAAACAGAGACACTAAAAGAACAATCCTACAATCTAATATAGATCTAATAGAACAATCTAATATATAAAAGTCAAAGTCTGTGAGTTTGTCTGTGTCAGACAGGCGAAGACCTGAGCTTATATGACTGGCTGTGTGAAGCGAAAACCTCATATGATTGGCTGCCTGTGAAGATTCTATGGAATCCTGGGGTTTGCAGTTTAGGAAGGGACCTTTAGAATTCTCAGCCAGAGAATAGGTCGGTTGCTATGGAGATAAGACCTAGCAGCAAGGAGGAGGGCAGCATATTCCCTCAGGAACCCAACCTCTGTATGTTATAACTCTGAATACAGATTGGATTAGGGAATATGGGAAAAAGCTACAAGTACTGGACAAGATAGTTTGGGGATTTAGGGACACAGGATCTCAAATATTTCTAACGAGTATTACCTATGAGAAAATAAAATCCCAGAGTAGTATATACGCTAGTTGATCATATAAAACACACTCGTTGATGCTTGACACTGCAAGATGCACTGGTTTTTGTGTCCCTGCAGGTGTTACAAACAGGAAAGGCTACAAAAAGACTCAAGAAACAGACTATTCAGAACAATCAGCTTGTGAACTATTAGCTGAGCCTTTTTTTTTTTTTCAATTAATCACTGGCCTACTTTGTTTACTAGGCTCTAGATTTAGAGGAAACAAACATACGGTAAAACAATAAACTGTTAATGAGAAGAGATCCCATGGATTTTGAAACCAAGGAGCTGTGTTTTCACCTTTCTCTCTCTCTCTCTCTCTCTCTCTGTCCCGTCCTGGCAATAAGTTTCTCAACCTTTTCTCCTTTAACCCTATGAGTCAGCTTCATAAGGGAAGGTGGGAATGCTTTCCTCCATCGTTTCAAATGAACCCCCTCCCATTCTTAGGTTGTGGGTGCCACATTCAGTACATGCAAATAGTGTGGAGAGGTTCTGAAAAGTAGATCTGTCTTTCCCTTTCTTACCCTGATGGATATGAAGTAATAAATAAGGAACAGAGGTGTGCTGTGGAAGAAAGCCTTCCACTCTCAAATCAGTTCTGTATTAAACGTACCAGCAAAATGCATGCCATGTTTATACAGAACAGTTTAAAGCACATATTTTTATGAGTTCCCACTTGCAATCTTAAGTAGACACGAACCTGGTTCTCACTAAGTTTATAGGCCCTCCTCCTGAGCTGTTACACTTCAGATTGCAGATGGCATTTACATGGCCACATGTAATTGGTCACCCCCTCCCTAATATGTTATCCACACGGAACAATTCAATATACTATCAGGGAAGATCAAACATTAAACCTTAGATAAGGCCTGCAAAATTTGTGGCCCTTTAGATATCATGGCACTCTAGCTCCAAACAGCCTTAGCAGCATTGACAATGGTCAGGATGATGGGAGCTGTACTCCCACAACATCCACATCCACACTTTCCCTGCTCCTGCCTTAGATATCAACAACAGTTGTTAATGTTACAATTTGATTCACATCTACCCATTGTTCATAGAGTAAAGCGACTGGAAATAAGCTATGTTAACATTATTTCATTTGGTCCACGTATAATTTTTTTTAACATATGAATCATGATAAGAGATGGGAAACGACAAAGTATCAGCACTGGGTGGTCAAAGCCCTGATGAACTGACAACCTGGGTATTCCCCAAACACCACGCCACCCTCCAAGAGAGCCCCGTTTGATGGACGACTTATGCTGCTATCTAGGGGAAAAGGTTCATTTGTGAGGCAACTGACTGCTTCCTTCTCTAGATGGGGGGGTCTCTTGGTCCTAAGTGAGGGTGGATACGTGGTGCCTCCTCTTCCTGCTGAAAAGGCCCAGTCTATTCTGCTGACTCGTCACCTTGCTTGCTTAGCAGGATGTCTCCAGCCTGGCATCCCAGCAGGGAGCCAAACAATACACCAATCCATTCAGTTGAGTGAGAAGAAAAGCGCAAAGGCCACAGAAGGGAGGGACTGGCATTGGAAGTGGCAGAGCATACGCCAAAGGCCACAGGTTCAATCTGCTGGCGTCTCCACTAGGAGTTGAAAGGGGAGAAAAACAAGAAGCTAGGTGTGGAATGTCAAAGAATTAATGTTTAAAAACCAGCTGACCAGTTATAGCAGCATCATTGCCACAAGTTTTAAATATACATATAAAAACCAAGGACAACACACTCTGAGATCCTGACATCTTGTTGCTGTTGCTGTGTTCTTTCACGTTATTTCTGGCTTATGACCATCCTGTGGCAAAACCATCACAGGGTTTCTTTGGCAGAATTTGTCCATGTCTTCCTCTGAGGCACAAACACACGCAAAAAAAGGTACCACCAACGGCTGAGCACCTAATCAGTGTTCAAGGATGTTCAGCTATGGGTCTGATTAGTTTCAGATTTACATCCTGGAGGACAGACAACATGACAGACTGCCAGACTTGCTGTGAAGCACCCATTCCTCTGTTTCTCATGAAAGCACAGCTGTCAGCAGTCTCTGAAGCAGTGCCATCCTTTCTCTGCAAAGCCAAGGCCATTTGCATTGCAGCCAGACGGCCTGGCTCCCTCACTCCCAGGTTAGGAAAGCAGGAATGGAGTATGGATGCCACAGCTCTCTTCCCTTGAGAACTGTCTTCCTTAATCCACTTGGAATTTTAATGTTTGTAAAAAGTTGATCTTGTATTACATCATCATCTCTTATCCCCGCCCGAGCGTGATACACAAAATTACTTTTCATATTAAGTCACACAACCACAATGTCAACATGAAAGATGGCAAAAGTGTTTCCTTATACACAGTCAGCCAAAAAGACTTGAATGTCTTTGGCAGTTCAACACTACATTCCCCATCGCCATCACATATATTCAATAAAACACTTCCAAATCACAGTAAAATTATTTTTTTCTTTCTTTCCTTTAGCCATTTGAAGTTTGTTAGATTTTCTCTTTCCTAATCAGAGCTAGACGCAATACCAGGTATGAAAACCAATCTGGCAGCTACTAATAAATTCCATTTCTATGATTCTATCATTCTAACCAATTAAGAGTTTGTGAGATGCTGTTGGCCTTACTCCACTCTGAATGGACTGGGTCTCCTCTGTGGACCAAGCCTTGGGACGGAGCACTGAGAGGTGTGTGGCTCTGAACTTTGCCTTCTACAGAGCTCTCTCAACCCAACGAGGAGAATAATCTAGAGTTCTCCTGTGAGTTATAGGCACATCCATGTGGCTAGACCGGCAGGTAACATACACACCGTCAAGCAATCAGATTCAGAACTGCAAAGCTTGGATTGAGCTCCTTGGGAGTTATGATCCACAGAAGCAGCTTATAATTGAAGACCCATACTAAGGGAATGATGAAGATTTTGAAATTGTTTATCGGCAGTGTCTTAGGTGCCGTAAAGGATTTTTGGAGAAATCTCATGAACGTGGCTGAGCGTTTCTAAAAGCAAACATTTAGCTATTCTGTGAAGGTATTAATTTAAACTATCAATGGACATTAAATTGTAATATCATATCCCTAAAATAGATCCCATTTTAACATAAGAAAAAAAAAGACCGTGCTGAAAGACGGTACCGCAAAGAAGCCCTCTGGCCCTCCACATGCTGTGGGACCCCAACTCCTAATATCCCTCATCACTGGCTTGGTAAGAGTTGCAGTCGGACATCTGGAGGTCCACATGATTCCCAGCCCTGCTCCGAGCTTCGGTGGGGCACCTGTGCCCTCCCCGCCCCCGTCTCTTACCGTCGGAGACCGGTGTGTGTGCGTGTGGATGGGAACTGTCAGCCGAGACCTCCGGAGCACTTAAGGCAGTCCCTGACTCCCTACCGCCCCTTCGCCAACCGGGGGACGCCAAGGGGAGGCGCGGGGGGGGGCGGACTCACCGCTCGCCGGGCTCACCAGCTCCGGGGTGCCCAGAAGGAACTCGCCGCCCGGCGGCAGCGACACCAGAAACCGGCCGCGCGGGGTGCGCAGCGGGCACCGCAGGAAAGTCTCCCCCATGGCCCAGGCGGGTCTCCTCGAAGTCGGCGCGCTCTTAGCGGGGAACTGAGGGAGTCCCGGCTCTCCGTTCCGTCCGCAGGCTTGTCCCGCCGGCCGCTTTTACCTGCCTCAGGTTGGCGTCCGCGCCTCCCCGGGGCGGGGAAAAGCAGAGGAACCCGCCCCGCCTCTGAGGGAGGTTCGGGGCCACGGGCTCCCCGCCCCCCAAGACTCTCCGAGGGCTGCAGCCCGCCCGGGGCTCGCTCGAGCTCCATCTCCCTCACGCGCGCCCTCGTTGTCATCTCCCCCTCCCCAGCCACGGCTGAGCCCCGCGTCTTCCTCCTCAGGTCTTCGGGGGGGGGGGGAGAAGCTCCCGCCCCCTTCGGCCTTTCTGTCGACAAGGAAATGAACGGCGCAGCCACTTGCGCGCAGGCAGAGATTACGCCCACTTTCCCGCGCTCCCCCTCCCCCCCCCGTTCTCCAGATGTATAATGGTAAAATACCTCCTTGGGACACTTCCACAAAAAGTTGTTTTTTAAAAATCTTCCCCTCCCCGTCAATTCCCAGCCAACTTTTCCAAGCTCAGGAGACAGGGTGGAGCGTATAATTGGCATATTAAATACTTGGTTTAGCAGGTGCCGGATATCACGACCATTTCCGCCCTAAACTTCTAGCGCTGTTATTGCACTTTCAGCATCCTGTGGAATCCTGGGGTTTGCAGTTTAGGGAGGGGCCTTTAGAATTCTCAGCCAGAGGCTCTTTGGCCTCAGGAAACTACAAACCCCAGAATTCCACAGGCTGTTGAAAGTGCAATAATCGCACTACACCAGTGTAGAGCAGAAATGGCCCACCTTTACTTGCCTCTGGTTCAGCTGACTTTCCTCTGATGCAAATATGCTGAGTTTTCCAGCCTTAAGGTTTGCGGTTTGGTCTGCGCTTGGGGCGGGAGCCTAAGAGGGCAATCCTACACCTTTGGGATTATGTCCCATCAGACTCACTGGGGCTTACTTCCACACAGACAGGCTATGATCAGCTCAGAGAGGTTGCTTTCTTAGTCCTGGGGACGAGATCTTCTTTCTAATATTTTGGACTATAACTCTGATCTCTGACTGCGGGTGTGTGTGTGTAAGACATAGGGCCTTTCTGAACTACACTGTTATAGTGCTATTATTCCACTTTCAACAGCCTGTGGAATTCTGGGGTTTGTAGTTTGCTGAGGCCAAAGAGCTCCTTGGCTGAGAATTCCAAAGGCCCCTCCCTGAACTGCAAACCCCAGGATTCCACAGGATGATGAAAGTGGAATAATAGCACTGTGACAGTATAGCGCGGGAAGGTCCATAGTCCAAGACAAGACTGGGCAAGGCTGAAAACATAGTTATATGTAATGTATGCTATAACTTCAAGCAGGTTTTCTAAGTCCTGCGGAGAAATCTTCTCCCAATTGGGTATCTGAGGTGCTTTTATACTAAAGATGATGAGAGCTGAATCTGGAATTTTCTCTGTACAGCGTAAAGGCTGTTAGAATGTTCCTGATGATTCTATAGCAAACCTTTTAAACTCAGAAATATAATGTCTTCATAAACACTTTTCTCTGTTCTTTGTCATCTATCTACCGGTTTGAAGTGTGTGGGCGTGTTCATGCACATGCAACATATTTAGTGATAAAATCATAGAATCAGGTAAAATCAGGTCCAGCCCCCTGCTCAATGCAGGATCTCTAGTTAGAGTGTTCCCAGCATGTAGCTGTCCAGCCTCTTTTTGAAGACATTCAGAGAAGGAGACCCACTATCCCCCCAGGTGATTGGTTCAATTGCCTAACTGTTCTCACTATCAAGAAGTTCCTTCTAATGTTCAATTGAAAGTCACCCTCCTGTAATTTCAAAGCATTAGACCCAGTTCTACACTCTGAGGCAGCTCATGAAGAACAAGCCTGCACCCTCCTCTTTGTGGCAGCTCATGAAGTACTTTGAGAGATCAATCATGCCAACCCCCAAGCTATTTCTGCACTAGACTATCACTGCTATTATTCCACTTTCAAAATTCTATGGAATCCTGGGGTTTGCAGTTTCAGGAGGGGCCGGAAATGGCCCCAGTCTTCTCTTAGATACTCACATCCTTCAACCTCTCATCATATGTTTTGTTCTTCATATCTCTTGCCATCCTCGTTGTCCTTCTCTGAATCCTTTCCAACTTCTCCTGTTGTGTGCTTCCAAGTCATTTCCAACTTATGGCAACCATAAGATGAAACCATCATGGGGTTTTCTGGCGATGAGAGTGTGTGATGCACTTGAGGTTACCTAGTGCATTTCCATTGCTGAGGAGGGAAATGAACCCTGGCCTCTAGGGTCATAGTCCAACACTACTGCACCATACTGACTCTCTTCCAACTCCTCTATATCCTTCCTAAAATGGGACATCCAGAATTGAACAGTGTACTCCAGATGAGGCCTGACCAGCACAGAATATAGTGGGACTATTAACTCTCTTGACCTGAAAACTTTGTGTTATTGTGTGCCTTCAAATAATTTCTGACTATGGTAAACCCAAGACAACCCTATCATGGCATTTTCTTAGTGAGATTTGTTCAGAGATGTTTTGTCTTTGCCTTCCTCTAAAGCTGAGAGAGTGTGATTTGCCCAAAATCACCCAGTGGGCTTCCATGGCTGTGCAGGGATTCCAACTCTGTTCTCCAGAGTCATAATCCAATGTCCAAACCACTATACCTCTGTTGCCCTGTGTACTGGGGGTCCCGGGAGGGACACCAAAATGTGCTCAACAAAAGGTGGGGAAAATTAGCTCAGAGCACTGCTTAGCGTTACGAGAGGCAGGGTAACGTAGCGAGATCTTAAACCCTATGTCTACGGGGTCGGGTCGAGTCAAGGAGAACACAGAAGTTGAAATAATAAATGATGTTTATGAAATACAAGCGAAACAGTGTATGCGACACACTCATACAAGATAACTAAAGAAAATAAAGGTTGGAGTGGTATAGAGGGATTTTTAGAGGGATTGCTGGTTTGGGTGATACTTCGCCTGTCCTGAAGCCCAGGAAAAATAGAGAGCGAAGCTGGGATGCGATGTAGCTCAGCACGTGGAGCTGAGCGGAGGCTCGCCAAGCAAAGCGGCAGCAAGGCAGGATGAAACTCGGGAGCGTTTCGAGGAAGGTCTCAGAATCCAGGGTTTTTGTAAGGAGAATTGTGACTGCAGGCTATGCCGTACTTGGGGGAAAACAATAGATTTGGAGTTGGAGACAAAGCCTCCGAAAGGTCAGAATCTGAATGATTGAGTTATCGTAGCGGTTCTCAGTAGAGTAGCCAGTATGCAAACGCAGAGCACTTGGGTATTGCATAGTTTACCCATCAAGCTGCCATCGCGGGGCAGAGGCTCTTTTGTAAGTGGTGTGCATACGTAATTAGAGTACTTGCCTGGAGGTCTCCTAAAGCAGTGAGTCAGCTATTTCTGGCCTGCCTGTATTGTAGTTTGAATATTACGGCTATTAACGGCCGAGCTTGTTTACGTGCTTGTCCGGTGGCCTCGCAAGCACGTGGAAGGGAATAGAGAAGTGAAGCCGAATTATGATATCAAGAGGATATCTTTTAATATCCCCAAAGCTCGGACTAGCCAGGGCAGTAACACCTTGCTGAGTCTCATTGCTATTAATGCAGGCTAAGACAACATTCACCATCTATGCTGCAGCATCACACTGCTGGATCGTATTCAAATTAAGATCAATAAGAATCCCAAGGTCCTTTTCACATGCAGTACTGCTGAGCCAATTTGCACCGGTGCATTTGGTTTCTGTGGCCTAACTGCAGAATTTTGCACTTGTCTTTGTTGAATTTCATTTTATTAATTTCAGCCTACTTTTCTAGTTTATCAAGATTGTTTTGAATTCTCTTCCTATCTTGAAATGTGTTAGCTATACCTCCCAGTTTTGTATTATCTGCAGATCTGATAAGGATTACTCCAAAACTCTCTTGGAGCACATAGACCTGGTTTGCAAAGTGCTGCAAAAACTCATAGACAATCAGCTTTATGTAAAATTGTCAAAGTGTGAGTTCCATACTCAGACCTTCGACTACCTGCGGTACAGAGTTACTAACAATGGACTGCAAATGGACCGTGCAAAAGTACAAGTCATACTTGACTGGACAGTTCCATGTACAAAGAAGCAACTCCAACAGTTCCTGGGGTTTGCTAATTTTTACAGGAATATTATTGACAATTTTGCTGAAGTAGCCCTGCCCTTGACTAGCCTGCTAAAGTCCCAGAAGCCCCAAGGGCCCAACAGGCATAAGCAAGAAACTGCATGCTTAAACTGGACTCAGGAATGCCAGTAGGCTTTTGAAAACCTCAAATCCTCAAGTTCACAACTGAACCCCTCCTTAAACTCCCTGATCCAGAGGCTTTCATGATCCAGACCGATGCCAGTGACTTAGTGATGGCAGCAGTCCTCCTGCAACATGACGATCATGGAGCTCTGAGGCCAAGTGCTTTTATCTCTAAGAAATTCAACCAAGTGCAAAAGTGGTGGGCCTGTTGGGAAAAGGAGGCTGCCGCCATTCACTACACGCTGAGCTGTACCCCACTGATAAAAATATTGAAGAATATCATCCTCAGGACAGAACCCTGTGGTATTCCACTTGAGTCCTGTTTGAAGCACAGTTGCTGATGAAACTCTTCCCAACCAATTATATATCCATATGATGGTGCTTCTATCCATTCCATATTTAGTCAGTTTGTTAATCAAAATATCATGAGGACCTTACCAAACACTTTGTTGAGCTTCTAAAAACTGGTGCTTTCACTGCATGAACTAAGGATAAAGTTAAGCATTTTTCTCCTCCTTGGCTGGGAAACTAACAAATTAGTAGGCTGGATTTGAGGACTGATCCTTCCATAATAAAGACTGATAACTAGTCAATAAATCTGGCCAAACAATGGATTAAGGCTAGATTAAGTCTGGATTTTAGACAGGAAACAAAACACCGGAAGAAAAAGATGAAGAAAGATCCTGTTCTTGGTACTCTGACCTCTTGAAAAACTGCTCCTGAAGAAACCAAACTTTGAGCTAGATAAAACAGAAGAGTTGGCCTTTGATGTCTTGCTCAACAACTGGTTTCCTCTAATCAATGCTCTTGGACTTCAAGAGGAGGCTACTGAACCAGATCTGAGAGCATTCTGACTGATGGACTGTTCTCCCCTACACTAGTGAAGAAACACCAATGAAAAACATAAGGAATTAGACTTGTGGTAGGACATTAGAGCATGAGGCAGCAGGGCATTAGAAAGGATGGGAAATGTGGCCTTGGTCTGCTACTCCCTAATGGGTCAACCAGGTGTGGGGCAACCTGGGGCCCTTCAGAGTTTGTCAGACTGCTATTTCCGTCAGCCCTATCAAGTAAAGTCAGTGGTAAGGAGGGATAATGGGAACTGCGATCCAACAACATTTGGAGGGGCACACACTGCTTTGTCCCAGGGATACTCTCTTTTATAGGAATCCTGAAATTAAACACCTGAAGGGAGTCAGCAGAGCGCCACACAAGTGTTTTGTGAGGCTCCTATATGACCCTGTAATGCCTTACATTAACTTGGCTTTTTATCAAAGCTTTTGTGCCTCACTGATTGTGTCCAGACTACACATGGACTACGGTTGCACAATTTAAACTTTTTGAAGTTTAAATTTTGAACTGTTTGGTTTTTAATTGATAAACTATTTAATATATTTTTAATTTTTTGAAATTATTATTTAATATTTTAAATTGATTTTATTGTAAGCTGCCCTGAAATCTTAGACTATGGGACAGGATATAAATATTTAGACAAACTACCAAATCATCCATCCTGTTTTAGAAACCAAAGTCCAAATAACAAGGAAGCCCATAGTAGACTATTTTCTCATTACCAGAGGGTCACTTCCTTGTGCCTCCAAGCACTCTTTGCGGAAGCAAAGGATGTGGATGCCTCTGTTATCTGTCTAGCAATCACCCTTTCCCCCACTGGTCTCTCAGAGGTGCTTCACAAAACACAAGGGAAGGAGAAACAGGTTCCCACTTCATTTCAGTGCCTACATCACAGCCTGTGCTGATAACACCAGGTCAGGCCCCAAAGCAGACGTTACCCTTTTAAGAGTATCAGTTATGTGTTCCCCGCCCCCAGGTTTTTTTAAAATCATTTTATTCAAATTCAGATATAAAACAAACAATTATAACTGTCAACTTATTTGAAATATTTCTGATCTTCCACACTGGAAAAAAAAAAGAGCATCAGTTATGTTTGCCCTGCTTCCATAAGAAAGAAGAGACCTGAACCTATCAGTCTAGGAGTAGGGAATGGGGTGTTCGTAGTCACCAATGTATCTCTGAATATCTTATTTGATGTCCGCTAAGGGGCCTTAACCCTCCTTGATATTAAGGAAGAGGAAGAATGCAATTCCTTCGCTGCCACTGTGATCATTTGAGAATGAACTAAGGACCTTCAGCGACTGCCATCTTGATTTCTCATTAATGTGGTGGCAGGTTGATACATGCTGCCGGTTTGCTGAATGTCTAACCACCAGAAAAACGGTGTGCATAGGGTGCATAGAACACCCTTTTGGAGCTGTCTCGCAACTAAAGAAAAGAGCCATGGAGAACGATAGAGAATGGTTTAGGAGGAGTCTCTTTAAGCCAGCAGGGATGCATCAGAAAAGGCTATGTGAAAGAAGGAGGAAAGGAGATGGAAAAATTATTTGGCTGTCAGAGAAATTGAAGGAGAGATAGAAAACAGGTTTCTGTTGACTCTGTTAACTCTGGGTCCAGAGGAACTGCTTTGTGCATCAACCTCCATCACTGCTCTGTACTCAGTCTTTGAGACAGGTTACTGTTGTCTTCTATGAAAAAGACCTTCACCAGTGCATGGCACACATTTTGTTTTGTGGTAGTGCCCAGGACAGTTTTTCAAATGTGCCTAAGGGCCCAAAATGATGTAGACCCCTGAAGTCAAGTTGTGTGCTATTAGAGCTCTTTCCTATCAATTCTCCCTGAATATTAATATGATCCACATAGTAGCTCCCAGATCCTACTAGCTCACCTTCATACATAGAAATAGATTTTTCTAGTCAATGTAATTTCATTTCCTCTTGAACTGAAATAATTTCTCTTTGTTTTTTAATCAATGTTTCCATTTGCAAGAGCCATATTAAGTAATCCATTCTCCAGTTTTTTCACTTGCTTCTATTTTTTGTTGTCAAAAGTGTTGCTAAGCATAGTTTTCATTCTTCCTCCCAAGTAATTTATAAAGATGAAACCCATTCCTTCACCCCTCAGGCACTTCTTCTTGATTTGCAAGTCTCTGGACTTTCAGACACAGGATGTGCCATACCTGTATGAAGAACTAGAATTTCACATTTTCAGTTAATGTTAGAAGCAAAATGAATAGTTTTTTTTTAAATGGAGAGACAGTATGGTTATGGCCTGAAGCTACTGATTTCCCATTGTTTCTGGTAAGGAACTGTAATTTTCAGTCTTCAGCATTTTTTAGATCCCGGACTCACTTTTAACCCAAACATGTATTTGGGGACCCATTTCTTAATATTCTACCTTTTATTTATATGACTGTAGTGCTGCTATTGGAACCTACCTTAGATGAGGCTGCAGATCAGTTAGGGGTCCCAATTCAATAGCTGATGATTAATAGTTTAGATTCAATATACTATGCAATTCAATATACTATCAGGGAAGATCAAACACTAAACCTTAGATAAGGCCTGGAAAATTTGTGGCCCTTTAGATATCATGGCACTCTATCTCCAACAGCCTTAGCAGCATTGACAATGGTCAGGATGATGGGAGCTGTACTCCCACAACATCCACATCCACACCTTCCCTGCTCCTGCCTTAGATATCAACAACAGTTGTTAATGTTACAATTTGAATCACATCTACCCATTGTTCATGGAGTAAAGCAACTGGAAATAAGCTATGTTAACATTATTTCATTTGGTCCATGTATAATTTTTTTTAACATATGAATCATGATAAGAGATGGGAAACGACAAAGTATCAGCACTGGTGGTCAAAGCCCTGGTGAACTGACAACCTGGGTATTCCCCAAACACCACATCACCCTCCAAGAGAGCCCCGTTTGATGGACGACTTATGCTGCTATCTAGGGGGAAAAGGCTCATTTGTGAGGCAACTGACTGCTTCCTTCTCTAGATGGGGGGGTCTCTTGGTCCTAAGTGAGGGTGGGCACCTGGTGCCTCCTCTTCCTGCTGAAAAGGCCCAATCTATTCTGCTGACTTGTCACCTTGCTTGCTTAGCAGGATGTCTCCAGCCTGGCATCCCAGCAGGGAGCCAAACAATACACCAATCCATTCAGCTGAGTGAGAAGAAAAGACCAAAGGCCACAGAAGGGAGGGACTGGCATTGGAAGTGGCAGAGCATACGCCAAAGGCTGCAGGCTCAATCTGCTAGCGTCTCCACTAGGAGTTGAAAGGGGAGAAAAACAAGAAGCTAGGTGTGGAATGTCAAAGAATTAATGTTTAAAAACCAGCTGACCGGTTACAGCGGCATCATTGCCACAACTTTTAAATATACATATAAAAACCAAGGACAACACCTTCTGAGATCCTGACATCGTGTTGCTGTTGCTGTGTTCTTTCACGTCATTTCTGGCTTATGACCATCCTGTGGCAAAACCATCACAGGGTTTCCTTGGCAGAATTTGTCCATGTCTTCCTCTGAGGCACAAACACACACAGAAAAAGGTACCACCAATGGCTGAGCACCTAATCAGTGTTCAGGATGTTCAGCTATGGGTCTGATTAGTTTCAGATTTACATCCTGGAGGACAGACAACATGCGGACTGCCAGACTTGCTGTGAAGCACCCATTCCTCTGTTTCTCATGAAAGCACAGCTGTCAGCAGTCTCTGAAGCAGTGCCATCCTTCCTCTGCAAAGCCAAGGCCATTTGCATTGCAGCCAGACGGCCTGGCTCCCTCACTCCCAGGTTAGGAAAGCAGGAATGGAGTATGGATGCCACAGCTCTCTTCCCTTGAGAACTGTCTTCCTTCATCCACCTGGAATTTTAATGTTTGTAAAAAGTTGATCTTGTATTACATCATCATCTCTTATCCCCGCCTGAGCGTGATACACAAAATTACTTTTCATATTAAGTCACACGACCACAATGTCAACATGAAAGATGGCAAAAGTCTTTCTTTATACACAGTTAGCCAAAAAGACTTGAATGTCTCTGGAAGTTCAACACTATATTCCCCACCACCATCCCACCCATAAGTGTAGGCACTGGGGGATTATGGGAACTGCAGTTGAAAAGTAATTGTTCCAAGCTCTGGGGGAAAGTGTGGCTCTCTAGTTGTCGTTGGACTCTACCCCCATTATTCTGTCTGTGTTGACTAAGATGGATGCAAGTTCCAGTCCAACAACATTTGGAGGGTCAAATGTTCCTTACCACTGGTTTAGAGCATTGACAGGATATTGCTGACAAATGAGATCTCCCATGACATTTGATTCCTAAACAGGGGATTGAATACACCTGAAGTTAAAAACTTGATAAATGGATTGAAATTAGAAAACACAGGAATGTTCCTTAGGTTGTCCTTTGGGTTAGCAAATTTCCAACTTAATATATAACTTAGTTTCATAACTGAAACTTAACAAGATGAGATGAGCATTCTGTTCCAATATCAGTTTCAGAGCATAGAGGAGAGGATTGTTTGTGCTGAGAGGTGTATCTGCTATTTATTTCTTATTTTTTTGTTCTTAATCTTTTTGCTTTCCTACGAGTGCTTTGAGAATAAGGAAGATGAGGCAGACAATCCTTTGTATTTCTCCTCATGCTTCATTTGTCCAGATGAGGAAGAAAGGTGAGGCATAAATTGCACAATGAATCTGGGAAAGACCAGAGTTTGAAAATGTTCCTTTTTCTGGGTTACAGTTCCCAGAATTTCCCAAGCAGCGTAGCCAGCTGTCAGCTGATAGAAGGTAGGCAGCAGAGCGCAGGGAAGTTAAATTTTTGGGATGCTAGTTTACTGACTGCCCTGGCCATCAAGGCCACGGTCTGCTAGCAGGAATATATGGGATCTGTAATCAAACAAGTATCCCTTCCAACCAAGCTTCAGCAAGCAATATATACAAATCTCTCTTACAAGACCTATAGTTGCTCTACATCGAGTACAGGCTTGATTGAATTTTTTAACTGGCTTTTAAAAAAAAAAAAAACAGAAACAAACATATCCAACAAACAATGTATGTCAGGTCCAGTACAATGAGGTATATTGAGCTGATGTTTCTCAGCTATTCAAATAAGAGTTCTGCAGCTGACATGACAACTCTGAATATGTAAATGTAAATAATTCATCCTTACATATACATTTTGCTCCAAAGAAGATTTTTTTTTCCACAGAGCAACTTGAGAAGGATTTCAGCATAGTAGTAAATGCAAATACTACTGTATAGTCTACTCCATGCCCTTTTCCAGGATACTTCATTATATTCCCACATCCTCTTTGGTTTTCCAGCAGTTGGTCAGTATGCACTCCACACTAAGCATTCTTGTTCCTTGTTTTGGATTCCCTGCCCTTTCTCTGTACTGCTTTCCCCGCCACCTACTTCAGCAAATAGTTGAGCGTCCTCTGTAAGAATAGAAAGGTTCAGTACCCTGGACAGTGCTTTCCCTAGCCTGCTCTACAGGGCTGATTGAGGTTCAGCACTGTGGACAGTTCATAGAGGCATTGCCTGTTTAAATGCCCAAGCCACTTGAAAGTGCTCTGTAGGAAATTCCTCTGCATTTCCTTAGCCAAAGTCTCTTCATTTTGATTCCAGCCAGATCCAAAGGTTGCCTTGCTGCCATCCACGTGTCTTACTTAAAATTTGTATTGGCTCAAAGCTGCTGCCCTGATTCCCTGCACTCTGTAGCGCCCTATTATTCTCTGTAACAATATTCCTATATTCCATCGCCAAAGGAATGTAACATGCATATCACCAAGGAGTTGTTGATTGTTAACAGAGGGATATAATTAGCCATAGTGTATAAAATGCTGATTTTTACATGATTCTGCACATGCACTGGCTGTTTTATGAGATCGTTGCTTCCCAAACTTATTAAAAATCCTTTTAGCAATAAAGGGTCCCTCTTCACTCTTGAAAGGAACAGTCTGGCTTTGTTCTTCTTGAGTTCGATCAAAGCTTTTCCAAGCTGGTTCAGAGTTCAAGTGCAAGCTGGGTATTCCCCTGGGGTGATATATGGTGGATCTAATAGTTTAGATCTGGCCCTTACGCAACAACCTCACTGATATGTCCCTCTTGTGCAGGGAAAGTGCCATTTTAGACTCAAAGATCCACATAAGTCTGTGTTACCCTGATTTCTGGGGGTCCCGGGAGGGACACCTTAATGTGCTCAAACAATGGGGAGGGAATTAGCAAAGAGCGCTAGTTAGCAATGCGAGAGGCAGGGTAACGTAGCGAGATCTTGAACCCTATGTCTACGGGGTCAGGCCGAGTCAATGATAAGGCAGAAGTTAATAATAATAATTGTTTTATTGAAATACAGGCAAACACGTGTATGCAACACACTCACACAAAGAACAATAGAAATAAAAGGTAGGAGTTGGATAGAGGGATTTTGAGAGGAGGTTTGGCATGGGAAATACTATACCTGTCCTGAAGCCCAGTAATAGCAAAGAAGCTGGGGAGCGTGGATTCTCAGCACGTGGGGCTGAGGGGAAGCTTGTCAAACGGAGAGACGGCAAGTTGAGAGGCAAGTCACGAGTGATCCAAAGAGACGCTCAAAGTCAGGGGTTCTCATAGGGAAAATTGTGGCCGCAGGCTACTCCGTACTTGGGGATAACAATGAGTTTGGGGCTGGAGACAAAGCCTCTGAAAGGTCAGTACTTTAGATGATGGAATTATGACCAGATTGTCAACAGAGTAGCCAGTATGCAAACGCAGAGTGCTTGAGAGTTGTATAGTCCGCTCATCAAGCTGCCTGCGTGGGGCAGGGGATCTTTTGTAAGTGGCGTGCATACATAACGTGGTACTTGCCTTGAGGTCTCCTGAAGCTGCATTCGGCAATGACTGGCCTGCCTGGATCGGGATTTGAATGGTTCGGCTATTTTCGGCCGTGCCTGCGTGCGTGCTTGTCCGGGGGCCTCACAAACATGTGGAGAGGAATGGGTACAGAAGGCCAAATTACTGATATCAAATGATATCTTAATATCCCACAAGCTCGGGCTAGAAACAGCGGTAACATCTGTATAAGGATCCATTCTGATCTAATTGGTCTAGAGCTTCTGATGCTATTCAGCTGCCTGTATGGGATGAAAAATGAGACTTGAGTGTGATAGTGTGTTTAAAGTGTTGGAGTGAGGCTTTTACAAAGCTGTTCCCCATCAGCCATGACACTTACAGAGTAATCTTGGACCAGTTACTGCCTCCTTAGCCTGACCACCCTCACAGCAATATGGTTGTGAGAGTAAAGTGCAAAGGGAGAGAGCCATGTATGCTGTTTTGAAGTAACTAGAGGAAAAATGGTGGCCCAATGGCAATACCACCTTTCGTGCGCATTTAGTCCTCACAAAGGTTGTAAACCAGTGTCTGTGATGTTCCATTTTATATTGCAAATGGGGGCTGAGATGACAAAACTTGCCTCTATGTTCAATAAATACATGTAAAAAAAAAAATACAATGTCAAGGAATAGGTTCTGGTCTGGACTTCTTGCTCATTCTTTTTCCATAGATGGGATCTTTTATATGCAGGAACAGCCAAAAACTAATTGCTGGGGATCTAAATTAAGTTTTAAAAAAATCAGAGATGGGTAATACCTTTTACCAGACCACTAAATTGCTCTACAAATGTAACACATACATGGCTTGAATTAGTGAGTTATCAAAATATTCTTAATCAGGTGTGATGGAACAAGCATCCAGGGGAGGTCTGGTGAACTGCCCATATTGTATGTCTCTGTGGCAATACATTGCTTGTTGGAGGTTCAATGAAGAGGTGTTAAAAAGATCCGCTTTTAGCTTACTGGGAGTTACAGCTAAGGATTTATCTTCATGCCCATCAACAAGAGAGCAGACAGACACCCTGAGATGGATAGTAAGTTTTATAAAGCTTGGGAACTGTTTACAGAGTTTCTGGAACAAAAGGAAATTTCAATTAAAAGTTGTCAACCTTGAGTATTAATTTCAGTAATATGTTACATATAAGGAGTAAGTAGGGAAGGGATAATTTACTGTCAAAATAATGAGAGATAATCCCAAGGTAACATTGTGGAGGGAGGTAGAAAGAAGAGAAGAGGCGCTGACGTAATAGGTTTGTTTTTGAAAGAACAGGGATGTGAAAGTATACCATTAACACTATGTGGCAGACTTAAGGATTTATTGAATAAAATGATGTTGTTAATATTAAATTATTATATAACTATTATGTAATTAGAGTTGAAGCTAACCTGTGTTAAAATGAATATCTGTTCTTTCCCTTTCTGATATACGGGGGCAGAGCCTTTCTCGAAAATTTTATAAGGCCCTATCTCACTAAAAGGGGAAGCGCTCTATGTTTTGTTTAGATTATGTAAATAAGGTGTGTTATACGTGTATTATTTGTATATTTTGTTCTAAAATGTTTATTATGTTATGAATGTTATGTTATGTGTGTTATGTTTTTTAGTATTTAATAAAGAAAAAAGAAATAAAAAAGAAACCTGCCTGTCTCTGTATTAGGAAATTAAATGTTGGTAGTTCGCTAGTCAAAACAAATAAACTCCTGTTTTTCGGAAGGGGAATTACTCTGCCATTTCCAGGCTAGTCATCGCTTTCCCTTCCCTTTTCACGGCTGTTCTGGCATCTTTTCCAAAACATATTTCTCCTGAGCAGTTGCTAAGGCTCTTGGTTGCTACGGCCCCTCCACCTCAGTTCAATTTTACTTTAGGGTTGGACGTTTGAAAAACCTTCCATTTGGCATCCGTTCTCATTGGATTGGTGCTGAAACCGACGAATGAAACTGTAGTCCCGCCCCAACCGTGTCTTGTTCTCCAATGGAGGCGGCGCTTTTGTTGATGGACAAAGGACTAACCCATAGGTGGAACGAGCTCTAGAAATACCGACCAATAGAGACAAAGGTCGGGGCGGGCAAGTTGGGGGCAGCGTTTCCTGGTCGAGGAGTGAATGGGGTTGTAGCCGGTTCCAGGGTAAACATCTGTTGGGTGAGAGGTTCGGTGCTCCCAAAGCACCTGGGTCCTTTATTTGAGGGCAAAGAAGGAAAGAATAGGTAGACTAGGGCTCGGAGGCCTGGGTCCCAATCGGGGGAGGGGGATGACATGTTGGGTCAGTGAAGGTGGCAAGGGGCTGGGTGGGAACAGGGCTTTAGAAGTGGCGAGGAGTTCCGCAGGCTCCTAGGCTTCGGCTGGATTTCTCTTCTCTCTGTCCCTCATAGGGAAGCGTCCCCCACCCATTTACTTCTATCATCTGCTCATTCATCGCCATGGAGACTCTCATTCCTGTTATCAACAAGCTGCAAGAGATCTTCAACACGGTGGGAGCTGAGGTTATCCAGCTGCCTCAGATTGTAGTCGTTGGCTCCCAGGTGAGACTCTTCATCTGTTTGTTCCGAGGATGAGCACCCTGAGATCTTCCAGATGTTGTTGCATCGCAACTTCCATAGCTAGTAATGAGGGATCGTGGGAATCTCAGACTAATGTCTGGAGGAGCAAGGTTGGCCCATCCTTAATCTATTCCTTCCTCAGCCTCTCCAAAATCGTATAGTTCAATCTTTTTTTTTTTTTAGATGGCTAAAGGGTGGCCCAGGAAAGATGTTTATAGAACTAAGAGTGGCGTGGGGAACTTGCATGAAGAATAAATATTCTCTTTTGTTATACTAGTTGGTGTCACCCATTGAAATGAATTTGCCATAGAATCAGAAACTCTTATGTCATGAAATGCGTAACTAATGTACAGGACTCACGGCCACCAGGTGAGGATATCTCACTTGAACCTCCAGGCTGTCAGACAGTATATCTTTGAGCACATTAAACCATAGGGGATGGCTGCTGACTTGATGACTTCTTATAGACTTCTGGAAGCATGTGGCTGGCCACTGTTAGAGATAGGAAGCTAGACTAAATGAATCCTTAACCTAAACACATTTTCTTAATCCTCTTCATCAGCTAATTGCTGTTTAATTGATTTCAGTGGGCTTGAAGTGGGACTATTATCTAGATTCACTTCACTACCTCTTATCTTCACTCTGTGTTTAACACTGCCTTTCTCCACAGAGTAGTGGGAAGAGTTCAGTGCTGGAAAGCATTGTAGGCCGGGACTTCTTGCCACGGGGTTCTGGTATTGTCACACGCCGACCCCTCATCCTGCAGCTGGTGCATGTCCCAACACTGGAGGAGAGGAAGCGGACAGCTAGTGGAGAAAGCGGTAAGAGGTGATGGTGGGGTTTGTGTTAGATATTCCAACATGTTGAGAAAATCATGTTGGTGCAGTGTTGCTTGAGCACTGGCTCCAGAAATGAGTGAGCCTCTCAGGTTCAGTGTATAGAGTGGTGGAGCAGCCTGCTCCAGTTATGTGCCTCGTTTGGATTACAACTCCCATCAGTTCTAGACAGCATGGTCAATATTCAGGGATGATGAAAGTTGTAGTCCCAAGCATCTGTAGGGTACCAGGTTGGGGGCTGCTGAGTTTGGAGAGTCAAACATAACTTAAAGTAAAACCATTATTTTTTCCTATGACTCCAATGTAGAATAGAACCAGAAAGCTATTGTGAATTAAAAGCTTTTTTGAACAGGAAGCAGACTGAGAAGATCATTGAAATCTAGAAATGTCACTAAAAAGCTAAAAAATATCACTAAAATGAGTGGCTCCAGGCAGTGCTGTCCTTGTTCTTATTGCTCATCTTTTTATAGGATCACATAGAAGGGTTAGGGTTTTTTTTTATACTGTTGGAGCTTTCTCAGAGTGGTGGAGTGATATACTTTGTAGCAGGCTTAATGTTATTGTCTACCACATTAATAATGAAAGTATGCCCTATTAAAGTCTGATAGGATGGTGAAGCCTACAGCAAAGACACCATGAGGGCATGATTTGAGCTTTGGCTGAATTCTTAGAATACCAGTTGTGAATAACTGGGCTCAGCCTTGATGTTTTCAGTAGAAAACAGATTAAACATATAACTAAACATGCACAGTGTGCCAGTCCATTATTGAATAGGCCCAGCTGATCCACAAATGTCTGGAATTAAGGCTTCTGAATTAAGAGTTTCTAAGGGCAGAATCCGTGGAGTGAGTGGGAGACAGGAATGGAACAGGGGTTGTATACTCAACCACTGAGACATTTGGCAGCGTAATCACAGGAGAGGTTACTCAGGTGGGTTAGTTTGTGGCAATTCTAGTGGTGTCTGGGCCACTGGTTCTTCTCTTTCTGAAAATCAGTGAGGTTAATGGAACTTTTTTCTCTCAGTTTGCTCATGCTCTGGGGAAACATTTTTGGGTTGCAGTACCACATGTCATGGGTGGAGGTGGATAATGAAGAGGTTTTTGCACATTTTGTGTTTTGCCATTCTTTGTCTACAGGTGTCCAGGCTGATGAGTGGGCCACCTTTCTTCACTGCAAACACAAGGTACAGACTGGGCGATGTCAAGGGCCGCACTGATATTCAGAGCCATAGGAAGGACAGGCAGCTGTTTCATGTGTTCAAAATGCAGCCACTTCAGGCTGACTTCCCTGGAGGCACGCAGTTACTTGTCCCTGAATCTTGAGACATCAAGGTCTGAGTGATGGGGCCAAATCTCTCCTTTCTCAGCCCCTGTCTGCCATATAAACAAGTATGTGTTAAAATGGCAGCCCCCTGTGAAAACTTCTATTCTCTTGTGTGAAGCAGGAATAAGATGCAGTAGTTGAGGCAGCCCCCAAGCAGAAAGAGCACTTAAGATATACTCCTTGGTTGAAAATGGCAGTGGAGAGATGACTTGCCATGGCCTTTCCACCTTTGTTTCCCACCTCATTTCAAAACTTCTCTGAGGGAGGAAGCCCCTCCTGTCACCGTGGCAGAGAAAGAGGCATCTGTCCCCACTCTTGCTTACCTGACTGTCAGCTTTGCCCATCCAGTCTTTCTCTGTCCTGACTCATCCATGAAGTTCAGGGCCTCCTTTCTTGATGGGAGAATCACTTCCATTTATCAAGGAAATTTTAAACACATATAAATCTTTTGTCCACTTTCCTTTCATTGTTAATTTTGTTGACTCTTCCTAAATAAATTTTTAAACATGACTTCAAGATTTCTTCATTACAAAAGAATACCCTTTTTGTTGCTGACAGGGGATGGGAGGAATTTAAAAAAAGCCCAGAATCCTGTTTATAATATAGGAATAGTCAGTCATCCAGATGTTGTGGAGTTCCATTTTGTTGTGCCTTTCTTCTCCTGCCCCCTTTTTTGTTTCCCTTCTGTATGTCACTACTTCTTAGAGAAAGTGAGTTAGGTTTCTTGATTTCTTTTGGACTCTTTGTTTGTTTCTTGGCATCTGTATGTGCTCTGAAAACAAATAAGTAGTTTTTAGCAGACCCAAGGGCTGCTTGCAGGTCTTTGTGCACATTTCTCTGGCTGTGACAAGCTACCTTTCTCAGCATTGAAAGTACTGTACCCCCAAACTCCATACCATTCTGTGTGAGCATAGTGAAATAATGATACCCTTAGGAAGAATTCTGGCTAATTACGGTGCTAATATTTTCTGTAGCTTTGCTTCCCTCCCCCTTTTGGTCAGTTTTACTCCTAGCTGACCAAGTCCTAATCATATTTACTTGGGAGTAATCCTATATTTTAAATAGGACTCACTTCTGAGTCTGCCTGGGTAGGGTAGAAGCCAAGTTGCTCCTGGCTGACTCTTGGACATTCTGTACCATTTCTTCTTTATTAATCTTTTCTTGCACTTTTGATCTCCTTACTTCTTCCTCCTACTCTTGGAAGAAGGTTGTTGCTGTTTAACAGAAATTGTGGGAGACCAGGTTTTTCTATTAGTTCAGGTGGCTAGGATACATTCCGGAGATGTTGCATTTCTTTTCAGAAAGTTATGATACTTTGGGAAATGATGTAGCTTAGGAGTGGGACTCGTATGGCTCTACAGATAATGTTGAACTGCAGTTCCCAGTAGTCCTTGGCTCTGTAGGCTAGGGCTCCTAGGAGTTGCTGTCCAACAACACCTGGAGGCAATACCTCTTATGTAGCTGAAGTATGGCTGCTGCTGCTGCCCTGGTTTTTTTTCTCCTGTTCTGTTTTGTCCTTAATGCTATAGTGAGCAGGACTGTACTTCTGCCCCACAGAAGGCAGGATGGAAGAGAAGCTAGTGAAGGAAGAGAAGCTAGTGAAAGAAGGGGGCAGTGGAAGCAGCAGCTTCATTGTCCTGCAGCCTTCTGACCTTGAGAATCAGTATGGTCTGGTGGCTTGGGTTGTACTAGGACAGAGTTCAAATCCTACTTGGGCATGAGTGGCTGGCTTTGGGCCATTCCTTTAGCCTAAGGCACCTTGAGAGATTGTTTTAAGGATGAAAATGGGGGGGAAGGCCACATATGCCCCTTGTAACTCCTTGGAGGAAATTAGCAACATGGAACTAACGCCAGCTCCTTCTCAGAGGTAGTAGAACTGCTGTGGGGTTTTGAGTCTGGCTCAGTCAGCACTTTCTTTTTCACCAGACATTTACTGACTTCTGCGAGGTCCGGCAAGAGATTGAGATTGAGACCGAACGGACAACCGGGACCAATAAGGTATCAATGTCATGAGCTCCCCACCCCTACAGTGAGAATCCTGTTTTCCCAACTCTCAGACAGCCCTTCTCTAACTCTGGGTTTTGTTTGTTTCTGTTTGTAGGGAATCAGCCCAGAGCCCCTGTACTTGAAGATCTATTCCCCCTATGTGCTGAACTTGACTCTTGTTGATCTGCCAGGAATCACCAAGGTAGGAAGCACAGAGCACCTTGGAAGGCACTGGCTTTTTTGTTTGACTTCCCAATGAACAGCAGCCAACTGCTGATGTACCATTTCCAGCCCTGTGTGCTAATGTGCAAAGTGGTTGTAGATAAGTGAGGAAAGTTTCAGAGCAGAGATTCTGAGTCTCCTCCTTTCCCCTCACCCTGCTCTTTCCTCCTTCAGTCTCTCTCCCCTTCCTTCTTCATACTGTCTTATTAGACTGGCAAATAGCAGATGGGGGAGGGAAGGGAAAAATAACCAGGTGTTGCAGGAAAAAAGGGTGGATTTGGGGTTGTGGTACTGAATTAATTTACAAGAGTTTCTTTCTTGCCATGTTAATTTGGGAAGACAGAAATTCAGCAGAATAGTTTTACCTTCTGAAGCAAATGTCCCAGGAGACTGGGAGTGGCGGCGCTGAACAAGCTGTGTTTTGAGTGACTTAGGATGAAGTTGTCCGCACCTGTATCCCCAGATTGTGAGCTCTTTCATGCCCTGTGGGAATGGACTTTATAAATGGAAATAATGTTTTCAGCCCTTTGGGGCAAATCTTGTTCAAGGAGGTAAATTGGACCTTTAAAGTCCTGGCTGATATCTTTGTGTCACCGAAAGTCAGCTCCAGAATGTGGTGGATACCTAAGTGAGGCACTCTTACTTGGTCTCTTGTAATTTGAAAGGAGCTGGCCAAGAAAATGAAGAGTTATCTCACACTGCCTCCTGACCTTTACATAAAGTAAGAAGGATAGTATTACTTTGAAAACGGTGGATCGTTCACTAGAAAATGGACAAGTAATGCCATGTTTAGAAGTAGTCGCTGGGCTTCAGCTGTCTGAAGGAATCCCGTTCTTTGCCTGCTAAAGAAAAACTTAACTCCGCTATGATCTCCCTTGAATCTTTAACAATGTTTGTGTATCCTTTATGGTTTATATAAATAACTCCTGATTTTTATGCTGAAATAAACTGTAATGATATATCAGGATTTTGTTCTGTAGCCATGAGGACTAGAAACATGATTATCTCTTTTCTTTAAATAAGTACAAATTTTCCTGGGTTGGAGGATATTGTCTGTATCAAACAGCACAGTTAGGAGCTGGCACATTTCTAGAAAATGTACATCAGCTTCACTAAGCTACAGGTATAGGAACCCAGTAGTCTTTGCCTTCTTCCTTTCCTTTCTGCCATTTGTGAAACCCGGATTCACTTCCTAAATTCAGCTCTTAATCCCTTTCTTCTGATTTGATATAGCTCTTGGAATGGAAAAATAGGTTCTACAGCTTGACATAAAGATGATGACTGTATGACTTTCCAGATATTGTTGGACTGCGCCCTTAGCTAAGCTGGCTAGAGAGTATAGGAACTGAAGTCAAAGAAAATTTGGATGGCCGCATGTTTTGTGCCGTGGTTCAGCGCTAAATGTATTATGACAAAGTTGCCCCTGCATCGGCCTGAATTCAGGAAATGACATATGGATGCAGTTAGTGCTGTGCACATGGAGCAAAGAACTTGGCATTGCACAATGAATGAATTCAGCAGGCAATGGTGAAAGGAGAAAACTGTGAATTGTCATGTTGTACACTGTGCACATTCAGCAGACAACAGCAGAAGTGTTGTTGCACAACCTACAACATTGTGTAATGACAGAAGTCAGCCAAATGCACAGCGTATGCACAATACACACAGCACAACATGCACTGTGCAATATTGCCCCTTTATCTCTGTGGGCATTGTGCATTGTGCTGTGGTGGTATACATCCACATTTGTTCCTTAACTCTATGTTAAAGTCCTGTTGAGTTGAGGCCATCATCAGTATGCTAATCCATATTCAAATTGGGAAAAAAAACCCCTCTGAGACTAGGCTGTCCTTCTGGGAGTCTTCTTTGGTCTGAGAGTAATCCATGCCTTTGCTTTGTTTCCCAGGTGCCTGTTGGGGATCAGCCTCCTGATATTGAGGTTCAAGTACGAGAGATGATCCTGTCCTACATCTCCAACCCAAACTGCTTGATCCTGGCTGTGACTGCTGCCAACACTGACATGGCCACATCGGAGGCTCTGAAACTCGCACGAGATGTGGACGCTGACGGTATGGCCATCTGGGCATGTTGCACTATGAAGAGAAGATGTTGGAAGTCAGGGTAGTTGGCGCTTGGGCCTGGGACTGAGTCACAGAAGACTAGAGCTGTGGTCTCTTTGTTGGTGTGTGTTGGAACAGGAAAACACACTAGGAGTGCAGGGAAGGGCCATATGTTATCCAGCCCAACTGGATTGCTGTGTGTTTTCCATTAAAGGTCAGTTCTGGGAGTGGGAGTGATGGAAATGGAGAGGAGACTAGAAGAGGGAGGGAGCAGAACTGGGATGGAGTGGAGAGGCGGGAGAATAAAGGAGCAGCCTGGGCTTTCTCTTTCCCCCTTTTTTCAGTCAGTAGGGAGGTCTGTAATCCAGCAGGAATTTTTGGCCGTCCAGTTTTTGAGACTACAACTTCTCCAACCTCCTACTATTAGCCATGCTGGCTGGGGCCTCTGGGCTGATGGACCTGAGTTTCCTCAGCCCTGCTGTAATGGGAATATCTTCTCTGCAGGGCGAAGAACTCTGGCTGTGATCACCAAGCTGGACCTGATGGATGCTGGGACAGATGCCATGGATGTGTTGATGGGCCGAGTCATTCCCGTCAAGCTGGGCATCATTGGGGTGGTCAATAGGTGAGTGCTGCTGCTCGGTTAGGGACGAGAAACAACTGCAGTCAGGCATAGGCACAGGGGAGAACAAGGTATGTTTGTGTGTGCATGTGTCTTGGCAATGCCACATCAGCATGGAATGTTCTTGGATGATGCTATTTATCTGTTGTGTGGGTTACACATACTTGGGGATGTAGAAGATGGATACCCTTTGGCCCTCTAAGTGTTTGGCTCTGCGGGTCCCATCAGCCCCAATCAGCAAGGTCACTGGGAGTTCATATGCCCAAATATTTGGAGGGGAAAAGGTTCCCTGACCTTGATATAAACTCTGACTCCAAGACGTCACTCTGCTTTGTGTAGGCAAATTTGCCATTGTGCCCTCTGTTTCTTCTACCAGAAGCCAACATGACATCAACAGCAACAAGAGCATCAGTGATTCCTTACAGGATGAGCAGGGTTTCCTGCAGAAGAAGTACCCATCACTTGCCAACCGAAATGGCACACGTCACCTGGCCAAAACCCTCAACAGGTGAGAGGAAACCGAGGCATCAAGATTATTGTACTCTTCTGCAGATATTTTCTGATAAAAAAAACATATTTCTCAATTCCCACGAGGGCTAAAAACCTTCTTTCTTTTAAAAATAAAATCAGAGAACATCTTTTCAGATACCTGAACATTTTGCACATGCAGGTTCAGAAAATAATCCAATCTGACTAGCACTGAAACCTCAGTATTGGGGTCTGTAACCAGGTAGACTTCCTAAGAGAAATATGGGCGCTATGAAAGTAAGTGCTATGAAATTACTTGCTAGCTACTCTTTGTACTGCTTCAGGCTTGACACAAAAAGAGGAAGAAAGAATTCCACTGGAGTTCTTTCATCTGTAACTGCAACTCCACATGGTAGGATCCAGCTGGCAGGAAAGGTATGCCATCCTCCGTCTTGTTCCAACCTGCTCACTAAACTGTTTCAGCAGAGGAGACAGCCAGTATTCTGTCACTGGCTGTGAACTCAGGTTTTCCCTAGTTCAGAGCACTGCTCAGCAAGCAAATCACAGAAAGCTCCCTTGTAACTCCCACGAACTGTTGGTGTCTTAGTACTGTCTACCACAGCCTTCCGGCACGCTGGACCCTGTCTAAATGTGTAGGACGACAACCCCCATTGGGCTCAGGCAGCTGGTTGGAAGAATGGGAGTTGCAGTCCAAATGCATTTGGGGTTGCCAGGTTGTGGCAATCTGGTCTACTCTTGAGGGGTTGAAGTTTTCCAAAGTTATCTTAGTCTGTCAGCTGCGATGCCAGGATTCGAACCCGGCACCATGTGGATGCATGCACGCACAGTATGTCCTTGACCAGTCAGCTGTATCTTCTTTGTCTATACCTTAGTTCAATCTCCCTTGGGATAGATCAGGGTAAAACGGAGTTGCTGTCCCACTTCTTGGCAGGAAGTGTGGAATCCCAAATGTGTTCAGCTGGCCAATAAAAGTGGATGGCTCCCTCACCTCTGAAACCTAACCCATTTTCTGAGCCCTTGTTGTTACGTATGGTCTGGTTGAACATACGGCAGCCCTGTTCTAGGGTTTTCTTGGGGAGATTTGTTCAGAGATTTGCCTTCATCTGAGACCAAGAAAGTATGACTTGCCCAAGATCATCTAATGGGCTTTCACGAGTGGGGTGTGTGAACCCTGGTCTCTCACAGTCCCAGTTCAGCCCTCAAAATGCTGCCTGTCTTGGTCCTTCCTCTGAAAGGAGGACCTTCTCCCTGAGCAGCATGCTAGCCTTGCCTGTGAGTACTGACCAAGCTGCTGATGCCGTCCCTCCCAGGCTGCTGATGCACCATATTCGAGACTGCCTGCCTGAATTGAAGACCCGCGTGAACGTGCTGACCGCTCAATATCAGTCTGTGCTGCAGAGCTACGGGCAGCCCATTGAGGACAAGAATGCCACCTTGCTTCAGATCATTACCAAATTTGCCACTGAGTACTGCAACACCATTGAGGGCACAGCACGCAACATTGAGACCTCTGAGCTGTGAGTGACCCTTCCTGGCGGGGATGGGCCAGGGAAGGAGCAGAGCAATGCAGCTGAAATTGGGATTTGGGTGACGTGTGTGTACGCGTACGCCTGCTCGCTCTCTGAGGCTGGGGTGATCTCCTTCCCTGCTAGGTGTGGCGGTGCCCGGATGTGCTACATCTTCCATGAGACCTTTGGCCGTACCCTGGAGTCCATCGATCCACTGGCTGGACTTACCATGCTGGATATCTTGACAGCCATCAGAAATGCTACAGTAAGTGACCATCATGTTGCTGGAATGCCACCGAGACTAATCCTCTACCCCAAACACATGACTGTTTAACCCTCCACTTCTGCCCTCAGCCATGTTTTCCAAACAAGATGTGGCCATAGTCCACATAGAAAGTTTCTGTCACATAGTGACAGAACTGTGAATCAGGAAGTTTGAAACAAACCTTGACAAAAATCATAAACTTAGTAGGTAGGCTGAGGGAAGCCACTTCCTGCTTCTTCACCAGTTGCAATATTTGGAAAATTACATGGTCTTAATTTGCAGCACTGTAAGACTCTTGTCTTCCATTGTCAGTTGCTTTAGAACAGTACTTCCCAAGCTATCCGATGTTGGGAACTGGATATTATTTTTTTCTCCCAATGTGCCAGGGACCGGCACCTTGTTTATGCTCATTTGCTACAGTTGTTTTTTTCTTGGAAATTCACCAAGGACCAGCAGCCAATGGCTCAGGGAAGAGCACTAGCCCAGGGACTGCTACTTTGAGTGCCACTGCTTTTGAAGGTGACTCCTCTTTCAGGGCTAAAAATATTCCTGTGGACTCTCTTGCCAATTTGAAGGAGCTGAGAATCCCAGTCAGCCAAAACATATGCAAGGCTGTTTTGTGGCTTCAGAGTATCCTTTGTTTCCAAAAGACAAATCCAAGCTGGTACAGAATTGGTCCCAAAAGCATCTGTTTTCTGCAGAAGGGTGGTGGCAGCTACATTATCCTGTCCCACAATAAATGTCTCCCCAATAAGTGGCTAGTAACTTCTTCTCCAAATTAAAAGGATTCTTTTCTGGGAGGATGCCTCTAATGAGACTTTGGTCCTATACTGACATACAAGCTTCTTATATGCTGCCTCCCACCTAGTGCACAGCATTATGGTAGCTAACTAACATTTCCTCTTTCTTCCTGTCATTGTTCTAGAAACTCACCTTTCTGGTGTGGCTGCTATAACTTGCATCTCCCATTGCCATCACTAGGGTCATTCCTTCTATTTTGCTTCCTCCTCTGGCCATATCAAGTGAGCCACTTCTCCTTTTAACCTGTCTATCATTTCCCTCTAAGACGTGGCTGGGCAAAGTGTGGATGTAGGCTGTGTGTGCCCCCTAAGTCCTACTTTTGTGGTCCCCAAAGCTTCTCAATGCCCCAATTTTTAATATATGTAGTTTTGGGGCATTTTTTGAACCAATCCATGCAGAAAACACCCCAAACACACAAAAAAAATTGAAAGTGCCCCCACTGCACTCCCCAAAATACCCCAGAACCCTGGACTACCACCAAATCCCTGTGTTTTCTTCTGCAATCCCTATCAAAATGCTGACAGGAAGTGACAGGACATCCCTTCCTGCCATCATTTTGAGAGGCAGAGGCAAATGGAGGTATTTGGGCTTGCTATATATGAGGGCGTGCAACTTGTGGGGCAGTCTCCTGGGAAACTGGCTGCTGGCTCCAAGCAGTTGTTCCCCTGCTGAAAGAGCCAAAGCAGACAGTGACTGTTGATATCCTTGCAGCCAGAATGGGGTCACTGAGAAACAAGAGGAATTCTTGATTCCCACTGAGAAGTACAGAGAGAAGTACAGCTCCTATCTGCCCACAGGCTTATGGGGCACAGGTCAGTTGGAAAAGGAAAACACAAACCAAGCTCGCTAGAACTTTTTTCAGACGTGGATGTTGAACTCTAGCTATGTTGAATTTTTTATGAAAAGGGACTTTGCAGTGGATCCTTTCAAACTTACTTGGTCCACAGTCCTGCATGGTCCAGCATAGTATAGTTTCCCCTCTATAACTACACTATAGCTGGGTATTTACTGACCTACTGTAGCACTGCTGCAACTCAACCCCCAGCCATCACATGCCTGGTGAAAGTAGCGGACAATTGGAGAAGTGTCTGGCTGTGTCTTCAAGGTCTGGTATGAAATGATTACATCCTCCATTCAGGTCTGCCAGCATCCTCCAGATCTCAGCAGATGATGTAATCATTTTATGGCTGACTACAGGGACATAGCCAGATGCTTCACCAATCCCCCACCACCCTCACCAGGCACAGAATGGCCATGTGGGGAGGGCAGCAGTGATTCTATGATAGATGGGGGTGGGATTGGTTGGTGTGAAGGGAGAAAGAGTACCAGTCTTTGCATAGACCAAAAAGAGATGCATGCAGCCTTAAAGTTGACTTAACGCCTGTGTATGCCATTAACAGCATACACAGAAAGTCTCCAGCCAAAAATCTGCACAACCTAAGATTTACCTTTGAGCAAGTAGACTGGACTGTTTTTGATCAGAAAGGATCTCTGCTTGCAGCAAAGCTTGCTGAGCCATGATGTTCCTTTTGAAAAAAAGAATCAAAAGCTAATCCCTGGTACTAATTGGAAATAGCAGGGCTCTTGTTAAGTAAGGAGATGGAGGAAAGAAATGCATGCTGATGATTCTTGTGTAGGCAAACCTGGAGATGATATTTTGATGATACTGTCTCTGTGCTGAGAGACAGTGGCTGAAAGAACACAAAATGGGCACCAGTTTTCTCAAAACTTGTCCCATTCTTGTCCTTCTTGCCTTGAGGTATCTCTTTCTTACCCTGCCCACACTTTTGTGTTGTGGGCGGCAGGGCAAGGTTGCTTTCCTGACTTGCTCTGCCCTGTCGCATCCTGCAGGGTCCCCGTCCAGCCCTCTTTGTCCCCGAAGTCTCCTTTGAGCTGCTGGTGAAACGTCAGATCAAGCGCCTGGAGGAGCCAAGCCTCCGCTGCGTGGAGCTGGTGCATGAGGAGCTGCAGCGCATCATCCAGCACTGCTCCACCTACAACACGCAAGTATGGCTTCTCTGTCCCTGCAGCACTTGCGTCTCCTCTAATGGGGCTTATTGGCAAGGATTCCTGGATTAATAAGGTGTGGGTGAAGCCTTTTGAACCCTCAAAGGCCAATTATGGCACTTCCTAACTTCCTGCTGTACTACAAATCAAAGACAGCGTTCTTTACATGGCAGTGAATTCCACTGAGCTCAGTGGGATGTCTGAACAAGCAGGCATAGAATCAGGCTGTGAAACGCTTTCAGTGTTTGCTTAACCAGCACTACCAGCCAGCTTTCCTGCCGGCTCTAATGCCCCCTTTGCATTTCTAGCAACAAGCTAAATGAGCTTTGCCATTTGCCATTTCTAACAACTAAATGATTTGTTTTTTCCAAAAAAAGGCTGCCATTTCAAACATGATCTTCTGGAGAAATATACAGTCTTGCTCAGCATGGATCTTTACTTACCTTTGGGTAGGGTGGGAGAATGCTTAGAAGAGACTACATGTTTGAAGTCTTTGCTTAAATCTGACATTCTGTTGAAAATGTGTAAGTATTAACTCATGCCCCAAAGGTGAGGGAAATCAAAGCTTTGCGTGCACACCCTCTGCCCTCTTCTCTGTTTTATCTCTAGTCTGGATGATTAAGGAAAATAACTGGTCCCACCTTGCTCATCTTGAAATACTCTTTCAGGATGGTTTGCCCAGATTCCTATACTTTGGCACATTTTAGAAGTTGTAATAACCATCCCAAAGGAAGTGTCAAAGGCTGCCTATGCTTTGTTTTCCTCAGCTGATTTAACTTGAGTAAGAGGGTCCATGGAATACCTGACCACCAGAGGGCCAGTTGCTATGCTTCTTGGCAAAAATCTGTGCAGATTTTTGGCTGGAGACTAGAGCCCAAGGCCCTGAAGGGGATTGTTTTCTTCAGCCCTTGAAGGCTTTTTGGAAGGCTTTTGTAACTTCTCGATTGGTTCCCCTGGCTGACATCTGGTTGCTGTTTGTTAGGAAAGTAAACAAAATACAAAAAGGTGCATTAAAAAAGGTGCCATAATCTTGCCTCACCTTTCATGAAACAAAAAAAGCTTCTTGCACTTTGAAATGGATGCAAACATATCCTGAAGTAGCTTTTTTTGTAACCTCTAACCCAATAATATATGGCCCTGTAGAATTTTTCCATCGGCTTGATATATACATACTGGCATTGCATTATGGGTGGACGCTTTCATGGGATCCCACAGAGTTAAAATCTGTAAGAATGTCCATTCTGATGCCCACAGATAGTTTTATTTTGAGTAAGTTGAAAATAAAATATACTGACAAATTCACTGATGTAGTCAAGGAGAATTGCAGTTTATATCAGTAGGAACTCACAGTGATACTAATTGTACAAATAGCATGGCACCTGGATTCTTTAATCTTGTTACAGTTTTATCCATTGTAGACAGGTTTGTAATGCCTGCAAGTCCATAACCTTTGTTTATTTTGTTAATTCTTTCTGGATTGAGGAATGTTTGGTTACGGGAGCCATCCCCAGATCAATATCCTCATGGTATGTTAGATTACAACTCCCATCATAACTGGCCCGTGCCTACAAGGTCATGGTATGTGATGGAAGCTGTCCCACACATCTGGAAGATGCCAGGTTGGGGAAGACTGGGCTATTGGATCAGTCGAAGAGTTTGTTCTGGCATTTTTTACCATATATAAGGTCTTGAGATAGTCCACAACTCCTTTAAAGGAGAACCAGAACTTTGACACCAGGTACCAGGACTAACAGAAGCTGTTGCATAAACACCTCCAGTTATTCTCCAGTAGATCCACCCAAAAGGGTGCAAATGTAAATACATATTCTGTATATTAAAGATAAGTGGATCTTACCAATTCCATCTGGTTTTAGGAAATTCCTCTCTGTACGTATTTAGACCCAAGAACTATAGCAACATCTATAATGTTCATGGTTCTCTATTACTTACCAGTCTGCTTCATAAAGAGAGTGCAGCAGCAACTCCAGAAATTTCTGTTGTGGCCAATTAATTTACAAACAGGCCAAAATGCACTGGACTTTTTAAAGAATAACTTTCGACCGTCTGTAAGCACATGGAGCCCAATTTCCATTTTTCTGATCATCTAATATATAAAAGTCAAAGTTTGTTTGTCTGTGTCAGGTGAAGAACTTGTGTGACTGCTGCCTAAGAAAATGCTATGGAATCCTGGGGTTTGCGATTAAGGGAGGGGCCTTTAGAATTCTTAGCTCTTGGGCCTCAGTCACCTGTGTCTGTCTTGAATAGGCTGGTTGCTATGGAGATGAGGCCTAGCAGCAAGGAGGAGGGCAGTTTATTACCTCAGGAACACCACCTCTGTATGTTAATAGCTCTGAATACAGATTGGATTGGGGAATATGGGGAAAAGTTACAGGTACTGGACAAGACATCTGGGGGAATTAGAGACACAGGATCTCATATCTTTCTAACAAGTATTACCTATAAAAAAATTAAATCCCGGGCAGCGCCAGGTATATATGCTAGTTTACTATATATGTTTCCCAGTACCTATTCCAACATCCTACTGCTTTCCAGTTCCTGTTCCGACATCCTAAATTGCCCAGCACAGTGTCAGAATTCTGCAGACAGAACTCCACTATGGCTTCCCACTCACCACTCCCCAGACTCAGTTGCTGCAGTCACTTCTCTGAACGGACATTCCATAGCTGGTGGAGAGTTAGGGTGGGGACTGGAGAAGTGTATGGCTATGTCTCATAGCCACATACCTACTAGTGATATCTTCTGGCAAGATCCGTTAGGGTCTTGCTGGATGCCCCATATCCAGACATAGGCTGATGACAGCAGTTGCCGAGACCCAGATGGACCTTGACAGAAGAAATCATCAATACTTGTCTGGCTATGGGGCTTAGCCAGATGCTTCTCTGGCCCGTCCCTATTGGAGCAAAACTGTGCATCCTGGGGGGAGTGTGGGTATTGGAAGAGAATACCATCCTCCTCAATGACTAAAAAAAAAGACATAGGCAGGCATAAGGTGGATTTGTGCTTGCATATGTCCCTGACCGGATGGCACCCAATGTGTTTAGAATTCTCAATTTACCCGCATCAGCTCCACCAAACTACTGGTCTTGCTGGAAAATACTGAACCTAAAATAGATGGTCACCGTGCCTACTGTCAATTCATTTTGTGTTCGGCAAGGATCTTTCTACTCTTTGGTTATCATCGTAATGAGCAATGTTATATTTCCTCCCACACTGCTTATGGTCCTGCCATAAAATTCTTGCAGTGTATAAATGATGCAAAGAAATGTCACAAGCTTTTCAGAATTTTCCTCACAAGTAATCTTGGTGGTGCATGTTGCTTTGTGAAGTTTTACACAGAACGTACAGTGTGACATAAGCAAAGAAGGCAGGTCCCTGCCCCCATGGTACCTAAAGTCTACATTCCAGCAGTTGCAAGGAGGAGATGGGAGAAGACAACAAAGCTTGTCCGGTTATATGATGACATTTTTATAAGAGTTTTTTTGTATGCTGATTGCAGAGACTGTGTGCCTGTGTGTGTGTGTGTGTGTGTGTGTGTGTGTGTGTGAGAGAGAGAGAGAGAGAGAGAGAGAGAGAGAGAGAGAGAGAGAGAGGAAAGTACTGTGGGTTTGGCTACCTTTTGTGTATTAAGTGTAAATCTGTATTAAGTGGTGTTTTTAATAAGTTGGTTTGGAGAACCAGATTGAGGCCAACAGTTGCTTTAATAAAATACCCTCAAATCCAATTTCCTGTTCTCTTAGGAGTTGCTACGTTTCCCCAAGTTGCACGAGGCCATTGTGGAGGTGGTGACAGGGGTCCTTCGCAGGAGGCTGCCCATCACCAATGAAATGGTAATGAAGGCTGGCTGGTTTTCTTCCATCAGTGGAGGGAGGCTGGCTTCTGTCTCTGTACTTGAAGATAACTGTCCAATCAATGCCTTTTTTTTTGGTAGGTTCACAACCTAGTTGCGATTGAGCTGGCCTACATTAATACTAAGCACCCAGATTTTATCGACACAGCACTGGTCTCTGCCTCAGTGAGCAGTTCTAAGGTACACCCTCCACTTCTGCAGCACAGAGTTTCTTCTGTCTTTGCAACTTGTCTTCAGGTCTCACCCCCCTCTGTTCACTCTTGCATCTCTGTCTACTTTCTCAGAGTGAACCTGTTCCAGATGGGACCCGTCGATGGAAGAGTGAAAAAGCAGAAGAACCCAGCACTGATGACAGGCCCAAGGGGTCCTCCCAGACTTCAGTCTACTCCAGCCCCAGTCGGTCCCATGCAGTCAACCTGCTAGACACGGTCAGCTGGAGACACCTAGGAAGAAAATGGTGGGGAGGGGAAAAAAATGGGCTGTCTTCTTAGACAACCTTCCCCAATCTGGTGCCCTGCAGATACATTGAATTACCAAAGAAAAACATCATCCATGGCTTATGCCATAGGTATGATATTTGTGGTCCAGTACATCTGACAGGCACCAACTATGGAAGGACCAACTTGGAGTGAGGCTAGAACATTAGCTGTTTTTAGGAAAGGGTAGACCACTGGTGCTGATTAGAGTTTGATATGGTTTGAGGCCTAAAGTATGAGGATGAGCTGGAAGGTTGATCCCCGTTGGTAGGACCTTGTAGAGGCTCTTAAATGGTAGAAAGAAATGCATTATTATTCTGTTTCCAGGTTGGCTGTTTCATATCTCATGAACTGAAACTGTGTGGAAATAGAACTACAGCTTTTGATTGCACTTGCATGGGTTGGCAGGGGGTAGGATAAGTGTATGTCAGCACGCTTTAGGCAAGAATATGGAAATAAAAGATAGCTGCTTCCAACAGCCTCCCAATTTCTCTCCCTAGCCCATGCCTGCTACACGGAAACTGAGCCAGCGTGAACAGCGAGACTGTGAGGTCATCCGGCGCCTTATCAAATCTTATTTCCTCATTGTGCGTAAAAGCATCCAGGACAGGTAACTGATCTGGCAGGGGATTTAGGCCAGGCATGTGGGTCACACATAAATGCTATTTGGATTTAGCACTCTCACACAATATAAAATGTTTGTTCTCTAGTGGGGCGTAGCAGGCTTACCCTATGATACATATGCACCATGATGTTCTGTCCATCCAGATTTCAGCTAGTCTGATAAAAGCTGTTGTCTGCTCTCCATCCTGCAGTGTCCCCAAAACAGTGATGCACTTCCTGGTGAACTATGTCAAGGACCACCTTCAGAGTGAACTGGTGGGCCAGCTATACAAGCCCCAGCTCCTAGACACACTCCTCACAGAGTCTGAGGATATGGCTCAGCAACGCAATGAAGCTGCCAATATGCTCAAGGTGATGGAAGGAGGTGGGGTAGACAGGGCAAGGCACCTGGGCCTTCTCTGTGAATTGTTATGGTTGAGGGGGAAGGTCTTGAATGGTTGGGGAAAGAATGTGAGGAGCAAACAGTTCTCTGCTGAGAGAGAGAGAAAGAGAGAGAGAACTACATTGGCTGCCAAGTACCATGCAGCTGCAACACAGAGATGCTGGACTTGACCTTCACTCTCTGAAATGACCTGGATGCAAGAGGCCTTCTTCCATGCTCCATTGTGAACATAACCTAGGACCCGAGATAGCAGTGCCCTCTTGGGAGCATTTTCCTCAGGCAACTCCATCAGGTCCATTGTTTTTTGTCTAGAAAGTAGTTTAAAAACCTGTCCAGTTTCCAGGCCTCCATGTTTGTACATTCTTAACCTCTTTCTGTACTGCATCCTAGTGAGCCTGTTTTGTGATAATTTATGTCTATGTACGTTTTGATTTATCATGTCTGTGGGTTACCTTGACCGTTTTTGTTGGATTCAAAGGTGGGGGTTCTTGTACGTTTTAGCAGTCCTGCAGCAAGGTCCTTTATTCTTTTGCAGGCACTTCAGAAAGCCAGCCAAACCATCTCAGAGATCCGTGAGACTCAGCTCTGGTGAGCTACCTCCACAGCTTTGGGAAAGCCCCGCATCAGTGACTACCACTTGTCGGAGCCATGCATTCATTAATTTCTGCAGCCCACAGAAATCTTTGGAAATTTTTCTGAACAGGAGGGCCAAGATTGTGGCTTGGGCTATTTCTGGTTCCAGCATAAACACACAAGAGACTGTCCATATTTAACTTGGGCTTGGGCCTGGCTTCTGGGCAGTATTTTGGTGTCACAGTTCCTGGACTGAACAGAAGGCCTGCCTTCCTTTTCTGCCTCATCCACTTCCAGGCTTGCTAGTCCATCAGTATTGAATGGCTGTTCTGTCCAGTTTGAATTCCTTTTCTCCGCAGTTGCATTCTTGGGCTACTCTTTATTTATGGCAGCTCTTCCCCATCCCCTAAATCTTGGTGCATTTTGGTAAAAGTTTGGAGTGAGATGATTTTGTCCATATGTTTGTATGTCTGCCCAAGAACTAGGAGCAGACACTCATATCGATGTGGACCTGCGGATGAATATATGGGTAAAGTTAATGTTCTAAAGATGAAGAGGCACTGGCTAAGTAAGAGAAATGAGTTCCTTTGGATTTGGTAAAACTTGTCTGGATGGTGGCGGTGGGGTTCTACTCTGTGTCAGAGCAGGAGTTGTTAACGCCAGAGCTCGCTCACTTGAAGTGTATCCCTGCTCTCACTCTTTTCATCCTGGTGTTATGTGCCGGAGTCCCACTTAGTTGGAGCTGCTAGTCATCCTGGAGAGCAATGGGAGATTGGGACAGAGTCCAAATGGTCCTCAGGTTTGCACGCACCTCTGAGCCATGCAGCACCCACACTGGGCCTGCACATTTCATGAAATAAAATTGTGGAAGGTTATTGATATTTTTGTGCTCTTGTATTTTCTGGATGCGTGTTTGCTTGAAGGGAGGGATGATGCTTCACGATACATAGATAACAGCCATAATCCAGTTGGTGACTCTCGTTTGTGAAACCCCTGATTAAACCAGGATGAGTAATTTTGGGGGCAATATGCAAGGAGCTACCCTGTCCCTCCTTGTACAGCAGTGGCTGGAAAGTTTCTTGGTGCAGTTCCACTCCTTATCCCCCACTGATTGGCCTTGGAGATTCCCTGGGTGCCATCTGACTGCTGTTGTGCAGGACATTCTGGCTATGGTGATGCCGGTAGTAAAGGAGGAGCAGGCACATCCCTCTCCAACACACTGTAAGGTGTTCGGTGGCGTGTTACACTCTGACAGTACCTTTACAACCTTTGCATTCATTGAAATGAGGCACAGAACTTCTACAAGTCTTTTACGTTAATAGAGGAATTTTAAAATTTCACCTTGTATAGCGAGCTGGGTCTGCCTCTGCAAGGTGGTGTGATCCAGACACCTTCCTCCTTTTGTACTTACAGGAGTGAAGAGCTTAGCATAGGTTAATTACACAGATTCACACAAAAGGTGGGCGAAATGAGGAGAAATTATACGGGGCAGCATTTTTTTAAAACAGCTGGATTTTGCTCTGTTGGAGTGGGTTGTGGTGTTTTGGAAGATAGGCACAGATGCGCATCTTTGTGCAAAAATCTAATGAATACCTGGCTTTGCATGGGTTAGAATAGGTCTTAGTATCAAGGACAGACAACATCCAGAGCGCCAACAGCCTAGACGTGAGCACCCAGCTAAGAGGACTGCACCTTTCTGCATCCATGTTTCAAAAAATATTTGTAAGTGAAAAAAAAATACTAATTTTTCCACGGGGCAATTTTGTTATGTTTTTACACACCTTTTGACATGTTACAGGCCAACAGGGGAACTTTTTTCAAAACTAGAAGTGATGGGCTTCTGGGGATGGGCTGCATTTTGTCTTCATTTTGCTTCCTCTGCTTTACGCCAAAGTTTTACAACTGTCCAGAACTGAACACAATTAACTCTCTTGGTGGCTGGTGATGTCCACGTCACTGAGGCTGGTTTTAATCTAGGCTTTAAGAGAGTTGTCCAAGAAGCTGAACCTTATTTCTAAATAGGTTCAACACCTTGATTAGTTCCTCAAAAAAACAGCTAAAACCAGCAACGGATTCACTGTCTCGCGGGAATGGGAGCCACCAGCTCCTGTGTGCGTGCTGTTGGAGTGAAGCCACAAATGTTGAGACTTCAATGCATGCTTGGTGCTATAGTGTAGCTCTTAAGCGCTTCTCTAAGGAAGTGGGGCTATTACACTGCAGGGTTGAAAATGTCCGACAATTGTTCCTCATGCTACTTGCCTCCAGCCCACCCCTGTCTCCCAGCTTCAGGTTGTATCAACTCTAAACCTATCAGCTGATTATGGTGGTCTGCCAGTATGTGAGTGAAGATGGTACTGCAGGCTTCAAATACATGAATACATTTAATTAAATCAAATAAGCATCAGCTATACTTCCTTAGGGTCAATTTACTAGGCAAGTCAAATTTCAGGAATCCAGATTTCATGCTTTTGGTGTATGCCAGGTAGAGGGAGTCTTGGCACTAGCACACTACTTTTGTGTATGCAAGGATTGATTATTTGCAGGTATGAGGGAGTTTTAAATTATGGAAGCTGCTGTACTACAGTGTGAAACTGTCCACTCCACGTGGGCATCCAGCAGTTCAGGTGAACACCACTCTTGTGCTGCAGGATGAGTCATTCTGTTGGCACCTCATTCTCATCTCCCACCCAGCCCCTCCTGAATAATGCAGGCAAATAACACACAAGACACTTCTTCTTCACACAGCAAGGACATTTGATCAATTTATGAAGCATAAAATATACAGTTTCTTATGTACAAAGTGGACCAGAGGTGAGGGGGTGAGGGGAAGATAAGGAACCAAAAATACAGTCAAGTTTGGAGTCTTCCAGCCATGAGCCCTGGGAAAAGGGGCAGCAGGAAAGAGGCCCATGCCACAGAAAACGCCACTGGCTGGAGGCCACCCCCTCCCTCTTAGAGGTTGATATTTATAATATATAGTATATATACACGGGAATCTCTGTACAGCAACAAACCCGACACAGGAAATGCAGTGCAGGGTAGGGACAAAGTGCATGCTGGGGGATGGAGTATAGGGTGGGAAGACCTGGCATGGGATATGAAAGAAGGGAGGAAGAAACCCAGGACACTGCAGGCTGGAAATAGGAGCTGCTACTGCATGGCTGAAACCACCACCTGCTTGCAGCTCCATGCTGGACTCCTGGGTTCTCTTCAAGAGCGGTGGAGTGTAACTAGTGGAGGGTAGGGAAAACAAGGCATGGTGCTTCCAATCTGGGCTGAGAATCAGTAAACCCACGGCTCTCCCTAAAACCCTTCACTAAGCAGTCCTCCTGTTACCCTCCTCCCTTCTGCAAACAATCCAAGAGGCCGGAAATCCAACCTCTCATGGAGCTTGGACTCTTTAGAGCAATTGATGAATAGGGTCCATGGTCATGTCTTGAGAGAATGACCAAAGGTACAAAGTGAAATCGAATACATCAGCCTTCCTCACCTTGCCTCTCGCCAAGGGTGATTGGTTACTACACCTGCAATCTCCCAGCAGCATGGCTGTTGGTCACTCTAGTGGGGAGATGGGAGTTGCAGTCCAAAACTCTGGAGAAGGCCAGAGTGAAGAAGGCTGGATTAAATCATTCAAGTTTCTGAGAGGCTCCAGCAAATACAAACCATGCCGCTTGCTATCTCAGGAAGAGAGAAACACAAGAGCATCTCGTCATCAGAGATGGTCACCTACTGCATATTGGCAAGTGCAATTATTACATCTCTGCCTCCAATTTGAATTAAGCGGAAACAGAATGTTTACAAATGGGTTTAAAACAAAAACAATTTAATCTGTCCAAAAGCTACCATGCCCTTAGAAATCTATGACCAGGCACTATTAAATCAGACATCATTTCCTTGTGTTCCAAAATTGCAAGACGATAGCAGCCTTAAGCCAATCTCATGTCTCCCGTGGCCCCAAATCCAAGCAGCAAAACTAGCAGCCCTGTCTCTAATTCTACTAGATGAGAGGGGTGGGTTGCAGGCTGAGGTAACAGTGTCAGGGAAGAAAGGGGGAGGGAGAAGAATAGGCCTGGATGGGCCCTATAGGCTTGGTCTGGGATAGAAGAAACTTGATCCCATCTTTTCCCTCCAAGAAACAAAGGGAATGGAAGGTTAAAGTGCATCTTAACTCCCAAGGAGAGGAGGGAGAGGGCTTCACTGCTTCCTCCCTCCTGCCAAGCAGAGACACACTGACAGGATGAAAAAACAATTCAGGTGACAGGAGATAATATCTGACTTTCTGCTCCTGCTTTCCTATACCCCCAAATCAGTGAAGAGGTGTGTTCATACAAGGCCAGGGATAAAGATATATCTATATGTGAGTCCCCTCCCCATTAAAAATGTTTTCAGTGCAAACCCCACAGCAGGGGTGGGGAGGGGAAAGGAGTAAGAATAGCCCTTTATGAATAAGAACTGAGAGGGCAAGACACCATCTTTCCTCCCAACCCCCATGTCCCAGATTTCTCAAACATTACTCATCATCTACTCTCTGCCCCCCTGCTCTTTCCTTCCTTTAATGTAAACAGCAGAAACTCACAAATTCTGTGCAAATTTTTTAAAAAAGGAGATCCTCCTCTCCTCCTCCAAAATGGTTGGGGGCACTGTAGGCCCCTCTCCCCACCTCACCTTGGTGGTTGTCTGAGGAGCAAGGCAAAGGGCCAGGGATCTTCATAAGAATACAAAGTGTCTCTCTAAGAGAGAAGTCCTTGACGGCCCTTGCAAACACAGGGGAAGCGGGGAAGAAAAGTACCAGAAGCATTCAGGAAAACCAATCACGGAGAGGCTCTGAAGGAGAAAGTGGCACAGGTGTCATTCTGTAGGGCAGTGTGTTTGTGTGTGCGTGTTTGTGTGTGTGCACACTGCACTGAGCTCCAATGCATGGAATCTGCCTGCAGACACCCTCACCTTGGCAATACCACTGCGACATTTGCCCTTTGGACAGGGCGACGCACCCAGGCAAAGGACACATCATTCCCACATCTGCAACCATCAAAGCCAGCCTACCTACTTGGCAAGAGCAAGAGGTTTTGTCACCCCTGAACTTCCACGCAGACCTGAGGCACAGGCTGATTCCTCACCCAACTCGTGGGGACTGCTAATGGCCAAAGAGGGGTAGGCAGAACTAACTTTAAACAGCTGGGAAGTGGGAGGTTGGAGGGATGGCATCACTTGCTATGGGGAGAGAAAGGGACACTGTTTAACTCTTCCTGTTCTTGCCATTTCCCTCTGAAGGTTCCTTACTCAAGGAAGCTTTCCCCTGTAACAAAGGAAGAGACCTAGGAAAAGAGTGTTTCTCTGTCTCCGTCGCTTCTACAAATCACATCCTGCCTCTCCTACTCTGTCAGTACACAAAATTCCCGGCTAAACAGTTTGGCTTTTGGTTTTCAACAGTTGTTGTCACATTGGTGCAGGAGATAGAGTTGCAAGAGGGAAAACCTGGAAGGGGTCCTGTGTCTTGAATGAATGAGTAGAAGAGGGAACTTCAGCAAGTGTTGCTTGTCATGTAACCAGGCAACACGCAACCACTGCTGAAATGCCCTCTTCTACACAACCATAAAGCCCCCTCCAATTTTCACTCTGGCAGTCCTAGCTGGATAACAAACACCAGGCTGAGCTAACCTCCACACGGCAAGATCTGGGGCTGCACCTCTGTCTTCAACCAGCAAAGGAACAGAAGGAAACCTGCTGCCTATGGACTCTTCCCCTTCAGAAGACGAAGGCCACTGGTTGTCCGGTATGACTACTTCCTAAGCTTCCAGGATGTCTTTTCCTGGTACCAAATCCCAAGTGTGAAACCGGCAGCATTTTCAGGCCACAAGTAATATTGCATCAACCGTATAAGCTCTAGCTCTCTCTTCAACATTCACCACGACCATTTTGTCATTTGAGGAAAAAACAAAACGGCTGGCAGAAACTGCAATTTGATACCGTAAAAGCTGCCTTGTATAAAAAAAGCAAAAGGCAGGGGGCTCTTTTTTGGCCATCCTTCCCTAAAAAAGCTCACTCTTTGGGCAGGTCTGCTAAATGTCCACCTGCCATAGAAGCTGGCAGGGGGACCAGAGCCGAAACCTTCTCTCTGACAGCTGGTTTTCTTCGAGGAAGGAGACTTTTGCGGGAAGAACATTTAGCAGTGCTATACCACCGCCATCTCCAATCCCACCTACGAACGGTGTTTCCACCTTCTGTGCCATTTGTCAGAAGCCGGAGTCCACAGAGGCTACAAAATTACACCCGAGGACTTCCTTCTGCAGCACGCTGAGATAAACGTTGGTGGGAAAATTCTGCGTGAGGGACGACGTCCCTAAGCCAGCACAACCAGAAAGCAGGGCACCTTCCTCCTCCGCCACACCTCATGCTTTTTAACACCCCTCTCTGCAAAAGGTATTGCACGGTCCACGGACACCCCTTTTCTAAACAAAAGGGGAGCAGCGGGGAGGGGCAGGAAGAGAGAAGAGGCAGAGCCCCCCTGCCGCAAAGCCCAGATGTGGAGCCGGTGCCACCCGCAGGCCCGAATGGTGTCGCGGTCCAGGCTTCTTCCTTCCCGAGGCACGGCGCCAAAGGAGGCCCTCTCTCAGTTCTGATCCTAGGAAAAAGAGGGACGAGGGGGTGTGGAGTGGGGAGGAGGGAGGGGAACGGCCATAAAGTCTAGACACCCTCCTGACCTCCCCCCTCTCCCCACCACCTCAGCCTGGACAGAGGAGGCCCCCAGCCCTGTTATTTATATATTTATATCTAGCCACCGCTCCCACGGCGGCGGCGGCGGCGGCGGCGGCGCTGGCCTCCCTCACACGACGGTGCTGATTCTGTTGACCTGCTTCGGTTTGGGATTGGGGGGCCCCTGAGCGGGCATGGCTTGAGGGCCCCCCTGGTGCATGGGGATGTGCTGGGGCAGGGGGGAGGTCGGCGCGGCCGGGGAGTGGGGGCTGAGGGGAGTGTGAGGCGAGGGGGGCGGGAGGGGCGGGTAGGAGGGGTGGGGGGGGATGGGGGAGTGCGGGGCGGGCATCGGGGGCTGGCCGTGGTGCTGCTGCTGGGGCGCGTGGCCGTGGTGCCCCGGGTAGGGCCCCACGCCGGGCGGCGGAGGGGGCCGCTGCAGGATCTGGGCGGGGTGGTGGCTGAAGATAAAGTGCTTCGGGGGCTGCTGCCTGTGCAGCGTGTGCTGCCCGCCGGCGCCGGCCTGGTGCAGCTGCTGCGGGTACGTGTGCGCCAGGGCGTGCTGCGGGGCCGGGCTGTAGAGGGGCAGCGGCGAGGTGGGCTGCCGCCCGTGCGGGAAGGGAGGGTGCTGGGCGGCGGCCAGCTGGTGGGCCCGCTTCTGCTGGCTGGGCCGGCCCAGCGTGTAGTGGTGGTGGGGCTGCGGGGTGGGGAAGGCCGGCGCGGCCTGCTTCTGCGGCGGGGCGGAGAGCGGCGGCTGCTGGGAGTGGTGGTAGCGCTGGACCTGGGGCGGCAGCGGGTTGGAGGGCAGGGCCAGCGGCGGCGGCGGCGGGGCCGGCTGCGGCGGCGGGGGCGGCTGCTGCGGGTAGGGCGGCGGCGGCGGCGGCGGCGGCTGGGAGGCGGGCCCGTGGCAGTACTGCGCGTGGAGGGCCTGCAGCTTGGACTGGCCGCCGTCGGGGAGGGGCGGGTGGCCGTGGTGGGCGTGGTGCTGCGGAAGGTGGTGGTGCGAGGAGGACGCCGAGGAGGAGGAGGCCGAGGCCTGGCTGGGCGGCGCCTGGAAGGGGCCCTTCCCGCGCTTGCTGCCGAAGAGGGAGCCCAGGAAGGACGACGAGTTAGAGGGGGGCCGCGGCTGGGGCTTGTACTCCTCGGGAGGGGGTGGAGGTGGCGCTCTCTGGTGGGGGCGCGGGCTGCTGATAATGGACCCCTGGAGCAACACGGAAGGAGCGAGGGGGGAGAGAGAGAGAGAGAAAGCAAGGAGAAAGGAGAGAAAGAGAGCAGAGCGAGAGGAGAAGAGAGACAGACAGAGATGGGGGGAGAGAGACACAGTGGGAGAGAGAAAGGGGGACGTATTAGACAGCTGGCGTCCATAATCACCTCGTGCCTGTCAGGTTAGGACTGCCCTCAGGTTGGCGCAGAGAAGGCCCCCCTCCCATTCCTGCCTGTCTGAAGGAGGGCGGGCCTTCGTTACAAGCCGGGTATTCTCAGAAATCGCTGGCCGGCCCTCCCACGCGTGGGAAAGGACTCCCGTGTCCTTCGAGCCTCTGAGTCCTCCTCTACTGGGGGGTAGAGGTATAGACACGAGAAAGTAAAAGGGGGAGAGAGAGGAAGAGAGGGAGGCTTAGAAAGAAGAAAACAACAATAGCAAGACTGCAAGGAGGCAAGGTGCATGGGTGGGGAAGGGGGAACCCGCCTGTGCCCCTCCACCCCAAATTCTGTCTCCTTTTACTCTTGCCCACTTACTTCAATTGTGCTGTCCAAGGATCCCACGCTGTTACGGCGGCCCCGCTTGCCTGCAACAGAGCAGGAGTTAGCGAGACCTGACCTCCCTCTGGCCTTCCCTTTCCAGCTGACATTCCCCACTTTCTATCAATAGGGGTGGTGGTGGAGAAGCCTCCCCATTCCCATAAAGCAGAGCAACAGAGCAGAGGCAGAGTTAGCAGAAGACGGAGAAAAAATAGAGTCTCGGCCCTGTTCCACTTCAGCCTGGTGCAGTGCAGGGATTACATGAAATACTCACTTGATGGAGGGCCTCTTTGGCTGCCCTTAAACTATTTGGGTCAGAGTGTCCAAGCATTCTGTTGACCCCCACCCATCCATAATACCTGCATCTTTCCTAAGACACAAAATATAGTCGCAGCTTCCCTCACCGACCCAGTGTCGGCTCTATAAAAATCAGAGAAATACACCTATCTCCCAACAGCAAGCAGCCCACCCCCACTCATGTCTGATGTCAGCCCCTGCATCCGAAATTCTGAGGTTCCATATTCTTTAGTCAAGTTCATAGAAGGGAATTAAATTATAGGGGAAAACATAATACACATCTTCAGCTTTCTTTAAGCCAGGGTTGTTTGTGTGTGCGCACAATAAATACAGCCTAGAGAGGGGCAAATCTCTAGAGTGAAACAAAAGCCAGGCAAAGGCACAGCAGAACTGTTTGTTTTTTTTTTAAAATCACATGGACTCCACTAAAATATTGAGATTCAAGAGATCAAGTGGCAAAGCTTTTCCTAGACTGCACTGTTCATCTTTTATGTGACTGTGGGTGTTTCACTTTTGAATGTTTCCTTCATACAAAATCGCCCTGCAGGTAGAAACCTAGTATGCCCAGGAGAAAGTTTTTGCCTAAACATCTCTTTTTCTATATGCAGGCATTTGTCTTCTCATTAGAAAACATTTGAAACAAGCAATTTTACACCTAATGCCTTAAGTGATACAGTCTAGAAAAACCTCTTATCAGATTCTGCCAAATGCATAAACTGGTCCTGATTGTGCAATTCTGAAAATGGAGCCCAGAATGGCCCTCTGATTATCATCTCTGCAAACAGATGCCTTCAGCACACCAAGGAGTGGGACTAGTGATGTAATCTACTATATTTCATCTTAGAGGCTGCCTGGCAGCACCTAAGGTGGTGCAAGAATCCCACAATCTATCACCAATTTCAGTTCTTGTGGAAGCTGGAGGCCTTCCTTTTAAGTTCTCCTCAGCATAAAGCGAGAAATTCTGTTTCCTTCCTGGTCTTCATCCCAGCCCCGAGCCTACCAGGCCCTCTCCTTCTGGGGCCATGGAAAGAACCCAGAGTCCTGACCCCCAGTCCCTCACCAGCGTCAGAGAGGTCGCGGAGGGAGCTGCTGAGAGCACTTCTCTTCAGCCCTTCTCCCACAGTGTAGGCGTCCTCCAGGCTGCTCCGAGTTAGTGTCCCATTCACGGCATCCTTGGGTCCAGAGGAGGGAGAGGCATTGGGGCGCATTACTCCTTTCTGCTTCTCTAACTCCGCTGTAAAGGGTGAGGGCACATGGGGACAGATAAGCACACAGTTAAGGATTTTGTCTTTCCTGCCCCTCGGCTCTGACTTACAAACAGGGCCTTACTTGTACTCTGTACCGGGGGGGAGCCCCAAAGCTATGTCTGGACATAACAAAAAACAAAACGAAACACCTACAAATGTATGCAGAATTTGATCTAAGATGTTAGAAGTACTGAGCTTTGTGTGGCAGAAATAGCCAGTCCTTTGAATGCTGTGGCCCTTATCAATGCTCCTAGCTTGTTTCTGCTCTTCACAATGCTCACTAACTTTCAAATATCTTCCCCACAGCAAGGAAGAGTAGAACCAACCACTCACATTCCACACGATATTTCTCCATCTCTTGTACTTCTGCAATGGACTCCCGCAGATCACTGGTGAAGCGCAACCGATCTTGCAGGCTGGGGGCATTGAAGATTATCAGGACTTTCCTTTCCCCACCAGGAACAGCTGAGAGCAGCTTAATCCCAAACTGGTAATCTGCGTGGAAGAGATTCAGAGGCTAGCTGGGTGTGGGCAATCAGAAAATATGTATGTTCTGTATGTATGTCTTTAATATCCTGTCTTTCCCACAGCATGGGATCAAAGGTGGCATACAACATTTTAAAAGCACAATATTGTTTTAAAAACCTCTTAATACAGAAGCTAAAACACAAACTAAATTTCTATATTAAAAATGCAGGTTAAAAAGAGCATTAAAAACAAGATTAAAAATCATAAAAATAAAAACACTATATTCCCCATTAAAAGCTCCATCTGCCGCAACAGACTAACACCAAAAGCTTTTATAAATAAAAATTGGTCAGGATGTTGGGTTTTCCTAGAAGGAAGGCACCACAGTGATTCTGACTACAGACCTGAGGGACAGGAGATGGCAGATGAGCCAGTTGCTGCATAAACTGGCCCAACACAGAAGCAAAGAGCGAGTGGACAAAAGGCTTTTGGTTCTGGGGACTGTGGGCACAGTACAAAAGGGGTCACTCTTTCAGGGCCCATGGATTTAAAATGGAGAGAACGGGGAAGATAATGATCTGGTATATTTTTTTTAAAAAACTTCAGGGCTGCAAACTTTGGCCCTTCAGATCTTTTGGCCTAAAACTCCCATGAATCCTATCCAGTACAACAATGGTAAGGAATTGCTGGAATTGTAGGCCAAACCATTTATAGAGGGTCAAAATCTCCCTGTTCCTGTTCTACTAGATGAACCCAGGGGTTTTGATGCAGGGATGGGTTAACAACTAGGCTGTTTATCCTCTGTGTAGCTGGTAGGGTCACTTACAAGAATTCTGAAAGAGCTGCAACTGCATCTCAACAAGAGGGAAGCTCTGGCGGAAACTGTAGGTCACAAGGATCTTCTTCTTCTGGAATATCTTTGTCACCTAAACATTGTGCATGTTTTTTAGAGGAGGATGAAAGAGAAAAAGATTAACAGAGAGAGAGAGTAAGGACAGGAAGTCAGATGCTATGTTATGATTCCTGGAGCTATCCAGAAGTACTGTCATCTGCATTAGCCAGAGCCCACTTCTCTGATAAGATGGTACAACCTGACCCACAAATTAAGATACTCATTGTTATACTATATTTAAAGAAATCACAGCAATAAGAAAGAAGAGGGCAGATTCAAACATGATACAAGCAGAATCTTTGGGTTTGACTGCTATGCTGTAATAGCAATATTTGTAGGAAGAAACTATGTGGACTGCTGTCATTCCTTCTCATGATTGGTATCACCAGCTCTAAGACAGGATAAGAAATTCTCAGTTAAAAGAATGATGCAATTTATTCCACCTCCATAATCCTGGACATTTTCCCAAGAGAAATGGAAGGGGTCACATGGAAGGAAAGAACTCTTCTACTTTGTATGAAACAGGCCCACAGAGATACCATTTCACTGTTTCTGATATCTGTTCAATATAATCTAGGAATCTTATTTTTTCCTCTGTGCTTTTAAATATTTGCATTTAAAAATACAGAGCAAACACTAATCAGTTATCATGGTACATAAGGTCCTCATATCTGAGTGACCACTATACAAGATTTCACTTACTTGGGCTAAAAATACATATTTTGAATTTAATAGAAATTAAATAGAAATTGAAGTAATAATGGGAAATACAATACAATATTACATGGAAAATGGAAGGGAATGGAAAATTCCAGCAAATGGCACCCTTCTCACTCTCAAGCCGTCTTGTGTTGTCCAAGTTGTCTTGCATTTCCTCCTTGTACACATGCGCTGTACACTAAGTCGCTTAGTAGGCCTCTAGGTTATATGAGCTAATCGCAATACAGCGCGCTTCTGTTCTTGTGGTTGTACAGTACAGTAAAGTGCTTGTCCTTATACAGCAGTAAAGTGCTTCTGCTTGAGTGCTTGTGTTGCTTGTAATGGCCCCTAAAGCACAAGAGTGGTGATACTGGAAATCCTGATAAGTCTTAAGAGAACCTGTAAAGTGCTTCTGTTAAGTGAGAAGGTGAAAGTTCTTCACTTAATAAGGAAAGAAAACAAAACTTGTACTGAGGCTGCTAAGATCTATGGTAAGAATGAAACCTCCATCTGTGAAATTCTGAAGAAGGAAAAAAGAAATCCATGCGAGTTTTGCTGTCATACCTCCAACTGCAAAGGTTACCTCCACAGCGTGTGAAAACTGCTTAATAAAAATGGAGAGAGTTTTAAACTGGTTGCTGGAAGACATGAACAGAAAATGACTTCCCATTAACATCAATGTGTTGTGCCATGAAGCACTGAGGACATATGATGACTTCAGCAGGGTATTCCCTCAAATGAGTGCCACCAACCTCTTTGTTCCAAGTAGGGGATGGCTGCACAGATTTAGGAACAGTTTGAACTTAAAAATATAAAACTGAGTGGAGAGGCTGCATCTGCCGCCGAAGCAGCTGCTTCCACATTTCCAGATCCATTTAAGAAGCTGACTGAAGAAAAAGGCTACGGTCCAAAGTAGGTGTTCAACTGTGATGAAACCGTGCTCTTCTAGGGAACAAAATATCCACTAGAACTTACATTCATAAAACTGCAAAGACCGCAGCAGGGCATAAAGCACAGAAGGACAGATTAAGTCTGGTCCTATGTGTCAACTCTGCAGGGCATTTAATAAAGCCAGGCATAGTGTACAAATAACTGACACACTCCTAAAAACAAAAACAAACTTTGCCCATGCTTTGGCAGCACAATAAAAAAGCATGGGTGACAGCGATCTTGTTTACAGAATGGTTTCACCAATGTATCATCCTGGGAGTGAAAAAAAAATATTTTCAGCAGGAAGATTTGGAATTTAAAGTACCATTAACAGTGGACAATGCACTTGGCCATCCTGAAACTGTTTGCTATGAAAATGGAAATGTTGGTGTTGTTTTCTTACCTCCCAATACATCATCACTGATTTGTTTTCTTAAGGCCACATACATCCAACTGGTATTTGATCATATTCTAGCAGCAGTTGATGCAAAGCATAATGTGGAATAATGCAGTGCTGAAAATCCTTTACTGTTGCTGATGCAATAACCTTAACCAAAGCTGCAGTGAATGAATTAAAATCAGAAACTGTAAAAGTCTACTGGAAAAACTAGTGGAGTGACATTGTGGATGATTTTCAAACCCTCCTGAGGATCGATGGAGAAGTTAGGGGGATCATTCACACAACAACTTGGTGGAGAAGGATTTGCTGATCTGCTGGATGAGGGAGTGGAGGAGCTTACTGAAAGCCATGAAGAAGTATTAACCAATATGTAATTGGAGGAACTTGTTAAGATGTCTGAAGAGGAAGAAGAAGAAACGGAAGCAGAACTGGCTTATGTGGTCATAAGAGAAATTTACCAAAGTGTTTCAAATTGCATAGACATTAAAGGACAAAATTATGGAATATGTTCCTTGGATGGAATGCAGCATTAAAGTCACCAATATGATCACAACCTCTGCAGCAAGACTTTGAAGAGTTAACAAGAGACAACAATTTCTGATAGCAATGTTCTTCAAAGAGATTCCAGCAAAAAAACCTTCAGAGGATCCGCAAGCACCAACATTTCACCTCCTGACAGCGACATCATCCTGGTTTTGGTATCCACGCTAAGTCTGGGAACATATCTCTCGCAGGTAAAGGGGACCCTACTGTATTCTCAATCAATCAAATGTCTTTCTAACCAGCATTAATTTTTCACAGGTTCATTCATATACTTTCATTCTCCATCTTCCCCAGGGTCCTTTTCTTCATTTCTTCAAAGCATTTTAATTAAGCCAGTTTCATGAATCACAATCGCACTCCAGCACTGAGACACACCTCTCCTTCTCTGCATGAAAATGGCCACGCAGCGTCAACATCCATTATTGGAGAGAAAACCAAGTGGCAGTAGGCATGTAAGTAGGCAGGCAACAGGGCACTGCTGGACAGAAATAACTCCTCACAAGGAATGTTGTGAGTTTTCGCTAGCAGTGTCTGACTTCCCTCCTCACCTGGGCTGGTCAAAACTGGAACAAGGTAAGGCAGCCAGATGTGCTCAAAAACCCAGGCTCTCTCCCAACTCCCCTCAACACCCAGGGGCCCAGGTGCTCCCACTCCCTCTCCTTACCACTAAGAGGTCATTGAAGAGGAAGACTTCCCTCTGGTGCAGCCCAAGCCTCTGGGGCCGGTTGGGGTCAGGCACCTCATATAGCTGGCAGCAACAAACAAGACGCCTGTGGGGCAAGGAGAGGACCTGGGAGGGGTAGATCAGAAGAACATGTTTGGAGCTGAAGGTAAGAAGATGGGCGGAGGGGAGCCCCAACTACACCACCACCGCTCTCCTCCAAAGGCTTCTCTTGACTCACCGGCTTTTTACCCACAATCATGCGCTCAACCGCTTGGACCTGAGACACGTGGTCATCGTTGGTGCGGAGCTCCCGGCTCTGAATCCGTTGGTAAATCCCTACCAGCAGATCACGAGGAATATCTTCACCATTATCCACTCCTGGTGGAGAAGAAATCAAAGACGTTGGGGATGGAAGGTCAGCAGTGAATGCCTGAGCCACATTTAGTCTGTTTTAGAAAGCAGTAATGGATTTCAGCATGGATTTAACACTGTGGAACAGGCAAGGTGTCACACCAGATGCTGCATAAAGCATAACTCCTTAGCAAGCACACTGAATAGAAGGGAATTGTGGGAGTTCCTGCCTGGCAGTATCTGGAGGCCTACACATTCCTCATTTCTGACCATACACAGAGGTGTGTCTAGAGTGGGGCAACTGGGATGCGTGCCCTGGGTGCCAATGCCAGGAGGGCACAAAAAAAGCCAAACTCCTCACCCTCCCACCCAGGCCTGGCCTGCTGCTGCCCCCACGGCTGCTGGGGTACTTCCTGGCCCGCTGTGGGGGGAGCGGCGGTGGCAGCAGCACTTAGGGGCGCAACTTCCATACTTGCCCTAGTCACTTTTGAGCCTAGATACGCCACTGACCATATGTTCTTTGTAATGCTTTATATAGATTTTGTTTTTAGCCCTCACAACAGTCCTGTAAGGTTGGCTGATGTTGTTATTCTCTGTTTTAAAGACTGGGATCTGAAGGCATGAAAACAATGGCTGCCCTAATGCTTCCTAGTAAGTAAGTGGCTGAGTTGAAATTCAAAGCTGGAATCTGGACTGTGTGAAGATTTTCACTGATATTCTGGGTCAAATATACCTCAATTGAAAAAGTGTCCAGCAGTGGCTCTTTTTTTTCTTAGATGTGTTACAGCGTATTAATTTTGTATCAGAAAAGTCTTTGACATTTGCAGATGCTTATGTACTTTTAAATTATCTTTCTGCAACTTGGAACTCAACTGATGGTCAGTATGACTGGATCATCCTTGCCCTTTTTGTAGCAAAAAGACTCATGTTGCAAGGCTGCAAAGGCAAATATACTTGCCATCCATTGTCTGGCAGGCAGAGGATCTTACTGCTTTATCAAAACACACACGTGTATATTACAGACACCAGCTTTGATCAGATTGAATGTCTGGGTATATATGCCCAGCTTATTAATATATATTCTCTTCCTATGAATATATCCCATGTATTCCCTTCACCCTCTTTTACTTTTCTCTCTCTTTGTCCTCCTCATTTTTGTACTTGCAATAAAAACCTTAATTGAGGACAATTAAAAAACCTTCAGCAAAAGGGTGCCATTCACTGTGTGTTGCCCAGAAAAACACTGTACCTGCCTAGTAAGTCCAGCATACTTTGTCAGCTCTGCATTCCATAGGAGCTTATAGAAAGCTCACATTTGTTAGTACAGGCTGATCTTCAGCTTGGTATACTGTGGCTGTGGAGCTAATTGAGCTGCCATTGGAGCCAATCTGTAATTTTTGATTCTTACTTTGTATCTTTTATTTAGTAAGCATCATTCTAGTTTAGCTAAGGGCAGCTGGAACACTGACATGTCAACCCCGAACTGCTGCAAATCTTACTCAGCCATTTTTCAGTGAATATTGCCCATTAATTTCCCAACAGTGCATGAGATCCTACATCCTCTCCATGTGGTGCAAATATCTGCTAGTGGAGTTATGCTATGCAGTCCCTATACTGAACACCATTTCAGCAGCTGTCACCTTACTGCAACGCACAGAGGCAATACACAATGTGCAGTGAGCACTGACACATTACTCTAGGTGTGTCTGCAATGGTTTCATAGGCAGAACTCCACAATCAATTGGATACATCTGCTCCTCATTGACCAAAAAAGTCATATACACCTGTGTATGTTATCAACAGGATGTTGGTCGTTAATTTTAAGTCTACCATAAAGACTGAAAGTATGGTTCCCCAGTCTTACATAGGATCCCATGTGTACCCTGCTGAGAGCCACTACCATCTGGGAATACCTGGCAGCACACCAACAATCTTCTGTAGGCCCAGAGGATTTTCACAAGCCTGATGCATTACAGTACTGGCCAACCAATCAAGAGGTCAGCTGGAAGAGTCTGTGGGTGGTTTCCTTAGGGTGGACATGATCAGGGAAGTTCCCTCAGGGCCACCTGAGCGACTTAAAAATTTCACGCTCCCCAGTGCAGAGCCCAGATTTGGGTTTCAGCTGTTTTCCTGAGTTCCTCTGGTTTTGTTCTGTAGGCAGTATATTGATTTATTGAGTTAGGGGGTTTATAGTATCTGTTTACGTATGGCTAATTGCTTCTTGTTACACTTCTGGGTGGTTTGGGTATGGGTGGGGAGACTGGGCATGTATGCCTCTTATCCCCTTTACAGGGCTCCCTTAAAGTGAGGCAATCAGGGATGTGCCCAGCTCCAGACTTGTTTCACTTCCAGGTAACAGGAAACAACATAATGGCTTACATGCCCAGGTGGGATCCCTCTTTCTGTCGTCCCACACACCCCACTCCTCCCAAGGGCTGGGTCTTCACCAGCCCACAAATGGATCTGCCAATGCCTGAATTTCCAGCCCTATGCTTGGACAAACCTCTCAAGCTATAAGCAGTAATGCTCTCTGCGCTCTTTCATCGCCCTGCACTCTGCTCACCACTTGGCACTAGGGCCACAAAGATGCTAGGTTGTTGTTTTCGATGAAATAAGAAGCTGAAAAGTGCATGCACTACATTTAAGCTTTTTCTGAGCTCTCACAAAATTGCACATCCTCTGTCTCCTGACAGATATCAAGGGCAGCCAATGCAAAGAGACAGTGGCAGCCAAGTTCCTTTAAGCTCCAAAGGCTTTAGAAAAGAGAAGATTCTAGCTCACCTCGCAAATTCTTGATGAAATCATCTAGTTTCATCTTCCTCTCTGCCTTGACACTAGGGCTGTACATGTCGGTGTTCAGGAGGATGATGGCAAAAGCCAAGATGAAAATGGTGTCTGGGTTCCGGAACTGGCGCACCAAGGGGGCATTGCATACACAGTAACGCTGGCTGGAACAAATGCAGTAGAAGTCAAGTTGAAGAGAAAGTGATTGTTAGCACAAAGAAACCTCTGAAGATGCTTTACCTCTCAGCTCTGAACTAAATGGCACATATGATGCAATGGTTACTAACCCTTCTAACCCTTCTTATTAATATAGCTTAAGCAGAATTTATCAGTGGATTGTAGTCCTGGTTCATATCTTTCCATCTTTGTGCCATTTTTTATTCAACCCAATCCTTTATCTATGAAGGTTGCAGAGAAGGTAACAGTTTAGGCTCACTTGTAATAAGGTCACTTTACCACTTTAGTTTCCTATGAAAAACATCCTTTGAAAGACATCCTCACATAGCAGGAGCTGGTACTTACCACACAGTGGAATACTACCAAAAGCTGCATTTCACCCTAATGGGGCAGTCATTCCATCTTGCCATGAAACAGGACTTTTCGATGACACGGGAAAGTGAAATAGCCCACTTACCCTAGGATGATATTAGCTAGCATCCCCCCAACAAAAAAAGAGCTGGGCTTAGAAGAGCCGGAAATAAAGTGAATTTATCAAACCATTTTCTCTTTTCTAAATTAAAAAAAAAAAACAGTTTAACTTAAAGAATTCATAGTGAGTCGGGAAATTCTACAGTTTTCTTTCATAAATATTTATGAAAATTCCACATCTCATCATGGATATTTTCATGTTCCATCTTCCATGGTGGAATGCAGAATAGTCATAAACATTCACTTTGCTGATACCTCTCAAACAGAATCATCTTTCTAGCTATGTAAACAGCCAGCTAATTAGTCTATAGACACATTCATTACCTAAAGCTTAAGCTGATTAATTGGCAGAATTCAGTTTTATGGAGCAAAACTTGAAAATTAAGGACAAGCTTGCTCTTTTGAGAAGGTTTAGGTTCTGCTGTTTTAAATAGGGACGCAAAAAAGAACCTTAAAAAAAACACTGCTTATAACAGTGAAGAAATCATGTGTGTATTAAACTGCAAGTTATATCACACGCCCCTGAACATCTCATGAATGTGCTTATAACTTTTTAGATATTAAATATTTTGACCATATGATAATGCATTTCAATGTAATCAGATAATTCACAGACTAATCCATTTAGAGAGAACATGATCAATCTATAAAAGTCCTCTTGAGAAGCCCTAATCAATATGCACGGTCAACAGGATTGCTTAAACAGCATCACAGTGAACTAGTTCTGTATGCTGAGGGTTCACAATGGTTTAACTTTCAAATCTATCAAGAGAAAGACACCTTTCTCTTGAGGCAGACAGAGAAGACACAGAGACATAAATGTCTGAAATATCCATGGCAACATTGATTCAGATCCTTGCTTCTATCAATGCTTTCTAAAGATTTACATGTTGCATGTAACTTTATATCTGTCAGAGTGGAGAGGCCATCTGTAATATGGATTTCTACTCCACTTCCCTTCCGATAACATGCATCTTATCCTGAGAGACAAAGACAGAGGTCATTTCCACCCTAGCCTGTTATAGTGCTATTATTCCACTTTCAACATCCTATGGAATCCTAGGGTTTGCAGTTTAGGGAGGTGCCTCAAAGGCCCCTCCCTAAAGTGCAAAGCCCAAGATTCCATAGGATGTTGAAAGTTGAATAATACTATAACAGTATAGTGCAGAAATGTCCAGAGAGAGGAGTGCAGAGATGCCTTTGAACAAGCTTCTTTTCTTCCTTACGCAGCAAGGCTAAAGACCAGGCAGGATGCTTGCCCTGCACTTGTCTTTGGGCATCCGGTTTTAAATCCAAAGGAAAACCAAACACAAACAGAAAGAAAACTTGTACTGTCACTGTCAGGCTCTGGAAAATACTTTTAAAAAATGATTAAAGAGATTGTGTGCTTCTTTACTCTATTTGCAGTGTTTCTTTACTCTGTTTGCTAGGATGCCAGGCATATTTATTTTGTGGGTGGATCCTGTCTAAATTAATCATTCACCCAGAACACAAAAAATAAAACAGAAACCCCTAATTAGGTTCCTCTGTCAGGGAGAGCTTACATGTGGAAATCCTAAAATATTCCTCAGAAGTTATTTACAAAGAAAGGTGACACAGTTTTTGCAAGGCTGATCTCCATTTAAAAGGAAAGGAAGCATCCCTCCCATCCTCAATAAACATAATAGCTCCAGGCCTCCCAAGACTTCTTTTGGTGCCAAACACTGACAGGCATTACTATCATAAGATAAGCTTTATGGATGGTAAATGATGCAGCAGATGGTACACATCAGAGAAGCATGGATTCCAGCATCCTCTCACAACACATGATAGACTTTGTCCCCCCAACATATTCTACCCAGATTTATCCCTCGGCTGACAATCATATCAAATCCTCATCGCTGGACATATAGGGATCCTTGGTCTGGGCAAGGTCGATGGAAGATGATCTCCCAAGAATTGTATAGTGCCATGGCAAACAAAGAAAATCAAAATGCACAAATGTGATTCATCTCCCCCAAAAGCTATAAAAACTGTGCAAGCAGGTTAGCAACAGAAGAAAATCCATTCTAACATCCCTTCTCAGCCTTCGTATCTTTTCCCAGCCTCAAACAGCAAAATAAATGCAAACCATATCCAACACGGTCATGAATACAACGTAACTCCTTTGTGCCACTGGACAGCTGTCAGTATTTGGCTATGATGCTAACAAGGACTTCAAAACCCATCCTCCCAACAGCAGAGTCCCAGCTCACTACAGCATCTTTATGTCAGCTTATTCTGCATAAAGAAACAACTATGCATATAAGAAATTTCTTTCCTTCCTTTATTCCTTTGATCTTGAACAACTGAATCTTGCTTCTCCTACTTCAAAATACAACTTCCTTCCCCTTCCAGAACCCTTTGAAGCAGCTTTGAAAACAATCTGAGCCTATAATCTATCTTAGCAAAATAAATTCCATAAATTAAAGAGTGGCTTATTAGGAATCATTTTCTTTGGGCAGCCCTGAGTTCTGTTTTCCCCATCAAATGAATGACCTTTTTAGAGCTCACTGCAGTCTTGTTTTGGGTTATTGCCATCCTGAATGACATTCTGCTGCCATTTCACAAATGTGTCCACCCCTTTGCTGTTGTCGGGCCTGTCTGCTTAAAATCTGGATTTCCCACAATCACATAAGGAGTGGGATGAAGGACCCCAATTTTAACAGCAAAAGGGGCATGCGGAGTGGGGATAAGCCCTCATCCCACTCCTGCGGCTCATCTCTTGCTTCTCAGCTAGAAGTGTAAAAGTTCAGGCAGGACCACCCCAAAACATTTTGCTGCCTGAGGTAATGGCACCTGCTTCCCCATTCCACATATGGAATCAAAAGGGAGGGGCAGCTGAAGCTTACTTTAAGACTGGTGATGGCATGGCTTCCTCTAGCACAGCAGAGAGCAACCGGCCCGGAGGAGATCCAGAGAGGGCCTGTGGCACAGAAGAGAGTGGGCCTAGGGACTCAGGAGGAACAGGGGCTGGGTTATAAGGCTGCACTCTTGCGCCTGTCTTATGGAGCAGTTGCCTCATTCTGCCTAATGGAAGGGCCAGTCTTGGCCTGGAGCAATAGATGAGAAGGTAACAGGGGCATAAGCCAGTGGAGAGAAGTCCAGCTTCTACCATCTGCACATCCTTTTTCTTCCTAAGATCAGTCACTCTTTCTACCGTTTTGTGTGTTAGAGGAAAGCACAATATCAGGGAGAGGGCAAGATGATCTGGAGCCGGGACTCTCAAGTTCCACCAAACCAGCCCGAATTTTCTGGTTACCTACATCTAGTCAGTGGTTAAAACCATCCAAGAAAGTTAGACTGTCACCATTCCATGAACATCTGCTCAATCTGAGCAAGACTGTATGAAGCAAGGGGGAAAAAACCCAACTTACTTCTCTGGAGCCTTAGGCCATTTCCTCACTAGACAGTTATAGTGCTATGATTCCACTTTCAACATCCTATGGAATCCTGGGGTTTGCAGTTTCGGGAGGGGCCGGCCGGCCCCTCCCGAAACTGCAAACCCCAGGATTCCATAGGATGTTGAAAGCAGAATCATAGCGCTATAACACTCTAGTGCGGAAATAGCCTTAGATAAATAACCAGAAATCATGACCAGGACTGGATTTAGAATGAAGGCAAACCTCTCAGAATAAATGCACTTAACTCCAAATTGAGCAGATTGATTTATTTATATGGGGGGGGGGGCAGGATAGCTATTTACAAAGCAAGAAAGTCTTAGAGAAATGTGATGCAACATGCAGAAAAGAATAACAAATACAGCTAGTTAGCTGCACGTATCAAAATATCAGGCTTGATCTCAGACCACAGGAACAAGGCCTCCACAGAGGGCTGGATTCTAGACATCCAGGCAGCTGCAGTGGCAATCCCACAGCCTTATGGCAACATCTGTGAAGATGTTGTGTGGCAAAGAACATGGGATTGCTTTTGTGTGTGTGAGTGTGTATGTGGGTGCGCATGCATGGGGAGGCTTTTTTATGCCTCTTTTCCTCAGCAACTTTACGGGACCTGATTAACCAATTAGGAAGCCAGAAACCTTGAACCTTCGGTGGTTTAACACTCAGGCAAGCCAATATTACTTGCCCTTGAGAAATCTCAGGCTGACCTCGACCAGGTCAAAACACTGCCTCTTCCTGACAGTCGAGAGAAACTGAACAGTTTGGCTACAAAGTTAATGAAAATAATAATGATGGAAACAAAAGATGCTTTAACCCTGAAAGAGTTAAATAAATTATTAAATAAATACTTTAAATGACACAAATTCATAAAAAAAGATTTTTGTAATATATTGGTTTAGACGTATTTCTCTGCTGTCATGTGTTGTTTAAGCCTGATTTTTGTTGGCAGCCAACTGTCAAAATTGTGCTGTTATGCAAAATCCTTCACTTGAAGCACGAGAACTGGAACTTGAGAGGGACCCTGGTACCTTTTCAGCCAACTCTTTGGTCAAAACCCAGTTCTCCACAAGTCAACTCACACATTATGCTGAAGGCACATAACGCTAAAAGCAAACTCTACACTATTTTTAAGCTCAGTTTACAAAAAATATACTACTCCTGCACAATCATCTGTAGTTTTTTGTCCCTCTTCCTTACAGTACATCTTTATGCTCACACATACCCACTTGTACTAAGGGGGAAGGGTACCGAAAAACAAGAAAAAGAGAGACAAAGTAAATGTGACTGGGATCTAAATATTATTCCAGACATTAAACTGCTCGAGACTCTCCTCAGAGAATTAAAGCACTTGCTCATTCCTTCTCTCTCCACTTTCAGTCATTTCTTATTCATAGAACTCCATGTGACTTCTGCAAACCAAAGGCAAGCCCCAAGCTGAAGGGGGAGAGGCAGCCTCACCCTTTTTCCTCAGAAGGAAGGTTGTCTAGCTCATTTGAGCTGGTGGAAAATGCCTTTCCTTCTGCCAAGTGATGATCGCCATGCAACTGCTATCAGTTAAAGCATTACCACAAACTGCAATCTTATATGTGGGGTTAAAGGAGTAGAATGGAAACCCTCCCAACCTCAACTGTAATGCTGGCTCCCTGCTAACCATGATTTGCAAATGAGTCAGTTTCAGGAATGAACATGCTCTTTTTCGTCTTCTTTGTGTCTCTGTCAAAAGTTTCACCCTCCTTTATCTTGTTTATCTAAACTTTGACATTTTTGACAAAATCCAGTACAAAATTGCCTGGGAATAAGTTCCACTGAAATCAAGGGGGATGACCTCTAAGTAGACATATATCGCACAACGTTATATCTGCAATAGTTCTTGCCTCGATTAATGTTAACCGGTGGTTTCCAACTCCATTCAAGGGGGTATTCTTGGTAAGTGTTAAGCTTGGTTAACATTTATGAAGGCATAACACTAAACTATTGTTTGTTTCAAATTTTATTATATAGGAACAACACAACACAACACACACACACACGCACACACACACACCAGCTATAGGCCTGAGGAAAGTTTCCAGAACCTGAGAGGGGCCTTGAGGTAGGCATGTGGTGAAGTCTATCCATAAATACAAATTATATATTGGTGCCATGCATTCACTGTGCCTCAGTTTAAGGCAACTGGTGGAAAGTCAAGCTAGCTTTTGTGGGCAAGGACTTCTGATGTGATAAATATCCCATCAGGACAGACTATGCCACATAAAACTGATTCACAAGGTCTAGCTGTTGAGGATCTTGAACAGGGCAGGCCATTCTAGCTGGTCAAACACATCTAGATGAGTTGCTCTAAGGGACAATTCACCTAGAATACTGTGTCTAGTTCTGAGCACCACAATTTAAGAAGATTATTGATAAGCTGGAAAATTACAGAGGACTATGACCAAAATTGTAAAAGGTCTGGAAACCATGACCTATGAGTACTGGCTTAGGGAGCTGGGTATGTTTAGCCTGGAGAAGAGAAGGTTAAGAGGGGACATGATTGCCATGTCATATTGAAGATGGAGCTTGTTTTCTGCTGCCCCAGAGAGTAGGACATGGAGCAAGGGATTCAAACTACAGGAAAAAAGATTCCACCTAAACATTAGGGAGAACTTTCTAACCGTAAGATTATCTGACAGTGGAATACACTGCCTTGGAGTGTGGTGGAATCTCCCTCTTTGGAGGTTTTTAAACAGAGGCTGGATGGCCATCTGTTGGGAGTGCACTGACTGTGTATTCTTGCATGGGAGGGCATTGCATTGGATGGCCCTTGTGATCTCTTCCAACTTTATGATTCTATGATTCTACAATGTTTAAAACTCTTCATACAGCACCAGTCATCTGCCAGTTAGACATGAAGCCAATTCCCCCCTCGGTATGGATATAATAATGACCTACTTCAGAGATGTGGCAGGGTGAATAGTTTAGTATCATGGTAGAGTAAAGTAAAGAGTTGACAGGATAGCTGGCCTCACTGGGCTCCAGGATTCTAAGTCTCCCTTCACAACGCCATTAAACAGAGGCTTTACAAGGCGAGGCATAACTTCTGTGTTAAAGTATTTATAGAAATCCCCCATAAAGCCATCAAATGCCTAGGGATATGCTTATTTTTAAATATTTGATGGCTTCTGTGATTTCTTTCCCAGTTACTGGCTGGTTCAGGCTATTTCTGTGCATCGAGGTAGTCAGCCAAATACCGAGAGATACTAAGAAGCATCAAGTCAGGAAGTCTTGACTTCTCCATTTGATGAAGGTTTGTTGTTTTTAATGGCAGTAATAACCATCTTGGAACATTTCTCTTTCAACACTCCACTGAGCACCCCAAACCCCCTTGTGGCCAAAATCTCAGCAAGCCTTTGCCTACCTCTGAAGCTGAGAGAGTGTTATTTGCCCAAGGTCACCCGGTAGCTTTCCATGGCTGAGCAAGGATTTGAACTGTGGTCTCCAGGGTCATGGTCCTACATTTAAAACATTATTCTGGCCATGTGAAATGTATGTAAGAGGTGAACTGTCACTCTTGGAAGCTTCCAGAAGAGCCTCTTCACCCCTTTTTGGCCAGGTAAAGGAAGTTCCAGAGATTTTGGAGGGGCAAAAAGAGCCTTACAGCTCACATGCAATCCAGAGCCACACTTTGCTGATTCTTGTGACAAGGCTTCCCATCTGCCCTTTTCATGGATAGTTTGGCATAAACCATTTTGTTTTCATTTTTTTTAAAAGACATATGAGATTTCTGATTCAAAGAGAGAAAAAATGACATGAGGAACAAGGTGCAGTAATGTGTGTGATCCCATGTTCCCAGAGTCTTTCAAACCTGTTTTGTTGTGTTTGCTGAGTGTAATCTGGTTAAATCCTTAGCTGTGTGTGCTGCACCCAAGCGCCTATCTGGGTTCTGCTTCCTTTATTTTTATTCTGTTAACCCTGAAATGATCTAAAACAGTGATTTGCAAACTGTGGCCCTCCAGATGGAGGGGACTTCTGCTCCCATGATTCCTGAGCATTGGCCATATTGAATAAGAATTCTGGGATTTAGAGTCCAAAACATCTGGAGTTAGAAGCTTGCCAGAATGATAATCCTTTCCCTTAGGACCCTCTGATTCTATTAGAGTATGTATTTTTTTTAAAGAACATACCGATGCACACATATTTTACTGATGTTTTTGCATGCTTTTTAATCTGTACTGGTTTTAATAATTCATAAGCTCCTCTGAGTCCCATTATTGGGAAAAAGGTGTGGTGAATGAATGTACACACACACACACACACACAATCAATCAATCAATCAATAATATAGACTGCCAAAAATGCTACCTAAAATGAGGGTGGAGCGACAAGTCCCAAAATGGCCAGAAATCCACTTGTTTTTGCAAAAGTTTTTTTAAAAACTTTAAAGGTAGTGGGGAGCCTTGTGAGCTGCTTCAAAGGGAAATTGCTGCTTGTGGAGCCCTCCAGAAAAGTCAACTTGACAATTTCTATAAGGAAAAATAGCAAGGTCTGGGGCATTCTGGAGCAGGCCTGCCCATACAGCACAAGAGAGCTGCATTCGCCCCCTGCCCTTTGCCCACCCCTCTACTAGAGTTTGGAGCATTCAGTGGACTAAACCTAGCCTGGGGTGTAAAAAGAGCCAAGTGTTATATGTTATGATGCTACAACTTGCCTTACAGAAATTGAGCAATTACTCATCTTCTTGAAATAGTGGTTAGATATGACAATAGCAAGATTGGGCTTTCAGTGTGCCCCTTGCACTGTACTGATTTCCCAATGTAATACTGACAGATTCATGGCAGTGACTCCCTTACTGTAGACCTACGTCAGGCATAAGCCTGTAATCACATTTACAACCGTGCTTCTCTTCACTGCAGAGCCCAGCCTATTAATATTCACTGAGACAATGTTTACCTTATCCAGGCTAATAGGGTGTGAAATGCTTCAGTGTTAAGTGTGCAACTCCTACTTGTTGCTACAGACTTATCACTAACTGGAGAGTTAACTTACTCAAGATTACAGATGTATAACTTGTACATCATTTCTGCACTTCTCAACAGCAACAGTTCAGCCAACAATAGCACGACGATTTGAACTAATATCCATGCCCAGAACAAGAAGCTTCCAGAACAAACTCCTCCCAGAAGTCTTTAATGGGAATGAGGGAGGATTTGACTCGGTTGTAACCAAGATCTTTTTCTGCTTCACTGTTTTAGTGCAGTGTATTGGTAGAAAGAATCTGAAGCTAGAGGCAGGGGAGGCACATAACAGTCTTTTCTGTTGCACTGAAAGCAGGTCAAAATGACTGCACTGAGGGATAATAAGTTTGTTTTTTTAAAAAATATTGCTATTAAACACAAAATTTAGACACATAAAGTAACACACAAAGGAATAAAATAAACACAAAAACAAGGAAAAAAAAACAGGACACAAAACAACTACCTAAACTAAACAACGCAAAAAACTGCCTACAGATAGAAAAAAAAAGACTAAATTAAAATAGGGCTAGAAGGATAGACACATTATTTCCAGCCCCTTAGTGGATGCTTATAAGATAAAATACTAAGTTGACTTCTTCAGTTTTATATAACTAAGATGTTCTCCTACTTATTGGCAAAAACTAGTAATATTCAAAGCCCCAAACTGAAGTTTCCCCTCAATACTCTCTCAAATATACAATAATCATATCCCAATCTTTCTTAATATTACGCAATGATTCTTCTTTAATCAAAATGGTCAATTTGTCCATTTCTGCCAGGTCATACAATTTCATAATCCAGTTCCATCAATCTGCATTTTATTTAAATAATGCTATTGGAGGCCGTTTCTCTCATTCGTCTTCTCAGAAAATAGACATTCACATCTCTAGGCAAGGTTTCTCTGTCATGCCACTCAGGAATCTAATCTGTACACTTTATCCACTTCCCAACAAAGGTCTTCTCTCTGCCTTTCCAAAAGATCAGCCATTCTTGCACATACATCTTCATTTTGCATCTTCGCTGTTTCTCTGAATCTGAGGCATCTCTCCTTTTCCTTTAGGTTAAGTAATGCCATTGATTCTAAGCTGTGTTCTTTGTCCACAGATAATTTCTCAGTATCTTATCTTCTAGTAGTTCCTTTTTTCACGTTCATCAGTTTGCTCTCTGTTGTTATCTGAGCCAAAGACTGTCTTATACCCTTAAGTTCAATGTTAAGTTCAGCCTTCAGATCTTATTTAAAACCTTGTCTCATTTGATTCATATCTACTCTCAACTGACTCACATCAGCTCTCATTTGTTTAATCTCTATCAAAATAATTTGATTTGAATCAGTATCCTTAGGTTGTTCAACTGATCCTCTTCTTGAACTTTGCACACTTCTTGCTTGCGTCTGCTTAAGTCTCAGCCCTGAAGACATTCTGACGTCTGTCTAACTCTTAAGAAATATTTTCTATTGCAATTATTCCACTCGACTACTAGAGGTCAGTACATCTTTCCACAGAATTTCTTCTAGCTGCATTTTAACACGCACCCTCCAAGAAGGTGAAACATAGGTCACGCTGAGTTCACAGCCGGTTCACTTTCTACCTGGCCGCAACATCCTTGAAACTTATCTGTGTAAGGTAGACACAGTTTCCCTTCCCATGGTTAAGGCTTTTTAAAAAAGTTGAAAAGAGTCCATTAGTAGATAAAAGTGAGTTGAAGCCTCCAAGGGCTACCAGTGCATTTAGGGCTTCTCGCTTTATTTTTTAACTCAGTTCTACCATGGTGTTCTCATTGTTAATTAAAAAGTTTAAATCAGATGTTTTCATTCATGCAAAGGTTGCAGAAGTACAGTGGCCTCTTGACTTTCATGAGAGTTGGGGGTACAGAACTCTTGTGAAAGTCAAAAAAACGCAAATAACTTCGCCCTTGTCTGAGTGAGTGCTCCCCTTCCCATCCCCTTCCAAGGTTTCCCCCCATTTGAATGTGCCTCTCCCCATTCTCGCCTCTCCCCATTCTCCCCTCCCCCCATTCTCTTGCCCTTTGCCCAGGCATACTTCCCTCCTTGTCCATAACCAGGCAAAAAGCAAGCAAATCGGAGGGAGCAGCCCTATGTGCAGAGAAGGCCTGCATGTACCTTCTCCCATTCCTTTGCCTTTTCCCCGGGTGCGTTTGCCTTCCTTTCATGCACTCGGACAAAAGGCAAGGGAATGGAAGGTGCAGCCCTATGCACGAGCCTGGAAGTCCAAGGATAGTAACTGTGAATGGAAGTGTCAATTTGGAGCCATTACAGGGGTTGTCCCACTTTGTACATCTCACCTTCTTCTTCCCATAGACTATCTTCACTTGGCAGTGGAAGTAAGTTTTCATTACTACTATTAACAGGGAACAGTTCAGGTAGTAAGATATTGAGTTTCATGGATATGTGCTTTTTGAGATGGATGAAGATGCTAATGTTTTGCCATGATGAAAGCACTTGAAGGAAAGACTCTCATCTATAGCAGATTCTAGATTCCTGCAGGCTATCTGTGTAAAGTCTGAGTGTTTTCTGTTTTCTGCTTCTTACAAGTCCTGATATACCTGGACTTTGCTCCCTTTGTAGTTTAGGGATCAAGGATTATTAACAACCTACACAGTTTAGAACTTAAGAAGGTATCACACAAAGTGCATAATGATGCCTCCAATTTGATCAAACACTTGGGGTCACAGACCTAGAGCCTGGCGTGTTTTTTTGATTTCCCAAGTGAAGGTAAATGCAAATTTCAGGGAACCAGATGACCACGTTTCTCCCTGCTCACACACACTTCCTTGTTCTTGTGCTCATCCAGGCCTCATACAAACAAATTCATCTTGCAGCCTGTCTTCTCCAAATCTTTAACTCTGAGTTAAAAGTCCTAAAAGTTATTTGTTTTGTTCTTTCTTGGCCTTGACCAAGGTTCAGCTCCTCAACAACCCAACTCCACTAAACCACTATTAAAACAAGGCAAACAAAGGGAGGAGGTAGGAAAAAATTCATGTCACAGATGGGAAGGAATACATGTTTTCATGGCTTCTCCCACTTTCCAGGGTGTCAGTGTTATTTCTGCACTCGAAATTCCCTTTATCACAAACTCTTTAAATAAGTTCTCCAGTCTTGTAACCATTTTATAAAGTGGTAGGTGCCCTATAGCAAAACCAACAAAGAATCTTGAGGTGTCTTAAAGACTTGCCAGTATATATTGCACCATAAGCTTTATGATAGTTTCATTTGAATGGAGACAAGCTCTTAAACATGACTCAGTATTAAAAAGCCTGGCCACACACCAACCCTTGGTGTGTAATCTTTAAATATGATGGGATGAAAGAGTGAGTCTCTTGTTCTTACACACCCACTATGTGTGAGAATACCCTGCTTTTTCAGGCTTGTATGCACATACATTGCTATGCACATAATTCTCATCCCCTCTTTCTTGTGGCAGATGGATTGAGTGGGTGGGATACATGCAAATGGAGATGTATGAGCATGTAACACCAATCACAGCATGTTCTAAATGCTGTGGGAAGCAGTCTGCGCAAGGTAGAGATTCGCTCCAACGCCTCCCTGGCTGCAGAGTTTCTATACCAAAGCCAGCATGTGAACTTGTCCCTCATTTGTTCAAATAACTGAATGCTAAAATCTTTGGCTTCTCCTTCTGATTCTGTTATTTTCTCTCTGCTCCTCATTGAACAGTACAAAAGAAACAAAGCCAGCATTCCAGCAGCTGCTTCCCTTGTGAAACATACAGAAATCGAAGCTGAAGCAGAGAAATAATTTGTGTTCTCCTTGATCCAGAATGATCTTAGACATTATGCACTGCAGCATCAGAATACAATACAAGCTTCTCACGGCCATGACTAACCAAAGGGATTCTGAAACAAAGCCACGTGCTTCCTGCTGCCCATGGCTTACTTTTCAAATTAAGCCTCCAATCCTCCACCGCCCCAACCCTGGAAGGATGGCTGCACTGTCAACATACCTGAAGGCCTCAATGAGACGCTCCACCTTCTGTGCCTCGCCTTGCACTCGAATGTGAGACTGGAACTTCCGCAAAGCTTCATCCAGGTCCATGTTGGAGAAGTCCATCTCATCTACCACACAACTGTAAGGCGACAGAAAAGAGGACAATGACACACAATGGCAAGTTGGACAGAGAGGAATGGCCCCAGCTATTGAATACTGTCAATGTGAGAGAGAGGATGTTATCTTCCCACATCCTGTCTTGTATCAAAAACCAGTATAACTTATGCATGGCTCATGGACTGAGCAGTAAAGGTGCATCTCCACAACACTTAACAGTGATGCCCCCCTACAATGTGAACCCCCACTAAATATACCATTGCCTGTGCTTTCTCTTTAATGCAGCATGTGAAGAAGACACAGTCCTTCACTGTTCTGCAGTTACCCACATGCAGGTTCACAAGGCTGGAAAGAACACAGCAGATAACCTAATAAGAGCACTGGGAAACATGTATGGAAAGTCTAAAGAAAGGGTGGGAATTATGTGGCCCATATGATGTCACTGGACTCCAGCACCTAGCATTCCCACTAGCTATGATGGCTAGAGCTAAAGTGAGTTGCAGTCCAGCCAACATATGGAGGGCACGGTGGTCCATCCATATCTAATTAAGCTGTTCCTCTTGAAGATGTATTACACACTAAACCAACATTCCTGGAAAATCTCTTTTCCCAGTCCTTGTACGCATTCAGAAAATGTGATTCCACAGCTTCCCCAAGCAATTCATGTAAGTGACAATCTGCTTTTAAGAACCAGAAACCTCTTTCAAATATCTGTTGTATTAGTGTCTTTTCTATTCCTTCTAATGGACACATAAAACCATTATAGAGCTGTTAGTGTAACATCTTTTCTCTTTTATTTTATGTAAAATTACTCTTGGTACACTATCAGAAAATTTCTGGTCTCCATTAGCATGGAAATGGTAACAATACTTTGTACATACACAGCATTTTCTCTAAATATTAAAAAATAAACAATTTTTACAAGCTAAAAGAGAAGCCAATATTGTAAACTTCATATTATTAGGGGATGGCAATTCCCACTTCATAACGTAAGCTTTCAAGTAGTGTGCTTGTCAATACAAGCCTCACCACTTTCTTCTTTCAGAAATATATATAAAAAAGAGTCAATATTTATGCAACCTCTTATGAGCCTGGGGGCAGAGTGGGCTACAAAAGCTAAACTGATAGTAGGGTAAGGGAGAGTAATTATGTAGAACTTCTTACTCAAGCACGTCTCGGTTGAACTGCTTCTGCCGGTTGCCCAAGAACTCGCCAATCATCTGCCTGCTCAACCCCTTCCGCTCCAGGATAAAGCGTGCCACGCCGACTGGTGTGTCTGATAGGAAACCTCTCTCAATCAAGTACTGGATCCCCTTCTCTGGTTTCCTGCCGGTGGGATGAGAAGGAGCATATATGAATGCCTCAAACAATTTTTTAATCTAGAAACCACTCCTGCTCCAAATCCATGACACTTGAGCAGAGACGCTGGTCAGAGAGCTAACTTCAGAAAGAGAAGCACAGCTTTGCCACTGGGCTACAGTTCTAGAAACCTCATATTCCATAAAGAGGGCCATTCTCTAGAAACGAATTGGAATGCCCAATCGCGTATAGAGTCCACATTCTCTTATCTGGAAAAACAGCAAGAAATTAAAAAAAAGAGAGAGATAACTAAAAGGTAAAGGAAAAACCTTTGTTTTTCCAATGGCAGTCATATTTATTCCTTTTAGTGGGCAACTTCCAACAGTCCGCAAGCCATTTTGTTTTTTATTCCCAGGATCCACTGAAGGCCAGACCTGTCTGGAAATCCTATAAAAATACAGTTCTGTAAAAAATACAAAATCTTTAAAAAATACAACCATAGTCAGGTTCTGGCTTCTTTTTTAATTGGGGGCCCACTGTGCTGGTTTAACATGAGCAGGAGCAGGAAAAATGTTCAGGGTGAGGGATGTTTTATTTTGGTGTGAAGAGGCATCTGGTGGTCAAAAAAACAGCCTTGGGCCTGCATATACCCCTGTGCTTTTACTCAAAGGCCTCTACAAATTATCTAATGACCCTCTATTCCTTTTTGATCCCATCTTTTCATTTGCATTTGATTATATATGCAAATTCAAGGCTGAATTGGACAAGGGCCAATTACAATAAATGACTGAGTAAACAATTCCCTTCCAAGCAGGCTGGTGCAAGACATTCCCCCTCCCCAAGTATTGCCCCCAGGGCCCTTTTCCATTTTGCAAAAAGCCACAGGGAAAAACTCTGGGATGGTACCCAGCTTCGATGAGCCCCCAAAACACAGTGCTGATACGGGCAGACCAACTCAGGCCAAAAGATAAAGGCGGACTGCTGTATTCTCCCTTAATTCAGCAGACCACATGCAAGCATCAAGCAAGCCACAGGCTGAACATGAAGGCAGCATCTGCATTGTCTGGCAGGAGGCTATTTGTCCAAAGCTTGCCAGAGGCAAGGAACCTTTGGAGTGGGGCTGACAGAAACAACAGAGAGGCAAAGAAAAGCTTTTGTATTCTACTCCTACCGAGAATTATCCCATTAGCAAAATAGGTTAAAAGCTTTACAGTGAAATCCAAAATCTGTTGTAAGACACCTTGAAGATCATTTAGATAAAAAAAATAAAAAATAAAGTTACATTTTAAAGTTAGCAGCTGGGCTTCTTAGATGAGTGGGTTGAAAGCTTTACGGTGCATCTGCCGTATATGTGGGGGTGCCACTTCAGGAACCCCCATGTAAAACAAAAACACAAAGCATCACGCCCACAGTCAATGGATGCAATGAGTGTGTGCCCGCAATTGCGTTCATGAATATGGAGGCCGTGTGAGAGGTATTGAAGAAAAATACACTCACTTTCTCTTCTACCCGGCATCTTTACCAAGTCTTGAAAATTATTTTTCAAAGAGAATCAGTTATAGCTCCAACATGCCCCAAAGCAGTTAGCAAAGCTATAGCATACTTTTCAGAAAGCAACTCTCTATTTTTCCATCCATCAAAAGTAACTAAAATGGTTACTTCTAGCTGCCTAAAAAACAGATTTGAGGTGCAAACTGCTGACTTGTGACAGAAAACACGTTCTCTTCTCGTCCACCACGTCGCTGCTTCAACACCCACAGCAGAACATGAGGCAGTGGCACGAGGCAAAGTACAGGCCAGCACTTGAATCATGTGATACTCCTCCCTTACCATATAGTGAAGCCATATGAAACCAAGTTACTTTGAAGCCATAGGAAAATAAATCACTAAAAGCAACTAGGAGTACATAGCTATACCACAAAATGAGTAAGTTCTCTGCTTATTCACTACTGTTCCTGCGAAGAGGAAGTAATTACAAGTAGCTAGCTATTTTCCAACTAGTTTCTTGCACGTGTTAAATTTGCAAGAAACACTATTAGTGCATAGACCATATTTGGGAACTGTGATGGGAGGGGGCACACAGATTTCTCACCACCACTACAGGCCACATGTTGTCAAGAGTGATGCCATGATCAGGTCCCTGGTTGAAGGCACAATTGGAACTTTTTTACCTGGTGCTTCAGCCAGCAGCTCAGCTTCACACACACACACATACACATACACACACACCATTCTCTGGGTACCATAGAGCAAAAAGGCTCCCAGATTGAGACCTGGTTGATCTTGACAACTGGCACCACTTCTGCCTGCCAGAAACCCCTCCCCACACCTAGGCAACAGAGGAGACCTTCCCTCTCATCCTCTTCAGTGAGAGAGCGGCAGCCACACCTCTGGAAAGAGGAGGTTCAGTATAATTTAACTGAACAGGGTGTAGCACTGATTTTCTGTCAGGTAGCAACAGACCTAGAAGACTAAGGCCAGCCTTAGCTGGGAGCTGCAGAAATAAATCAGTCATAAAGCCAAAGGTAGCTTTAAGCCTGCTGATGGCTGAGTCCTGGTACACAAATGCAACAGAGTAAGGTGGTAGAATGGGCCAAACTATTTCAGAATAATGACACGTAATGCCCTTTTTGAATGCTCCTTCATGAAACACCCACAAACTCCCTGTAAACAAAACATAAATGTGCTGCAACATCAGAGAACGCTGCTAGCCCTACCCTTTGCATGCTGCATTGGTTTTCTGCTTCACATGAAGCTTTCACACAGAGAAACTTTTTAAAAATGCAGCATCCAGCAACATAAACAACAACAAAAAAATCCCAGCCTATTCTACCACTTCAGGACTCTACCATCACATTCTGCCATATGTCTAAGGTGCTTGCAGATGGAGGCCTTCTAGCACCAGCAATTGGAAGGTACTGTGCTGCTGTTCTGTCTTCTGCCTTAATAGCTTTTGCGCATTAGGGGAAAAAAAACAGAAAAGTGGTGAGCAAACCAAGAAAATTTATAAGTACAATTTTCTGAAGTCCATGTAAACTTCCATGATAAAACACCTTGTCTGGAAGCATTCTGGGCTGAAGACTCGATGTTCAAATTCACTTAGTGGCCACAAGGTGTCAGTAACATCTTTGCCACTGTTTTGATTTATTTATTTCTCAAAATTATGTGCTTAGGATGTTGAAAAAGAGGTTGGAAGAGGTCACTAGGCAGAAGAAAAACATAGCATCTGGGTCTCAGGGAGGAAGGCAATCAAAAAACCTTAATTCAGACATTATTAGACTCTTTGCCAACTTAACTTAACTTCAAAATGGAGAAAATGGAATGAATCATGAAGTATTAAATATAGCACACAAGTTGCTCTAAATATGCCAAAGAGCATATCCCCCACATGGTCTGACCTCAGATCTGCAGCCAACCTGTGAGAGAAGAGCAACAGTGCTCTCCTTAACTGATCCAGGGATCTATCATGAGGACAGATCTGGAGTTCACTCCAACAGGTGTCTGGGGCCTAAGGGCAGCAAAAGAAGGCAGCCGTATTGCTGCAGTGTGACCGAAAGTCATTTCCATTTATGGTGACCCTACTGAGAACCTATTCTGTGATTTTCATGGCAAGATTTCTTCAGACGGGGTTGGCTCATGCCCTCCTCTGAGGCTGAGAGAGTGGGACTTGTCCATGTCACCCAGTGGGTTTCCATGGCTGAGAGGGATTACAATCCTGGCCCTCCAGGTCAAGGTCAGCCACACTGGCTATCTAACCACACTAGATAGACAGATAGATAGACAGATACTTGTTTACTCTGATATCATACTTCTCCCCCAGTGAGTGCAAGGTGGCATATGTGGCTTTTATCCTCCATGTGATATCCTCATAACATACCTGTGAAGTAAGTCTGGCTGAGAAAGAGTGTGAGTGAGTGGCCCAAGGTCATCTAGTGAGTTTTGGGCCCTGTGCCAACTAGAACTTCAATGTTGTGGGACCCAAACAAACACTCAAACCACATTGTTTTGTAAGTAGCATCAACTGGGAAGCTCTCTGGTTCTCTTGAGCAGCAATGCAGCAATCCCCCTTCTTTACAATGAGGCTTACTGACAGATCGCTCTCCACTTCTATTAATGTATGCGCAAGCATGTGAGTAGTGGGTTTTTTGTTTCGTTTTTTGCCATTTGGCTTTTCTGCCTCTGGCATCAACAGCATCTTCAGTTAGTCCCATCCTAAGCAAGTATAATCTGCACCTACCAGAGAAAGGATGCACCAGGAGGCAAATGAGCATGGATTGTTTCCTGGGGAAATAGGAAGGCAGGGAGCTCTCTCTGCCTGGCACTTTGCCCTGAAGATTCAATGTGAGTCATGATTTCAGCTGGTTAATATGATGTGATGGCTGCCTCCCAGCCCCCGAGAGCCTGCCTCTTGCCTCCTGCTAGCAAAACAGATGCTGCGTTGCTCAGTAGCAATTAAATCACCCTGAGCAACAGGAAGCCAAGACCCCAGTCCTTCCCCCACCTCCTTCCTTGGCCCAGAAGACTGGTGCACACTGCAAGGGGGCGTTACCAGCCTGGGAGAGAGCTGGGAGGGAGGCAATTCAGAGCTCAAGGGACACAGGCAAGGCAGATGATCTGGCTGCCACCTTCAGACAGGACGCAGTCATGTGTCTTTACCAACATCCTAATGTACAGAGATTCAGGAGGGTGAAGCCTTTCCCATGACTTAGCTCCATTTCATAAGGAAAGTTTCACCTGTGTACAACTCAACATGGCAGGCTGCTTTTTAAGGCAAAGGAGCACACAAATCCTCAGCAGAAGCAGAGTAAGCAGAGCTCCACTCCTGAGGGATGATGTGACTATTCTAATAATTTCTGGAGTGAGGAGATGGCTCAATATTACACTAAACAGGAGTAAGAGGTAATTTGGGGAAAATGGAATTCCAGTTTAGTGCCTAGCCTCCAAACTCACCCCCCACAAACACATTTAGACAAATGTTGTTCCTGGGTCTCCCTGACAACATTCCAAGAACACAAAGCACTTCCCTGGTCCAGCAGCACACAGAGCCTGGTGGCAGTTTATGAATCCCTCTCCTCCCTTCACTAAGGGTTTATGCAAACAGTCCTTGCTCCAGCCTGTTGCCTGAGCCTGAGAGAAGGGCAGACATGATACACAAAAGGAAACCACCTAGGGTTGGAGAAACTGTGCCCATCTTGATGACTGTATACTTTGACTGCCCAGCAACTGCAACATGGTAATTATTGTCAGAGTTGTGTATGCTGTGCCCCTAGAATATTCATATTGCACAAGAGGGAAATCCACAAACAATATAATTGGGTTGAGTATACTGATCCGTCCACATTTCATTTTTAGGATTTCTTTGGTTTCTATGATTTACGAAGAGCACATAAAGGAGGTACCAGAAAAAGAGCAGAGACTAGGACATTATTTCCCTCTTTCTGCATTTTAGAGTACGTTCAGAAAATGTTTGTGTTGTTGAATTTGGCTCCATATTAAACAAAGAGCTCAGAAAAGGGAGGGCGTTTTTTTGGGGGAGGGATTTTATTTCCTAGAATCCCCATGCAACATAACCAGTGATCATACTGACTGTGACCATACCGGCTGTGGGATTCAAGGTAGTGCCACTAAGTAACTTTTACAGGCTTTTCCTTTACACACTGTATGCCACCCCAAGAAGCACACCCCATGGAGATACAAGATGACCAGGCTGCCTCCCACACTTTCAGGCTATTTGGGCAACAGTCTGGAAGCAGCTATAAGAGAAGCATCTGGAAACACTGCTAGATGCAGCAGGTCCTTGGGCTTGATTGCTTAGGATGTGGGTCACCTATCCCACCTGGAGAGGGAATGGAACACCTCAAAGGCTTTGGGGGAGTCAGCTCCAGGAAGTCTTAAATACTTGGGCAAGGAAGATGTAGTCCTTCAGAGGCTGCTGGCCTGCAACTCCCAGCATCTGTTACCACTGGTTCTGTTGGCAAGAGCTGATGGGAGCTGCAGGTCAACAACATCTGGAGACCAACAGGTTGCCCAGCTCTCTTTTATATACTGTCACAGCCTTAGGCCTATGTCAAGATGTTATCCTCTGGGATGCCATCTCTAGCACAGAAACCTACATAGAGATTACACAGCATAGTCAGCTGGGGAATTCTGGCACATGTGGTTCCCAAAAGTACTTTCTCCAAGCTCAGGGCTTACACCCATGCAGTCAGAGAAGCTTTGCCTAAAATGTCTCAACCAGAATGGGCATTTATGGTGAAGTGTCAACTCCACCCCTCTTGTTCTGCCTAACACAACCTGCTTCAAAACACAAGCTGCTTCCTCCTGAGACCCAGGGCCAAAAACCACTCTATTCGTCTGCTGCTGAAGTCTTTTGCAAGCCCCCCTGCCACCACCTAATTAACTCTGACCAGCCATCTCATACTTGTTGAAGAGGTTGAGGCCGATGCGGTACTGGCGCCGCTGTACCACGTCATTGTTGAAGGCAGGTGAGTCCCAGCTGTGCCGCGTTTCCCGCTGGTAGGTTTGTTTGCAGGGCCCACCAGGGGCCGAGGAGGTGGCGGCGGGGGCGGGCGGGGGCGGGTCGCGCAGGCTGTCACGGGAGGAGGAGCCTGAGCTGCAATTGATGGTCTCATTGGAGTTGGTGGTGCTGTTGAGGCTGTCGTTGTCACCATCAGAGTTGTCTGGTGGAGGAGGTGGTGGCAGGCGGCTGGGGGCCTGGGGGGGTGGCATAGGGAGAGGTGGGGGAGGCTGGTTTTGTTCAGGGTGATAATGCCGGTGCGGATGTGGGGAGCGGGCAGGCCCACCGGGATGCTTGAGGGTGCCATGGGGGCTGCAGCCATCTTGCTCATAGATCAGACCCCGGTTGAGAGAGCCCCGATCAGAGCGATCGCTCAGATCCACCGAGCTATCGCTGGGAGGTTCGATTGTGAGCAAAGGGAGGTGGGCGCCCCGCAGGCGGTAGTCCCGGCATTCCATGCAAGGCGTGCTGCGCCGGCTGGCACCCCCGTTCTCCCGGCTGTCCTCACGCTGTGGCCCACCCCAGTACTCTGGCCGGGGAGGCGGTGGAATCGGCACCCCTGTGCTGGGCTCGGGGGGCTCAGTGCTGGGTGGGCGCTCGAGAGAGAGGGGTGACGTGGGAGCTCCTTCATCCAGGTACAGCGTCACGTCGCTGAACGAAGTGGCTGCGCTGTCACCCTGCTGCTCCTTGGACTCACTCTTTTCCAACGTGGGGCCTCCTGGCCCCCCCTCTTGCCCAAGTGGGTGGCAGTTCAAAGCTTCATCAATTGACTCTGCCAGAGACTTCACCTGTTGGGAAGCAGAGAAGGAAGTTATCCACATGGTGACTTTCCCCAGGCCTGGGTATACTGTGGGCTAAAGTAGAAAAAGAAGCAAATGGTGGAACAACATTATTAAGAATGCTGTAATAAGGAAATCCACAGTCTGTGCTCCACGCTCCACATTAATTAAGCCAATGTGTGCATCTATTTGAAAGTCAAAGCAAGCTTTGGACAGGCTTTTATGAAACATGCTGCAATTCGCAGGAAGACAAATGAGGTCTTGAATCAAAGCACAGTACAGAATTGCAGGGGAAAAAAACAGTGATCACACCAATATCAAATGAAATAAAAGAAAGAAAGAGAAACATAAAACATGATTTATTATGCAGGCTTTAATCATTTGGTTTTTTTTCCCACACAGGACCATCTACTTTAGTACTTCTTGTTGTTGCTGCTGCTGTCGAGCACGCTCATGTCATTTCTGGCTTACGGCAACCCTGAGAGCGAACCTATCATGCATGGGGTTTTCTTGGCAAGATTTGTTCAGAGGAGGTTTGGCTTGGTCTTCCTCTGAGGTTGAGAGAGTGTGACTTGTCCAAGGTCACCCAAGAGGTTTCCATGGCTGAACAGGGATTCAAACTCTGGTCTCCAGAGTTGTAGTCCAATGCTCAAACCACTACACCACTCTGACTCTCTGGTGTGGTTCTGCTTCCCTGCAGATAGGTAAAAAACCAGTGGCTCCACATAACCATTTAAAATAGCACCGTATATTCAATCAGTGCCCTTCTCTATGGCCAAGATCCTCCAATGACTACTCATAGGTGTTTGGCAAAACTTTGATGAAATATTAACTGAAAGTTTCCTCCTTGCAAGCTCTGCCTGTTGTATTGTTTTCTGTTTTGCCCCCTAATTAGAGTTTCTGTTCTGAATGTGTGCATGACATTTTGATTATGATTTTCCTTGGATATTTCCCTTTCTTTCATACCTAAGCAATACAAATTTACTATAAAAGGAAAGAAAAAAAATAATAAAAGAAAACAAGTAATTAAAGTCCTTTTCCTTTCCCAGGAAGCATAAGCCTGTTTAATAATGGGAAATTCATCACTAGTCCTACTGGCTGTATCGGACAGGACACAGTAACAGAGGCAAAAGGTGTAAGGAAGGTTTTAATTAAAGATATAGTAGTCCTTAGCCTCAACAGTGTTTTCTCTGTCTACAGTGGATAGGCAAGTGTTCCATTGGTGCGTTACTGCAACAATAAGTGAATGAGTCACTGAACAAAGCATGGCAAACTGAAAGAACTGGATTACAATGGATAGAACCTTTTAGACCTGGGATATCCAGAGTGTTAGAGTGGTGGGGTTCTTGTTCTCCCAAAGTCCCCAGAAAAATCTGGTTTAAATAATCAATTACCATAACCTGGGGCAATTTTTCTCTATTGTCCTCCTCTCTGCCCCTTCAAAGACATTTTTCAATTCCTGACTGCTTCACAGCATATCTGACATTTACTCATGCTCAGAGCACCTCTTGGAGGTTTGGCTGTAGTCTCCTGGTACAATTATCCTTTTTAGGAGGATTCTAAGCAGTGTCTGCCCTCTCCTGCTTTCCTCAGAGATCATATCACAAAAATATCAGATCTCTTAAAGAGCAACAGAACAGACTGACTTCAGGCTTCCTTCCATAAATGGTAGAAATTGATAGCCTCCTCAAGTCCCAGCTTCACACAGATCCTAAAAGGAACTTCTGGTAAAGAAAATGGGCAGAATCAAGGCAACTGTACATGTTCCTGCTGCAGCATAACAATTTACATTTACAGTTTAATGTACACACTTATTTTGTACATTTTATTGCAAATGGCTTGCGAACAGCTATTTGCCTGTGGCAACAGAAGAATGCCTCCGGGCAAGCAGATAGGGAAGTGTCCCTAAGTGGCATGTGGAAGACACTTTTCAGGGCTGCTGATGAGCCACCCTACTGGGGGAGATCTTGCTGTATCCTCTTCTTGCCCCCCTCTTGGCCCTTTCTTGAACACAGTGCTTCTGCTTGCAAGTTAGTTTCTTCTGTGACCTGGACAGTGAGAAAATGGTGCTTTCCAAATGAAAGCCAAGATGTTTAGGAACCTGTCTTCCACATCAAGGAATGCTACCTGCATTTGCCTGATGTCATTCATGGAACTGTGGAACCTACACAGACCTAGGTACATTCTCTTGGGGGACAGTGAGGAGGGGTTTTAAATAAGTGTAAAACAGAAAAAAAAAACAGAAAATTTTTTTGAATGCAAATTGTTTATGAAAGTATTCAGTTTATTAAGAATTTAATGGAATTTGGTAACTTTAAAAATATGTTCTGTTTCAAATACTGAATTTAATTGGTCAATTGTCCCAGTGCCTTCACACTAAACAGTGCTTCTGCTATTAGTCTCTTTAGATCAGGGATGAATAACTTTCTTGGGGTGGTCGAGCCATACTGCCCGACCCTGAATCTACCAAGGACAGTTCTTGACACTTCACTGCAAATTTCAAATTTCTACCTAAATACTCTAAAGGCATCAGATCCTGACTGATCTTGGAAGCTAAACAGGGTCAGTCTTGGTTAGCATTTGGATGGGAGACCACCACTGAAAACCAGGTGTCGTAGACTGTATTTCAGAGGAAGGAACTCGCAAAACCACTTCTGAGTATTCCTTGCCTAAGACAACCCTATGAAATTCATGGTGTTGCCACAAGTTGGCAGGGAGTTTGAAGGCGCACACACACACACACACACACACACCACAAATTTTGGTAGCAGGTTGGCAGCAGTCCCCCTCTTTCTGGTTTTGCTTTAAAACAAGGCAAGTGGAAAAGCAAAACAGTGGGGTGGGGTGGTATTTTGCTGCCATGCAGCAGCAATATTGGCAGCGCTGGTGGGAAGGAGCACAAAACCAGGCAGGGGTGGTCCACATGTGACCTATACACCTACATATTGCCTGCCTTCCCTCTATAGCATTGAGAACACTTCCAGTACTTAAGATTGTTGTAATCTTACAACAATGTTTTGTTAGGCCAGTATTCTTTGAAGAGCAAGAAGTCAGCCTCAACCCACCTAGTAAATTCCCAGCTGATGTGAGACTTGAACCAGGGAGTTACTGGGTTGTTGCTCAGGGATTTATAGCCATCCTCATGCTGTATGGGAATAAATTTTTTATTACTGCCAGTGTACAGTATAAATTTATTCTCTAAAGTAAACTAGGCAGTGTACAATGTAAATATAACATGAAGTACTTGTTTATATTCATTTTTCCCCCTAATTATTTGAATCTTGCCTTTAAGAAATAAAAAATTCCCACAGAGGTTTACAGAATAAAACCAACCAAGTTAACAAGTACAATTTTAAAAACCAAATAACATCAAACAAACATGAAGAACACATCAACATACAATCTCAAACAGTTACGGTACAACCCTAGGATAGGGGGTGGGATTATGGAGGTGGGAGGTGGGATTATGAAGTGGCTGTCCACCATTTCCAAAGCTCCGCTGGCTTAGGGCGAGAAGTCTGTGGGACAGTAGGTAAAATTTTATCTCCCCTCACTAATTCCCAGGGTAGAGGGGAATTATGCCAGTTCCAGTCTGGCATAATGTAAAGTCCCATCCCACAGTTTTTTATGAAAGGAGAGGCACCAAATCTATAAGAAGAAAGATTATTTCCAGCTGCCACTCCTCCTGGAAAACTCTGCTTCGGGGCCTAGTGCTGCCCAAAATACCACCAATACCACCACTGAGCATAAGGGGCATCACTGGGATGTTAAGGACAGGTGTGGTCTTTTCATTTGACCTCCTTCAGATGGCAATCTGAAACAAGTGCAATTCTCTGTTAATTTCGGATTGCATTTAATGTCTTTTGTTATTACACACCCTCTATATCTTTTTCTGAGGAAGACATGAAGACATAGGTTTTATAATTAAAAAAGCAAGTGAATAAACAGGTCAAGAGAGCCCTTGAAATTAGAAACAGATTTATTCTTCACTGAACACTAAAAGGGCCAGACAATATGCCTCCTTCTTTCAATCTTCCTCTCTCCGTATAAGCTAAAAAAAAAATCAAGGAAGAGGTTTGGCTATCTGTTGAGAGAGGATAGCCCACTGTAACTTTGGAATAAACATTTCTTTTTTAGAAATATAATTTCTGTGTTTCCTTTTCTGGAACATATTAAGACCTGCATTTTCATATACTTAGTGGAAGAGAGGGTTTCCTCTTTCAAATGCAACCCATCAGATTCATAGCTGTTTCTGCAATCCTCTCGGCTTAACTACCTCCATACCAGAAAGGGCTAGACAATGTTTCTTGTTAAAGGGAGCTCAGCTATCCAGTATCATACATAGTTGGTCTAGAATCTGTCAGAGAAAAAAACAGTTGGCGCCTAGATAATGCTCAGACAAGGAACGGGCACTGTACAAAGGCCAGAGGTCACAATGATACCTCCACAAACCTATCAGGGGCTGCCTTATCTCTTACTACTACGGCTATTTCTTATACTGTAAAACCTACAGATTCCCCCTTAAAAATAAGTGAGTGGGGACACTATGTTTTCTCGAAAGGAAAAATGCCTTCCCCCCCCTGCTGTTGCCACCACTGTGACAGCAAATTTGGAGGTGATAGCAGCGGAAGGGGGGGGTCCCAGGAGGTGCAAAAATAGCCAAGGATCACACCCTGCTCAGCCCATCCCCAGCAGAGATCATAGAAAGAGGAAGATACACGGGTGGTTCAAAGACATGAGGGGATCTGGGGAGGGCTGATCATGGGGAGCAGTCAGAAGTCCTGGCAAAATTGGGGAAGACCAAAAGGAGGATCAAGGATCAAGGAGCTGTGGAAACATCCCAGGGAAAACGGACAGCTTGCTTGGTGGGCTCAAAGAAGACAGCACGGAACAGGAATGTTGGGAAACAGCCTACCTGCTTGGAGAAGGAGTCTTCAAGCTCTGTAATGTCATTGCAGAAACCTCCGGAAGAGGAGTGCAGAGAGCTGCCATCCAAGCCAGTCCGGCAGGAGCCACCATAGGGTAGGCCACGGTCCAACATATGTGGCCGAGCCGTAGCCATAGTTCCTTCATCCAGAGAGGCAGGTTTCCCTTCGAAGTAAGGGGCATTCTGGGCCTTGTCATACTCCTCAAAGGAGTACTGCATCCTCATGTTGGAGAGGATGATTCGCCGTGACATGCGGCTCTCGGATGCCGAGCTTCGCAGGCGCTCAAACTTCTTGTTCATGCGATACTGGCGAAAGGCAGTTTGGATGGTACGAGCCGCCCGTCGGCTCAAGAAATAGCCCCCATACTTCCGCTCCAGCATCTCCACCTGCAAGGGGTGACAAAGGGTCAATCAGGATTGAGGGTGAAGGACTCAGGCTAGAAAGTGGAGGAACTGGTTTTCAATAAAAGGGGAACTTGACTGGAAATCCTGGGGTTGGTGGTTTGTGGGGGCCTATCAAAAAAGGAGGTGGCAGGATTTGGGCTGTTCCTAAGATGCCAGCAAGGCCTAGAAGGGCACAGAAACCCCATAGGGTGTTTTTTTTTCTCCTTATGGGAAAATATGAAACAGACTAAGATAAGACTTTGGCCTATAGGCTGGTGTGATTGTTCTGGTGTAAGAGGAGGTGGAGACATTGGCAGTGGTGTGCAGGAGAAGAATTCTGTGGGCATTGTGATGGGCACAGATGATGGGGACTGCAGCAAGCACACCTAGAAGAGGAAGCTGTCCTAGTGTCTCTCAAGGAGTTGGACGATGTGCACTGTTTGAGAAAGTCCTTGTAGAAGCATAACGGACTGTAATGGCAGCATAAATCACCTATCCTGTTTGCCCATTAGACATAGTAATGCCTACTCTGACCGGTAGTGGCTCTTGGGGGTCTCAGACAAAGAACAGGCTTTCGTGTCACCTTTTCCCTAGTTCTTTTATTGTGAATACCAGGGACTGAACCTGGCACTTTCTGAATTCAAAGCATGTTTCTGAATGCTTGCTGTTTTCTCTCAAAAATCCACTTGCTGTTTGCTCCTTCTGTCCTCCCCCTGCTGGTGCCCCTGCCCAGTCACATGTTCCCCTAAGACCCTCCCCATTTCTCATGTCTTTTTTCAGTTGTAGAGGACTGGGATTGGGCAAACATTTCCCACTTCATGCAGGGCTCCCTCCAGTTAGATCCAAGGCTGAACAACTCTCTATCGTGTTGCTCTAGCCTTCTCAGGAGCCCTGTAAAAAAACGTGAAAATTTTCAAAACCTTCAGGAACTCATCCTTTGGGCTGAGATAGGCAGTTCAAGAGATAGATGTGAACTGGCTTCAAGGAAGTGCTGTGCACATTGGGAATGGCAGTGAAAGTTAGCTCAGCTGGCTTCAGCTGGCTTCTAGGCCTCCTTCCTGTGAACATCTGCTGTCAACCATGCAAGAAATTTGACCACCACAACCCCAATCAAACCTCCACTGTGGAGCAGATCTAGACGTTCAAAACTTCCCTGGTGCAGGCCCCTTCCCCTGAGCTAAGAGCACTCTGCCTAGAAGACGGAAGAACAGACTGGGGCCCTTTCCACACCCTAGCTTGTCCTGTCGTGCTCCAATGGTGATCCCAGCAGCAGCTCTGCCGGGAAGTGCTCTCCTCTACACTAGACCGTCTCCCTGTTGGAGGAAGTGCAATGGACATGCTTCTTCCTTCTATAGTGCAGCCGGGTACTTGCCCAGGCTGTGCTGGGGCAGGAAATGCCTCCATTGCGCTTCCAGGGCTTCCTCAGACCAGGTAAGTGCAGGATGGTGGCACAATCGCATGCCATTGATGGGGAAGACTCGTCAATGATTTAATCTGTGATTGTGCTGTCTGGTAAAAGGAGAAGGATGGAACCACAACAACATCATGCTGAAGTGTTATTGCAGTCCCACTCCTCTCCCGTCCCCATGTTGGGACAACAGCATCCTGTGGAAAGGCCCTGGGTCTCCTCCTCCATACCCCAATTGCTCTCTTTGCTGTGTGTGTGAAAACAAAGGAGAAGTCGCCATTTCAGAGTAACAAGCATTCAGAGTAAGAAGCATATCAGGACTGGCTGATTGGCTAAGCTATATAATTCTATACCAAGACATGGGGCAAGCAAATCTATGCTTTGCCTTGGTGGATAACTTTAAAAAAAACAAAAAAACAAAACAAAACAGGACTGGTACACTCTTTAGAAAGTGAGTATGAAAATATTACGACTTATTTCTCAAGGTTTTACAACTGTGGATTTGGATGGTACTCAGAGTCTAAATATTGCTAAATATCTCTCCCCACTATTTCAACTATTATTTTATTGTTCTCTCATTTTAAATCACACAAAGACCATTTCTCTGGCTCCATGGTCTTGGCCTTCAGCTGTGCCCACCTCAAATGCTTCTGCACAGACTCTCCCTGCACTGGAATTCAGTCATTACCCACTCCCACGGTTTCTACCCCTTTATTTAGTAATAGAAGGTGTCATGGTACACACTTGTGTGTGTATGTGTGTGTGTGTGGGTCTTGTAGTGCTCCACAATTGAGGTGCTTAAGAATTCCATTACCTTTTTGTCCTGAAGGTCCGTTGAGAGCTCATAGCTGTCTGACAGGGCCTTGGAACGCTTGCTCTCCTCCTCTTCCTGCTTCCTCAGCGCCACACTGGCGGGCTGTAGCCGAGCACGCTGCGCCCACGGTAGCCCCGGGGATGGAGTGTGACAGACAGAGGAGGAGGAAGAGGATGGTGCCAAGTCGTAGTGCTCAACTTTGGTCACTTCTGAAGCACAACGGTATGGAGTCTGGCTGCCGAGATTGTCCACTATAGTGCCAGTCTCACTTCCCGGCGGGTCACCTTCCACGCTGAAGAAAAAGAGGGGAAGAGGTTCAATATATACTCAGAGGAGGAGCATTAACAAAAGAATGAAAAAACTCACTTTAGTGACCCGAACGAACTTTACTCCATCCATTTTCCTTTCGTCTCATGTCACAGACTGGCCCACTTAGCCTCTAAGGGCCAAAATCAGCTAAATGTACAAAATCTAGCACTGGATCTCATCTCCCTTAAAGACTTGAAAGCAGCAGTACCCCCAGCAGTACTACCAGAATAGAAGCACTGCTGCTTGTGTTTACATGGTGTGTATAGTTTAACCTTTTTCACTTGTTTTCCTGATCCTACAGACATAAACTATCAAGCTGCTCCTCATCCTGCTGGGGTGTCCCGCCTGAGTTGGGATTTAGATATGGAAAACAATACAAAGGGCCTTTCCGCACTACCCTGTTATAGCAGTTAGCAATAGTAGTTACATTTCTATACCGCTTATCAGTGCAAAGCACTCCCTAAGTGTTTTACAATGTATTTTAGCTAATTGCCCCCAACAAGCTGGGTACTCATTTTACCGACCTACGGAAGGATGGAAGGCTGAGTCAACCTGGAGCCCTGCAGGACTGAACTCACAACGTTGTGGCTGCAGTACCAGCATTTAACCACTGTGCCACCAGGGCTCTGTTATAGTGCTATTATTCCACTTCCACCATCCTGTGGAATTCTGGGGTTTGTAGTTTCCTGAGGCCAAAGAGATCTCTGGCTGAGAATTCTAACGGCCCCTCCCTAAACCGCAAACCCCAGGCAGGATCCCATAGGAGGTTGAAAGCAGAATAATCGCACCATAACAGTGTAATGCAGAAAGGCCCAAAGAGTGGGAGAAACGTCTCACAGAGCCATATGTCCAATGAAAGCTAGAGGCCATGCCTTCCACACTTATCTCCCATCCCCACCTACTTTTATTTTTATTCTTTTAAAGTCACAAGAGGCAACTGCATATCTATATTGGCCTTGAAAGACAGAAGAAGTTTCTCCTGCTCTTTCAGAAATCTCACATGCTATGACTGGCTCACAGTCAACCTACTGATTGGTTGGGGCTCTTACATGAACTTTCCTGGGATACGTAAGCCACTATCCTGGAAATAACACTGCTTGGTTTCAGAAAGCTGCTCTCTTTGGCCCACACTTACCTGATATGTTTCATTCTCCTGCTTTTGACTCTCACTTCTCCTCTCTGAATATTAACCTCAAAAGGTGCTGTGTACTATAAACTGACTGAATGCTTCCCCCACCAGGGTTTGGTTAAGAGCTTTTGGTGGCTTCTTGGCAGTTATTTTAGTATGTCATGTAACTAATCTAAATGACCACATTTATCCTGTGAAGAGAAGGGTTACTTCATAAGTCATGACAATTCTGAGGAAGCTGGGTTCATACCAGGATTACAAGTTCAGTGAGTGCAGTGGGATTTCAAAGATCCAAAAAGAGCTCGTCATGATGTTCATACAATCACATTCCACAAAAAAATTACAAATCACAATATCTCCCACACCCATCCTCCAAATGAGGGAAATTTGCCTGCCTCCAGAAAAAACAATTTGGTCAGAGTCCTCTTGAAATTCAACAGGTTTGAAAAAAACCCTTCTTTGAGCAGGTGCAAGCAGATTCCCCTGAAAATTAATGGAATCTTTCTCAAGGATACATTTGTTGTATGAAAAAGCACACAGACACAGGATTTTTACAGAGGTAGATAAACAAGGAAAATTGCTGACTGCCCTAAGGCTCCTCCAGACTGTCCAACAGTTCTGGTAAATACTGGGGCATTCTGTTTTTGGGATTTTATTCGTTTTAACAGGTGTTTCTGTTTGTGCATCCAAGTCTTGCCCTAAATCTATGGGGCTTGGGGCCCTTGTTTGTTCCTGGGTGTAGCAGATTTTAGTGCCTGTTATCTTTGTTCTCACTTGAGGTGTGGTTAAGCTGAGGCTCAGGTGTAATTTCCAATATTCCTGCCATTTTATGAACCTTTCTCTGTATGTTCCTTCCCCAATATTTATGCTCCCCATCTTGCACTATTTATCTATTTGTATTCTTTTATACAGTGATAGTGCTAAAGTGATATAAGACTGTACAGCACTACAAACAGAACTCAAAAAATAAAGGGGGGGAGGGTAGAGGGGATAAACCTCTAGTCTGGTAACCAAAAATGTAATAAGGGAACACAGGTCCGCAGGAAATCTCCATGGCAAAAATCACACCCTCATCTGAAATGTTATCAGTGGGACAGGCCAAAAATATAGTGGGAGGAACAGGTACAATGGATACACACCTGTAACATTTATTCCGGCCTGTATCAGAAACTTCCAGGACAGGAAAAAAAACCCAACCAACTCTGCAGTGAGTAAAATGTTCCAACTAGTACTAGTATTTCAGGAGAAAAAAAATGGGACAGGAAGAATGCCATATGGATACATACACACACTCTTGTAAGCACAACTAAAGTACAACTGCTAAATCCTGAGGCTTTTGGGCAATCCGGAGGATGTGTTAAATTGATAGCATCAATGTGATCTGTTCACTGGATCATGGTCCAAACCTGACTCACAAGAAAATCTTAATGTTATGCAAGTGTTTCAACAAACAGGACAGTTGGGGAAACTGGGGCAGTGCTGGCCTGACCACTGTTTATTTAAAGGTTTGCCTAGGGATCTACCTGCAGCGATCCTGTTCCTGCATATAGACAGGAGAAGCCAGAACAAAATGGACTGTTTGTGTAGTCCTTGGGCACCTATTAACTCTGAGGTGTGACTGAGAGGCAAAGACAGAGCAGGCCTGACACACTGTCAGTGGGTAAATCCAAACCTCAAGTCCCTGCCTACTCTTCCACACAGTGTTTGTGAGCATTTGCACCACAGCTCATCATTTTCCTGTAGTTCTGGGGGCTTTTTCTGTAGGCCTAGGGAAAGCTTTTACAGTTCTCCTTCCACATTCACGGGTTTGATGTTCATGAATTTGATTATTCATGAGCACGTGTGCCTCCCCTATTTCCTCCTCTCATTCCCTTGCGTTTTGCCCCAGCACAAAGAACTCGCACTGAGGCAAACCGGAAGGGAAAGGGGGCTGGGGGAAAGTTTGTGTGAGCCCTCCGGAGCTCCAGTCCTCCCCTTCCCATGCAAAACAGAAGGGAAAGGGGGGGAAGCTTGTGTGAGACTTCCTTTTCCCCCTTTGGAGCTCCCCCTGCCATTCCTATGTATTTTGCCCCAGTGCAGAGAACTCCTGCCAAGGCAAAATGGAAAGAAATGTGGGGAGGACAGTGCCAGGGCAAAATGCACAGGAATGGCAGGGCAAGCTCTAGAGGGGGAAAGGAAGGCTTGTGTGAGCTGTCCTCCACCCCCATTCCCTTCCCTTTTGTATGGGAATGAGAAGGGGGGAGTCCTGGAAGGGAATGAGAGAGGGAGTGGGGGGTGCTATTCCTGTTTTCCCACTTTTGCTCCAAACCTTTGGGAAAGTAAAGGGAAAACTGTACTTCCCAATAGAAAGACAAGTGCAAATACGTTTGGAACTGATTTTCTGTTGCTTTAGAAACATTTTAGCTTTTTTTTTTTTGTAATTACAGAGATTATACACATACACACACCAATCTAACTAAATAGTCTCTAGGCCAACATGCATCAAGAATTTTAATTAATGAAGCCCCAAATTCCCCCAAGAAGCTGGCTGCTAAAGCACACATACACACACATCTCAAGTTTAAGAAGACAGATGTGCCTGATCTCATAAGATGCATAACTAACTCTGTTCCAAAACCACTGTGCAACCTGTTAGTCACCAGGTGAACAAAACCACTAGCCAAATCTTATGGCATGTCAGGTACTTAGTCACTGCTGTTTTTTGTAATCCAAGGCAATGGGTAAAAAGCAAGAAGTCGACTGAGCTCCTGATGGGCTTCCATTTTAAGGCTGCTGGGTGCCTGGGTATGCAGAGAGAGTGGCACAGGCATCCCTGTGCTGGGTGGAGGTTTTATAGCCTAACAACAATGTGAAGGACATCAAAGAGAGAAAACATGGGCTGAGAAACTGCTTTACTAGGAAGTTCCAAGATACAGTATCACCAGAGGTCTGTATCAGATAACAGATTCTTATCAAAGTACCCAATGCTGGGATGTTTGTGTTCCTGTACCTGTCACTGCTAACACATCCGCATTTAAATTTGCTCTCACTTCACTGTCTACATCCCACCTCCAACCACAAGTTCTGCATACAGAGCTAAGGCTCCAAGACACCACTCTGTACGTCTGAGGAAGTAGTCTGTGAGTCTATGGAAGCTGATGCTACAATAAATCTGTCAGTTTTATAGGTGCCACATGGCTCCCTGTCACAAAGAGGAAAAGAAAACTTATTCTGTGGTGATAGTGCAGCATGATGACATTTCATTCTCTTAAGACTGCCATCCAATTAAATTTTACCACAACAGCCCATTTCCCAAATATTCAGATGGTCTAAAGATATTTCCTATAGGACTGCAAACAATTGAAGAAATATTAGTTGATTAAATGACTAGATTAAACGATGAGTGAGAGCTAATGTGGCAAGGTGGTTTGAGTGTTGGACTAGCATTGTGGGAGACCAGGGGTTGAATTCCCACTTAGCTGTGGAAACCTACTAAGTGACCACGGGTAAGTCACGTTCTCTCAGCCTCAGAGGAAGACAAAGGCAACCCCCCTCTGACCAAGGCCATTTCCGAACCAGATGCCAATAGCGCAATATACTGTTAGAATCCTGGCACTGCCACTCGTGCAATGGTAGCAGATCAGGAATGCTGTTTTCTGCACACTTCAGTTCTCAGTGGATGAGCAGCAGTATTGCCACCAGTGTTCCTTCTGCATTACGGGGTCTTTAAAAATCTCTTTCCCCGCCTTCACCCTGCCCCACTGCTCCTGATTGGTCAGGGTCCCCCCCCCCCTTTGGAACCTGTACTAAACACCTCTGTACACTATTGCATTGTCATGCTATAATGCCTAAAAATGTATTTAAAAAAAAGTTGTAACTCAAAGGAGAACTTTAAAATATACACGGAGAGGTGTTAGCTTTCAAAGTTATCATGCCACGGGAGTCACTGAGGGAGGGACAAGCTGGGCACGCCCACAGCCTGCCCACAACTGGATCCGCAATAAGAGGAAGTGTTATCAAGCACTATTATGCTTCCTGAGTGGGCCGGCTGACAGGATTGAAGTGCTGAAGGAGGTGCTTAAGGGATTTTTTCTAGAAATAGAATATGGTGGTTTGGTGACACTTGGGGATGGAATAGCAGCTGGATAACGCCGATGTTGTGCAGAAGCACAGCTTCTGAACTGGAAAGAACCCGCTGCTATTGCGGAATGGTGATGCCATGCAGAAATGGCCCAGATCTCGCCAAGAAAAACCCATTACAGGTTCGCCTTAGAGCTGCCATAAGTCCAAATGACCTGAGGGCACACAACAGCAGCAGCAGCAGCAGCAGCAGCAGCAACAACTGACTACGGAATTTTCTACTGATACAATTGTAGCCAACTCTGCATACAGATCTAGTTCTGAAGCTAAAAGCATAGGTTCTTTTTTAAATGATGTATAAAGTATAACCCAGGAGTAGGCAAAGTGTGGCCCTGGGGCCACATGCATTCTTCCCAAGGCCTTCAACCCTCTAGACTCCTCAGATCACTCTTCTTCTACCCCACAAAGTATTAGCTGCCTCTCCTGGAAGCCTCCATGAAAGACAATTCACCATATAGATGATCAAAAAACAAACAGCACTTCTCTCTCGTTTATCCTGGATCCCAGAAGGATGTAGTTTTTGGACAAAGGTGAAAATTTTTGGATCCATAAACTGAAGACTCTAACACCACAAGGCCTCAGCTTAGAGGATAATACCATAATTTCTTCTAAAGAATACAGGAAATAGCATGTTCTACAGTGCCACCTTATATGCAGCTCAGTTTCATCTTTAGCAACTGAATGCAGTGGAAGCTGAAATATTTTGCTTACGGCATATTTTTCAATACTGTCTGTTAATCACTTACACACACACACACACACACACACTGTCCAGATAATTGGAGGCACCTTTCTGTCAATTCAAGCACGTTCAATTCATAATCCAACTGATTAATCAAATAAACAGTGCAGCCTTCTGATCTTAAAACATTAAAACACTTTTCCGGTCTTAAAAAATTGATAGTTGGTAGCCAGGAAAAAGCCACAAGCCCTGGGAATTCTTTCAGCTCTACAACAACAATTTCAAACTGCTGTAGCATTGAAACCTAGAGAAATGATGTAGCCCAAGGACAAAACAGAGGTCAGGTTTTATTCATCTTAGAATACAAGCCAGGAGGAGGAAGTAATGAAGATCTGAGAAGAGAGTTAAGAAGCACTGACTCCACTACAAAAAGGGCCCTGAGGGTGATGTCGCCCTACATAGTATCCCTACATAACAGGATCTGGAGCAGGGTCTCACCAAACAAATGCAAGATGAAACAGTATGGGAGCCAGCATGGCATAGGTGATTTGAGTGTTGGATTAGGACCAAGAGACCAAGTTTCACATCCCTGCTTAACTATGGAAACCTACTGAGCGAACTTGAGCAAGTCACACACCCTCACAGCCTTAGAAGAAGGCAGTGGCAAAATTCCTCTGAATAAATTCTGTGAAGAGAACCCTGTGAGAGTGTCCCCATAGACTGGAGTCACCTTGAAGGCCCATAACAACAACAATAATAAGGTGATATAATAATAGCAGTGGTCGATGGAAGGAGGAGATGTATCTTGACACAATGAGGAACCAATCCAACTAAAGCTTCAAAAATCAGTACTTTGGACTGGACTCAGAAAGAAACTGGCAACCAGGACAGATGCTTCAAAACAGATGATATGGGAGCATACAAGTCCATATCTCTGAGCAAACAAGCTGTTGCCTCCTGCGGTAGCCAAAGTTTCCAAACTTCCTCTAAGTCTCATCATTGTGAAAAGAACAAAGTCCCACACAGCCTCAGGACTTTCTGCTCCCTAGTAATGGTTTCTGTACATCTGGTTATGTGCCAAGACCAGTATGGTGAGCAGCGTTTGCTTCAGCTTGGGATAACATGGGCTCTGGTTCCTGATCAAGCTCAGCAGGAGACCCTGAGCCAGACAACAACTCTCAGTCTAGCCTTCCTCACAAGTAGTAATAGTCGTCTGGGGAAAACATGCCCTGAGCTCCCTGAAGGTAGGCTGCAATAAAAATAAATAAAAAGCTATATAATGCAATTAAATGAAGACAGTCACCAAGGAAGCATGGGAGAACGTTCAAGAAATAATTAACTCAGATGTTTGGAAGAGTATGTGAAAAAGAAATCTCTTGAATTAGGAGTTAGAGTGTACTATACTGCTTAAAGATTGTAGTTATCACTGGAACTAACTGCTGGCAATTGCGCTTACACTTCCCCAGTGGTAGTGCCTACTCAGAGAAGCTATACTTAATATCGGTGCAACCAACATTTCTCCCTTCTCTGGATTTACCTTGCAATTTGGGAGAAAAACCATGAGTCACTTGGTTCCCAGGTGGAAAAAGAGAGAGGGAGAGAGAAAAGCAAGACAGAGTTGGGAGAGAATCAATTTTTTTCCTCTTGGTAGAGCAAAGGGTTGTGGCACAGCTATGAATGAAGCCACTGTTCTTGGAATGAAGATATTTAAGTAAAACCAAAGTACTGTACTGTATATACTTGACTGCAGGTTGACAAATTTTACTCAAAAAATAAACCTTGAAAAGCTGGGTCGACTTTGGGTCTTTCCGTCCTACACTGTTATAGCGCTACTATTTCACTTTCAACATCCTGTGGAATTCTGGGGTTTATAGTTGACTGTGGCCAAAGAGCTCTTTGGCTGAGAATTCTAAAGGCCCCTCGCTAAACTGCAAACCCCAGGATTCCTTAGGATGCTGAAAGTGGAATAATAGCACTATAACAGTGTAGTGCAGAAAGGCCCTTATGCATGGGTCCATGCTGCTTCTATAGGAGTTGAAACTGGCTGGAACCAAAAAAACACTAGGAAGGAGGGAGGAGGCCAAGTGATCTGTGTCTCCATGCCCCCCTTGCCAAAGAGCTGGCAGAGAAAAGGGGGAAAAAGTCCTCTGTGCAAAACAGAAACTACGTGCACCTCAGAGCAACTCACGGCTCCTTTGCCTAGACATTAGGTTCTAGTTGGAGGGAGAGTGAGGAGACCTGTGGAGGTGGAGACCAAGCTGCTAAAAAGGCCTGGACCAAAGGAGTGAGCCAATGAGAGGAAAAGTGTAGGCAAGCAAGTGGAGCAGCTCTCCTTCGCAGCTCCAACTCTTCTTCCTCCCCTTGACCTGCCACTCTTCCTCTTTCGCTCACTGGCGGAGGGACTCACCTGTTCTCCAACGGTGCAACTGCAGCAGCTGCTGTTGCTGCCATGGGCACAGCTGCCTTCCTCACCTTTCTACTTCTCCTGCTAATGGTGCTGCTGGTGGCTTTTGGCTTTGGGAAGTCTCAGTGAGGAGACAGTGATGGGGATCCCCACCCTGCACATTTCAAGGTGGGATGTGGGGAGGCCCCCACAAGGATGGTGAAGTGAGGGTTGGTCTGTTAATGATAACATGTTCAAATGAGAGCAATTAGGCAGCTGCTGGGTTTTCTGTAGGTAGTAAGGGATTTCCTGGTTGTACTGTGGCTTGTAGTTCTATTTCTGTTGTAAGCTACCTTGGGTCCTCACTGGAAGAAAGGTGAGATATTAAACAAATGTCTCCTAAATAAATAAATAGGAGGGTATGGGAATCATGCAGCCATCTAGATGTTATCGAATTTCAAGTCCCAGCAGTTGTTGACTTTCTTTGCATCATCTTTTACATCCTTTGTTACATGCTCCTAAGTTTTATCCTTGACATGGGTCATAGCAAATTCTGTAATTTTGGGCCCAAAACCTGCCCTTGACCATGAGATCAACTGATATCCAAGTATATACAGTAATGATGCCAGAAGTTCTATACAGAGAGTAAACAAAGTCCAGAAAGAATGGGTTAGTTACTACAGGTGTTACACAGGAATGTTAACAGCAGGAGAAACAATGACAAATACAAACATCTGAAGCTGCCTGCATCAGACAGTGGATCCATCCAGCCCAGTACTATTGATTCAGACCAGACCAGCAGTAGCTGAAAACCTCAGCCAAAGGGCTACTTAATTCTTATTTTACGAAGTATTTTTAGTCAGAGACTAAGAATGCCCTAAAAATACCTCAGAGCTGTTAGAAATGAAGCCAGAACCTGGGACATACAGAGGATGCCCTCGACCACTGGGCTAGAGTCCATTCCCCTGGGAGGCCTGAACAGCCCTTGTTTAGGAGCCTTCTGGATTGCTAGGTGCCCTCCCTCTCACACCCCACTGTCGGCCCCTGAAATAGGATTCTTTTGATTTAAGAAAGGCAAGAACAGGAGACACTTTATTGAAACTGTCCTCAAAGCTTACCAAATGACCCCAGAGTTGTGTGAAGAGGTGGCTGGCTACACAGCATTAAGGGTACACAACAACAACATGTAACTCAACCATTCTGACAACATGATCAAGCCGAGAGGAGAGGAGAGAACAGATCTTTCTGTCTTGCAGCTCTTTGGCCTGCAACTTAAACCCTCAATCCATCCACTAACAGAGCTATCTAGTTTGGAGAAGACACAAATCAGGTATGCATTTCTGAATAGGACTTGTGGTTCAAAGCTTGCTATGCCAAGTTTGCAGGGGAGCCATGATGGCCAGGTCAGGTCCCAAACATTTTGGATCAGCACTGGAGCACCAGCGCTGGGCAGGAAAGCCCCAAAACATGTTGCTGCCTGACACAGAGCAGCAAATGGCATTCTTCACACAGCCTAGTCAAAATGTATAGTACTCAAAGCTAACCAAACTGTTTTGGTATATGAGGCAGTAAAACAACCTATTTCAAATAATGATTGACTTGTTTCCTTTTCATGACACCCCAAATCTACTGCCTGAGGTGACACACTCTGCCTCTGCCGTAGTGCTAACCCCTGGCACTGGGCTTAACTGGCTGGTCAAATGTTTACAGACTATTAGCCTGCATTTAAGAAGCACCACAAGATAAGTTTTTGTGTGACTAAGACATGGCCCGGGCAAGCTGTCTCCTGGATCCAGACTGAAGACCTCAGCTAAAGGCCTATCAAATCTGTGCTACCAAACTAGCTAAGAATAAATGGGGCTTGACGGCTACACTGACAGAACCACCCACAATCCCCTTCCATTGTGCTGCTACAATGCTACTTCCGAGCAGCAGGATGCATTTCAGGGACCAATGTTCAAGGGCATCCTAACAAGGCAAATGGAGAGATCACCACAGGATGAGGCTTTTCTTGCTTTCTCACACACAAAATCCTGGTGAACAATCACTATAGTAATATCATTAGATCACTATAGTAGTTGTATTATTATTATTATTATTATTATTATTATTATTATTATTATTCCTTGTCCTTCACTATAGTAAAGGACAAGGAATACTAATAATAATAATAACCAGCAGCAGCAGCACTAATGAAAACCCCACGAAGCGTGCAGAAGTATCGCTGCCAAAATCCCTCTTAAACATGCAATGAGCTGTCAGAAAGCTCACCAGCAAGACATTGTGTGTGACAATTCTGAATGTGCAGTGGAAGCACTATCAGGAAAAGCTTTCCTGGACATGCAACAGACCCTAAGTCGGGGGGTGGGGAACAGAGCATTCTAATATTGACTGTAAGATAAAGGACAACAAGGACGTAATACACTGCTGAAAAACACAGGTGTAATTAACAGCACAATGTCGCTCTGAAAAAAGAAATGTGCCACGGTGGTAAAAGACAATTGTGCAGCACACACACAATACCAACAAGCATGCAGAGCACATTTTTTCCTCCGAAAGCCCAAAAATTTTGTTTTGCAGCGTTCATGCCTTTAAAACAATACACAAAGGAGACACACCCAAGCCCGGATAAATCCAAAGGCAGCAAGCCATATATCATCCCCCAAAATAACAGAGAGAGTCCAGTTTGACAATAACAGAGGAAAACACATCACTGAGAACACAAAACCATACCAGAGGGAAAGTAGAAAGTGCCAGCATGCTGTGAGCCATCAGAGCCTCCTTTCTGACACCACACCGACCCTCAAACACCGCTTAGCTTGGAAGATGCTGCCGGGAAGTGAAGGAACAAAAAGCAGCAGAGGCCAGTTCTAATCTTTTCCTCCTTGTTAAGCCTTTCTTCATCAGCTGAAATAGCAGATTTGAAGTAAGGAATTCCAGGCTGCTGCAAGTTCAAATCCCAGCAGGGCCAATTTCTGTCTTTTCTTGGTCACTGCTAGAGAAAGGAAGACACTTTCCTGTCACCTGTGGTTGGAGCCAGTGCGCCTTGCCTCAACACACCTTCACCTCCAATCATCTAGACTTCTTTAAGCTGCATTCCTTCCCAGCAGGTTTCTGGGCAGAATCCCAGCTTAAGGGATTTCCATTCTCCAGTCCTTTAAATACCCTTCCTTCTCTCCCCCTCCCACCTCCACCCTCAAAGGTTTCATCCAGAAAACAGAATGTTCCTTTTATTTCCTGTCTCCAAATGTTACGGGGCTGAGAGACAGCAGCTGCTGCAGCCCACCCCAGAGGCGGCTGCATCTCGTAGAGAGTTGAAATTCCATATGGCGGCGTTCCAGGCATGAGAAGTTCCCTCAGAACTGAGATATAATGCCTGGGGCCATGTGTCAGGTTGGGTTCCTCACTGGAATGTAAAGAGATGGTGTATCTGTGTGTGTACATTCTGGGATTCTTTGAACTCCAGATCACACCTGCTAGAAGCAGGATAGCATAATGGACGATCCTATAAACTCTTGATAGGCCTGCTTTCTCAAAATCTCTCTCTCTCTCTTGAGACCTTTCCAGACAAAAATAAAGCCTCTTCCCGATTTTATTATCCCAGCCTAGATCGAAATCCAGATTTGACCCTGCTTAGCAGGACTTGGACAAGTAACATTTTTGGTCTATAATTCCCAATAGCTTACTAATTGTTGGATTCTAGAAGCTGTAGTCCAGAAAAATAACTCGTACAAGCTCTGATGCATAGCGCATGCAATTAAGGAATGGGAAATACAGTAGACTGATGGGCAGGCTACATGTTTGTTTTTGATGATGATGTGGATAACGAGAGAACAAGAGGAAGAAGAACAAAAGGAAGAGGTGAAGGAAAATGAAATAATGTAGCCCTTTTCTACTACAGACCAGAACGTGAACCAATGGATTCAAATTATAAGATAAAGAGATTCCACCTAAACATTATAAAGAACTCCACTGTAAGAGCTGTTTGACAATGGAACAGATTGCCTTGGATCGTGGTGGAGTCTCCTTCTTTGGAGACCTTTAAACAGATGGATGGGCATCTCTCAGGAGTGCTTTAGCTGTGTATTCTTGCATGGTAGAGGGTTGGACTAGATGACCTTTGTGGTACCTTCCAACTGTAAGATTCTATTACTCTACTACAAAAGAAAGAAACAGCCTTTCTGTTGTTCTCTTTTCTTGTTGGGTGTCTTGGCAAACATATGACAATATTAAAGAAATGATAAGCAGTGCTGAAGCAGACAGACTCCACACCCTTTCCACTATCACTATAGATGCATTTGGTAGGGAGACAGATAAATATCACGTTTTCCCAGCAGTAAAAGTACTGTGGTTTGCAGGCTAGGGAAATGTGATTTGCCTGCCACAGAAGCCTGGCCAATGATATCTGGATTTCATGGAATAACTGTACACTTAACTGCCTCAAAAGCATCTCCAGGGAAAAGCTCTCACTCTCCAGGAGATTGAAAGTGGTGGAAACAAAGCGGTTTCATGAAAAACAGACACTCACAAAGATGACCTTCTGCTTCCTACTCTGAAAGGAAACACAACTGCTGAAAAATGAGGTAGGAAAAAAAAGACACAATAATATTGCTAATACTAATCTATGCCAACTCAACTCTTCCCACCCCGACCCAGGAATGTATACATGCCAATAAAATACAATGTGTAGGGGAGAAGTATACATGTCATACATGTTCCCCAGACTCTATCTGAATAGAGTACTGCATTTTATTTCATAAAAATGTGCATGGTACATTTCAGAAATGCTAAAGCAAGTAAAATGTTGAGACTGCAACATATGCAATAAGGAACAAGAAAGACAGATAAAGATCTGGAAAAGATGGAAAGGATAAATAGCAAGGCTGCAATGGTTATTAGGTTATTAATAGGTTATAAAGGTGTCCTTAATTAATTAGACAGCTTTAAATGTATCTATTTCTCTTATTAGGATGAAAATAGCAAATGGCAAGACAATCATATTTAAAAAGCATTTTTCCTTCCCTCATATACAGGACGGATTGTCTGTTCTGCTACACCTGCTATAGTGACACACAGATTCATCCTCTACAACAAAGGCGGATGCTGCTTGGTTCATAAAAATGGTTTTCACTCACACATGAATGTACACAACATTAATTGGGAAATCAATCAATTGATCAATTACATTTATATGCTTAACCATACAAATTTGTATGTTTAAAGACTGAAATATCTTTAAACTAAGATTGCAGTTAAATAGGTAACTAATAAATATGAAAGTATATTCACAGCAATGAATATACTATGCCCGATAAAGCACAGATTTACAGAAAATATACTCCTCTTGTTCTTGTTAACTGTATCCTTTTCCTCCCCAAATCTAGTTGTGCTGGTGCCTACCTCAGACCCTGGAAAAATTACTACTTACAGTCTACCTAGCATGGCTCTACTGATTAGGGGATTGTGGGAGGCGCCATCCCAAAAGTCATGTTTCCTAACTGTGGCCAAGTTGCTAAACAAGTGCTCCCAAACTGAAGGCTGCCAGGCTTCACACAATGAAAGGATTCCAACTTAGAAATGGCTTCTGGAGAAGAAATTACATAAATCCTATGTATCACACTTTATGAATACACACATATGTACTGTATCTATTCTGTATGTGTATGTGCCTTCAAACTGCCTGTCAAGTTATGGAGGCCCCATGAATTCCACAGGATTCTCTTAGGCAAGGAATACTCAGAGGTGGCTTCGTCAGTTTCTTCCTCTGAAATATAGCCTGCAGCACCTAGCATTCATTGTAGGTCTCCCATCCAACTTCAGGAAAATAGATTCCACTTAAAGATTAGGAAGAACTTCCTGATGGTAAGAGCAGTTTAATGGTGGAATACACTGCCTTGGACTATGGTGGAGTCTCCTTCTTTGGAGGTTTTTAAACAGAGTTGGATGGCCATCTGTTGGAAGTGCTTTGATCGTGTATTCCTGCATGGTGGGGGTAGGACTCGATGGCCCTTGAGGTCTCTCCGAACTCTATGATTCCATGATCCAAGTACTAACTAGGGCTGAACCTGCTTAGCTTCCAAAATGAGACAGGATCTGGTGCCTATTTATTCTACCTATCAGGAGACTATCACCAAACAACAGCTTTCTGACTGGTATAAACAGGATACAACCTATATGCAATTTATCATATACCATGAACTATGCTGGATTCACATATTTATGGAGGTTTGTTCTGTATGAAGAAACCTGATGAAAGTTCTGGCTGAAAGTATGTACACAGATATATGCACACGCACACACACAGAGAAGTACATCTGCACACCAAACCTCACAAACTTTTTTTCATTCCCAAACATATATTCATTCAGAATGTTCTACTCATAACCACTCAGCTCAGGGACTCAGTCGGAGCAAACTTAGTGACAAGGCACCTTCTCCATTTGGCTTCTTGAAAGAACTTCAGGTGTCTCAAAACAAGCAGTCAGTAGGATCAAAGGCCACTCTGCCTAGTGAGTATGAGGAATGAGAGAGACCCAAGTTCAAATTTTCTGTCACAAAGCTCATTAGGTGATGTCGGTTTCACAACAGAGGCATTCTCAGCTCATCCTGCTTCACCAAATGGCTGTTTCCCCTTGAGCTCCTTAGGAGAAGGGCAGATTAAACATAAACAGAGTTATTTATTCATTACTAATAGTTTTAGAGTTAATGTTGTTATTTTCCAATAACAGCCATCCAGTATATTATCTTCTACTGAATATTAGCTGGTCATCAACACGTTCAACATGTCATTGCTCCCCTTGGCTAAGGCTTCAAAAATGCAACCTGATGAATGCCAACTGAGAAGTCCCACTCCTTTCAATGAAGCTTACTCCCAGATAGGCTGTTTACCATTCTCCAAAACATAGGCAGCTCAGGCTGGTCAGGGCAGAGGGGGCAGCCTCAACAGATTTTTTTTTTTAATCTCCTACTCTGGAAACCAATGGCTCAATGCAGTGGTTTTTTTCTCTTGAATAAATGGGTGTCAGCAATTCGAAAGCCACCTCCCTCTTGGAAAACCTCCTGGCTTGGGATAATGGCAGTACCTGGCTTCCCTGTTAGCAGGGTATTGAATCTGCTCTTTTGGTTTTGGTTTGAATTTTAAAGAACTTACCCAAAGTGCTGAACTCTACCCCCAAAACAGGTTCTGCATTTTGGATCACTCCTCAAAGTTCAGATTAAAATCATAGTAGATACAATACCTGCATAGGCATGGGTGTCACTAGCCACCATTAGTTTGGGCCTACCAGCCATGGAAACAGCACCAGCAGAAGATCTATGCCCACACAGCTTGCTTTTGACATACTGGAAATCTCAATGGCTCCCTTCCAGCATTAGGATTGTGCTACACATCATTATGTGACCAATATTTGACTGGTCAGTTGACCATATCCTTTTCGTAGAAGAAGACCAGGGACGGGGGGAGAAAGAAAGAATCTAGAAACACATTTAAGACTGATTTATTTTAGCATAAGGTTTGTGGGTTTCAATCAATTTCTTGAGACAGTTTGAGCACAATTACATAGTTGCAGAAATGGGATCAGGGTGTAATGGAAGGCAGAAACCTTGCGAATTGTGAATCTGGCCCTAAACCTTCAAAGAGTTGGAGAAAGATGATACAGGTCTGTCAAGTAGCTGGCCTGTTAGGCTTGAGGTATCAAAGCAATATATTCTGCATATCTGAACGTAAGTTTCCTCTTCTTTTGCAAAATCTGCAACTATGATGAGAACCCATATTTTAATATCTGTAGAAACCATTATCTCTGTTCATACCTCTGCTAACAAACTGAAATTCTGATCTCTCAAAACACCAAACCCTAGTTTTTGGCCATCTTTTCTAGGGTCTCTTTTATACTACATTATAACACTCTGATACCATTTTAATTGCTACATCCTACAAAATCCTTGAATTTATAACTGTTGCAGCATTAAAGCTCTCTGGCAGAAAATTCTACCTGTTTCACAGAACTACAAACCACAAGATTTCATAGGATGGGGCCATGGCAGTTAAAATGGAATCAAAGTGCTAAAATGTCTAGTTTGAAAGATGCCCACTTACTAGTCCTATAAACAAGATACATAAAAAGTAGTAGAATGCAAAGATTCTTCTCCCCATCATTTTCTGAAAACAATTTTAGGATAGGGACTATGATTATAATATTATCAAATTCCATGACATCAAAAATTGTGTTCTGCAACCCACAAAAATTATGCAAGTTGAGCCAAAGAAGGAGTCAAAGAGACTAGCAGGCAGAGCATGGAAGTTGGGTGACACAAATAGCATACACCAGTCACAAGTTAGTTTTTTAGAATGAACCAGGCGGTCACATTTCAAAAACAACAGAGGGAACAAAATTATTCCCCTGGTGTAACAAACCACGTTTCCTAGTCACTTTTCAAAGTTATATCAAAATGGCACTGTGGCAGGGCTTTTCTAGCTTCTATAGCACTCAAGCAAGAAAAGCAGCAGAAATGTAAAAAAAATTACTTTTTAAACATTCCAATGATTAATAACAGAATATTTTTTAAAACATAGTAATGACTTCTGACAGCAAATTACTTTTAAAAAGTTAACTTCTCAAGCACCACATACAGGGCACTGATGCCTCACGCACATACATGGGTCATGGAAAATTTTATTCAACCACTCCTCTGGCTCAGCGATTTGAGCAGGCATTAGCAAAACACTTCAACCATATACTCATAAACACAAGAACGGGAAGATCACTTCCTCTTCTGTCTTTCACAAAAGCTAGGATTCTCAGGAAGCCACACCCAATACCACATTCAGTATATCTCCCCATCCCACATCACTTCTGCTGAATCTTGGCATGCTTAATCATTAGACTCACCCATGATTGACTATGACCTCTGCATCTTATCACTGGAGTAGAGGGCCCAGTTGTGCTATAGCCACGTGGGAAGCCTGTGGGTTGGGAAGCCTGGCTGTGCAGACAGGCAAACTTTTAGCATACCAACTGCAAAAGTGAGGGACTGATCTCACTCAGCAGGGGCATAAATACTCTAAAGGCACAGATTCTGTCTGATCTCACAAGCTGAGCAGGGTCAGCCTTAGTTAATTTTTTTTTTGTATAAATTTTATTGAAAGTTTGTCCCAAAAATAATCCCCCCCCACACACTTCCATGCTTAAATCTTCCAGTTGAAATTGCTTATTTCCATTCCATTATAAACATAATTTCCATCTTACAGAGAGAAGAACAGTTACATGATTTCTTCTTTGATTTCTTATACATTTATATCCTTACCCAATCCAACACCCTTTTCCATTCTTTCACAAAGTTCTGGATAGATTTATTCTTCAAAGAAAATTGCTAACTTTTCCATCTCTATCATATCCAGAACTTTTAACTTCCATTCTTCTATATCAATATGCTTCTCTTCTTTCCAGTGCTGCGCATATGTCAACCTTGCCGCACTTAGTAAATATAATAATATCTTCTGATAACTTCTTATTTCCCTTTGTTGCCCTAGCATATTTAACAAAAAAAGCTCCGGTTTCATTTCAAAATTCAGTTTACAGATTCTCTGGATTTCGTCATGTGCCCCGTTCCAAAATTTTTTTGCTATCTTACATGTCCACCACATATGGAAAAAAGACCCCATCTTTTCATCACACTTCCAACACTCTGAGTTCCCATTTTTTGTTATTTTTTTGTAATCTTTCCGGGGTCATGTACCATCTATAAAACATTTTATAAAAGTTTTCTCTTAAATTTAAGTTTGGTGTAAATTTTATATCTACAGCCCTAGTTAATTTGGATGGGAGACAACCAACTAATACCAGGTACTGTATTTCAGAGGAAGGAACTGGCAAAATCACCTCTTGAGTATTCTTTGCCTAAGAAAACCTTATGAAATTCATGAGATTCCCCACAGTCGACAGGTGACTTGAAGACACAGACGTACACAGTGTCATTTATTTCATTACATGGCCAGAAATGGCTGTCTTCCTACATCATGGGGAGGTATCACACAGCCTGCTGGCCACAGTTAAAATTTCCAGGACTTTTTGGTGGTACCTGCCAAGCTTCCTTATGAAATCTGTTGCAGCAAGAAAAAAACCTCATTTTTAAAATGTATATGTGTACAGAGTGGGCTTTTTTTTTAAGAACTGCACTTCCTGGAGGTTTCTGGGAGCACAGAATTCTCTCTAAATCAAAATTCTAATCCCCAGCCCCACATTTATATCTTTGTTTGCTTGGTTTTAAAGCAGGGGTTTTTAATCACTGCCATCATAGAAGCAGTAAATTCAGCAGGAGAAGTTGCCTGGTCATGCCTCATAGAGCTGCAGCCATCTTGCTGTGGAAAGTTGGCACTGAAAAGAGTTGTCTGTCCCTTGACATGTGGCAATGGACCATTTGTAGTCACTCTGCTAAAAGGGACCCTTTTCTGTGTTTGTAACTAAGATTAAAGTAGCAGCTGTTCAAGATTAATTAATGCAGGGCAAAAGGTTGTGGTCTTCTGTAAGTGCTAACTGAGCTGTAAAAGGAAGGAGCCAAACTGGGAGGCGGAAAAGACCTATATTATGACTGTCATGGTACTGAGGTGCTTTAAAATTTCAGTCTCCACTCAAATCCTTTTTCTCCCCTGTATGATCCAGTGTGGTGTAGTGATTTGAGCATTGGGCTATGACTCTGGAGAGCAGGGTCTGAATCCCTGCTCAGCCATGGAAACACACTGGATCACCCTGGGCAAGTCTCTCAGCCTCAGAGGAAGGCAATGGAAGCCAAAGGCAAAAAACAAATATGAACAAACTTCGCCAAGAAAACCTCATGATAGCTTCGTCTTAGGGTTGCCACAAGTTGGAAGCAACTTGAAGGCACACAACAGCAATGACCCAAATGAGGATCAGCTCACTCGGCTGTAAGGTCTTCCTGAACTGTCTCATACATTCTGGAACTCAAGACAGCGAAAAATATGCCCACAGAAAGAAGACTGGTATTGTGTGAAAGGGAGCCAGGTCTAGATAATTCCCCAGCCTACAGAGAGAAGAAGTGGTAATAGTTGAAGTTCTTGCCACAGGCCTCTGCAACCTCTGGCAAAAGCCACAGGGAAACTTCAAAGGAATGGGCACCAAGGAAAAGACAGCCTGTGTGGATCTCAGAAAGGGGTCCCTCCAACTTCCCTACATCCCTTTTACTCCTGGTGGGGAGAGACTTGTTGTTTTGTGCCTCTAAGTCTACTTCAACTGTAGTAACTCTATTTTGGGGTTTTCTTGGCAAAATTTATTGAGAGGGTTTGTCATTGTCTCCTAAGGCTGAGAGAATGTGACTTGCCCAAAGTCAACCAGTGGGTTTCCATGGCTGAGCAAAGACTCAAACGCAGCTCTCCCAGAGTTCTAGTCCAACACTGAAACCACTATGCAATGCCGCTTCTTGGGGAGGGGGGGAGGCCAGACATAAATAAAGTTAATGAAAGTAACAATGATAAAAATAATAACCACCAAGACCATCACCACCTCATGCTCTCCAAATGGGTAAGGCTCAAGTCCCAGCCTTCCAACCAGCAATGCCAGCGGTCACACTGGCTTCGGATGATGGGTGTTATAGTCCAACCCAACTTCAAGGGGGCTGGTATACCTGCCCGAGCAGCATGGAGTGGGTAAACAGGAGAGTATTAGAATGTTCCAACTGGCCTACAAAACTGATAATCAGTTGAGGGTGATGCTTGGAGATTTCCTATTTGCAACAGTTCAAACAAACAGATTATGAACGAAAAAAAGAGTCTTTGGGTACTTTGGTAGGGGGTTCCCCAGTGAACATATCAGAGCATATCTGGCAGGGAAAAGACAGTTTCTTGGCATGGTGATTCCAATAGGGACAGCTGGGAAAACATGTCTGGGCTCACGAACACAGCAGTACTACAGGCCAGTAAGGGTAAAAAAAAAAGAGAGAGAGAGAGGGAGAGAGATCAGGGTCAGTTCAGTAGTGTGCCTTATGAGAAATCCAAGAACATAAGAAAACAATATGTAAATTGGATTTGGCTGTTGTACACAGACAGGGAGGTTACAGCAGCTATCTATATCTTTGTGTGAGGGAGTTCCCCAAACAGATGATGCAGAGGAATGGATACTGTCACTGGCTTGCGTCTGGGATGGCCGCATTCAGTGGTAGCATCCACTTGAGCATCTTGGATCAATGTAAGACCATCCAGGTGCAGTCTCCACTCCCAGGTGCTGGGAGGGGGACTCCTACTAAATGCCTGGTGGGAGTTTGGGAAGGGTGAGGCAAAGAAGTAAAAAAAGCTATCCAAGATGAAAGATTTGGAGACACACTTGTGAACAAAGACAGGAGAGGCGACCCTGGAATGGAGGCTTTCTGTCCTGGTCTGTGCGCCTTAGTTTGCGGTGGGGTTGCTTCCTGGCAGGGCGGGCATTACTCAGTTGGGGTCATTTGGGAGGTGGGCGCCTGCAGAAAACGACCAAAAGGCAACATTTATCCAGAGGGGAGCAGGAAAAGGAAACGTCTAGCGAAGAGAGCTGCTGATCTGTTGATATTGGCTCTGCATGTGTGTGCGTGCGCGCGGGGAAGGGGAGGTGATCCCCGACGGAGTGGGAATATTTCCGGCAGGAGCGAGCAGCGCACAGTGGGCACAGAGGAGAGAGAGAGAGAGAGACCATCCGAAGTGCCTAAAATAAGAGATGCAGGGCTTTTTTTGGCGCGGGGGGGGGGAATGGGTGGGATCTTGAATAGGGGGAGGAGGAAGAGGAGGGGGCGCACTCACCAGTGCAGGAGCTTGTGCTGCAGCTGCCCCGGGCGGCGCTCGGACGAGCACTGTAGGCACCACATGGCTGATCCTGCGCGCTCTTTCCAGCCCGGGACCCCCGCCAGGGATTGGGGGAAGGGAGGTGGGGATCCCGGCTGGCTCTCAGCGGCAACGGCGGCTCCTCCGAGCCCCACAGCTGCCCAGGCGCCGGCGCGGCGTCTCCATCCCTCCTTCCCTCCCTCCTTCGTCCGCGCAAAGCAAAGGAGGAGCCGGGAGGCGGCAGAGACCGCCCTCCTCATCCTCTCGCCGCCGGAGATCCCGGCTCCGCAGTCCCGTCTTCGCCCTTGGCAGCCCCCAAAGCGGCTACCCACCCCCTGTCTCCGCCTGCAGCATCGGGGGCTGCAGACTCTGGGGTTTGGTATCCCTCCCTTTTGTGGGGGGGGTGAAAGAAGGGGTACAGAAAACGAAATTTTCGCATTCCGATCAGGTTTCCTGGGTTCTGGGAAGTCAACGGAACACTTCCAGCCCAAGAGAAGAGTCGGGGCTCCAGGAATGGGTGGAAATTGGCAGGATTCCGGGAGGGTCGAGATTGCTGGGTTTCATCCCCCTCTATCCTCTTTCTTGTTCTCGAAAGGGACGCGTGGATCCTGGCTGGGGATTTAGTGCTCCTGATTTCCTTCGTGTTCGGTTCAGACTAAAATTCTAAGGATGAATGAAGGAATGCTGGGGCTCAAAAGTTTTCCTGGTTGGCTAGCAGCTGCCAAGACCTCCACAAGATCTGGCTGGTGGATGCAGTTTACTCAGTGGTCGGAGTTTTACCCCCAGCTCGAACCCTGGTACAATCGCTTTGCACATATCCACAAACTCCAGACGTACTCCCATTCTAGCTAACCTAGTGGGGAAGTGTAATCTAATGGTTAAAAACAAGTGTGGGCAAAGTGTGGCCCCTGCACTGCAGGTGATTCTTAATGCTCCAAAGAGTGGCTTCTGATGTCCCCAAAATGCCCCCAGCCCCCTCCAGAATTTCTTAAAAGGCGGGCCATCAGTGGAACCTTCATATGTTCCATTCTGAGATTTAACTCCTGGTAAAACCCTATAGAGAGCCAGCACGGTGTAGCATTCTGCAGGTTGGAATATAACCCTGGAGACCATGGTTTGATTCACGACTTGGCTATGGAAATCCACTGGGTGACCTTGGCCGCATCACACACTCTCAGCCCCAGAAAACCCCATAACAGGTTCGCCATAGGGTTGCCGTAAGGCAGAAACGACTTGAAAGGCACAAAACAACAACAAAAACAACAATCCTATGAAATTCATGGGGGTCATCATTAGTTGACAGGCAACTTGAAGGCACCTTCACATAGACATTATGTCAGGGGGTCTAAATACCACACAGCACTAGATCCCATCTGACCTTGGAGGTTAAGCAGGATCAGCCCTGATTAGTACTTGGGTGGGAGACTTCAATGAATACCAGTTGCTGTAGGCTATATTTCAGAGGATGGAACTGGCCTCTGAAACTTCTTGCCTAAGAAAACTGTATAAAATTCATGGGGTTGCCATAAGTCAACAGGTGATTTCAAGGCACACAGGCACACACATTATGTCATTGGGGAACAGTAGGGTTGAAGCTGGTGTCCTAGATATTATAATTACATTCCTAACTGTGTGTAATCTGAAAAGAGAATCTTTTGGGTCCAAGCTTTCTTATGCTGGAATTAGGAGAGTCCTCGCTAAGCCATGCAACTCATCCAGTGAGCTGAGCTGTGTTCCCTCGTCTATCAAGAGGGTTGTTAGGTTCAAACACCACGACCATGGATTCAGCTGTGAGGAAAAGTGGGATATGAATGTAACAAGCAAGGAAGTGGTGATGGAAGGCTAAAGATCTATTAACTGAGGAAGGACAAGAGACTGGTGGTTACCTCAGTGACAAATGTGGGGCGCCTATAACAGCATTACTGCAGGGGGCAGCCTTGACAGCCTTGAGAAGCTCTCCTGCACAAGCCTCAATGAACTTAACAGGGATCCTACGGGAGCTCTGCCATTCTTGTTTACTTCAAAAGGGCTTGCACAGAAAGAATTTCTCCAGGAAGAGGGAAGTCAGTGGGATTTACATTAAGTAGTTTTAAGGGGCTGCCTCGTGTCAATTAGCATGTGGAAGGGAAGTCCTAGATTTCCTGCCTTAGGCCTCAAAATGTCTGGGAAAGGGAAGCCTCAGATAATAGAAAATAGCTAGGTATACAGTCTGCATCCGTGGGTTCTGCATCCATGGATTCAACCAACCATGGTTCAAAAATATTTGAAAAAAAAAATTCCAAAAAGCAAACCTTGATTTTGCAATGCAGAAGCGCTACACTGATGTGTAGGCACACCCTGCTGTGGTCTCCCACCATCACTCATTTGAATTGTTCACCATTTTATATAAGGGATTCCATTTTATTATGCCATTGTATATAATGGGCCATGAGCATCTACAGATTTAGATATCCACAGGGGATCCTGAAACCAAACCCAAGCAGATACTGAGGGCCCACTGTACCTCAACCATTTAGGGCCAAAGCATTAAGATGGAGACACTGGGTCCCCTTTCATCATACAACATCCCACCTTTCTGAGATAATTGTGTGTGCTGGGTGATCCTCATCTGTTTAATGGCAGCCATTTTTTCCCCTTTTTGTACACAAATGTATATGTGTGGAGAAAGTGTTGAAAAGGATTCCTGCCAAGCTTCAAATGAGCAAAGCAGTACTTTGACCTTTACTCATTGACTGATTTGAGTGACCGGATTTACAGAGCAGCCAAAACCCAGAAGTGTCTGAGGAGTCGGTGAGGGCACTACTCAAAATGGTGGTCCAAGGCCTGGCTGCTTGCCCACAAACCATCAGGGGCTGGTCGCTGGAAAATTTCCAGAAAGAAAGAGCTGTTGCCTGTAGGTACAAATATGGTACTGGTCCCTTGCACGTGTGTACAAAATATTAGAAATATAAGCACAAACAGTGAATAAAAACAGCACATCAAGGCCTCAGTCCAATTGTCAGTACCAGTTAGAGAAAGTCAACACTTAATATTAAAAAAAAAAAAGCTTCCAAAGAAGTAGATTTACATTTAACGTAGAAAAAAAATAAACATCCAAAGAAGTACCACTCTATTCTGCATTGGCTAGACCTCATCTGGAATACTGTGTCCAGCTCTGGACACCTCAATTCAAGAAGGATATCAACAAGCTGGAGCGTGTCCAGAGGAGGGCGACCAAAACGGTGAAGGGTCTGGAAACCATGCCCCATGAGGAGCGGCTCAGGCAGCTAGGTATGTTTAGTTTGCAGAAGAGAAGGTTAAGAGGGGACATGATAGCCATGTTTAAATATTTGAAAGGATGTCAAGTCAAGGAGGGAGCGGACTTGTTTTCCGCTGCTCCAGAGACTAGGGCCATTTCCGCACTAGATTGTTATCGTGCTATCATTCCACTTTCAACATCCTATGGAATCCTGGGGTTTGCAGTTTGGGGAAGGGCCGGCCGGCCCCTCCCTAAAGTGCAAACCCCAGGATTCCACAGGATGTTGAAAGTGGAATGATAGCGCGATAACAGTCTAGTGCGGAAATGACCTAGGACAAGGAACCATGGATTCAAGCTGCAGGAAAGAAGATTCCACCTGAACCTCAGGAAGACCTTCCTGACAGTCAGGGCTATCCGGCAGTGAAATATGCTGCCTTGGAGTGTGGGAGTGTGGTGGAGTCTCCTTCCTTAGAGGTTTTTAAGCAGAGGCTGGATGGCCATCTGGTGGGAGTGCTTTGATGGGTGTTCCTGCATAGCAGGGGGTTGGACTGGATGGCTCCTGTGGTCTCTTCCAACTCTATAATTCTAAGTAGATTTACATCCACAAAAGCTCAGGCAAAAATAAAAACCAGTTAGTCTTACAGCTGCTACATTTCTTTTCCTTTTCCCTTACCCTTCCTTCCTCCTTTTTATGCTTCAAGAGACTAACATGGCTACTTCTTTGAAAACTACTTAATGTAATTCCTACTGATTTCTTGTCTCTACTCTAGTTAGGACTGATGCTTGGATGTAGGCCAGTAAAACCAACAGTAAATACCAGAAACCCTGTAGCTCACAAATCCTAAGTCAACTATATAGCAAGGCTATATAGCAGGCAGTATATGTTGTGCACTTACACAGGCCCAGTGTTTTGCTGCCTGAGGCAAAGGACAAAATGGAACCTTTCACTCCAAATAGAGATGCTAACCAGACTGCCAGTTGAATGTTACTTTAGTCCTAGTTGAGGACAGGACAACATCATTCATAGCCCTTGACGGCAATAGTTCAGCGCAGTACTTATAACTCTGTCCTCTTCTACGTTCTTCACTCTATCCAAGCCTTTGTAAACCTGGGGAAGTGTCTTGTCCTAATGGCAGGGTCAGGGCCAGCTACGTATTGCCATTTTCCATGCCACCAACAGGTGTGACATAATGGTATGGCCAGACAAAGGACTATATAACTGAGTACAGCATTTTCAATTTTTTTTTTAATTTTCACTGAAGTGCTCTTAAGATTTTTTTTTAAAAGAGGGTATTTTTTTTTTAAATGTGGGTAAAATGACACTGACTAGAAACACAATAGTGAAGATGTACCAGAGTGTTGTTTCAGATAGTGGCCTAATACTAATGATGCATAACAGACAATTACCAGGGAACTGCTCTGTGTATTGATATACTACGGTGGTGAGTGTTGTATTGTATTCTGGTACACCATCAGTATTATCCTTCTGGTGAATGTCATTTTATCCACGATTATTTTTAAAAAAAAATCAGTCTCTTCATTTGTGTTATTGTCTGCATTAAATGTTTAAAAATATTCTCTCAATAGCACTTCTAATAGCAAATTCCATGTGAGTTGTGAGTCATGCAAAGCAGTACTTTCTTCTTTTCTTCTGTCCTGAATATACCACTTATCAGTTTCATTTGCCAGCAATGGAACCATGTGGATCGTCCTATTGCTCCAAGAGAACACACACAAAAAGTGTCAATTTCCACACAATGGCGCTATAACACTACAGCAGTGGGTTGTTTCCGGTTCAGGAGCCGTGCTACTGCATGATATTGTCACCATACAGCTGCTATCCTGCCCCCAAGTGTCACCAAATTGCCATATTCTATTTCCAGAAAACAAATCCATTGACCCTCCTTTAGCGCTTCAATCTCATCAGCCTTCTTAGTGTGGTACCATAATAGTGCTTAATAGCGCTTCCTGTTACCGCGGATCCAGGAGTGGGCGGGCTGTGGGCCTGCCCAGCTTGTCCCTCTCTCAGCTACTCTCATGGCATGGTAACTTCCAAATCTATCACCTCTCCATGTTTATTTTAAGTTTCCCCTTTGAGTTAAAACTTTTTATTTTTTTTAAATACATTTTTTAAGCATGATAGCACAAAAGTGGAATAGTGTACTGGCGTGTCATGCCATAACAACATTGATGCGCTAGTACAGCTTCCAAATCCCACCCCCACCCAATCAGGGGTGGTGGGACAGGATGAAGGCAGGCCAAGGGAGTGGCCAAAGATGCTGTAATGCAGAAGGAACACTGGTGGCAATACTGCTGCTCATCCGTTTAAGGCGGAAGGGTGTGGAAAAGAGTGTTTCTAACTCGATGGCATTGTGTCAATGGCAATGCCAGGACTGTAATGCTACAATTCACCAATGGCGCATTGTGCAGAAATAGCCTGTATCTTTATCCACTCTTGCCATACCACTCATAATTATAACCTGCCACATACTCCAGTCACTGGCATTTGCACTGTTAATTTGCACTGACTTATTTATTTTCTTATTTATTTACAAATATTTATGTTCAAAGCCATTTACATTCATGTACACAAAAGAGACACAACATACAAACACAAAATACACAAATTGACACAAATTCTTTATCTGGTCCATAAAAGAGATGTCAGGGTGGACTAAACAAGGAAGGTTTGCATAAATAAATATGTTTAAACAGAAAGGCAAAAGAGACCAGGGCATATGTGTAAATGCCCTTCCAGAAACATGCATCTTTATTTGATACGTGAACAGACAATGCCCAAATATGAGTGTAGACAGAGAGACAGATAGGTACAAATACACACATGAACAGGTAGTGTCTGCGCATACATGTGTATATTTACACATGGATACATTTTCATGACAGACAGCATGGGGTCGTGGGTTAAGCACTGGACTATGACTCTGGAGACCAGGGTTTGATTTCCTCCTTGGCCATGGACACACGTTGGGGGACCTTGGGCACCTCACATACTCTCATCCCCAGAAAACCCCATGATAGGTTCACCTGAGGGTCACCGTAAGTCAGAAATGACTTGAAGGCACACACCAAGAACAATGCATTCTCATATACTACATGCAAATGCAACTCATATAATCTTCCAAATACTCATGAACTTCCATCAAGCCCACCCTGCATGGCCAGCTGTCAAAGATGATGGGAGGTGTAATTTAAGGAACAACATTGAGGAAGGCTCTTCAATAGTAAAATGATACTATAGAACATACAATAGAAACACTGGCCCATAGCTAGAAGGAGTGTGCAACTGGTAGGAAAAGAAAATGCAAATAATCAGGTGGATCGCCCTATAGAATTACTTATGTACTTTGCATTTAGGAAGGATCATTTAACTGGGAAAAGTGACCATCATGCTATCAAACTTAAATGTATATGCATGTGGAAAATTGCAAAAGAGGTTATGTATCACTACATTTAACTTCAAAAAAGGAAAACCCTCAAAAACAAGGGTTCCAGTATAAAGGAAATGCATCTATATCCCACAGAGGACCTAGGGCAAATACCTTTACTCAAATTGCTATTCCAGATTTGAGAAACTGTGGCAAACCAGACAGCATCCAAAGTTGAAGAACTTTGTTATTGTTTGTAACTGCCCTCCTCGGAGGCTGAGTGAGTGTGACTTGCCCCATGGCAACAATATCTGAGGCCTGCTCTGCCTCATCAAAAATTTCCTAGCTGTGTTGTTGTTGTCAGTTGTTTCTACTACAACTCTGGATTCAAATTCCTGCTTGGCCATGGAAACTCACTGGGTGACTTTGGGCAAGTCACACTCTCTCGGCCTCAGAGAAAGACAAAGGCAATGCCCCTCTGAACAAACCTTACAGAGAAAACCTCATGATAGGGTCACTTTAGGGTTGCCAAAAGTCGGAAAGAACTTGAAGATACAGAACAACAACAAAAGTCGTATCAGTTTTTGTTTGTTTAGGCCTGTTTTTAAATAATTTTCATTTTGTTATAATTCCAGGTTTTGTCCTTGGCTTCTTTCTCTGGCTTTTTGGAAAGAAATAAACCAGAGAAGGAAGCTGCCCACTGTCAGACGTCACAACAAGCCAACTACAAAGCTCTGTGGTTTATTTAGCTGCTTTTTCTGCAAGGCAGAACAATAAGCAGTACGTACCAGCTCATTTGTGAAAAGCCAGGGTTCCCACAGATTCCTGGCTGGTGGTGTCAAGCAAGTACACTATGTGTACCCAACATGCACCCAACATGGCTGTAATTTTATATGCATTCAGCTGAAACCTGTATAAACAAGCACAGATTTATAATTGTTTTAAATTGTCTTTATTTTGTTACGTCAGCTGTGAACATCTTAAAACATGGACTCATCCATTAGAGACTTTTTTAAAAGATTGGAAGACTTTCTGAGTAGACTTTTTGAAGAAAAAAAGAAAATGATTTATCAACTGTTGGTTCCGAAAATTAATATGAGTTAGCTAGTAGAAGAAGTGTAGTTTTTAGAGAGTGGGGCAGTACCACTCTATGAATATCAACAAAGCTGCTGAAAACAAGGTCAGAAGTCATTAATGTATAGCAGTACTTTTTCTGTATGTGTATTTCTGTTTTCTTTCCTTTTCAGCTTACCATTTTTCCCTTTCTTTCTGTGTTTTTTTAAAAAAATTTATTGCATGTAAGAAAAATCTTAATAAAAATGTTAAATCTAAGGCATGCACTCATCTATCTTGTTATCATGTGCCTTCAGGTTGACTCCAACTTATGGCAACCCTCTCATAGGATTTTCTTGGCAAGACTTATTCCAGGGAGGTCTTCCTCTGAGGCTGAAAGAGGGTGTCTTGCCCAAGACTACCCACTGAGTTTTCATGGCTGAGCAGGGATCTTAACCCTGGTCTCCTGGAGTCTTAGTCCAACACTCAAAAGCAGTACATCATGTACATCTTGCCCATCTGTGTAGTCATATAAAATAAACATTTCATATCTTTGATCGCTTTTGGATTGGCCAGTTGGGAAATGAATTCCAGCATACACAGGAATTTACACTGTACTCACATACAAAATGCATGCATACAGTTGTAAAACACAGTAACAAATTGTACATATATACAAGCAATGACTTTTCAATCACAAACTATTTGCCAGTAATGGCGAGAACACAACTTCAGTCAGATCTCACTTGCTTCCACCTTCACTTCATGCTTGTGCCACATATAATAACAGATAAAGTACATCTTCCTCTTTTAACATCTGAATTTCACTGCCCTCCATGCTTTGTTCCTTATCCTCAAACAACTGACGACAACAACACAGCTAGGAAATTATTGATGAGGCAGAGCAGGCCTCGGATGTTGTTGCCATGGGGATGAGCAGAGGGGTGAGATGCTGGGTTGCCATGGATCCTGAAAGAGGGAGGATGGGTACCATCATCACCATAGCGATGTTATGGGAGCAGTATGGAGATGCTAGAAAGCTCTGAGAGAGATTGGGGCGGGAAGGTCTCTCTGCAAGCTCAGAGAAATACTACACAAGGAAGTGAATATTCTCTCTGTACAAGGGATATTCTTTACCTCTTTTCACAACACAAATTAGGTGGCAGTCCCTGTTCACACAGTGATGTAGTACCCCTGACCTGGACCTTCTTCCCACTCACACTAGTTGCCATGTAGAAATGGGAAGTCCTGGAGGGTGGGGAGCCCTAGAATTGGAGTTAAGTACAGACTAGATTCAGCTGGACCCTGGAAAAAAAAGCAGAAGGGGAAGGACTTCTGGCCTCAGTTTATCAGTCTGCATCTGCACTGGTCAGAGCTTAGCCAAGACATTTTACTGTCTAAAGTACTATAGCAAATGACTACTCAACTAACCTCCAAATCTAGATGGCTAGTGCCCAAAGCCAACCAAATTTGGTATACGAAGCAGAATGTGCCATACTCATCTCCCCTCCTCATGCGGCAGTAAAATATAGTAACAACCCTGTAAATAACGAACACTTTGCTGTCCTTTTGTGATACTCAAAATCTGCTGCCTGAAACATTCACTCCATTCAGGCTGAAGTTGACGGAGGCAATGAGTGGCAATGGTTCTCCCCTCCCCTTTGTGTCTTGCTGACAGCTCCCAACTATTTTGGTGGCTGCTCCAAAGATGCTCTAGTAGTTTCTCTAGGCGTGTGCGTATGGGGAGGGGGAATGCAGCAGTGCCTGTTTGCCATTGTGATACAGGCACATGGGGAACCCCTTGTGTAAGGGGGTACAGCATACTTCCTTATGCAAGCATCTAAACACTATAGGTAAAGTCTAGGGAGGCAACTGAAGCACATACCTGTTGAGTTTTGATGGATGGATTTCAGTTTGTTCAACATGCTCATGTGGACAGACTGCTTGGAGAGGTGAGGCCAATCACTTGTCTGTTGCACCCATGTCCATCCTGACTAATTAAAGCTGCCATAGGAGGATTGACCAGTTGGGCGGTGGAAGCTATAAATGCTTCTTTGAAAGAGACCATGTTCCATCCTCTTTAAAAGAAGCAATTGTAAGTCCTTTGCTGGAAAAAACTGCATTGGACCCCACCTCCCTAGGTAACTAATAGCCAATCTCTAATCTTCCATTTTCAAATAAGGTCTTGGAGCAAGTGATGGTAACTCAACTCCAAACTTTCTTGGATGAAACAAGTGACCTGTATCCTTTCCAATCTGGGTTCAGGCCTGGTTATTGAACAAAAACACCCTTAGTTGGCTTGGTTGTACCAGGAGTTGGACAGGTGGAATGTGTTCCTGTTGGTCCTCCTGATCTTTCAGCAGCATTTGATACCATCCACCATGGTGTTCTTTTGGTCTGTTTGGCCAATATGGGACTTAGCACTGGGACTGCTTAGCACTGATAAGCAGTAGAGAAATGTGACTGCTATCACTATTACTTGGAGGCAGTGCTTAGCAGTATTTCCTGGCTGAATGTTCCCAGACGGTGGTGCTGGGGGACTGTTTTTCAGCCTTTTAGCCATTAGCCTGTGGGGTTTCACTGGGGTCAGTACATCCCTTACGCTTTTTAACATCTACATGAAGCAGCTGGGAGAAGCCATCCAGAATTTTGGGCCTGAGTGTCATCAGCACACTGATGATACTCAGCAATATTTCTCCTTTACAACTGATGGCAACGAGGCTGTGGAAGTCCTGAATAGTTGTCTGGATACAATGAAGGACTGGATGCACATGAATAGATTGAGCATTAATTCAGACAAGACAGAAGTGCTGTTGGTCACTAGGAAAACCAACCTGGGGCTGGGATCATGGTCTGTTCTGGATGAAGTTGCATTCCCTGTGAAAGATCAGGTTTGTAGCTTGTGGGTACTCTTGGGCCCAATATTGCTCCGGGAAAGCAAAGTTGGCGCAATGGCCAGGAGCGCCTTTGCCCAGCTTTGGCTAGGGTGCCAGTTGTTCATTTTTCTGGGGGAGGCAGATCTGGCCACAGTGGTTCATGTTTTAATTACATCCCAATTAGACTACTGCAATGTGCTGTACGTGGGCCTTCCCTTGAAAAGTATTTGGAAGCTACAGTTAGTGCAAACGGCGGCAGCCAGACTAGCATCAGGTATGCATTTCAGGGACTACCTCTTGGTCTTGCAAGAACTGTTGGCTTCAAATATACATGAGGGATGTTAGAGGATCCTCAATTCGCCCTCTCATCAGTATAATTAACAAGAATATCAATTAACTCTTCTATTGACAAATTATATGAATAACCTCTGTACTGTCAACTTCTGTATGAAAGTATTATTGCTTGAATTGGGAGTACATTTGTTACATCAGTGATAGACTTGTTTGTGAACATTATGATAGTTATACACTGCTTTGTTCTTCCAGACAGCTGACGGAGGAGTTAGATAAGAAATAACAAGTAGTCAGTCTTAAGTGAAATACTGATCTTGCTGATGTATGTTTTATTCTGCTTTCCTAATCAAGAAAATACTATAAAAACGTGAAGCTTAAAGAATAAAATTATCCTTCTGGATCACTATGCTAGTAGGTTGGACTGAACGCAGTTCTGATTATTAGTGGGATCCTTTGGCCAAAGAAAACTCTTTTGTTTGTTTTATTGTATTGCATACTTTGCATTCTGTGTTGCTGCCTCACTTCCTACCCTGTTTCAGAGCTTATCCCAGCTCCGTGTCCAACCCGTTTGGATATGGTGGGTACAAGATTTCGACCCGCTCACAGAACTACACTGTTAGTAGTTCTGTGAGTGGCTTCTAATTTGCCTCCAAGCTCAATTTAAGGTGTTGGTTTTGACCCACAAAGCCCTAAATGGGTTGGGGCAAGGATATCTAAAAGACCACCCCCTTCCTTATGAGGCTGCCAAAAAGTTGACATCTTCAGAGGAGGCCCTGTTGCGTGTCCCAACATCTTGTGAAGTTAGGTTAGTGGGTACACATAACAAGGCATTCTCTGTAGCAGAACCTTTAAGTTAGGCTGGCCCCATCTCATCTCCTTTACGCTTCTAGAAGGTAACCAAAACAGTGGTCTCTTTTGATTGTTCTAAACTGGATTTTAGGATTGCTTTCAGGATTTTTTACAAATAATTTTGATGTCTAATTTAATTGTTTTTAATCTCTGCATCGTTTTAATTGTTTTAGTTTGTTCAGTGCCTCAAGAGCCCATGTGGGCTGGGAGACGATACAGAAATATTGTAAATAAATAAACAAACAAACCAGTTTAACCAGGAGTTACACCAGTGTAATGCTCTAGGAAGATTCCTATCATTAGGGCCTAAAGGTAGGGCCAGTCTGGAGACTGGGATCCAGGTCTCCTACCTGCTATCCTTATGGGCAAGTTTGAAGGATAGAGCTAGCAATCCTGAGGAAGAGATCCTGCAGTCAAGACTCCTGTCTTTTATTTCTCTCTTTTAGCAGACATTACCTGTGCCGTGGCTGCCCGCCCTCCCAAATGGCACCCCTAAATAGAACAGCAATTTGGAGTCACCGTATTTATTGCATGCCTGCCCATTGCCATGGCAACACATCAAAAATAGCTGTTGCACAGAAAAGCTTTAAAAAAGTGTGTGTATGTGTGGTAGGCTGCTCAAAAAATACCTCTTCACAGCCAACTAATTTTTCTTGCCGTTCCAGTTGTTTCTGGGGTTAAGACAATCATCCCTAATTCTCACATGTCACACTCCCTATGGGAAGAGCATGCATGTTGGAGGCAGTGAAACCTGGTGCTCCTAGGGATCTACACACACACACACACACTGTTCCCAACACAAACACTGACACATGCGCACCATCACTGAGAAACAAGAGACACATGCCTTCTGACATACACATGATAACATCAGCAAAGACAGACACACATTGACTCAGCCATCAGCAGAGCTTTACCAACAGAACCCACACACCCCTACAAGCCTGCTCGTTCCAGGGATACATCAGTAGCAGGAACAATCGAATCCCAAAGGCACACATACCAGGAGAGGCAATGCAAAGACATGCACCATAATGAGTGTATCAGCACAAGGCAACCAAAACAGAGATGCTAGGTATAAAGCCAGAAATATGCAGCCCCACCAAATTTTTAAAAACACATAGAGATCTCTCATAGGAGCATGTGTACATTTTCAGAAGACAAGTTTACCAGCTAATCCTAAATACGAGGTATGACAGACAAATGGAACCTTCATGTGCAGGGGCAATGTACTCCTGAACATTAGTTTAGGAAGGGATGCTGATTTCGTGACCTGCCTTTGGGTTTCCTACAGTCATCTAGTGTGATACTACTGGCAAGGGGATGCTGAACCCATAGGCTGTCGGTTTGATCCAGTAGGGCTCTTCTTATTCTCTTACACATTTAACTCTGATCATTAACATCAATAACAGTTTGCACTGAGCCAGAATTCAAAGGACTTTGCATACACCATCTTAGTCAGTGTCTTACAACAGCCTTTCAAGGCGGCTACAGATGAGATATACTGAGGTCCTGAGATTAGCAACTTGCCGAGCCCACTTTGACGGACTTCATGGCACCAAAGAGAGTAGAACTGGGGATGTCCCAGATCACAGCTTATTCTCTTTGCTGCCACAGTACAAATTGTTGAAGGAGCTGTGGGGAAATAGAGGTATATGAGACAGTCACAAAATTGTGCTCAACGCAACCCACAGTAAAAAAAGGATGCACCTTAGAGCAAAACACAAATTCATACCCAAGAAGAACATGTACATCTATGAGCAATGGAACACCAGAGGGAACACAATGAAAACCCAGCAACAGACTCAAATGCAGTCGCACATTACTGGTGGACTTGCCTTGCAGATCTTAGGCCATTCCGCACTACACTATAGTGCTATTATTCCACTTTCAACATCCTATGGAATTCCGGGGTTTGTAGTTTACTGAGGCCAAAGAGCTCTCTGGCTGAGAATTCTAAGTGCCCCTCCCTAAACTCCAAATTCCACGATTCCATAGGAGGTTGAAAGTGGAATAATAGTATTATAACAGTGTAGTGTGGAAATGGCCACAGTGAGCAACAACACACAAAAACAGATGCAGCAAACAGCCTGCTTGCCAGCCAACGTGTGGAATAGCAAGGAAGCTAGAAAACCTGCCATCAAATAGTTCCACACCTCAGTAGCTTCCACATTACAACTGAGGGCCAATGTGATGCTGCTACCCAGAGATAATTTTCCCCTGTGCTAAAGAGGAGTCACCTCTGGGGCTGTGGGGTAGCTGACAGACATCTCCCATTTTCCTGCCTTACAGCATTCCAGTCACTCTTTGGGGTGGAGAACCAGGGACATAAACCTACACTTAACTGGGACCAGTTTAGTAAAGTTGTTATTTTCTTCGATTCAAGTTGCAGGTGAATTTGGAATTCCAAATCTGTGAGTCTGCTATATCATGAACAGCAATAATGAAAATACGTGAGGAGAGTGGTGAAAGCATAGACTCTTCACCACTCTTGAGCGGGGCTCTCCAAATCCCATTCAAATATCTTTTTAGACAACATTGGACTGTCACTAAAACATAGCTCCTCCCCACTGGCACACCTAGTGCTTTCAGCCATTCCAGCCTGTCCCAGGGTATTCTTCTACTCACCTAGCTGGAGACCCTGAATTACAGTAGGCAAAAGCTGTAGCCCTCTCAAGTGGCAGCCACAGATGGGTGGGGTGGACTGCTCCTGTCCCTCTCTTCCACCTGGGATATAAAATAGCAGCAGGCTGTGGGTCCCAGCAGCTGCAGGACATTCCTGTCCTGCCTGTTTATGCTGAAGAGAGTTTGCTTCAGAGTGGCATTTACTGGTTGGTTGAGCACCTGTTTAGGTCATCTGACGAGCGACTGAAGAGGCTGGGATAACTTAACCCTGCAGAGGTCACTGGTCAAGGAGAATACCTCCCAAAGAGTCATTTGTGAATCTATGCATGACTATGCATGCAACCAGCCCAGAGTTTCCTTCTCATATAAACAGTGTATTTTCAATCACATTCACATGGGCATCTCCCAGAACAAGTTCCTAGTGTCTGTTTTGACTAAGGGAGGACAACAAAACTGGGAATTTTGGCTCCTAGGCCTTTGGTTTTTAGATCTCTTTGCTTTGCACTAAATCGAGGATGAGGAATTGTTGTCTACCTGTTGCTTTTGGACTCCAGCCTTCATTAGTCTTTGGCAGCACAGCCCACGGTCATGGCATGACAGGCCATAAGCTTCCCACCTCTGCACTAGACCCTGGTTTTTGTCAGTAACAAACAGCATATTTCCAAGTTTGCCTTTGCCATAAGCAGTGATAAACAAAGCAAGGAACAGAAACTTAGAATCCTGGTTTAGTTTTTATTTTGGTGTGACTGAGATTAAAGATGAACAGTCAAGTGCCTGAACAGCTCCACTTTTGTCTATTACTGGTAGATCACATGTCTCAACAACGATTTACCATACTAACACACCCATCTTTATAAATGTATAAATAATAGTTTCCTGTGGAGTTGAGTTCTAACCTACCCTTCTCCATAATATACTGACTTTCTATGTGCAGTGTTGTTGTTGTTTTTAATGAAGAAGCAATCAAACAAGTGAGATCCAGCATGGTATTCTGGTTTGAGCATTGGACTATGACCCTGGCAACCAGGCTTTGATTCCCCATGTGGGCATGGAAACCCACTGGGTGACCCTGGGCACATCACACACTCTCAGCCCCATAACACCCTGTGACAGCATCACCTTAGGATTGGCATAAATTGGAAATGACTTGAAGGTAAACAGCAACGACAATTCAAACAAGTGAGTCCCCCATCCACAACCTAAAGCAGAACAGAACAGGTACAGTGAGTACTACACTTAAAAAATATTTGGCTACCAGGCCAGCTGGGTGGTATGACCCCTGAAATAGGGTGACCCCTTCTGGAAAAAAGAACTGTTAGGTAGGAGGCAAGTGCAGCCTTTAACCTAGTGTCTTTGTTGGAGTTGAGACAGCTGCCCAGGTACCAAACCAGTTGTACCCCGAATGGAACAGGTCAGCTATCGCTTATGACAGCATGATGTTTGTTGTGATAACATGGACTTGAGTTTTTCCTACCTGTGTATGTTTGTGGTGTGTATGTGTGTGTGTGTGTGTGTGTGTGTGAGGGGGTGGGGAAAGGGGAGAGAGGCAGGCAGGCAGACAGATGGACAGACAGATCCAGTACAAAGGAGAACAAGGTTTTGCATTTTCATCTTTAATACTTTTGTTTCCAATTTTGAATACAGAAATGATATTTGATGGGTTAAAGGAAGAGTGGGCAATCTACGGCCTTCCAGATATTGTTGGACTCAAACTGCCATCAGACTTAGTCAACATGGCCAGAGGTCAGAAATGATGGGAATCTGAGTCCCACATTGAAAGCAGTTAGGATTGCCAACTTTTTTCCTGTGAGAGTTCCTGTGCCTGTAAGAAATGCCAGTAGGCAAGGCACATATTCAGTAATGATGTCTTTCCCAGTATGTAGCCGCTAAAATATGATTAAAAACAGAAAACTACAGCAAGAAGAGGAAAGGGAGCAGTAATTCAGGAAAAATTCCATTCCAAATTGCACTCCATTCCATTCCACATGAATTACATTTCACTCTCAAAAGATGTTAAGGTTGCCTTTGTTTGTTTGTTTGTTTTGCATTTCAATAGCAGCCTAAGGCCATTTCTGCCCTACACTGTTATAGTGCTATTATTCCACTTTTATCATCCTGTGGAGTTCTGGGGCTTGTAGTTTATTGAGGCCAAGGAGCTCTCTGGCTGAGAATTCCAAAGGCCCCTCCCTAAACTGCAAACCCCAGGATTCCATAGGAGGTTGAAAGTGGAATAAGAGCACTCTAAACAGTGTAATGGTCTAACATATAGCACTGTAGCTTTTCTTGTCACTAATCCCTATGTGAAGGAAAATTACTGCCTTTCTGTGTGGGGTAGGGTACTGTTAAAAGGAACAGAACCTAGTCCTTAAAAAATAAAAAGGCTACCTATCCCAAGTTTGAGAAAGGAATGGCGGGCTGGCAGCTAGGCCTTCTGTTTGAATTGGAAGCTGAAAGCCACATCCTCAAATACTGTAGCCCCACGAACTTGGAACACTTTATTTCCAAGCCATGTTCAGGCCAGTAGAGTAGGCTTGAACAAGTCATCCTACAGCAGTTCCTCAAACTGTAAAATGGAAATAAATTGTGAGGTGTCACACTGAGAACAGTCTTGTTATCCATCTCGAGCTTTCATAACAAGGCTGTCTTGGTGTTGTTATTTGCCATCAAGTCAACTTGTTATCAGTTCCACTCACAGTCCCAGTAAACTAATAGACAATAAACACAATAAACCCATACACACTCATTTCTCAAACACTGCCTTTCAGTTTTCATACATACAGATCTCCTGTCCACCACTCCAGGCACTCCATATACATAATTGTCTAGCTGCTTAGCCGACACCAGTAAAATAGGCCATTATTTCAGAAAGGGGACTTCCTACTCCTCTGATGTTTTTAAATCTCATGTGATTGCTTCTCTGTAGTACCTTTAAGTAGAATGAAACACCAGCATATTCCTTTCCTTGCAAGCTTGGCCCTACCATTATACAAAACTGAATTAGCGGTTTCAAGCAGCAGCAGATTCTGGGTGTCATAAAGGCCCACAAATTGTCACATATTTTGCTATCATTGCATTTTTTTATTTTCAAGAAAGGGGAGATGTACTTGTGTGACTTTTGGCCCCAAATGCCAAAATAATGTACCTGGCTCTGGGGACTAGGCACCTTGACTTTAGTGGGTGTGGGGTGCCACTGGTTGTTGCGCATGAGGCAGCACTCCACACCCACCCAGGAACCAGCAGGTGCAATGGAACCAACTTTCAGACATGCAGCCCACCTCAGATCCAAGGGTCCTTTGCAGCAGGAACCCCACCCCCACACTGTAGCCAGGTTCCTAATATCCTGTACTGCTGTGGTTGAGCTCTCTTGAGTCCAAGGTGTTTCCCAGGTCTCCAGTCACCTACGTCAATGACTAATACTCTTAACTATTGCTATAAACAATTTAATAGACTTATGGAATAGCATGTGTGTCAAAAACCATCATTTTTGCTTAAAAATGAGGATGTCTGTGCTGTCTCAATAACATTGCTATAGGGTGTTAATACAAATCAGAGAAGCATTACTGTAATAAATGGTCTTACAACCCACTATTTGCTTCTTTGTCTTCTTGCAGTTTCACTTCGATTATAACCAACAACCAGTCTTTGAACTGTGCGCCCTCCCACTGGAATCTCATAAAACGAAACAGAGCACAATCAACTAGGAAATCTTGCAAGAAGCCCAAATGGAATTTCACTTCCTGTTTCTTGTTCAGGGGAATTTATTAGCCAATTCAGCCTTCTGGACTCACTGTCTATCTCTCACTCTGCCACTTACAATTTTGTCCCAAATCTGCTGCCTAAAGCGGCTGCGCTTTGTCTTGCGTTTATGGCAACACTGCTTTGGGACACTCCCAACTATAGGCCAGGGTGAAAACTGTGTGGCCTTCCAGATGTTGTTGGACTGCAACACCCAGCAGCCCTAGCCAGCATAACCAATTGTGAGGAACACTTGAAGTTACAGTTCATCAACATCTGGAGGGCTGAACAATTCCAACCTCTTGGGATCCCCACACACACCTTATCTTCTTCTCAATATCTGTTTCCTTAATTTCATGAACTGAACCTTCCATGCAGATCCAATATTGTTCAATATTGGCATAAAAACATGTAGAGAGACATGCTGGTTGCATGACAGGAATGATACGTGAACCATCATGGCACAATGGGACAAAATAAAAGAGCCTTAGCATTGGGCTTCCTATAAGCCTAGACGACCATTCCACTAACCCAGTGGTTCCCAGCCTTTTTTCACTTTCATGCCCCTTGGCAGCCCACTTCCATAAATTGTACCCTTCCCTGAGGTGCCTGCTTATACATATGAATGCTTCTGAAGGGAAGAGGACTGAAAACTGAGCCTGTGAGGCGTGCACTGCCAAGCATGAGCATTGTGGTGTCGTGTTCACAACACATTGTTGAGAAAGGGACTCCCCACCATTCACCAAAGTAACATAGTGAGCGAAAGGGGTTTTTCTCAAGGTTAAGGAAACCTACTCCACCATTCATCATAAAATTCAATTAATTTCATAACTTTTGACTTGTTATCTTGTCTTATACTATTACATATGTGCCTTTTTATGTCATTTTTTTTTCAGGTACAGAAAACGATTGAATAATGGCGGAAAAAGGCATGTACCCCAGGTTGGGAATCACTGCACTAACCTATGACCCTATGACAGGCAACCATCACCACCACTGCAGTACTAGATGCTTGTACATGCCAAATGAGCCAGCAATCCTATACTTGTATCACATTCAAGAACAAGATGTTATCTTTCCGACCTGCAACTGCCAAGCTTTCTGCTGCAACAGCAGCTATCTCAGCCACTTAGAAGGAGGTTCCAGTGCCTGTTTGTAAACTATGCTAACAAATACTGCTGTGTCAACATTTTTTTAGTTAAGAAGAGCACAAAAGGAACTGAGGGTGTGTATCAGGCAGACGTACAGGATAGGGGAGTGGACAGATGTGCACCGGTTCAGTAAGCAGTTGGGAAATAGTGCAAGAGCAGTTTTTGTTGCTTCCAATTTACTCAGTCCTCTTCCCTTCAGAAACATTTGTATAACCCAGAAGGAAACTTCTAGGGGAACCTGGGAGGGGGAAACTATCTTATTCACTCTACATTGGGAAAGATACTTGTCAGGTTGAAAAGAAAACACAAAATAATCTCACTCACCATTTCCAGTGTGGTTGGCCCCTCTGCATCCCTAAACAAAGATTCACCTAAACCTCTGGCTGATGTGAACTTCAAGCTTGGCTCTATTATAATATTCCTTGGCTCTTGCTGGTCCTGGAAACTATAGTGACTTCCTGAACTTCTTGTTTAACACCAACGCAGAAACAGCAGGATACAGCCACATAGACACCACCTCTCTTAATGAAACAATTGCTATAATACCTTATTCCACATTTCCATTCATTCAGCAGACTCCCCAATAGTAACAAACCCCACAACCATTTTCAACACCAGAACCTTCTCACCTCTACCATCGATAAGGTTTTGTTACAGTCTTTAGGACAGCATGTGAGGGTGGAAGCCTTCAGCTGGGACTTCTCACACAGGACACCACTGGATGTTCTGTCTCCATCTGACAGCTTCCTCTTTCTTGTTCCTTTTTGGTTCTTCTCTTGTCACAGAATTTCCACCCCTTGCCACTCCCTAATCTCTTACCATGTTCCTCCACAGAATCACGAGGAGCACGGAACAACCGCTGGCTCATCCAGCTAGCATCTGGAGTCAGCCCAGGACATTTCAATGCCTGAGGTAAAAAATCCAAATGCCACTCCAGAGTCTCCATATAGTGCACAATCCACTATTAAGCTCCCCCGTACAGCTCCTATTAATAGACATTCCTCAGGATCTCCTCCTTGTGGTAGAGGGCTGTGCTTACAGGATGAGATTATCTGATGCCCTAGTCTTAGCATGGGACTGGAGAACCTTTTGGCCCTCCAGGTGTTGATGGATTTTACTCCTACCATACTCTAATACAGGCCAGAATAGCTGGCCTTATGGGAAATGGAGTTCAACAACATAGGCAATTTCCACACTATACTGTTACACAGTGCTATTATTGCACTTTCAACATCCCATGGAATCCTGGGGTTTGCAGTTTAGGGAGGGGCCTTTAGAATTCTCAGCCAGAGAGCTCTTTGAACTCAGTAAACTACAAACCCCAGAATTCCACGAGATGTTGAAAGTAGAATAATAGCACTATAAGAGTATAGGGAGGAAATGGCTGTAGGCTCTCCAAACCTACACTTGAATGACACCCCAAATCATTTTACAATGTCTGATTTCAATTTATAGATTAAGTTACTATCAATATTACGTTTGCCTTAAGGTCACATGTTAACTATTGATGGAATGTTATTTCTGACTAATTTACCTTTTCTCTCACAGTTTTATCTTATTCATGTATAGTACAGACAATTGCTTGTATTGGTTGCTTTGTATCATACATTAATAATAAACATTTTAAAAATGATACCTGAAATCATCACCACACCTTGCCTCCTAGCAGGGTTACCCCTTCAAGTTTTGAAGTGAGTGAAAAGATGGTCAAAATGGCTGTGAAATACTGGAGTAGCCTGTGGAACCAGTAGATCCCAAAAGCTTTACCCTGCCCGTTTGCATTCCTGTCATAGCTGAGAAGGAAACTGCACATACCTTAGGCAGTTCCTCTCTTCCTAAGTCACCATTTCCTTCTTGGAGGTTTGGCAGGACTTGTTCTGTTTCCTCCCTGTGTTTACTTAGTCCTCTTTTACACCCTTCATTGACAGGATTGCAAACATAGTTTGCCATATTATGAGAATGACAGCTAACAGCTTCCTCTTTTGAAACTAGCATTAACTCCCCACCTGCTGCCTCAAGCACAACCATCGTCTTGCATAGCATCCATTCATTTTAGTGAAGTTCACACAGGACAAACTCTAGGCAGACTATGTACATCCATTGTTTCAATCAGCTTTCCCCCTTGTAAATGTAGGGCAAAATTGCATTCCAAATGTGCAAGCCTACATTTGACTTGTGACATGGCTGCTTCAGCAGGGAGCACAATCAAACATTGGAAGTACTGCACTGTTTCTTGGGGGGCATTAGATAAGCAGCCATCGCACATGAGAAAATTAGTGTGGCCCAGCAGACAGTTCAAATCTGACTGGAAACATGGATTCACTAGCTTGGCCTGGGATGGCACTACTTATTTAGCCATAACTCCTTAGTCTGTAAAATGGGGACCACAGTGACCTATTCCATAGTGACTCTGGGAAGACAAACGGAATGACAAAATGCAATAAACCCACTTTGGACCCATGAACAGACTGGCCAAGATATGCAACAAACCAAATTATGCATGGTAAGTACTACCACTAGGCACAGAGAACAAAAAAAAAAACATGAGACGGCTGTTCCCCTCTCCATGTACAACCTGTCCCTGTGGTCACAGTGCCCACTGCTAAATTTTATCTCCCTCCCCAAAGCATTGCAGCGAAGACTTTCATTTCATTTCAAATGGTGCTCCCCTCTCTCCCACAAGCCATGCTGTGATATTGGGCATGCACTGAGAAGGATAGATACCTTAGGGTCCTCACTGAGATGCAGTATCGCCACATCCAGAGTCCGGAAGTGGGGAGGAGTCCAGGTTACAGGAAGCAAACCACTCAATGTGGCAAGAGAGGAGTAGAAAACTCCTTTCCTTGGCTGTGCCAAGAGAAATCATTCCCACTCCAACCCCATCCAGGACCCAGCAAGCAGAATGGGACCAACTTCCAGCTGTGCAGCCCACATCACCTCCCAGAGTCCTTTGCAGCGGTAAATCCCCCTCTCCCCAGAATTCTCTGCAGAGACCCAGGCTCCCGTTGTCCCTTGCTGCTGTGCCTGAGCTCTCTAGAGCCTCAGGTGTTCCCCAGATTTCTAGCCCTGTATGAGTGAACAGCAATCCAGAGACACCCCGCGGCAGCTGCTGTCCTGAATGGTGACTCTGCCAGCTGAGGGAGGGAGCTGTGCCCCCTCCCAACACGTACGCTCAGGCTGCAGCTGAGATCCCCAGGGCCCTGCAACACAGAGCAGACAGCGCTAGCTGCGTTTCAAGCTGGCTTTGCCTGAATTCTAGTCCTCTTGCAGCAGTTAATAGCATCCTTCTCATGCTAACCTTACACTGAACCAGAGCAAGAGGCCCAGCCAAATCAAGATCAATACTGCCTAGGCTTCTACCTCATTCAAGGATTTTTTTTTAAAAAAAACCCTGTTATTTAAATTATACTGATTTTTGAACATATGGTAACAATCTGAATGATATAAATCAGGCAAACCCCTATCCCCCACCCTACCTTAAGCTTTCCAACTCATATCCTGAATTAGGTCCATATTGAGAAAAAAGGAATTTGAGGTGGTGGTGGGCAGGTACCTCATTATACAGTACATATCGACTAGGTCTTGTTTTTTATAGCATGACTCCAGTTTCAATAAGTGCCAAATTCTCTGTAATGACCCAACGTCATTCGCATTACAATTATGCTGTTCAGAGAACCAAATATTCTTGTATTTTTTGGATGCCTTGCAGCTGTTGAAAGCAAGTCACATTACTTGCTGAAAGTACCATGTCAAAGATTTTATGTGCGGTGAGGTTTTGAATTTCCAGTGCAAGAAAACTATCCCTTGGATTTCTTTGTCCCACAAGGGCTGCAGTCCTAAGCAAATGACTAGAAAACACATTCCATTAAACTCCACTGGATTTACTTCTAAATAAATGTGATTAGCAGCTGAGCTGAAAGCCTCTCTCTGGCTATATACTGTCTTCTGCCATCTGAGAAAACTAATGTAGTATCGGTTTTAGGAAATGGATGGCTGAATTGCTGAAGGCCAAATTAGATTCATTTAAACACATTTCAAAACAGATTTGCCTAAGTTATGTAGCAAGAGAGGGTGGGAGCATCTCTTTTAAACATCAAATAGGGAGGGTATGTAAGGATATCAGGACTTCTCTCCTAGTCTGTCCCACTGAACGATTTTCTCCTATTTATCTTTACTATTGGAAGTGTGCTGGGCTGGAATAAAAGTTATTGGGGGATTACAAGGAGGTAATCAATGAGTGCAGGGGGCCTTGCTCCTTGTTCACACTCTTACTGCTCAATACTGGACTAGATTCAAGTTAAACCACAGAGGTGTGTAGGTATCATATCTAGCCAGATATGGGGAGGCTGGAGACTACAACTCCGAGAAACTCTCAAACAGCTTGGTCAGTGGCTATGACAGCAGGGTGGAGTCTGGTAGTTGTAGTCTAAAAAATTATTACTTTTCCAAGCTCTGTCATGAGCTCACTACGTAGCCCTTGTTGAGTCATCGTAACCAAGCCTTAACTCTCTATTTACAATGTGAAGATAATAAAAGAGATTAATAAAGTGATTTGAGCACTCGAAAAATGTGCTATGTATATATTGGCATGCATATATATATATATATATATATATATATATATATATGCGCGCATGCCAATGTTATTACTAATCAACAAGACTGGAGGGAATACCTCACAACTTGTGAGCCTCATGGTACTGTTGCAGTGTTGCACTATGGTTGTCATGCTACTCATGAAAATTTTGCTGAACTGCAGAGGTAAACAGTAAGCAGCACAGGGATTGTCACAGACCCTGTGCGGATCAAGCACAATGACAATATGGATGCTTTTTTAATGACAGACCCAACTGGATCTGGATTTGAGCCACACTGGGATTTCATTTATACCCTCCCTTTTTTTAAACTGTGAGTCATTTTGCTTGTGAATGATGCAAACAGGTCTGAGATGAGCATGGGCACTGCTGGTTCTCTAAAGCAGGAAATACAGTCAGCACTTCACATTTCCGGGGTTAACTTTCACAGAATTGATTATTTGTGACTTTCTCCAATCTCTGCCCCCCACGCCAAGCGCTTTTCCAGGAGGGCCTTCTTTCTTGGAGGCTCCAACCAGGCCACGCAGCATTTTAAAAACCTGGTGTTGGTCCTCCTCTTCCACCACCAGTTGTTGCCTGGCCAGCTAAAGACAGCTTGCAGCCCAATTTCTCAGTGCCACAAACCCTCTCCTAATGCCCCCAAACCCAAGAGAGAAGATGAGTGAGAGAAAGGAAGTCTGCTCTCCCCACCATGCCTCAGCCTCTTCCAACAGATACACACACACACATTTTGATAATTGTGATTTTTCCACTTTTGCAAGGGTCCTACGCCCCTAACCCTTGCAAATGTGGAGGGAGAACTGCATCTGCACGAGAGACCTTTCCCCATTCAAGGATGTTCAGTAATAGATTCAGACCAATATTTTACCTATTTCTGATGTTTTACTCTGCCTCTTGGAAGGAAACAGCTAAGAAACAGACACACAGAAGCAGGACAGAAATTGCACAACAGTCTGATAGATTTAAACTGGTTTAACAGTTATTGGATCTCAATAAGGAATCATGGGAACTGTAGTTTCTGTTATTAGTTTCCAATACAGGATTCTCAGAATCTTTACTGAACTCCAGCGCCAGGATTCTTTGATGGAAAACATGTCAGTTAAGCTGTATAAAAGTGATGTGCAACCATAGAACAGAGATACCAAGTCATTCAAACCGGAGATGAAAAGAAACACCAGAACTGATTTAGCTTGCTCTTTCCAGCAGAACTGATGGCTTCTGCATTTCTCACTTATTTTTCTATATGAGCCTCTGTCAAGATTGCAGTTATATCCAAATATGAAAACTGACACAGTCCGTTGAAGAGTCAGGCTCAAAAACTGTCCAAGTCAGACTTCTGCCATGGATGCTTTGTGGAAAAAGTCACTTTCCCTGCAATTTGTGAAATCAGAATTGACTTCCCACTGTTAAAGCTAAATGAATCTAGCCCTGTAAGCTGCTGAGATAGGAGATCATGAAGTTATATACATAAGCTGCTTTTCAGCTCCTTGAAAGAAGTGTGGTATACAAACGTAACATCCTCTCAATCAATTACAGGCAAATGCTTGCACTGTGGTATTAATAGTAAGAACAGGCATCCCAAAACTATGGCTGAAAGCATAGTCATGGAGGTCACTGGGTGACCTTGACCCAGACATTTTCTCTCCATCTAATATATATTATAGAGTTGTTGTGAGGGGGCAAATAGGGCGGGAAGAGCCATATAGCACTGTCTTGTACTTACTGATGGAAAGGCAGGATATAAATAAAAAGAAAATTACAACAGGAGAGAAGGAGAGAGAAATAATTAAATAGTACTGTATGTGGTACAAGAAAGAGTTACAAATTTTAAATTGCTACATCTTCCAGCTATACACTGGTAAGCGAGGGACAGTGTTTGAGAAATAGTATCCAATACTGATTAAGGAAAATCTGAGGTTCAAATTTTCCTCATTATTAACTCACTAGTCGGCCTTAAGCAGAGCATCCTCTCATCTTCACTTCCAGCAACCCCACTATTTACAATGTGGCGATCAGAAGACCTATCTTACAGGGCTGTTTTAACATGGGAAGGGATTTGTTGGGTCAAAAGTACTACGTAAATACTTTGTTCTTATTTGCCATCAAACCGGCTTCAATTTAAGGTGATCCTATGGATGAGAGAACTCCAAAAGCCATGGCCATCAACAACCCTTGGTATGTAAAGACTAGTTATTTATATAAAAAATAATACTGATTGTAGCATTACTTGGTGTTGTTTAGCATTATTTTCCCATTCTCGCTAGTCCTATGAGACGAGTCAGTCTAAGAGGTAACCACTGGTACCTGGTCAAGGTAGTCCAGTTAAATTCACAGTATTTGAACCCAGGGCTCTCCGGTCATGGAACAATTTCCCTACTGCGCTATACTTACTACGCTTCCTTAGGCCTCAAATAAGTTTATGCATGCCAATAAGTTTATGCATGCCTAAATTGTGAAGCTACAGATGTGTACACATAAGATGGAATATATTTGTATTTAGTGGTATCTGTCCCAGGATTCATTTCCGGCGAGGACGCTCCTCACAGAATCTATTATGCTTGGATATAGATGCTCAAATACAAAACATCTGTGCCTTGCATCAGTTGTAACCGGGACATGTGCATTTAATTAGTAGAGGTCCGTTCCTTTCCCAACTGTTACTTCTAAGAACTTGATTTTTTTTTTAAAAAAAAAAGAAGATTTTACACTCACAATCGCTGGAAAGTCTACATTATTTTATATTTGGTTTCTGTATGCAAATTTAAAATGTCAACTGAGCAAGTTGCTGGGGGCAGAGATGCACTTGTGCCCTACATATTGCGTGTGAGTAAGGCTAGAACTGCAACCTCGCCTTCACGAGGCATAGCTGTCCACATACACGCAGATGTCTGCGACGTACAGTTCAACCCAGAAACAGTTGCACACGGCTTGCACACCGTCCCCTTCCCTCTACCCTTGCCAGGGTAGGGAGAAAATCGCCACACGTTCAAGGGGGCCCGTGCAAGAAAGCGGGCCGTTCTGCCGTCACAGGGCACGGTTGCCTGGCAACAGATGTATCTCCCCTGCTACCAGGGATCTTTTGATAACCGGGCCTGTGGGAAGTGGGTCGGAACGGGAGAGGGGTGGCACCTCAGTGTCGGCCGAATAGACGGGCTAGATCCAGACTGTCAACATGTCTGTCCAGTCATACTCATACCACCTGCCCACAGCACAGTGCTTGCAGTCATGATCTCTAAGCTGGAAGCCTTCCCTAGAACACACGTCAGTTCAGTTCCCAATTAACTTACTGAGGAAATGGGCATGTGTGTGTATACGTGTGATGGACTAGTTTAGACTACAACTACCAGAATCCCTGGCGCACAGGGAATCCCTAGCGCACAGGCAACATATTCACCTGAAATATGTTACATTTATTTTGGACTATGTCTATCGTACAAGCTACACAACAGGGAACAGCAGCAAATTCAGGCATCTTCCTCAGCCACACCCGATGGGGTGGGGAGCTGGAATGATACCTAGGGAAAGTGGAACTGAATCCTTGTCCACAGTTTTACTTTCCCACAGCCAGTGTCCCTCACAGCAGACACATTTCTAGTCCTGAAGTCTGGACCAACTAACCCAGGAAGAAATGGAGGCATGGAGGAAGGGAGAGCTCATCTCCCATTCATTCTGTATGCCTGTTTTCAGGCTGAAATGAAGTCCCAGCTTTATATCTGAATACGCCAGATGTATGAAACTGTAGGTCATAACCAGTATTTTGAATTGTGCCTGGAAATGGGCCAGCAGCCATTAGAGTTGTTGCAGCAGGGCAGTTGCGTGCTTTCTCTAGCCAGCCCCAGTTAATGATCTGACTGCAGCTCTTTAAACTAGCTGAAGTTTCCAAACACTCTTCAAAGGCAGCCCCATATAGAGTGGTTTACAGTAATCCAACTAAGGCATATGTCCGTGGGCAGATCTAATCTATAATACCACAATAATAACACTAGGCATCTCTTTATGGGCTGTAATATAAATGAGCCTGAAAGCTCAGGGAAGAACACTATATGGAACAGCAGTAGTATATTGGCAGCAAAGTTGCGGAAAGAATGAGTTTGAAAAATACAAATGTTTGCATGTGAGCAAAAGGAAGGGATGATGAACAGGATAGTTGAAATTAATTTACCACCCTTTCCTCTCCAAAACTTTCATCTGCAAATGTTGATGTGGAATATTCACTGGATAATGCCCAGATTATCTGCCAAATATTCTCTAAATATTTAATTACTATATTTGACTGCCCCTATTATTTTATATCAATATTTAATCTTTTTTGACATTTGATATCTTAACAGAATTTGAAAGCTGACATACAATAGTACTTAGTATCTGTCAAGCAACAGCTGAGAAGATTTCATTTTGGATGCCGGCTGAAATCAAAGCAAATAGTCAAATGGTGCCCAGAAGTCTAAAATATTTGATTTCAATGTTTTGGTAAAAATTGCTTAGATCAAATCTGAAAATTCTGAACAACTATATCTGTTAGTACTTCAGCTATACAAACAATGCTTAGTGATGTGTGTATGTGCTGGGGTGAAAACAGGTCTGAAGTTGCAGAGTTATTTGCTGTTTGCTAACATTCAAAACAGCACATCTGTGAATTCTTAAGACAGACACAGGCTCTCCCTCAGCCTTCCTTTACAATTTTTGTTTAGGTTCTTTACATGTAGAGGGCCCCAGCTTGCCTTTACTTCACAATCAACAACAGTGTGGGATTTGATTTCATAGATAAGGGAAGGGCTTTGGCTAGATGATCCACTGAACAATGTCCAAATCACTGACTAGGCACGTATGAAGAGTCAGCAGAACCTGAGCCAGGCAATTTGAACATACGACTTAAGACAGGAAAGGTCAGAAAACAGATCTGGGTCTACTGGTTGATCTCTGAAGTTTTGTAGTTAATTGGCAAAGATCTATTACTTAATAAAAATTACTTAATAACAACAAAAAGGTCCTCCTTCCCATCTTAAATTATATTACTGATTACGAAGACAGCTGTGGGAGCAGAGGAAGAAAGTACTTCACAGGAGTGGATTTTACAGGGAAGGTCAACTAACTTCATTCCATTCTGGTGTCAGGAACTAAAAACAACACCTCATCAAATCCTGGCCTCGAAACTCTTCTATTCTAAGAGTCTGTCTTTATCACAACTGTTTGTGATAGCAGCATCCTAGCTAAAAACAACAAAAAAACTTTGTTGATCCTGCAAACCTGAAGTTTGCTCACTTCTGACCCTTAGGAGGTGTCAGGTAGAGATTCAACCTGCATATCGTCCATCATCTGGTTTCTTGCCACAGGGGAAACTGCAGAATTAGGGAGATTTTTCCTATTCACCTTCCCTTCCCCTTGCTTTAGCCTTTGCCTAGGTCATGTTCAAACTTAATAGGAACTAAGGCTGGCCGGGAATGTAGAACTTTACATTTCCTTATCACTACCTAAAACTGGAAGGATGTTTGTACGAACACAAGTGTAACACAGATATATAAACCAGGGCAAGTAGACTATACATACATTGCTGTGGGTCACAGAGGTCCGGGTGGTTGTGTCTAGGCATATGCCACCCCATCTAAAGGTACAGTTGTAAACCATCTTCCATCATAGGTCCATCCAGACTTGAAAGGAGCGAGGAGATATTGAGGACTTGGCTATAGAACACAGATTCCAGAGTAATCCATAGTTAACCAATCTATTTAGGGAGATTAGGTTTCAAAGGACAACAAGGGCCCTCTAGTTGTTTTCAGAGTTGAGAGAAAGGGAGAGATTTTGGCAGGTCCAGCCTAATGTGTAAAAAGCAGAAATGCTGAATCTAATTACTTATGTCTTCTGTCATATTACTGACAAACGGCAGAGAAATCAGGGGTCTACACACACACACACACACACACACACACACACACACCCCTCTTCAGCATCTTCATTTGTCCAACTCTTTCTGAAATCATGCATGCCTTAACAGATAGGGGAAAAATAAACTCATTGCCCTATACAAACTATGTCCCTTCAAATGGATATCTGAAAGAGAAAGAGAACTGGGATTTTACTGCCATCTGGTGATAAATTTGCAAAGATGCATTCAGAATATAAGATAAGCTTAAAGTACAATTAAACAAGCATAACAGCTGCCTGGCTTCAGTTTAGAGTTGCCTCCCTTGGTTAAGCAGGTCTGATGAAGACAACAGGATCAGACCTACACAGTTTCCAGCAAATCAATTCTCATTAGAAGCCAGAAAGTAACAAACCCTGGGGGAAGATAAAATTCAGTAAACTGAATTGAAGCCTTGATTGCACCAGAAGGCTTCCTATACCATGGATAAATGTCCTAACTGGTAGAAATTTAACAGACATTGCTTTCTCAGGCAATCTAGGCAATGGTAAGCTGCAAGTGCTACAAAAGAAAGGAGGCAATTCTAACCAGAAGACTATCAGCTGCAGTACTTCATAGGGCTTCATCCTGGGATCTAAGACACAAGAAGAGGTGGCCAACTAATTTTAAAGAGAACATTGTTACCTGAACTCACTTTCATCTTCAGATCAAAACTTACTCCACTAATCGGTACTGAGAGTCAATCTTGGAGAGGAATAAAAATAGCATGACCAAGTACAAAGGTGGTCCGCATTAGAATCTCTGGACCTTCACTCTTTTGCAGAATTTCAACAGGGGCATCTTTTCTCGTGACTGGCTGCAACTCTCCCTTTTGCAACATTATTAAAACTGCAAAAGCCATATCCTCACTATTACTAGCTCATCTTGGGGGAGAAAGGACCAATAAGCAGCCAAAGATAGGAATGTAAAAGGAGCCTGTGCCTTTAAAGGGTGGAGGCAAACCACAATTAATAAACAGTGCTGTTAACAGACGATGCTGTTATGGATGTTGCGGGTGGATAGAGTCACAGCCAAGGACTGACTGCCTGACTTACAGCCCTATAGATCTATATTTATAGATCCCAGAATCCCCAGCCAACCTGGCAATGGCCACTTGGCTAGAGGATTCTGGGACTCACAGCTCCAACATGGTAACTTTTCCAATTCCTGTGCAGTTGGTAGGGAAGCCACAATCCCCACCCCCTCTGTTTTGCTTCATTTTCTTCCAAACAATGCTAAGATGACTGAAGGGTGGTAAAGTTCAAATGAGCTTCTTTACGCCTTTCCTTTGATCCCACTGGACGATCGCATACTCTGCCAGCCAAAGCACTCGTCTCTGAATTGCTAGGCCAAAGTCTGAATATGTCTACCCGGAAAGACTTAACAACAATCTTACCTAAGCTGTTGGAGGCAGCTCAGCTGCAGGAAAGTGAGGGTAGGCAAGTAACCAAGAGCCTAGCGTTATTTCATGGTGCAAGCTACCAGGGCATTGCTGATCCCTCCCTCCTTCCACTTCATCCACTGTCTCCTCCTCCTCCAAAGCATGATGTGCTTCAGTGCTCAGTTGCTGGGAGTAAAAAGTAACACAGAGCCAGACAAACTGGCTTTGTCCTGCCTGTGTGTCGCTGCTTTGCCTGCTTGACCTCTGCACTCACAGTAAAAAAAACAGAAAAAAACCCCAAACCTTTCATATAAAGCAGGCTCTGCCATTTCCTGGCATGAGATCCAGACAACCCTGGTTTCTGCACTCAGAACTAGCTCTTTAGCACAAACAAGCAATTATTCTTCCAGGATGCTCCACTTCACAGCAGGATGTAAATTTATAAATCCTCAGCATGATCAAATGGATATTATGTAGTTTTGCACACCTGTCTTTTTTAAATATTACAAATACAGTTAAGCTTATTGTTATTTTCATTGAAATGGACATAATGAGCTTGGAAAGCCAAAAGTTTTTCTAATTTGGCTTGAGATAGGGTGGGTGGCCATGGGCAAGCTTCATGAATCACTGACAGTTCAGAGGGCCTTTGCTCAAACTCAGTGGCCTATCTGAATAACTGGAAGGAAGTCTGATGAGGAGTTTCACACAAGTTCCAGTTTCAACATCAGTTAGTGTAGATTTCCACATACAGTAGTTAGTGTCCTTTCATTCTCAAAAGCTGCTCATGGGCCTAGGTGGATACACCCATGCCATACAGAAGGAGGAAGTGAGATAGTACAGGAAAATTATTTTTAAAAACGAATCAGAGTTACAGGGTCAAGGCCTCCTAACTAATTACTTGAAATTACTCAACATTATACTTAGAATGCTTAAAAACAAAACTCCTCTGAACCCCTTATCCAAAAAGTAACTAAATCAGTTATTTTCTTTTCTTCAGAGAACCAGAATGCTGAAAACCTCTGGCCTGTAGTTCCAAACACACCTAAGTTGTGAGTCAACGTGCCCATGTAATGGTAAAAATAATTAAAACAATGATACTTGGCCCATAAAAGGAGTGATATCTATCTTTTATAATACGACTCTTAATGCAGCTCCTATGATCTCTCTTATAATACATTATCATCATACTGGAGTTAATTATACTTTGGTTATTGCAAAAAAAAAAAAAAAATTACAAGTACAGCCAGCCCTCCACATTTGCAGGTTTAACTTTTGCAGATTTGATTATTCACGGACTATTTGCTGCCACCTCTGCTGCCACCCTGTGCCATTTTTAACACAGACTGCAAGCCTTGTGAGACTCAGAAACTGCAAATGAGGCTTGTAAATCCCTACTAAAAATGGTGTGGGGCAGCCGTGGAGGTGGCAGCAAGCCCCACCAGCCCCACCACTTCTGCCTTGTGAAGGAACCCTGATGCCTCAAAGGAATCCACGGTGGGTTGAATACGGTGATCATACTGTTTTGTGTGTTAAATTGGGAGGGCCTAGATTTATTCATAGTTTTCCCATTTCCACAGGGGTCCTACACCCCTAACCCTAGCAAATGTGGAGGGATGATTGTAATTTGTTATTGATAATGCAATATTTCTGAGCTCTAAGTGGAACCGGTCTTTGCCTAGCATTTAAAAAAATAATTTCCCAAGGGCAGAAAATATTAATTACAGGTATATGCAATGGAAGAAATTCAGCAAATGCCTAAATGAAGGGAAACCATGATTTTTTGAGGGAAACACATTAAATTTACACCCACTTTAGATAAATCTTTCAGCATATAAATGTTTAATTGACACTTTTCAACATGATACATTAGGCTCAGCATCTCCCTGAAATGTTTTGTGTGCTCAGGATATGATTAAGATTGCTAGACAATGGACAGGGGAACAAGCATACTGCTGAACATTCCATCGTCCCCAGTGGTCCAGAGAATTTGCAGTCGGAAGAGGAATTCAAATGAATGGCAGGCCTTCATTTTTTATAGAATCCAAGTGCTTTCCTGGTGCCACAGCTTTTGCATAACAAACTGAGGAAAGCTAGATACACTGACAACTACTGACTGTTTGCCTCAATATATGATTGCTCACCACTACACTCTTTGTTAGCTCGAAACCGTCATGTTTTTATTTTCCCAGTTTCTGAAGTTTTTCTCTTTTGGATTCATTTCACATGGACCAGCTGCCTTCTCCTCTTGCCACATGCCCAAAACAAATGAGAAAGGAAATCCACGTTGATTGAGCTGTGTAGAAAAATCCTGAAGGGAATATGTTAGAATTCCCCTAAAGCTAAACCAAAGTAATTCTGTAACTCCCCAAAGTGCATTGAGCACATAAAAAGAAGCTTAACCTACCCTGAAATACCACTTTTAGGTTAAAGTAGCTCTTTATACTGTTAGTTCTCTCCATCCACTGAGAGCATGGCATGGATGGGGTGAATGAGACCCTGGCAATGGGCTGTCTTTGTTGCCATGCAAGTCAACTCTTTTTGCACACCTGATGAGGGACAGGTCAGCAGCAAAGGCAGGGATGCACTGCTGTCGACTGTTTCCATTACATATGCCTGTGAGGTAAGTTACAAATAGTCCCCCACACACGCTGTAACCATTTTGCACAATCCAAACTGGTCCACAATGACAGCCAGAAAAGAAATCTGCATAAAATCCCTGGTGGAGAGAGGTGGGGGGGAGGGCTGGAGGAGAACTAGGGGTAAGTTAGCATTCAAGCAGGATGCTGGAAGTCACATCCTAATTTGGGCAAGAATAAAAGTGTTATGAAAAAGGAACTTCAGCCAAGCAAATCTCAGCCAAGCCAAAAGAACCGCTTAAGGGAGGGGACTGCCTCTATCACTGATCCAACTTCCTCTTCTTTTAGTACAGGTCCCCCTCTCCATCTTTTCTGATCCTCCAGCTCCCCTCATCCTCATCCAAGGCTTCAGAAGCTGTCCAGTCCCTGCTTAATTTGTTTGCTTTCTAAAGAACCCGAGAACTGATAGAAGAAGCAAGGAAAGGCAGCAAAAGTCAGGAGGGTCTCTTCAATTGTTCTTTTCTTTATTGTTTTAGTTCAGAGGAGACAGAAGCTTTTGATTTATTGACTGAAATCATTTTTATACACAAGAGCATCTGTTATAAAGACTCTTTTTTGTTTCTTATTTACAGAGACAATTGGGGATTGGGGAGGAGGGGAAGGGAACATGGGGATATGGGCTTCCTGAAGCAGCATGTGTCAATATGGTAGAGCCCACACCTGGCAGGGGAAGTGGAGGTGCTGAGCAAAGAGGGGACTAGGGGAAGTGCCCCAGATGGATCCGCAAGCATTCCTGACACGCTCCATGGGGCAGAGGTGAGTGGGGGTAAGGAGGAGCTCTTCTCCCCAGTCTCTCTCCCTGCTGTGCCTGTTTGCAACACTATTTCCAAGCACCCCCTTGTAACTGCTGGATAAATTCTGTGGGTAGTCCAGGACTGAGCACCTAGCTACTTGGTGCATATCATCTTGACACCGACTTCGCAAGGCACAGCTCTCCATTGATGCACAAGGAACCTTTGTTTTGAGTATTGGTGCAGTTCAGCATCTCATACTGCACCCACAAAGTCCAAAAGGGAGTAAAAAAACTCCCAAACCACATACCATCCATTTTCCCCATAATCACCAGGTAGCTGGGAAGCAGAGTGAGGAGACAAGCAGGTTAACACAAAGAAACACACAAGAGCAGGAACCATCCATTTTGCATACCTGTACACTGGCTCAAGCACAGCTCTTTGCACACTCAGAACATATGAGGTCAGACAAGTTAACTTTGACTTTTGCAAACCTGAAATGGTGCCATTCATAATGTTTGCACCTGTTTTGCACTACCATGGCACAGCAGGCAATGCTAGCTACATTTCTTATGCACACAAGTCGTATAGAAGATGAGACTGGTGTGCTTTACATCATTTGCAGAAGCAGGAGCTATTTCTGTGGTGGGGGGTTGAAGGAAAGTGTGGGAGAAGGTGGTTTTCAAAATCTGCCAAGGCCCACCACTGGACAGCTGCATATGCTTTATGGCTTACCAGAATCCAGTATTTGTGGAATCCTGAGAATCTGAGCTTTCATTAAAAAAAATAAAAACATACAAGCATCTAGCCCTCTGGTTGTGAAGGAAAAATTCTAAAAACATACAGGCCACATGTCTAAGAAACAGAACCAAGATGAGAACGGAATCTCATGGGATAATAGTACATCCATAGCCAACATGGATCCAATCTCCTTCTCCTAATCTTTTTTCTTTCTAGCCATCTATCTCTCTCAATCTCTTTTTTCCTCTCCATCCATCTATCCATCATTGCCTATCTTGTTACAAGTCACCAAACCTCCTTTTCCAGGCTTATATAGGATAAGAAATGTACGGCTGCTCTTGAAGCACATCTCTTTCCCATATGTCACGGCTAACATTTCATTAAAGATGACGTGTGATGACATTACATCATCCCACTCAAGAGTTTCCCCGCCCCATTCCACCTCATTGGTGGCTGTTTTGCAGAGGAGTAGGGTGAGGAAATGCAGAAGGACGGCAACATGTCATGCGTCTTCTTTCACCAACTGATATAGAGGATATGCAAGATATGCTGCAGATATGTGACAGGCAGTCACACATTCCTTATAGGTTAGATTTCATGCTCTTGACAGCAAGCTAATCCAAGAGAATGCTCTGATATCTTAACTAGGACTGGGAGATCAAGAGTGGGCCAAAGGGTCACACTCACATCACAGCACGTTTTAACCCTAGTTAGTTCCAACAAGAATAGACCTATTAAATCAACAGATGAATGGATAGTCAACCTGTGTAAATCCCATTGATTCAATGGATTTACTCTCAGTGAGACTGGTAAATGGATTCAGGCTAAAAACCTTAACAATTAGGAACAACTTTCTAAAATCTGTTTGAGACAGTAAATCCTGGTTAAGTTTAACTATTTTTAAGAGGACAATCCATGGTTTAGACCTCTGTAAGAACTAGGTGAGCAAAAAGCATGTAATCCCTTGATCTGCCCTTAACCAACTCAGTGATGGTTAAGAGAGCAGGATGCTAGGACTGCACCAAAGAAAACTGAAATATTCTTCAAAACCCTGCTGGGAAAAGGCACAAACAAATATTGTACAGCCAAAATACAGTAAAAACAAGCCAATAATTGCAATTCTACAGACTTTGTGTTCTCAGGGGTACTTCATACATGATAAATCCCAAAACCATAATCAAGCATGTGTAGGATGTAACACGTGGCACCGTAAAGTGAGACCACAACATACCTGTGTATTTTGTCATAGGCCACAGTTATGCACAGATTCATGTTCGCATCACACATCATTTCCTACACAGAACTGCTTTCCACTTTCTGATGTATTTGTGGGCGTGTTCGGAAGCCCCACAGCAAAATCTGGGGCCTGTGTTTGCTGACCATGTATGTTGCTATGGTGACACAGTAGTCATCAAAAACACGCTTCCATGTGGTTGAAATCCACCCAGAGCTTTCCAGATGGAGGTGGGGGGGGGGCTGGCATGGGATCAACTATGTTTTCTCCTCCTGCATATGTTATGGCTGCAGCTCAGAGCCCCCACCGCATAGAAGGATGCTTCTCCACTCCCATCCTCACCCCACCCAGTGGAAAGCGTGCTGCTATGGCAACGCAGGAACCAGCACCTACCTTTTCAAACAGCAGTGGCCTGCTCCCACATTAACATCAACAGCAAGTTGCTTCGCCATGGTTCGTGCTGCCATTCCAACGTGGATTCATCGCTCGCTTTTGTACACCGGATTAAAGGAATGGCTTTTCCCCTAGTCCACGGGGTGGGCAAAGTGTTGCCTGACTACAGCTCCCATCATCCCTAGCCAGCATAGAAAATGGTGAGGCCTGCTGGGAATTTGCAGTCCAACGGTATATGGAGGCCTGCATTTTGCCTGCTCCCATCCTGGTCCCTTGGAATATTGATTCTGCCTTTGAAAAGTCCACCCTGCCCCGAGTATTTTATCAGAAGCTCCTTTATACACTCAGATCACTGGTCCATGTAACCCAGTACCATCTCCCCCAAGCTGGTGACTTCCAGATGTTCTCATGGTAGTTGGGGATGATGGGAGTAGCAGTCCAACATTTATGAAAGGAAAGCAGACTGGAGGAAGGCTGGCCTACCCTTTTTGGCTCTCCACAGCCTCTGGCGAAGGTATATCTCAGCTCTCTGACCTGAGATTATTCTTAAACTAAGATGAACTTGAGATCTTATAGAAATAAGGCCTGTGCTTTACCACTGAGCTGTGGCCCATCCCTCCACTTTAATGCTGTTCTCCTGCCCCCAGCAAAGTATAGAGAGGTAAACATCCTGCAAAATTTTAAACATTCCACCATTTTGATCCCATGCCTCACTCCCGCAAACTGCTGTAATTGTCTCGCCCACTCAGAGTCGAGTGCCATTTATGCAGTTTTCTTAAGAGACCCTTCCAGAAACCCCTACTGGGATTTCTCCCTTGATCAAGGCTACATCACAGAGTTAACAAAGTTTTTTTTAAGACACAAGGAACAATGAGAAACATTCACTGCACTGTATAGCAATTCCAACACAAGGAAAAGACAGTATTGGCAAAATCTCTCCTTGCAGATCACAGCCGATATCCTCTCCCACCCCCCGCCAGCATTTCCACCACCTCCCCATCTCCACCTAGCCACTCTTCGCTCCCAGAGAAATCTTCACGCAGCTCGGATGGAAAAACAACATCCTACGCATAATGCCAGCCCAGGTGACTATGCAAAACAAGACGGTAGGTGCATGCCAACCACGCTGCAAGAGCACAGTCTGCTGACCATGCGGGCCTGCAAAAATCATCCAAACGGTCCGGGATTCAGGATTCCCAGCCTGCACTTAGTCCACGACGCTGGAGCTGTTGGCTTGATTAAGCAGAGTACAGTTGCATCCAAAGTGACACCTGGATGAGATGGAGAAGACATCTTGGAGTCCGAAGAAACAGGGGGCATGAAGGTACAGGTAGAGAGAGAGAGAGAGAGAGAGAGAAAGAGAAAAAGAGATGGTCCTGGGGGGTCGTGGAGTTATACAGTCTTGCAGGATAGAGCCTGGCACACCGTTTGGGTAGAGAGTCCTGCAGGATACAAGCAATTGAAGCTGCTTCCAAAGAGTGTTTCTTTTTGGTTGGTTTCAATGTTCTTTTGGGCAGCATCTTGAAAGCAAGGAAGGCTGACGACAAAGCAGTGAAAGGCAGGAAAAGTGCATGTAAGGAGACCCCTAGAGGCCAGTGCAAGAACTGCAGACAAGGTGGGGGGGGGCAGCAGTAAAAGGGTTGTTGTCTGGAGACACACTTACCCTCGCACCCCAATTGGGATAGGGTTGTGTGGTGTCAGTGGAGTTGATCAAGCAGGAAAGGGAGGGATAAGATTTTAAGGCTTATGTGTCTGCATAGAAAAATGTGTAAACTGATTGGAGCAAGAGGTTATGGGAGGCGAGGGCTATTTAGCAGAGCTCGTTCCAGAGACAAGGCCGACAGACCTTTCACACATTATGCGGCAGTAAAACTGGTTCTACTGTCCAATATATACTTAACAGAGAGCGAGAGTAGTTAGTTCTAGCTCTACAACAAGCATGTCTGTCAGGCACATGGGGTGGCTAGTAGCCTTTGCTTTTGGCAATTTCAGGTGTACATCTAAGAAATGTAATGTGTGAATAAGTTCAGAGGGGAAAAAAATCAGTGCATGAAAGCAAAGGAGGCACAGACATGCTGCTGAGGATAGTGTTAGGAACCCAGGTTGCCCCTATCTTGTACCTCAGCCAAGAAATGCCTGCACGAGAGCGCAGTCACATTAGTTTCCCTTGCGACAAAGGGATGACGTTGACAGCAACAAACTTAACATCAAATCCCAAGCATCAAGACATGGGAACAATCTCTACAATTCTATTCAGGGGAGGCAACATGTCAAATCATGATTTAGTTTCAAGGCTGAGCTCAAATAAAACTTCAGCCCGGGCATGACTTAAAACTCAACCTTGCTGCTGTTCAAAAGCCAGCCTCAGTTCCTTCAATGGCAAACTCCTCTATCATGCCTTACGGGTAGGATTTTTACTCTGCAGGTTGGCTTGAGAACACAGCTCTTAAGAATGGGCAGAACACTCTTCTTTGCCAATGTGTCATCACAGCCAGGTCCTCTCATTTTGGTAGATTTGTTAGCTGTTTATAATGGCCCCAGTAAAGTGCTTTCAAGAGTAACTGGCTAGCCATAAATATGCTTTCCCCATCACTTTGGCCTAAATCCAGTTGCTATTCTCAGCACTGAATCTACTGCTGACAAGTCAGTCAATACTTATGAAAATCCCACAGATTCAAAGAGGCCTACATTAGTTGGGCCTAGCAACTGGATTTAGGACTCCACCTTCACATCAGGAACAAGACTTTCCCACTTAATTTCTGCCTGCCATCACAGTCAAGGGAGCAGCAACATTGATGAAATTGGTGGCACAATACTGCTGGAGTTGGGGAGCAAAGTATGTCGGTCAAGAAGCACAGCCTATGGTAGGGTTTCAGTAAACTAGAAACAGCCTTTCTGTTTCAGTAAACTAGAAACCACTCAAGAGGAACTGCAGAAGGAAAACTGGATGATAAAAGATCAAAAATCATAGTATGGATGGTAGTCATATGCTGAAAACAAAATTTAATGAGGTTAAAAATGAGCAGAAAAGGGGAAGCTTGTGTGAAGAACAGGCTTCCCTAAGGAGTCAGCATTCAGAGCCAGCTAAAAAGAGTTATTGCCAGTATTGCGCTAGCAGGTTCCTCGGCTTTGAAGAAGCAGACTGACATACAGTAATGTTGCAGGTCAAGCTCAGGACTGGATTTGTGCAAAAGCATCACCATTACCGTCATGGTCATAGTGGTTGAGTAATACCTGGCATGAAAATAAAGCAATGGGAAAAGTGAAGTGTCACCTACTAATTTCTGTAGCAGCCATTAAAGAAAAAGCAGCAGAGTCAGAATCAGGGAAGGAGGGAGGGAGGAAAGGCAGGCAGGCTGGCTGGCTGGCTGACTGACTGACTTGGCAAAGTTAGTGAGGTATATGTGTGTCTGTATTTAGAGCAAAATAAAAAACCCAAGAAAAAGAATGCGATGTTGTTATCATGAAAGCAAGTGCCAAAGCAAAAGTCTCCTGGGAAAAGGGGAAGGTGGCCAAAGCTCCAGTTCAGATGGAGAACCTCCTTTGTGTCTGCTGTTGCTTCTAGGCCCTGTTTCTGTCATGCATGTATGAAAGAAGTAAAATCCCCCCATCACTTTGTTCCCACAAGTGAAATAAAGGAATTACCAATTCCTCTGCTGAACTACATGTGAGCACTGATCCTTGAAAGCAGAGGCGCAGGCTCAGGAAGAAAGTTGGCAACTTGCTGGCCAAAGGATCGAAAAACAAGTGATGCATGAAGCATGGAGACCAGGGGCCGCTAAGGCTGCATACTCAGAAACCAAAAGCAAAGTGGGCCTGCATGGCTGTCACAGGTTCAACGCTGAAGAAAGGGAGCAACTATTTGTTGCTTTCTCTCTTTCTCTCACTTGATCTATGTAGGGAGAAGGGAACAAAGGGTGTCTCTGGAACGGTCTCTGAAGCCCTCCCTGGGGTGTTGTGAGGGTGAAGCTGGTGCAGTGAGGTTTCAGGGACCAGGGTAGAAGTGCAAGGCATGGAGGGGGGATGGTGGAGCCCCCTCCAGGTTACCTAGAGGAGGGGCTGCTGCACTCAGAGGCAGGGCAACAAAACTGGTGGACGTCCTCAACCTCGTCATCATCCCTAAAAAACGGGGAGGGGACAGACAAACAGACAAATATGAATTATAATCCTGCAGACAAGCCAAACATTGCAGGGAGTGTAGAGGAATGGCTACGGTGAAGATGGAGATGTGATGAAACTTGCAAGGCAGTAGTGAGGAGAGCAAGGCAAGGAAACTCAAGTCGCCTTGAGCTTTTCACTTTCTTTGTTTTAGATTTCTGTCTTCTCTTCTTTTCCCCTGTGTTTTAGGGTTGCTAAACTGCAACCCACAGACCCTTCTGACCCTTCCTTCTTCTTCTCCCATTTCTCTAACACCCCTGATACCCTTAGAGAAAATGTAATTTCTCATGTGGCCCCCCAGATCTTTTTAGACCACAGTTGCCATGATCCCTCACCACTGACTATGCCAGCCAGGGCTGATGGGAGCTGCTGCCCAACAATGCCTAGAAGGCCACATGTTCCCCACCCCTGAATTAAAACCTTCCTACCCTTTTTGCTTCTTCCAGCCTCGATTTTTCATTATCATCTTCTAACTAGTTCAGAGAGGACTGTCATTCTGCTCCAAAACAGGTTTGGTGAGTTAACATGGTACCCACAACTTTTTTTCCCCAACTCTCATAATCTCTAACTATTACCCAGGCTGGCCAGCACTGATAGGACCTGTAGTACAAAATCTTTGGACTTAATTGGCAACTCCCACAGCAGGAGAAGCCATGTACTGTCATAAGTCAGTGGACATCTCCTGGAAGTGCAACTGGCAACCAAGAGTTGTCTGCTTTGGGTGGAGGCAGTCAGGAAGGGAGACAGGACTACCTGGACTGATGCTGCAAGGATCAGCAGCTTGATCTGCAAGGGTCAGCTGGGGAAGTTTTTCAGGCAGAGACAAACAATCCCACTTGCTTATCTCTGAACATCAGACTCCTGCTACAAAAGCACAGAAACAGAGATTGCTCCAAAAGTTGACAGCTCTCAAGTGGGTAGCCTAATGCTTCCAAGTCACAACCTGGAAATCTTCACTACCTTTTTTAAATTCCCTAACGCAATGGGAAATGAGAGCAGCAACCACGATTTTTCTTGCTTGTTCTTCCCTCATCTTTTTGTTTGACCTTCCTTTCCTCCCTGATGTAATGACAAAGATGTCTAAGGGTGCAACATAGCATGTGGAAGAACAGGAAAGGGAAGAAGGCTGGTGAAAGAACCTACTGTATTTTAAATCAAGATATGGCAGGGATTTCTGGGTTGTGAGTGTGCACCTATACCAAACCCAATGGAAACTGTCTATCTGTCCATCCAATTCCACCACTCTCTTGCACACTTCGTTCAAATACTACCACACAGGACAATCACACTTTGTTGATGTGCCAAGTTACTGCTTCTGTTAATTTTTATACTCTGCCTCTTTCTCCCTCCACCCCCGAGATTTACAATGGTAAAGGCAAACAGTTTCAAGTACTTCAATAAAGTTATTTCTGGGTGCTTATGCACAACCACTACACCATGCTGACTCTCTCCAAAAGGAGCACTGTTCTGGTTTGTCTCATTGAATAATGAGAAAAAAACTGAGCAAGTGAATGTCTTCTTGGCAGGCAGAATGGAACAAGCTTCATCTGAGCGATATATATAAAGTTGGCAACTCTGCCCTCTACTACTACTCTACTCCTGCTCATAAGAGCCTGGACTGTGAGTGTTTACTCAGAGGTTCCACTGAATTCTGATAAGAAAGCTTAAGAGTGCAGCTTTCATTTTCTTTTTAATATCCTCTTAATCCAGTTTATTGCTGGTTTTATTGTTCTATATGCCACATTAAGTACTTTCATTTCTACACTAAAAGCAACAAATAAAAATACTGTTACTTTTCATTTTTGTTTGTGTATAAGAGAACATTCTGCTCAGGAAATGGGAGGGGAAGGATTATGTTCAAAGTTTCACCACACAATGCCAGAGCTATCCCAAAATTTCCGTGGTCCACATTCTCTTATGATTCCTTGCTGTTTTTCTTCACAAACAGCAGCTGAAGAGTACTAAGTTTTTATAAGCATTTTTGTGAAAACCCACATTTGTTACTTGGATAAATAGACTCTGTGGAATGTGAGCCAATCATTTTGACCATACCAAATATTACCCTGCTACCAAAACTCAAAGTCAAGAAACTCTTGCACAAACTTGTTACTGCTTATGGAGGAAACACGTACTAAAAGTTAAAGCTTTATTAGAAATCCTTGTACGGATGAATCACTTAAGAGCATCCAAGAATTTTTCAGCCTTGCAGTTTTCCTTGCAAGCTGTCAGTGACCAGATTCTAGCACACAGCTGCTCAAGCTGTCTGGTTTGGGGAGACTGGCAATTTTTTCCCAATCTGCAAGGACCTGGTATTATATATGTGCCCACTGGCTCTTTCCTTCTTCCCTGGAAATGCACCAGAGACTGGCAGTGGTTTGCTCATGGACCAGCACCAGCCCAGGGTCCACCACTTTGAATAGCATTGTTCTTTTGTTATGTGTGTTCTAGTCATTTCCAGTTTATGGCAATCCTGAACCCTTGTGAAAGTGGAGGGGCCACTGTAGTGGGCTCAGAAAGGCAGGTATAAAATTGGAGACAAGGTGCCTATGCACAGCTCAGGAATTCTCTGTAACAGAGCTAGAGTTTAAATATCAGTCTGTTCATAGAGACATCTGCTTCTTTTCACCCCACAAGCTTCCTCGATTTTAGAAGTGTAGCTGCTCTTGTATATTAATTTCTTATGAGCTCCCTTTAGCCCTGTGCTGGGAGGAAGGAAGGTGTGGAATTAAAATAAATAAATACTGTTGTTGCAAAGAAGGGCCCTTTTGTTTTCATTGCTGTTAAAATAACTGGCAGACAAAAACCTTTGTTGATCTACTGTAAGTCACCTGGAGATCTACCAGTACCTTCTGCCTTCCCCAATGAATGTTGAACATGTTTACCAGTCACTTCCTCTTTTCCAGCATATCCTGGAAATCCTAGTTCTGTGAGAGAGGCTATGCTTAAAGATTTCTTCAGTTTCATACCACACTTCATATTTAAAAGGATTTTTTGAGGAAAGCTTGCCTACTACAAGGTAGAAGACAGATATATGTTTGCTGCTTCAGAGACTGAGACTTGCATGTTTTTCCTAATGAGACTGGAAAAAGAATTAAAAACATACTGAAGACTCTGTTCCACCGAAATATCTGTTCAGAAGAACAAGGCTCTACACACCCATTTACTTCTAGAGTGAAAGCAAGAAGGGAGTGTGACTGTGAAGGATCGGCCCATGCCAAATTGGTGCCGGAGATGAGACCCTCACCCCCAACTCTTCCTAGCACTCTCTTCTTCTTATAGACAACTGGAGCACAACTCACATGCAAGTTTTCCTGCACAAGTCCCATCAATCTACCTATCTCCAGTTGGCTGCCTTTAATGGCATCTATCTGCACAGAAGATGCTGTCTCATAGATTCATAGATTCATAGAAATGTAGAGTTGGAAGAGACCACACGGGCCATCCAGTCCAACCCCCTGCCATGCAGGAACACCCTCAAAGCACTCCCGACAGATGGCCATCCAGCCTCTGCTTAAAAACCTCCAAAGAAGGAGACTCCACCACACTCCGAGGCAGCATATTCCACTGCTGGACAGCCCTGACTGTCAGGAAGTTCTTCCTGAGGTTCAGGTGGAATCTCCTTTCCTGCAGCTTGAATCCATTGCTCCTTGTCCTGGTCTCTGGAGCGGCAGAAAACAAGCCCTCTCCCTCCTCTACATGGCATCCCTTCAAATATTTAAACATAGCTATCATGTCCCCTCTTAACCTTCTCTTCTGCAGACTCAACATACCCAGCTCTCTAAGTCCATCCTCATAGGGATTGGCTTCCAGGCCCTTCACCATTTTGGTCGCCCTCCTCTGGACCTGCTCCAGCTTGACCATGTCCTTCTTGAACTGGGGTGACCAGAACTGGACACAGTATTCAAGATGAGGTCTAACCAAAGCAGAGTAGAGTGGTACCAGTACCTCCCTCGATCTAGACACCATACTCCTATTGATGCAGCCGAGAATTGCGTTGGCTTTCTTGGCTGCCGCATCACATTGCTGACTCATGTTCAGCTTGTGGTCTATTAAGACTCCTAGATCCCTTTCACACGTACTGCCATCCAGCCACGTGTCCCCCATCCTATATTTCTGCATTCCATTTTTTCTACCTAAGTGTAGGACCTTACACTTCTCTCTGTTGAATTTCATTTTGTTAGCTTTGGCCCAGCTCCCCAATCTGTCCAGGTCATTTTGAATTTTGATCCTGTCCTCTGGTGTATTAGCAACCCCTCCCAATTTGGTGTCATCTGCAGATTTGATGAGCATGCCCTCTATTCCTTCATCCAAGTCGTTGATGAACATATTGAACAGCACTGGGCCCAGGACAGAACCCTGTGGCACCCCGCTAGTCACTTCTCTCCAGGATGAAAAGCAGCCATTGGTGAGCACCCTTTGGGAACGGTCAGTCAACCAGTTACAGAGCCACCTGACAGTAGCCCTGTCCAGCCCACATTTTACTAGCTTCTTTGCAAGAATGTCGTGGGGAACTTTGTCAAAGGCCTTACTGAAATCGAGATATGCTACATCCACAGCATTCCCTTCATCTATCAAGCTAGTAATTCTATCATAAAAAGAGATAAGATTAGTTTGGCATGACTTATTTTTGAGAAATCCATGTTGACTTCTCGTAATTACCGCATTGCTTTCTAAGTGATTAGAAACTGACTGCTTAATGATCTGCTCCAGGACCTTTCCGGGTACTGATGTCAGGCTGACTGGGCGATAATTATTTGGGTCCTCTTTCTTTCCCTTCTTGAAGATAGGGACAACATTTGCCCTCTTCCAGTCTGCTGGAACTTCTCCTGTCCTCCAAGATTTCTCAAAGATTATAACAAGCGGTTCCGAAACGACCTCTGCCAGTTCTTTTAATATCCTAGGATGCAATTCATCTGGCCCTGGAGACTTGAATTCATCCAGTGTGGCCAGGTATTCTTGTACCATCTCTCTACCTATTATGCGCCGCATTTCCCCTGCTTCCTCCCCTGCTCCCCAACTGCCAGGTTGAGTGCTTGTATCCTTCTGGGAAAAAACTGAGGCAAAGAAGGTGTTAAGTAGTTCTGCCTTTTCTCTTCCCCTTCTCTTGCTTAAATTCTTCTTTGGCGGTTTCCCCCCTCTTCCATTTCCTGTACACATTTCTCTTAACGCTTAGCTTAGCTCAGCTGAGAGTTCTTTAGTCAACCATTCTGGTTTCTTCAGATGCCTTCCATTTTTCCTCCTTATTGGCACAGTTTTAGACTGTGCCTTCAGTATCTCCCTTTTAAGAAACTCCCATGCCTCCTGAACTCCCTTCTCTTTCACTTTTCCTGACCACGGAATTTCAGCCAGCAGCTCCTTCAGTTTACAGAAGTCCATTTTTTTTAAAATCTCAGATGAGTGTCTGGTTACACTTATCTTCTCCTTCCCACTGAATGCCAAATTCCAATAGGGCATGGTCACTCCCCCCTAAAGATCCAACCACTTCTACCTCATTAACAAGGTCATCCCTATTGGTCAGGATCAGATCTAGAATATTTGATCCCCTTGTGGCCTCTTCCACCTTCTGGACCATGAAATTGTCTGCAAGACAAGCAAGAAACTTGCTCGACCTTGCTGTCTTGGCAGAGTTTGACTGCCAACATATATCCGGATAATTGAAATCTCCTATTATTACAGTATCTCTCCTTTTTGAATGCGCAGTCATTTGGTTGAAGAAGGCGTCATCAAGGTCCTCAGTCTGGGCTGGAGGTCTGTAGTAAACCCCCAGCAGAATATCCCTATTGTTTCTCGCTCCCTGAATTTTTACCCAGATGCTCTCGACCTGGCTTTCTGGGTTTAAGTCATGGATCTCTTCACAGGTGAAAACATCCTTGACATACAAGGCTACCCCTCCTCCTTTCTTGTTTGGTCTATTTCTACAAAATAGGCTATACCCCTCTATTCCTACATTCCAATCCTGAGACTCATCCCACCAGGTCTCAGTGATGCCTATCAAATCGTATTTATTTTGTTGTACTAGGAGTTCAAGTTCATCCTGCTTGTTTCCCATACTCTGCGCGTTAGTGTAGAGACACTTAAATCCCCGGGCCCTTCCTGCAAGTCCTGTACTATAGTTTCTACTCCTCCCACCACTGGACGCTTGTACTACTTGGTCAATATAATTTGGGCCTTTCCCCCCTGCACTCGCCGTGTCTTTGCCCTGAATAATATTGTCTCCCTCCCCAGTAGAACTTAGTTTAAAGACCTCTTAATCCTCCGTGCAAGACTGTTTGCAAAAACATTCTTGCCAAGTTTCATGAGGTGCAGCCCATCCCTTGCCAGAAGCACACGTTCATGGAAATTCAGGCCGTGTTCCAAAAACCCAAACCGTTGCTGGCGGCACCATGTGCGGAGCCAGTTGTTGACCTCTGCTATTGCCCTTTCCCTTTGTGCACCATATCCTTGAACAGGGAGGAGAGATGAAATGACCACCTGCGCATCAAGGTCCTTAAGCTTTGTCCCCATAAGCTCACAGTCCTTTGCGATGTGGTAAAAGCTGCGCCTCGCAGTGTCATTGGTTCCGACATGAACCACAATGAGGGGCTTATGGTCAGTGGGCTTGACCAGCCTGGTTAGCCTCTCTGTTATGTGGTTGATCTTGGCCCCAGGAAGACAGCAGACTTCTCGATTGAACTTGTCGGGTTTGCAAATTGCCGTTTCAGTTCCTCTCAGCAAGGAGTCCCCAACAACCAGAACTCGCCTCCTCTGAGGCTTGTCCGGGGCTCCTCGACCAGCAGGTTCTTCTAGGACTGCCTGGACACTCTGTTGAGGCTGGGAGTGTTGATATAGTTCCTTTTGCCGATGTTGGATTCCTTCTTGTTGATATTCTGTTCATCAGACCTCTGGGTCCACCTAAGCCCGTTAATGTAATTTCTGAATGAGGTTGCCTTTTTGAGTTTGGGAGCAGAGAGAGATCCTTCCCATCACCTGAGAAGCATTTAACTGGGGGTTCTAGGGACAGATCCTGGCACCGTCTACAAAGGCACATAATCTGTCACATGGACTCTCCCACCCAGAACGTGCTAAGTGAGGCAGTCATCGCATTTTCCCTCTTGCTGCGCCCGTCCCTTAGAGTATGTTCTCTATTCCTAAAGCTGCTCGTCGGAGTGCAACATACTGCCCTTGGACAACAGATCTCAGAGGCTGACCCTTCTTCTCTAATCTTCAGTGAGAAGAATCTCAGGATGAGAGTACTGCCTTGAAAGGAGTGCACATGCATATTTTCCTCATTACTAAAGCTTGGGTTTTTTTTATATTTGAATAGCAGATTATATAGAACTGTAATAGATACCTAATGTATCACGGTTAATGATATCAGCAAGGCCTGCCCCTGTGACATTACATGGAGTCATCCTTAGATCTCGGGTTTTGATTCTGAAATCTCTGAGCCTAGGATAGTCCTGATTGGCAAGCCTTATCCTGCCACACAGAGACTATGACTGCTTTCTCTATTAGAGGGGATGGAGCTAACTCCCAGCAGCCCCATGGTCAACAGTGAAGAATGCTCAGAGATGCCCTTCAGCAATATCTGGAGGGACACAGAATACCCACCTCTATTTCGCAGGTTTGAGATACCCTCTTTGGAGAGCCAGGAAAAGTTACTTGTTTGGGCTGCAACTCCTAGAATCCATCAATCAATATGGCCAAGTGACCATGCTGGCTAGAGGATTTGGGTAAATATAGTTCAAGAAATGACTTTTCCAAACTCTGCCCTCATTGTGGCAGAGAGTCAAAGCAAAGAATGTGCTCCTGTACATAAACCCACATGTATCTATTTGTATTGTATAAGATTAAGCCAATAGCTTTGCTTTTTTCAAAGCCTGTGAAAGTCATTAAACATTGCTGTGGGCCATATGAACACAAGCAGAAGAAACTGTACAGTTTGCCTGTGCTTGCTGAAACCTGTGCTTCCATTTGCTTGTTCAAATACCTTGTCTTCTATTTACTTTCTTGTACATAGAACTGACAACTATGATCTTCTTTACTTTTTACACACACCTCACCAGCAGTTTTCAGCATATACTTCTGGCCGAAAGTAAGCAGTGGCAGTTTCCTCAAGTTACCTCTAACAAAGAAGAATGAGATGTACGAACCAGACAGCTGTAAATAAAAAACAGTAGCAATTCCAGTGACCACAAAAGCTAGAAAATATGCCACAGAAATTATGGAAATTGTGGCTGACCATGGGCCAAGCTAGTTCTTTGCTCATTACATTTCTCCATCTTAGTTTGTAACCTAGGCAGAGGTGGGGACAAAAATAGCTGCTGTCCTGCTTTCACCAGTGCACAGGATAGACCAGGTGTGAAGCACGTATGAGCAGCCAGCCCAAATGCAGTAGGCCAGCTATGAAGAACTGAGGCCTGACAGGTGCTTGACTATGTCATCCTTTATAATCCCAAAGAGACAGGACAGAGAAAGGAGGCGTGTAAATCTCCCAGCCATGACTTGAAAGTTCTGTTGGCCTTAATGGGCATACATTGGTTGGGTCTGGTGTATGAATGCACCGCTTCTATCACAAAGACTCATGCACACTAGCTATCAGGGGCCATTTGGTACACTTTGTCCTCAGCTTGTGTGCGTGTGTGTGTGTGTGTGTGTGTGTGTTGAGAGAGAGAGGAGTGAGAGAATGAGTAATCTTGTGGTCTGTATTTTGCACCTTAACAGGTTGCAACAAAGAGTAAATTCAGCAGGTGAAAAAAGCTGAATCCTTTGTCAGACAGCTGATAAAGGCAAAGGAACCCTTGCAAGGTTTCAAAAAATTAGCAATCAGGAAAATATGAGGGTATTTACAGAGGGTTGGCCATGATAATCAGCAAAAATAAGAGACTTGCAATACCTTAAAGACTTAACACATTTATTATGGCATAAGCCTTTATGGAACAGATTCTGTTTCATCAGAGGCATAGAATGTTCTCCTGCCAACATAGGGCAACATTCTATTCCTCTGATGAAAGGCAATCAGTTCCATGAAAGCTTAGGTTATGATAAATGTGATCGTTGATAAGGCAGGGGTGGGTATGCTTCACCCTTGGCTATACTGGCTGGGGTGGATGTGAACTGCAGTCCAATATCTGGAGGGCAGCAAGTTGCTTGCTTCTGCTTTATACTGCCACTGGAAAATGTGCTCATGCTGATAATGTGTAAAAAGAAGCACACACATGTCTTTCTAACACACAGTTACATGGAAAGGGATGTTTCCCATTGAAGAGATTGTCACAGCGTTGAGAATGCAAGAAAGGAACTTCAGAAATTACCAACACACACACACACATTTACATAAAAAGTAAATCACAACTTTGCCTGTGTGTATATGGTCTTGTTCTTTTGCCTTTATCAACAGCCTGAGGTGCATCAAAACATTTCCTGGTAACATCCCTCTGCAGCTGCTAACTTTTGAAGCAATCCTCCAAGCTGTGCACCTTTGAGAGCATCTTTATCTGCAGGGGTTAGGAGGTGAGCTTTTTCATCTTAGAGAGAAATGTTACCTCCTGCCATGCTAAGCGCTGCAGATCAATCCACTGTTAAAGGCGCAGCAGTGGGGGCAGCTCAAAAACTGGTTACCTTACTTATCTCCATAACAGGAAGAGATTCAACTGCTTAATTTCGATAATATCACTTGGCTGTTGCAGGCACAGAAAGAGCAACTCTATTAACTAGCGACTCTGGGAAGTCCTGCTGAAACTTCAAAGGTCGAAGTCCTTCTGTCTAGCAGTGCTATCACTCTTACTCTTTTATGGACCTTCCTTTGTGGGATCCCTCTGGCACACACAAGCAGTTACCTGGCACACTTGTTTGATGCTCTTGCAAATCTCCAAAGTAAACACACACATGCACACACACACACTCTCTCTCTCTCTCTCTCTCTCTTTCTACCTGGGATAGAAGGCCTTTATCCAAAGTTTTCCCAGGGCCTTGGGACTGCACAGAATGGACCCTGTACCAGCCTCTTTTTCTCTGTGGCATTATATGAAATGAGATTATTTTCCTCCCCTGCTCTCCCTAATCTTAGGCTGGAGGGAGAGGGAAGAAAGGGAGGGGAAGAGAAAGCAGGCTGGGGCGAAACGTCAGCAAAACCAGCAAGAGAAGGTGAGCAGGATCTCAGTGGAAAGTGAGCAGTGGAAAGACCTAGGGTGGATGTAAAGAAGATATAATGACCATGGACCAAGCAAAATCCAGTACGCCCTTAAACTGGGACAACAGGCCCTTATACGCAAAGGGTTGGCATTGTCAGGCATCTGCCAAGGCCCACACCTAAGCAAGGAAGGCCACGGCTGACCACCACCACCCACAGACTTTATTGTTCTTCTTCCCCTCCCTCCTTCTGCTCAGTAGACTTGCGTGACTGCATAGAAGCTTCCACCATACAGTGGTGTGCTGGCTAAAGTGAGTAAGCAAACCAAGACGCAGAAACTGCAGTAAGGAAGGGGGCCCTACTGAAGACATCTTGCCTAGAGGCCAAGGCAACAGCTGGGCTATATGCCACAGTGGAGGTCCACAATTTAAAATTAAACTCTGCAATCCTCACTCCACTTCAGGAATCTGCTAGTGCTAGGAAAGAACCCAGAAACCCTGCCACCCAGCTGGGACCCAGTCACACTACACAATTATAGTACAGTCAGCCCTCCACATTTGTGGGTTTCACTTTTGCAGATTTGGTTATTCATGGATTATTTGCTGCCACCTCTGCTGCCTCTCTATGCTATTTTTAATAGGGACTGCAAGTCTCGTGAGACTGAGAAACTGCAAACAAGGCTTGTAAGTCCCTATTAAAATAGTGTGGGGCAGCAGTGGAGGTGGTAGTAAGCCCCACCAACCAATCACGTCTGCCTTGTGAAGGAACCCTGATGCTTCAAAGGAATCCATGGGGGGTTGAATATGGTGATCATACTTTTTCATGTGTTAAATATGGTTTGAGAGTTATTTACCATTTTTCCACTTTCATGGGAGTCCTGTGCCCCTAACCCTAGTAAATGTGGAGGGATGGTTGTACTATGATTCCACTTGAAGTGCCATGGTTCCATTCCAAGGAATCCTGGGATTTGTAGTTTGGTCATAGGCACAGAGAATCTCTCTGGCTGGGAATTTTATACACCCATCTCTAAACTACAAATTCTGGGATTCTGTGGGAGGGAACCATGGATATTAAAGTGCAATAATGCCATTATATTCTGTAGTGTACGTGGGATCTTGGTTGTAAGCTTCCTAGATTAGCCTCCCCTGACCTGGCCCCCTTCAAATGTGGGTGGACTACAATTCTCAGCCACAGCCAAACACACTGACCGGCATTTCTGAGATTTTTTTGTCCACCACATCTAGAGGGGCCAAGCTATGGGAAGCCACCCCCTCCACTCCTAGACCTGTTGTAGAAGCCTGAAATTCTAAGGGATGCTGGATTTTTGGATATGGTGACATGTCAAGATACAGTGATGGCTCAGAGGGAGTGATAGCAGGTGAGTGGGTGGGTGGTGGTGGGTCTGAGTGGCTTACCTGCAGCCTGTATGCCTGGCAGGGGAAGCTAGCTGCGAGTGGAGAAGCGACTGAGCAGAGCAGCAGTACTGGTGCAGAGTGGGACACGTGGACGACCTATAGAAGGCGGCAGAGAGACGGAGCAACAGAGAGAGAGAGAGACAGGGACAGAGAGAGAGAGAGAGAGAAAGGATGGAAGGAGAGATGGAGGAAAGTGTGTGTAGGGAAATAAATGGAGGAAGAGGAACATGTGAAGAGAGATGGGAGGTGAATGAGGAAGGAGTAGATGGAGGGGTAGAGAAAGGGGGGAAGGAAGAGAAGAAAAAACACAAAGTCAAGAAAAAGAAGGACAGCACTAACAAACAGAAAAAAAAACATAGCAATGCCCCCAGGCCAAACAAAGAGACTCAGCCACACACTAGGCCACAGAAAGAAGAGAGAGAGCCAGAGGAAGTAAGAAAGAGAAGGAAAGAGAAAAACAGATTGCAGCTGCAGTCCCCTGGGAATGAAGAAGTGAGGCCACAGAGCCACAGGGGTTGGGAAGAGATAGGTGGCAGGACAATTCGCGCCACAAAATCATGGGCAGCATGGTATGAGAGCAAGAAAGTACTGGGGAGGGAGGGGCAGACTACCCAGGAACCAGGGACCCTTGAAGATACAGGAGAGGAGACAGAACAGTAAGGAAATGGCCCAGCGAGTGACAAAACTGTGGGCTAAATGAAGGAGGACTACTTGGTTACTCATTCCATAGGAAGAGTAGAGGAACTGAGGGCGCCTTCTCTGGTATCTCTAGAACAACAACCACTACCGCCAAGATTGTGGAGAGGCATTTATGACTTAGCCACTAAAATCCAGAAATCAGCTGGTAAGGGAGACCAGAGCTTGAAAAAGTTGTTTTCTTAGACCACAACTCCCAGCATCCCTCCACTAGCATAGGTACTGTCCATGTTGGCTGGGAGCCAGAGTCCAAAAAAAAGTGTCTTTTCAAAGCTCAAGGATTTGACAATGTTTGTAGGAAATCCTGCAATTACTAGGAAGACACTGACACACAGGTCTTAAACAGATTGTGAATATATGTCCTGTACATGCATCCAACCACCCTCTGAGCATAGCAAATAATCCGCCAGCACACCTCCAGGACCATGTCTGTGAACACGACTCCATTGTTCTTCTCTTCTAGATCTTCTTATAGAAGGCATTATGGGAAGCTTGTGGGGTGGGAAGTGGGCAAGCATGTCTCATTTGAAAGGCCTCAAATGTGAACAAGAAGTAGGGCATATCACGAAAAGAAAAGAAAAGAAAAGAAAAGAAAAGAAAAGAAAAGAAAAGAAAAGAAAAGAAAAGAAAAGAAGTGTCCATGTGCCCAAGGAGGCAGGTTTAGCCACCAGGGTCATACAAAAGCGGAAAAAAGGATTTGCTAGGGGAACTGAACAGGGGAAACAGAAGATCCAGAGGGACCCAGAGAATTCAAAGCAAAAAGAGGAAGCCAAGAGGGATCTGGATGAAACCAGCCCATTTCCAACAAAGCCCAAACACCTGCAGGTCAGGAGTGCCACACGGAAAACTTAAATCCAGCCCCCCCCCCATGCCACCAAAATACAGGATTCAGTGGTTCTTCTAAGCATCCCACCACCCCACTGCAAAACAAAAACAATCAACAAAAACCCTTGTAGTTTTCACAACCCAGCATTAAGGAGACACCTGGTTTGGAAAATGTGGGAAACTGTGTTTCAAAAGGTGTGTTCTTATTCACCACCCTCTCCCCGCAAAACAAGGAAATCCTTAGAAACAAGACGCCTTGGGAGGGAACATGGGTTGCCACAAAAGGAAAGAAAAAAGGGATTAAAGGCAGGTTGAGTTCAAATTGCATTGTGATCCAATCACCCCAGAACACATACATCTGCATCTTCTGTCCTACTTATATAAAGACATAGGCAGGGTTTCTTAGCTCTAGAACCAGTTGAGAGCCCTAGGACTCACCCCTGAAGTACTTATCTATATAACTCAGGGAGTATCTATTAATTTTGAGGACCCCATAAAAACTGGTAACAGAGGTCCCCTATCCACTTCAATGAAACAATCCCTCATTCTACAAGCTTAGGAGAGCCATGAAAAAAGTTTGTTTTGGTTCTGAAATTATTGTTACATAGCCTATGTTTTTGAAAAATGTTCGCCTTTGCTAATCCCCAGCCTAAGAGTCCTACAAATTTATTGTTTTGTAACTTTTTGGACAGTTACAAAGGGATTATCCCATGAATGTCATGACGCTTTTATAAGAGATCAACATGGCTGCAAACATTGGATCAATTAATGTTAGATTTTTTTCTGGTGATCCCCAAATTCAATTCCTTTCTCAAGTCCATAAGATGGCTTAACTCTTCTTGCTCCACTATAGAACTCCTCCAGGTTTTGATGAGTGCTAGCTTACAACTTCTGTCACAGTCACTGGCACTTTGCAAAAAAAAATAAATAAATACCACAAACTATACACATTTCACTGAAAATTAGTTGCAGTTGTTTCTTATATATCTCATTAATAATACAAGTGGGGAAGGTAGTTCCAATTCTTTTCCCAAAGTAGATTTGATTTATTTTTCAGATAGCAACATTTCACAAGGAAAGTTCTCTGAAAAATCTATGGAATACTTGTGAAAAACATGTTTAAAAGTTTCTTTCAGTTCTTAAGGCTCTAGGACTGAATGGAACATAAATGTTATTGCTTGCTCAGAAGCTGAGGTTCTTATGTTTACTCAGAAGCCTGAAACCAGATACTGACTCAAGGGCCTGCAAATCTTATTAGAAAAAGCAAAAGCACTTTCTCCCATGGTCTCATAGTTTTGCCTTTCTCCCTTTCTGTTTAAAGAGGAAATTCTAGGAATGGGCCCTTTGGTATCCACTAGGGTTTGGTTCCAGCCCCCCCACCAATACCAAAATTTGCAGATGTTTACATCCCATTATATACAATGGTGTAGTAAAATGGCATCCCTTATATATAAAATGGCAAAATCAAAGTTTGCTTTTGGATTTTTTAAATTTTTTAAAAAATATTTTCAAGCCATGGATGGTTGAATTAAAATTTGTGGATATGGAAGGCCAACTGTACTTCTTCATACAATAGCCTATGTCAAATAAAAGTACTTCGGCCTCTCAATTTCACACAGTTCTAATAAAACGGCACAAGCACACACTGGTCTAAGGCTGGACCTCAGGCTGTGGCTGGACTTGGAATCCCCGCAGTTCAGGATCTTGCCTGAGATTGTTCAAACATGGCTTCTGAGTGGCTCCAGCAGACATCATACATATCAAGAAACTCTCACAAGCTCCAGAGACAAATGGAAATACGTTTCTACCAATATCCTCAGGCATGTTCTACAGTTTATCCTCATTTTTTTTCTCTGAACAGAGAAAGAAATGGCAGCCTGGACCAGGCTGGACTTCTGGGCTTTGATAAACTATCTACTCTGCACCATCTAGGAGCCCAGATCTAAGAGTCAGTTTCTCAGTGGTTTGTTATAGACCAGCGCAACCACACCCCAAAAGTAAAATATGGGCTACAGCAGGGGAAGCAGATAGAATGGGAGAGCTATTGGCGCCCAGCAGGGAAAAGGAAAGAAATCAAGCAGCCTTTCAGATGTTGTTGGACTGCAACTCCCAGTATTCCTTACCATTGGATAGGCTTGCTGGGACTGCTGGGAGATGCAGTCCAAAATAAACACCAGGTGGGTTGCTTGATTTCCACCCCAGCACTAAAGAGAAGGCCTCAAACTATGAAATCACCCTGTTTCATTCACAGGAAGGAAGCCATCTTCCACTTTCAAACCTCCTGTATTTGTTATTTGCTTTTGTTTGCGCTCGTGCGCGCGCGCGCGCACACACACACACACTCCCTTCATTTAAAAAAAATGGTCACAAAGAAAAAGGCAGAACAGCTGCACCACATATTTTGTTCAGTATTATTGAGAGCCACTTGCCTGGCCAGAGATAGTAAACTTTACCTTTTTTCAGACTACAACTCCCAGAATGCCCCAGCTAGCATGCTCACTTTGAAGTTCCCCAGCGCGAGGAACTTCTGTAACTTCTAAGACATAAAGCAAAAGGGCTGCAACTGGAAAAAGTTGTGAGGGAAAGAGGCAAAAGCAGCATCAACTTCTAATTCCAATGTACCTTCACTTTTTCAGTATGGGAAATGACTGAAAACTTCGGCTCAGTCCTTTGAGAAAAGCTGCCTGGCATGCACAAACAATATTCCACCTCTACAGCGGTAGATCTACTGCACCATTTTACCCACTTTCTTGGAAAAAGGAAAGCTCCTTGCTACTATCACAATAAATGTTCTGACAGTGCAAAAACAACAAGAGTACTGCTGAGCATGAGCAAAATGATCCCAAACAGTCTTGGAATGTTTGAGATTAGAAGACAAAGGTTGGGAGCAGGCGATATTTGACTTGCAGGAATATATTTTTAGAGATGCTTATTTTCATAGCTGAGAGGTATACACTAGCATGCCCTCCTTCAGACAGATTGGTGACAGTACACCCTCACTTCTTGCCCTACTATGGAGAAATATCAGATGGATTTCCACCTGCTCATAGGATTATTGAATAGCACAGTCACTTCATAAGTGAAAGCACACAATGTTTATTTTAAAAACATTACAACGGGAGCAGAGAATAGGTACCATGGTATTTTTTCATAGTTGAACATAAACTTCTGCAGGAAAGCGTGAGTGCCAAGTTATTCATTTTAGAAATAAAAGGTTTTATAGGTTACAAGCTGAGCCTAAACAAGTGATTTTTTTGGACTAAAGCTCTCAGGGCTACAAGCCCGGTGCAAGGTGAAGGGGTCTGGGAGTTGTAATCCAAAGAAGTTACTTTTCCAAGGTCTGAATAAATGCTGCTTTTCTACACCTATCTCAGGAGTAGGGAGAAACTTTGACCCTTCATATACTGTTAGACAACTTCTTGAGTATTGGCCATACTGTGTATACCCAGTACTCAGTAGGGAATACTCAGTAGGGAATGATGGGACTTGGAGTTCAACAATATCTCAGGGCCCATGAGTTCTCCAATTCTGGCATATACAGCTCACCATTCCTGATTCCAGCCACAACCACCCAGATGCCTCTAACAAAGCCTCAAGATGTTGTGTCTTTCCCTGTGGTTTGGCCCCAGCACCTAATATCCAAACCAAATTATTGCTCCTATACATGAAGGCTCCATGATTAGATAAAACAATATGATCAGCCAAATAACAGGAACTACAAATGATAGCTTGGGACCCAGATTCCACTCTCTCTCTGCCTTCCTTCCTATTCCAAACCACTGCTCATCGGTTCCTACTAGACATCCCATAAACATGAAACACATCCCCACAAAAAGTCACACTCTACCACCTGATGCCAAGTCCTGCTTTTAGAGCAGGGTCTGGAGCCCAGGAAGTCCGGTTTCCAAAACCGTGTCTCTCTGCTTTTGTAGGAACAGAGGAAGAACACCTGGACATAAATTCCATTTTGCTTCCTGTTTACAACAGCAGGCCCATCACTGAGATTAAAAACCTTTTGGTGCATGCAGTTTCGGGAACTGAAGTGGGGCAGGGCCTGTGTAACAGGAACATGGCTCTCAAAAGGAATTCTGAGAATACCATACACGAAGGCTGTTCATAGAGCTCTGCCTTGGAAACTGTAAATTGATCATAAAGGAGTGGGAACCCCAGAGTCAATGCAGAGTGCATTTTGATTATACTAAGCAACAGACACAATTTAGGCCACATTTCAGAGGCTGGGTTTCCCAGGCAATCTGGCTTCCTTGCATGGTGGTGTAGTGGTCTACTTTGACATGCAGGTGCTCCTCAGGACAGCCATGCCCAGAAGGAGGATCTGGAACAGGAGGTAGCTATGTTGATCCATAGCAACAAGCAAGTTCTAGCAGTTTCGGTCTCTACCAGGAGCACATTCAAAGCCAAGAATCAGCCAATCCCTTTGCACTGAAGCAGGTGTAGCTCACAAAATAATATATGGGTACTGTATGCTTCAGGAAACCGATACTTTCCCAGCCCTTCGCATTACAAGAATGATGCTGAGAGGTAACAAGGATGCCTGTTGGATGGGGTGGCTGATAACTACATCATCTCTACTAACCAAAAGTCCCATTTTTTTTTAACCTAGTCAGCTCGTTTTACTACAAGTGTCTTAATATCTCTCTTTTGGGAAATAAAGCACAAAGCCCAAGAATCACGCACTTTCTCCAGATGCTGTTGAACTGTAGTTCCCACCATTCCTCCCATCATAGCCAACGGTGAGGAATACTGGGAATTGCATTATCTGGAGGATCTAATTAATTAGAAGGTCATCAGTCCTAAAGAAGCCTCAGTGTACCCGCACTGTTTCTAATTCCAGAGATTCAAGCCTTGCCTATCACCACAATCCCTTTTTCGGAGGGTGGAATAATCCTTCCCAACTCCCGCTCTACCTTGCCTTCTTATATCAAGTCTGGGGTATTAAAAGGAGGAGGGAAATTTGGGATACACCCCCCCCCATTTCTGAAGATCTCCCAACTTCCACATACCCAGGACACCAGAGGACATACTTTTAGCAACACTGATAGGGAAACTCCATGCAGATCCCTTCATGCTGTAACCTGCCCCTGTACCCCAAGACTTTCAACACTCTCTGAACCCGAAGGAGGGAACCACGAAAAAAAAATACCTTTCCACACTACAGCTCCTTGAGTCTCCAATTGTTAGCACCGGAATTCTAGCACAGTAGTTTTTCCAAGCGCTGCCCGGAGATGAGACAGCTAAACAATTCTGCATGTTCTACTTTTAGGCTATCGGGTGGGGCAGAACTATTTGAACAAGTACAGAAGAATGTTAATGCTCTTGAAGGCGTGCACTAGAGTCGCCTTCATCCTCCCCCTGTTCTTTAAAGGACAAAAGTGGCAAAAGGAGGGTGCTGAGTCAGGGGGAAAGGGTCTCTGAAGAGCTGAGGGTAGGACACGAAGCTGGGCGGCTGCGCGGGGTCCTCGTGAGCCTGCCGCCTCCGGCTTAAGAAAGAAAGCGAGTTGCTTCCTCGGCTGGATCTGGCCAAAGTCTCATTCGCCCAGCATTCTTGCAAGAGCCCCGGCGGCCAGAAAGGCAAGAAAACCGCCTTCTCCTCCCCGGCCGTTTCCGCACTAGACTAGACTACTCCCCGGCCCCTCCCTAAACTGCAAACCCCAGCATTCCAGAGGATGTTGAAAGTGGAATAATCGCGCTATAATAGCCTAGTGCGGAAATGGCCCCTCCTCTTCCCCCCTCCCTTGTAGTGGCGCCTGTCGCTGCTCGCCGCCCCCAGGCTCGGTGCCTCCCGAGCCCCACTGCACCCCCCACCCCACCCTCCGTGCCTAAGAGGCCGAGCTACTTCAGATCTCCACGTCCAAGAAATAGGAAGAGTCCACTCACAGATCAGCCTCCATAACTGCCTCTCTCTCTCTTCCTCTCCTCTTCCTGCAAAGTTTATTCCTCGGGGGCGGGGCGGGAGGGGCGAATCTAGGGAGGAGAGGCACGGGCAGCGGGGCGCCCCCCCTCCCGCGCTCCTCCTTCTGGAGGGGGACACAGAGGGCAGAAACCAACTCTTTCTCTCCTCTTCCCCCAACCCCGCATCAGCTGATCACCTTAGACGGAAATCTAGGGTTGGAGAAGACGCGAGAGGCTCGGCATTAACCTGTCAAATGCTGGCTTCTGGTTCAGAAGCGCTCGGAGGACTGGAAGGTTGAGCTGGCGAATGAAGGGGAAAAGCCCTTGAGGATGGACATTGAGACAAGCATTTTTTCCCCTTATTTTGGCATCCTTGCTCCCTGGGATTCTTGTTGTTGCTGTGTGCCTTCGTTTCCAATTTATGGTGACCCTAAGGGGAACCTATCACCGGGGCCATTTCCGCACTAGCTTGTTCTAGCGCTACGATTCCACTTTCAACATCCTCTGGAATCCTGGGGTTTGCAGTTTCGGGAGGGGCCGGCCGGCCCCTCCCGAAACTGCAAACCCCAGGATTCCAGAGGATGTTGAAAGTGGAATCGTAGCGCTAGAACAAGCTAGTGCGGACGGTTTTCTGGGGCTGAGAGTGTGTGACGTGCCCAAGGTCGCCCAGTCGGTTTCCATGGCTCAGCGGGGAACTGAACCCTGGTGTCTAGCGTCGTAGTCCAACGCTCAAACTACTACACCACGCTAGCTGTCTTTACGTCAATATTGTTAAATAATTTGAGAAAGTGCCCCCCCCCCCGCCACAGCATTAGGATTTTTCCCCCTCTCTAGAATAAGGCATATCAAAGCAGAAATGCACACAAGTAAAAAAAACAAACGCTTGGCCCGGCATGAAGCCATCCATCACCGTGTTAGCGAAACAACAAGAGAAAACAAAACCACACAGGTAAACCCTTTCTGTCCACCCTTACCCTGATGGGTGCAACAAACTCAGTAAATTAAGCAATTCAAAAACTCCTGTATTAAACAGTTCTGTCATGCCTATATTACAGCATACACATTCATCTCCAGGCTATTTACCCAGGAATGCAGACAGGGCTATCTACAGCTGCGTGTCCTCCTTTGAAATTAAGTCAATATATCCAAACATCCTGCAATTCCTGTACTATGAAGGAAGGTGAAGGCAGAACTATTTGGGACCCAGAAACCCTGCTCTCCTCAGTCTGAAGTCGTCAACTAACTAACTAATCCCAAAGAAAACTTAGCATGTCCTTATGTCTTTATTACCAGCAGCTTGATCTGTAGAAATCTGCAGGACACACACATTTTCCTTTCATAGGGTCACCCACCCAGTGCTCAGCAGATACTTGTTGTTGTCGTTGTGTGTTTTCAAGTCGTTTCTCAGACCATTTCCGCCCACCGGCCCCTCCCTAAACTGCAAATTCCAGGATTCCACAGGATGTTGAAAATGGAATAATCGTGCTATAAGAGTCTAGTGTGAAAATGACCTGACTTACGGCAACCTAAGGTGAACTCATGGCTGCTCTTAAACACATACCAGCAGAGAGGCAAGATGAAGAGTTAGCAAGGGTGACCCCACTCATTCATGCCCATCTTACAGCATCTGGATTGTAGGACCTAGAAGTTCTGGAAGGCGCCAGGCCCCCATTTTTCTCCACTTCTCTTCTATTGTGCCTCATACCTGATCCGGAGAAAGAGAAGGGCAGGATTTGGGGGAGGGATTCTGATTCCCAGCACACATCCAGGAGAGAAGATAGCTCTTCCCAGATACTGGGACAGAGGATCCTTTTTACTGCACATCTCCTTTTTCATCCAAGGCAACTTCTCCCTCCCTCACCCTTCCCTTTAGCTGAGCCAAGTCCAGTAGTGGCTGCCCCAGGCTTCCTCCCGCAGGCTTGACAAAAGGAAGGAAGGTCCTTGGAAATTTTGTGTTCCCTGAAACTTCTAAAGATACTGAGGGGAGAGCAGGTGGGGAAGAGCCTGTCTTGAGACTATCAAGAGGAAGGGAGGCACCCTGGAAGCAGAATGTGCCAGATTTCATACTTGGAATAGAAGGGTGAAATCTGTCCCTTCCTTCTCCCAGTCCAAATTGTTTCTCCCTTGCAGATTCCCAGTCATGTTCATCCTACTTGCAGCTGAATGGATATAACCATGGGCAGGACTTAGAGAGTTCAATGGCCCATGAATGTTGTCTGCATGGAAAAGTCCCCAGGTTCAACCTCTGGCCAGTGGCTACTCCAGGCAGGATTGGGAAAGATCCTGTGTCTGAAACCCTGGAGAGTTGTGACCAGTTGGTGTAGACCTTGGTTGGGCAGTCTTCAAAGAAGCAACCATCTACTGCAGCATAAAGAGGAAGGGAGGGGGAGAAAAAAGGGGAATGTGGCCGCACCTTTAAGACTAAGTGGCTTTTATCTTAGCATGAGCTTTCACAGACAACAGTTCACAAGCATCACCTTAGCCTGCACAACATGACAATGGTCACTGCACCAACCCACAAGAATATGTTTCCAAGTGCTACAAAAATAAGAACCCCTTCAGAAGGCCAGAACATGGAACTGAATTACTACATAGAATGCTTTGGTTGTCATGCCCAGACAGACACAATCAACAAGAAACACAATTTACCACACAATCTCAACCATACAGAACAAGACACCATCCACAATCTCAGAAAAAATCCCAACATTATTATACAACAGGCTGACCAAGAGGGAAGCTGAGAGACAACTGCTCAATACTCTATTTTACAAAATCCCACTGATGAATGTTTGAAGGAATTATACAAATTACTCAGAGAACTCTCCACCAATGTACAGAATTGAACTCAAATGGATATACCTGAAGAGCCCAAACCAGACATCTTCTATTTACCACCCAAAATATTCAAATAAGGCAATCCAAGAAGACCTATTGTCTCAAGCATTAGAACCCTTGTTGTTGAGATATCTGGATTTATAGACTCAGTTCCCAAGCCATACACCATCAACACTCCCAAGCTACGTGAAGGATACAACTGATTTCCTGAGGAAAATACAGTCCATCCACAATCTTCCAGAGAACACCATCCTAACCGCTATGAATGTGGAATCCCTATATGCCAACACCCAACATCCATCAAGGATGCCATCTTGAATGAGACTATAGCAGGCCTAGCCACCAAACTCTGCCACTTTGAACTTATTCATAACTACTTCATTTTTGGGAATAACACGAACCTGAAATCTGCAGCACTGCCCTGAGCATCCACATGGCGCTACACTATGCAAACATCTTCATGGCTGACCTGGAACAATACTTCCTCAGCACATGTCCCCAAAAAGCCCCTCCTCTACCTACAATTTCTTCATTACATCTTTGTGATTTGCCCACATGGAAATCAATCACTTGAAAAGTTCCACTAGGATTTCAACAACTTCCACCCTACTCTCAGGCTGAACCTAGAACATTCCACACAACAAATTAACTTTCTTGATATGACTGTACATCTGCACAAGGGACTTCTGAGAACCACGCTCTATCAAAAATCCACTGACCACTATACATACTTCCATACTTCCAGTTTCCACCCAGAACATGCTATCAAATTTATTGTTTACAGTCAAGCCCTCCAATACAACCGTATCTACTCAGACCCATAAAAAAGAGACTCAAAACTCTTAGATTTACAACAGGCATTTCTCAAACTACAATACCCACTTAAGGAGGTAAAGAAATAAATCAACAAGGCAAGATTAACACCCAAAAACTACTACAAGACAGACCAAAAATACAAAATGACAGAACACTCCTAGTTGTCACTTACATTCGCCAGCTGAGACCACTCAAACACACCATCAGTAAGCTCAAACCAGTTCTGGGGAATAATGCAGCCTTCTCACAAGCACTGCGAGGCACACCTTATTGGCCTACAGACAGCCTCCAAATATTAAACAATTACTCACTTACAACAGAAATCGTAATATAGAGACAAGACTCTACCAAAAACCCAAACGTCAGCTATGTCCCCACACTGACTCTAGACGCGACATTACAAGGGCCAATGATATTGACTGCAACATCAGCGGTGCATTTACTTGTTCTTCCTCTAATGTGATATATGTCACCCTATGCCAGCAATGTCCCTCTACATTCTACATTGGACAAACAGGATGGTTACTATGCAAGAAAATAAATGGGTAGAAATCTAACATAAGAAATGGTAAGACCTAAAACCAGTTGCAGAGCATTTCAAACTTCCTGGACACACAGTAAGGGATTTACAGGTCACAGCCCTTGAACAAAAAAATTAAAAAGGACACACTAATATGCATGTACACTGTAGAAATTCCTCATTGAACCACCCTCGACAGCAAGATTTTCCTAGATTTTGTTTGTTTTCAAAAGAATGATACATATACAGCACACCAGAGGACAAAACTGTGTGCATACATGTTGTATAAAGTTCCCCACTCAACCACCCCCAACAGCAAGATTTTCCTTTCCTCCCCTTCTGTTGTAAGATACCAAAATACCATCCTTTTCATCTGCAACAAACCAGCACTAACTTTGAATTGCATTTACTTTAGAACTAGCAATGAAACCGGAGGATGCAAGAAGTCTTCTCAAAAAAGCAATGTGGTAGATGCAAGCAATGTGGTCAGATGCTCCCATTGCATCTGACCACATTGCTTGCATATGCCCATTTAAAGACGTTGATATCTTGGAAATTATGAATATAGCATACGTTCCTAGTTTGTAGGGAAGCGGATATGTCGTCTTCTTCTTTTTTAAATAATTTTTATTCCAAACATTTATTTATACATATTCCAATATTACATCATTTACACAGTTAATTTCCATATATCGAGAATAAACAAGTTTCTGTATATAATTCTGTTATACGTCTTGAAGCAGATATGTCTTGATGAGAATCGTTTCCAAACTCTTTTCCAAGGCTGTAGCAAACCTCAAAGAAATGATTGGTTTGTTTGGCTTGGTTATACCATGAACATACGGAGCCTTTAGCACAAACTGAACATACCTCATTATTTTCCTCAGGGTTTGTTGCAGGTAATTTAAGTGCATAAGGAAGAAAGTTGGGAAGAATTCAGTTTTTAGGAATTTTTATTGAGACTAGCCTGATCCTCCCCTCATGAACCAACAAGAAAATCAGGACATAACTATCCACCCACTTTTATATTTCCAAATATTACAATACAGTTCTCAGCTTAAAGAGCATGTTTTTAAAAAGTTTTTAGAAGGCACATTATACTACAAGCTATATACAGCATCTCCTACTAGGAAATACAGGAATCCCTAAATGACTTCACATATATCCAGAGCAAAAAGAACAAGCTGCCTGAGGGACCTCATCTATCCTGATGAAGTAATGGTTTGTGTGGATTTCGGCCCCACCTTTGAGAAGGAAGTGGGGCAGAGAGAGGAATTTTGCTTTTGTATCCCCTGAGACAACTATGGCCTGTAACTAACAGAGGAACAGCCACTAGAGGGCAGTGTTCACTGCACAGAATGTCCCATCTGGGTGACAGCTCTAGATTTCTCCGCCTTCCATTGCTGATGGGATCAGGCCCTCCTGGAGATATGGCTGCTTCTCTGAATTCATCCTCCCTGTGCTGCTGTCACCTGCCACCAAGCTTTAATTTTTATCGATTGATTGACACCAACCATCTAATTGACAAACAAGTAGAAGACAGAGAAAGAAGAAAAGAAAAAAGAGAAGAAAAAAAAAGACATATAACTAAAACACAGTAGGACTCTGACTCCCCCCATCCTAACTTTAATAAAAAGCAAATGAAAAAAATGAAAAAAAAAAATTTCTACCATTAGAGATCCAACTACGGGCTTCCCCACTTGTCTGGAAAGTTAGGGACCAGAGCACTATCAGAAAATAGAAGTTGTTGAAAAGCAGAACCCATGTACTGTAATGTAGGGAGCATGAAGGACTTACAGAAGCTCACTTGATAACAGCCACATGTGTACAGCTTGCAAAGTGTAAATAAATGCTCCCAATGCTGCCATCATGTGTATATAAGTGCTCCCAAGCAAGCCTCCATAGGCAAGAAGAACTGATGAAAGACCAGCATCCCCATCGAATTAATGGCACTCACTTTAAATTTGGAAGCATCAAAAGAGCAAGTTGTCAGATAATGGGACATCAAAAAGCAGTGATGTAGGCTCGAGTCAATTGGCTCAGACTCAAGTCAGACTTAGGCCCTTTCCGCACGAGGGAATTAGAAACGGTCAGTGTGTCCTATCATGGAGGTCGTCTGCACCTTGGAGCGGACTAGGTCAGGACTATTTACCTTAGTTCCGCACCTCAGTCCGCTCCTAAACACCCCCAAGTGGTCCTCCAGCATGCTTTTTGAAGAACGGAAGAAAAACAGTCTTTTATTTTTCGAAACGTGCCATTGCATTCCTGCTTACTTGTGCAGATGCACAGGTTCGCACCAATGTGAGCCTGCGATCTGCGGAGGGCAGGCTGTAGGCGTGGCGAGCTTCAGTGGTTGGTCCGGACCCGGAAACAACTGGAAGCCACCAGTTTGTCAGCCGGAGCAGTGGGGATCTAAGGCCTCGCACTGCTCCGATTCACCCTGGACCAAATGGAGGAGCCCTGCGGAAGGGCTTAAGGGAGAGTCCGCGTTACTGCGGACCCAGAAGAAGCAGTAAGTAACACCATGGAGCGATTCCCTCGCCTCGTGCGGAAATGGCCCTAGTCACTCCAGGGACTTGACGTGGACTTAAATGATACACTGACTCGACTGAACTCAAGACTTGCATATTTTTAGTGATTGACTTGCTGCCCTTGGTTCAGCAACATAATACATTCATCCAGAATCCTTATGGCGTTGAACAACGGTTCCATCTCTTTTTGCCTAGTGTTCACATGACAATCTGTCTCAAGTCCAAAGTGTGGGTACATTTCTCAGAGAGGAGCAGCAAACAGGTTAGGCAATGGGCTTGAGGTCTGCTCAGCAACCTGACCCCGCTACATATTGGAGACGCCTTCTAAAACATTTCCTAAGAGCAAAAGACAAGACTTGCTCCCCAGAGTGCAGGGTGTGTTTCTCAGACGGTAACAGCAAATGTGCTAGGCAACAGGCTTGAGGAGGAAAAGGATCCTTCCTTCTAAAACTTTTGAAGCTTCAGTAATGGGGTGTAAGAAGGATCCTATTCCCCACTTCTGAAGCTGCAGATGGCAAAATCTCAAATGTGGAGGGCTGACTCTGCTTAAATTATTAAAACTGACTTTATTTGACTCTGTCCAGAAATTCTGGAATGTAGGTTGGAGTATAAAGTTGGCTCTCAGACTTGAGACTTGACTTGAAAGTATCTTCAAGGACTTGAGACTTGACTTGAGACTTGGAGTAAAAGACTTAATTACATCACTGTCAAAAGGTGGGGGCTTTCTGTAAATAATTCTAATAATGGTTGTTGTTGTATGCCTTCAAGTTGCTTCCAACTTACGACAACCCTAAGATGAACCCATCACAGGGTTTTCTGGGGGCAGAGAAAGTGTGATGCACCCAAGGTCACCAGTGGGTTTCCATGGTTGAGTGGGGAATTGAACCCTAGTCTCTCAGTCATAGTACCATAGTTAAACTGCTGTACCATACTAGGTCTCTTACTGATTAGTAACAAGCATAACTTTAACCACAGATTATTAGATATCTTGTTGCTCAAAAAGTCTATAAATGATTTCTAATCTTTCAGAAAATCTTCAATTGGCTTATCCTTTAGAATCCACATTAATTTGGCAATTTGGGTTAACTCAGCTATTTTAGCAACCCATTTGTCTATCCTCAGTGTTTCAATCCATTTCCAAATTTGAGCAAATGGTATTCTTGCTGTTGTTGTTATGAACCAAAGAAAGGATTCATATTTACTGTCCAATTCTTTATCTGCAATGCCCAACACAAACATTTCTGGTTACATTACAAAATCCACCTTTAAAAATTTTGGGATTAACATATACATTTTAGACCAATAATTTTTTCACCTTCTTTCAAGTCTACTACATATGAAAAAAAGGAGTCCTCCTTATCTTGACATCCCCAACATTAGTTTGAAACATTTTGGGGCATTTTTTACAACTTATTTGGGGGTTAGAGACCATCTGCAAATCATCTTATAAGCGTTTTCTTTTTAAATGTACTTTCTACACAATGTAAATTTTATATCTTTGGACCACATTTTCCCCCTATATCCATATGAATATAATGCCCAAAATTTTGGGACCCCCTTATTATGTACTCTTTTACAGTTCTGTCTTCTGTCTTTAATTTCAAAAGCAATTTATACTCTTTTAAAATCACATGGTCATCATTTTTACACAACTCTAACCCAATTCCACCAAGTTTTAGAGCAGATCACATTAAATAGCAAACGATACTCTGCACATGGTTCAAGATACTTTCTTCCTTCTATCTGTTTCATGACTGAACTGTGTCACTGATGAAAAATCTGAGCTAAATCCTCCACCAAATGAAAGCTGGAACACTGGCTACTTGTCTCATAGGGGCCCAGTTTCCCTTCTGCTGTGCTGCTTTTACAGGTGAGTCAAGAGAACTGACCTTGGTCAAGCTAGTATGTCCCCCTAGTTTTGTTTTAGACAGGGGAACAAACAGCTTCACCCATCTCCATTCCACTGAGAACTAAGTAAGGTATTTGCTTCCACAACAGAATACAAGCCACCTCTGAGCTTTGTGGCTTGGTATACAGTCAAGCTGGCTAAGCCAAACAAAGGAATAATTCTGCCAGAACAGCAATTAAAACGACTCTTTTAACTCTCCTGCTTCCTCAAACAATCTGGCCACCCACCCTTCTCCTCAACAGTTGAGGTGGCATTAACTAACCACTGAGCTTTGATGGTAGAGTGGGGGGCGGACACACAGACTTTTAGTGTGTGTGTGTGTGTGTGTGTGTGTGTCCCCAATGCTGTCAAAGACGAATGATGCAGCAGCAGCAGCAGCAGCAGCAGCAGCAGCAGCAGCAGCAGCAGCAGCAGCAGCGGTAAATTTTAGCTTTAAAATGAGGTGAGTGGTAAGCCCACATTTTGTTTTAGAAAAGAACCATCATCTCAGAATCCCTGGGATGTGAGGTCCTCCTCTAAAACAAGGTGAGTCCTTTCTGTACACCTTGTTTTATGCTTCAAGAGGCAGGATTTGAGATGAGAGTGTGGCTTTTCATACTTCCGCTGGCAACCTAACATAGACTGTGGTGAGTTTCTGAGGCAGGATTGGCTTCCGTATCAGTCGAAATTGCCCACCCCCAAAAAGTAAATCTACAGCACTCCTAGGGAGTAACTGGAGAGTGTGGACAGCATAGGCACATGTCCCTGTCATATTTGTGCAGCTATCCTGGGTACAAAATATTTTAAGCTCTACCTTTGCACATGAAAGCCTGATATTTTTTTCACTGTGCAGAAGCCCTTTTATTTGGCACACAGCCACAAGAATTCATTTTCTACAGGGATAAAACATTTCCTACAGGGCTAGTTCAAATACCTGCTCAGTCATGGAAACTCACAAACACCATAACCTACCTCTTTCTTGAAGTCTCTCTCTCTCTCTCTCTCTCTCTCTCTCTCTCTCACACACACACACACACAGAATACCATAGACCAGGACACGACATCATTACCATCATCCCATCTCTCCCATTTCTCTTGTCTCTGCATTTCAATGCAGTATACAAAGTCTTAAGGTGATGGCTCTATTAATATAAGAATCTTTAATGCAGGCACACTGTAATTACATTAGTAACTATTCCTTAGTCATTTTAGCCTCACAAGAATTCCTTTGAAGTAGGTCAGACTGAGAAAACACAGGTTTTAAAAGAGCTCCAAAATCAGGCACAGAGAAACTACAATTGCTCCAAAATGTCCGCACACCAATTTCATTATATTGGCGTCCATCATATGATACAGTTGTGATCTTCAGGATACCTGTGGTCTCCAAATGCTCTTTGGACTGATTACTAATAGCATATATGATTCTGCAACCTTCGTATACAGTATTTAGAGGATGCCTCACAAGTATTGATTTGCTCCAGTGCATCACTTAGGCTGTGAGTCTTATGACAACAAGCAGAGTTTCCAAATGCTTGGTCTTGTGGGGGGTCGCCTTTTAATAGAAGCACAGTAGGATAAGACGCTACGTATCTGCTTCATCATATTTTATTGCAGCACTGAGATGAGAAATCCAACTTTTCTCTACAGTTGAGCTATTAAAAGCACAGGAGTTCTCTTTGGGGTAGCAGCTGGCAACCCTCACTGTGAAAGCCACTGCAGTAGTGAATCAGTTGGCATAGCTTCAGTGCCCTAGTGAGACTTCTCAACCAAGTTACAGGTTTTGGCATGATAAAGCCAACAGAAACAATATGGTCTCTGCCCTGCTGTGCACTACAGGCTGCTAGGTTATTTCAAAAATGAGCTGGGCCCTCAGGGTAGCTCCTTTTTAAGGAGTGGGACAGAACTAATTCTGAAAAACAACACTGCCCCCAAATAATTGCTGTAGAGATTCCGAACTGCCTAACTCTTACAAAAAAAAACAACGCACTGAACAAGTGGCCACATGATTATTATAAAGGCTTCCCTAACCTCGCACTCTCCAGATGCATTGAACTACAACTGGCTGGCTGGGGACAATGGAAGCTGCAACTCAAAGTAGCCCAAGGGTGACTCAGGAAACAGACAGTACAGAGGCTAGTGGGATGGAGTATCCTTGAAGAGGGCATGGCTAGCTGGTTAGAATCTGGAAGAGTCACGAAGTAAAAGATAGGAAATCGTGACAACACTGATATATGTTAAACACTAAGAGAGGTTGGAATTTTGTGGTGATATGTTAAGAAAGGAAACTTAGATATAGTTAAAGAAGTATTCTTGGTTTACAAGCCAAGTAGTTAAATTATGCAAAAGTTCTAAGTTCATTCTTCCAGTGGGGGCTGATTATAAATTCCAAACATGTTGTATAAAAAACAGTGTATAATTGTATAATGTACAAGGTATGATGACATATAGTGATATAAGGTGAATTGGGTTATTCCAATATAATGCATTACAATATTTTAGTTACCACATATTTACGTTTTTACATATTCCGACTTTATTTAGCAATTCCTATGTTATTATTTCCTCTCATACTATTTAGGAAGGTGTTAAAAGAATGCTAAAAAAAAAATTTCAGCAGCTGGGTTCTTCTCAATGGGTGGGGTCTCTTTAGGTTGTTTATGTGATTTACTTATCCTTTGTATTGTCCAAACCACTCGATTTATCTATTTATAAGGAACAATAACCTTGTTTATTGGAACAGTAGGTACAGAACAGGGCAACAGGGGTTAAGAGAATATCCTTGAAAAAGTCACGAAGGACATACTCAACTGGTCATTTCTAGTTAATGTTTGTTTTTGCTCACTTTGTGTTTTGTTTCTAGTTGTTGTTATGTGTATTGGACATATTGCTGTAGATTTCATGTAATTGTAGTTCATAATGTTTCTTTTTTTACTGTATAGCTGGTACGAATGTAAAACAATCTTTATTTCTTGGAAAATTAATAAATATATGGGGAAAAAAAAGAATCTGGAAGAGTCACATGCCGTAGCATAACACCTTTTTTGGTCCCATTTGTATAACTGATAAACTGGAGTGGTTTTATAAACACAGAAGGGCGTGGGAGCTGCAAGTGGGTCCAAAGGCTGTCCCTCCAGCTCTCAACTCCGTTAGGCAGCTCAGACAACCCTTTTCTGCCCTCTAAGAACCTAATTTGCTCTCTTGAAAGCCTGTGGAAACATCAATCACCTTTTAAATAAGCTGCCACTCCCCCCCCCCCGTGTGTTTGTGTGTGTACATGCATATGCCTTCAAGCTATTTTCAATGTATGGTGAACCTATCAAGAGGTTTTTTTGGCAAGATTAGTTGGAGGAGGTTGTCTTTGCCTTCATCTGAGGCTGAGAGTGTGTGACTTGTTTTGGCAACTTCCATTTTTTCTTTTCTTTTTTAAATCTTTTGGCAGACCATTTAGAAGGATCTCAGGGCAGAAACTGCCCCCTAGCTCCACCACAATTGCCAGCTCTGACATAGTAGATAGTCCCTTCTGAAAGGTTTCCATTTTCTTTCGTTAAGAATTAAAACAACTACAAACAGCTGGTACTGGTTGATGGAATAGGTGCCAACTCATAATTGTAGACTTTTCTTTTGATTGCTTCTTTTTCTCTTGGATTCTGGAAGCTACTGATATATCGTCCTGGGCACCTTTCATATTACACCATTATAGCACTGTGATCCAGTCTATCTTTCATTACAATATCCTATGGAATCCTGGGATCTGTAGTTTAGGGAAGGGAATTTAGAATTCTCAGCCAGGGAGCTCCTCTAGGGCCTCTGACCAATCCCAGGAGTCCATAGGATGCAGCCATGGCACTTAAAGTGGAATCTTAGTGGTGTAATTGTGTAATGTGAAGGCACCCCAGGTTCCAGGTGGACCTTTTGGGTAGAGACAAGAAGGAGAATTCTTTTTGGACTACAATTCCCATAATCTCCAACCTGGTGATTCTGGAAGTTGTAGTCCACAATCAGTGCCTTTTTCCAATATTTGGCTCCACTTTCCTTTTTCTAGAAGAGTTGGCAGAAAGAGCAATGTGTGGACTTACGAGCTTGAAGTTGGCAGACGCCAATCTGCCGAGGTATGCCCTCTTGATTTGATAGGTATGTCTGAGCAAGAGGATGGTAACCTTTCTGCGCAGAGCTGATTTTTGTGGACTTACGGAGAGGGCCGTTGTAAAAATCCAAATCTGCTTTTAATATAGATGGTTAAATGTCGTGCTGTTGGAATGCTTGTTATATAATCAGAATACTCACATCATGGAATTCACAGCTATTTTTGCTCTTGCAAGCGGCCAAATTTAGAGCAAACACTGGATAATTAATGTTACTTGAGCATAAACATATAGTTTATCTCAAATTTCCCATAATCTTTAATTTTATATCATTTAGGATTAGGGGACTGAAATACAGCTCATTGTATATTATTGCTGCATGTGGTATCCTTATGTTTTTTAAAATCATTTAATCTTCATGTTTATATATATCTATTAGTGTTTGTTGTTGTTACAGTCATTCCAGATGTTAGTTCTAGTAAGCTTTTTTTAAGCCAACACACTATCATTAATTCATTCACTTACAAATTACTGTGTATCTAGAAATAATTTTGCAGTAATACACAGATTATATGGGACAGACATATTACACCAGAATTTTATTTGGAATTTTCTCTCTCAAGACAGTTTTGCTCATGACAAATTGTCTGATGGAGTTTATGGTCGATGGTTCCTGTGAATGAAATTGCCCATGCCTACCAAGGTACACCTTCATTTGAAATGTTTATTGTAGACAGGTATCTCTTTTCCCCCCAGTGTAGCCAAAATGGCACCACCCATAAGCATATGGGAACTTATCAGCATACTTGGGTTTTTAAAGCCTGAGGTTGACAGAATTAGAGCAAACAAAATCTTTAGGGACTCCCAACACCACCATGGTCTTCCACAGCTCAGAAATGGTCAGGTGTGATATGCAACTTCTGAAATGCATCTCTGATTTCAGAGAGAAGGCTCTACCAGTCTGGCAGAGTTGAATCCTTCAAAATGGCAGTGAGCACCATCCACACATGGGGGAGGAAACAGTAGGCTTCAGAGAATCCAAAAGTTTGCAGTAGTACAATCTTCAAACATCCCAAATAAGTAAAAATATATAAATAAGCATGGTGTAGGGAGACTGAGTATTGGACTAGGACTGTATGACTCCAGGGTTCAAATGTCTGCTGGCCACAGAAACCCACTGGGTGGCCTTGGGAGCAGGTCACACTTTCTCAGCCTTACAGAAAGGCAATGGGAAAAAAACCCTCTGAAAAAATCTTGCCAAGAAAACTCAGTGACAGGTTCACCTTAGGGTCTCTGTAAGTCAGAAACAACTTGAAGGCACCCAGCAGCAACAAACTATATAAGCCACCAGCCCTAAACCCTTGGCAAACAGCCCAGTGAGGGTGCAGAATGCTGACTGATGGGAGAGGGGAGAACAGGGCTGGTGGAGGGAATGGAATTCCGAATAGCTGGCATTCCAACCTGTGCCATTTTGTTGCTGGTCTCACTTGTCAAGTTTCATATCTGTTTGTCCGTATGCCCAGATTCTCCTGTGCGTCAACAGAAGAATATATACATGGCTGCATGCAAAAAGCTATGCATTTAGGCTTCAGATGATTGAAGCTGGGCATGTGTAGGCGTGTTCCCCAGAAGGTGTGTAGAAGTGGGGGCCAAGTTCAAAAGAATTGAGAAACACTGCAAGATGTTATGAGCCAGAATAAGGCCACTTCTCTGAAGTGAATGATACTGTAGTACTGTATCTGTGACTTCAAAGCTGCCTCTCATTCGTCAGAAATTTACTGGTAACGTGTTCACATCTCGATGTAGATGGGTTCTTGTTTTTGTTTTCTTTTCCTGCATAAAGAAGTTTATTTACTTACTGATTAGCTGACTCTGTTTATTAGTCACAAATGATTAAAGCAATGTACAATCACAATAAAATTACCAAATTACAAAACAATGACATACTACAATCATAACAAAGCTAATCCAATACACAGCATTAGTTTAAAAAAAAGAAAACCCTCCCTCTCACTGCCAGTCTCAAGGCAACAGCAGTAGCACTTAGAGCTGATAGTCTTTTCAAAATATCTTAAGCTACTGGACGACCTGGTGAATTTTGGTTTTCCTTCTAGAACAGCTTTCCCTAACTTGGCACCACCCAGATTATTTCAGGAATCCTGAAATGTTCAGATAGCATCTGTTTGTAAAAAGCTGTTCTAAAAACAAGGAAAGCCATGAAGTATGAATGGTCTTGCTAAGGACAGCACTTCAAAATTGTGATGCCACACAGAAAAGGCCCTGCTTTGCCATCTCAGTGTCCCTACTTAATCTCTCATAGATGAGATTTGAAGCAAACCCTCCCCTGAAAATTTTAACTGTTAAGTACCATCATGTAGGGAAATACACACACCAATATATGCTGGTTCCAAAGGTTTTTTTGAGTTCCCAAATTAAAAAAAAAAAAAAGTAGGGTCTTGGTGGAAGAGCAACACATTGCACAAAGTTAGCAATATACAACTGTTTTGAAGCACGAATACATGAAGATATAGATATGCATAGCGAAAACCTCACTATTTGGAACATCATGTAATAAAATCACACACCATTCTGATTAAATGCTCTAACAAAGAAAGCTTGTTATTTCAGTTAGGCCAACAACCCCTTGAGCAATACGTTACAACTAATTTCTTCTCACCACACTATACAATTGTGATTTTCTAAAAGAAAGCATGTTTCTAGGCCTCATGTTTTACAGCGATAAGCTTCAGACACACGAGCAAATCCACAGATGCAGAAATCCATAGAACAATGCTGAAGCAAAACAAAAACAAAAAACCCTATATACGAGGGTATGGATGTAATGGACAGCTGAGCTGTGGCAAAGTCTCTCCTTTGAAGTAGAGTGTTCCGTTCTGAGCATCACAGTTCAGAAAAGATGCTGACCAAATGGAAAGGATTCAGAGAAGAGCTGCAGCCACGACCAATGTCTAAAGACAAATCACACGAGGAAAGCCTGGAGGAAACTGGCATGTTTTGCTGAGAGGAAAGATTAAAGGGGACACTGTTGAAAAGTTCTTTTTTTTTTTTAATATTTGAAAGACCATCATGCAGAAGTGGAGGGGCTGCTCTCACAGGATCCACTAAGGACAGAACACAAAACAAGAGGCTTAAAAGTGTGGCCCAGAAGATGCCGAATGTTGTAAGCTATGGCCTTTTTTTTCCTACGGCTTTGGGCAAGTCACTCTTGGCCAGACTCAGTTCCCCATCTGTAAAATGAGAACAACAATGATCTTGTTGGAAGGGTGCATACAAAAATGGTCAAGTGTTCTGTAAATGAATTCACTGTGTACAGTTTGCATACAATGGCCAGCACCCCTCCCCTCCCAAATTCTATCCCTTTCCTGCACTCTCATCTGTCAAAAGGCAGAGAATGTTATCCTGCGTGGAAGCAGAACTGGAGGTAAACCCAAGTAGATTGACGAGTTCGAAAGGAGGGAAAATTAGAAGGCGTAAGTGGATGGTGAGCAGGAAAGCTACAACAAAGTAAGTGAGTTTAAACCAGGAAAAATGGAAATGGACAAGGGTTGGATCCTCCACCAACCACTGCCTCTGTGGTAGCTCAGAATCTATAACTAGTGTGCTAGTACAGTCTGTGTGCCAGTTCTTATTACATATACATATAGAGACAAACAGCTACATGGTTTGCTTGTAAAATTAACAAAAATGCCTTCTAGTTGTTAAGACAGCCTTTCACGAAACAATAAAATAAATTCAGCAATGAATAAACTTCCTAGGAAGGTAATGGGAAGCCCTTCTCTTGTAGAATGGAAACGGAAAATCTTTTTAGCTCTTGGAAGGTTGAGCAATAGCTTATTATTCCCATCATGCCTCACCACTGGTGAAGCTGACTAGGCCTGATGGGGAACGGGGTTCAACCACATTGGAGGGGGGGCACAGATGCTCCACTTCTGGTGTACGTATTTCCCTAACACTGTAGTAGTCACACTTTATATTAAATGTTATACGTGTCTACTTGTGTACTTGTGTCCCTCCACATTCACTAGGGTTAGGGGCACAGGACCGCTGTGAACGTGGAAAAACCATGAATAACTTTAGGCCTGCCCAAACCACATTTAACACACATTTAACACACATTAAAAAGCATATGATCACCATATTCAACCCACCATAGATTCCTTTGAGGCATCAGGGTTCCTTCACAAGGCAGAAGTGGGTGGCTGGTGGAGCTTACTGCCACCTCCACTGCTGCCTCACACCATTTTTAATAGGGACTTACAAGCCTTCTTCCCAATTTCTCAGTCTCAGGAGGCTTTGCAGTTCCTATTAAAAGTGGCATAGGGCAGCAGCAGAGGTGATGGCAAATAATCAGCGAATAATCAAATCCGCAGAAGTGAAACCCGCAAATGTGGAGGGCTGTCTCTACCTACAAAATCACTGGGAGGGGGCTAGGATTGCCATGCATTACCCCAGCTACTGGATGTTCCCATTAAATCTCCAGTCAAAAGAGGAGCAAAAGGCATCTGTGTGGCTTCCCTTCACCCCTGGTGACATCATCTGCCCCTTCTTACACCTGCTGTGGTGAGTAGACCCAGAGGGGAGCCTCATGAAGGCATACACAAGGGAATGGGGCTGCCTTTCCTCCCGGATACAGTCTCAAAGGACAACATTTGCTGCCTAAGGGCAGAATCAGCAACTCCTTGTGGTACACATGTGGCTGTGTGGCAAGAAGACCTTATAGCCCAGAGCTAGTTTGCTTTGACTACAGTACCCATGCCAGCTGGGAAACTTCTGGGACCTGTCATTTTTGAAAATGGGTAACATGGCCAAGCTCAGCTATAGCCAAGGCTATAGCAGCTAGTGGAGTGAGCTGGAGCTAATGGCCCAATGTTACATCTTCTTTGTAACCATTGTATGATGCGCCTTCCCAGTGTACATAACAATTGTCAGCTTGCAGGGAGAGAGTCAGCAGCCTAGCCAGAAATTGTAAGATTCTCTAGATATATACGATGTGGCAACAAAACCTGGTTCTTCTTCCAGCCCTTTACAAATGGCATGCCTGAAAAGGTTTTGCTGTTGTTCTTTTTAATTGCTTATGTAAAATGAACCATCTATAACAAGAGTTTTGTTGATATACTACCTTGCTTTTGAAAGATTTTTTTAAAAATGTGTTTATACAACAAGCAGAACAAGGTTTAGAATGTCCTCGGCTATTAATTCCCTCACTTTTAAAGCACATGAAGCTTTGTAAGTGAGCAGCAAACTATAACATTGTTACTTAGCAACCTGAACTAGCTTTTTTGGAGTTGCTGGTGGATAAATAGGGTGGCATTCATGTGTATCTCCTGCACACGTGTGTATAAAACAAAGCATGTGTGTAGGTCATAAGAGAGGCTTCTAAGAATCTTATCTTGTTGGGAGATATGGCTTGTGCAAGTGCATGAACATACGCACGCGCACACACAAGAGAGAAGAGTTTTATTGCATAAACTGCATCCAGCAAGTGAGAGCTGTGCGGAAGATGTCCATGATGGATTGCATCCATTATGCTAGAAGATAAAGTATGCATTTTCAAGACAGACAAATGACTGAAGTGTGGCATTTATAGTCTATTATGAAGACAATGTCTGTGGGTATGAAACTGAATACAGTGCAAATGGCATGACCACATCACTACTCATGCAAATGAAACCCACAAAATTGGTAGCCTACAGAGCATTTCTACTACCCTGCCTTGCCAAACATGTCTATGTTAGTACTTTATGATGGTCTATGAGAAAGATGGGGGAGACCGCTTTTCTTTCAAGTATCAAATTCTTTCCTGCCTGGTCACTTGGGGCCCTGTCACAATGCATAGTTATATTGCTATGATTCTACCTAAATTTCCATAGTAGCATCCTATGGAATCCTGGGGTTTGTGGTTCGGGGAGGTCTTACGGAAATTCTAAATGGACCTCTCTCAACTGCCAATCCCAAGATCACACAGGATGCAGCCATAGCAATTAATGAAGCAGAATCATAGCATCATAACTGTGTAGTGTGAATGGCCCCCTGGAGATCACTCTTCTTTGCCATGGGGACCAGATGCAGGATTTCTGAGAAAGCTACTATTACAAATGTTTCACAAACAGTCTAGGTGATCATTTTACCATATATTTTATCAAACATCTGTGTGTGTGGCCATATCCTTATTATTTGGTAGGATTTTAATGAGGGGAGGGGTGGCTCATTCTGGAGTAACATATTGTTTGAATGAGATTATTACATTGGCTTAAAAAAAAACCTATGTAAATATGAGTTGACAGCTCATTCTTATGTGACTTGTTTTTCCCTGTTAACTTTTTACAAGGAAGCATCTCCAAATTGTGACATTTCCCTGCAATTCCTCTTTGGTTCTTCTTTCTTATAAATGTGCTTCTTCATGCTGAAAGCAACTTAGAGCTATGCTAAATTTAATAACCAAAAACTATTATTTCACATGGCTGAATACAGATTTCATCACAAGAGGCACATTCAGAAGAACCAGCAATTATGGAACAATTAGTGGAACTCCAGAACAGCAGTTTTTCTGCACAATTTGTTATTGAAAATTGCTTGAGAAGTTTACTATGGTCCACTTTGTGTTACACGATTTCTAAATGTTTGTGCTGGGATACACACACATCCTCCCCCTAGGCCAGTTTCACAGACTCATACAGTTGGAAGAGACCACAAGGGCCATCTAGTCCAACCCCCTGCCATGCAGGAATACAGTCAAAGCGCTCCTGGCAGATGACCATCTACCTCTATTTAACAACCTCCAAAGAAGGAGGCAGTGTATTCCACTGTCAAACTGCTCTTACCATGATTACTGTCCTAATGTTTAGGTGGAACGTCTTTTCATGTAGTTTGAAGTCACTGGAGCAACAGAAAACAAGCTTGTTCCATCTTCCATATGACATCTTAAAACATGGCTATCATGTCCCCTCTCCTCCAGGCTAAATAAACCCCACTCCTTCAGCCACTCCTCATTGGCAGGATTTCCAGGCCTTTTATATTTTGGTCACCCTCCTCTGAACATGCTTCTTCTTGCATCGTGATGCCCAAAACTAGACACAGTATTCCAGATGAGGTCTGACCAAAGCAGAACAGAGCGGTACTATTGCTTCCCTTGACCTAGACACTATATATCTATTGATGCAACCTAGAATTGGATTGGCTTTTGTTACTCCAAGGGAGAAACCTGGAGTCTACAATTTTGGTATTAAAATATGATTCAATGTGCCAGAGAGGTCCCCTGAAAGTGGCATGTAGGCAGGCACAGTTGAGAGACCGAAAACCAGGTCAGGCCAGTAAAATCCCCCATCACTTACCCCCAGGAAACCTCAAGATGTGTAAACCCACAATAAACAAAGGGTCCTCAGCCCCTGAGAAGCCGACTTGAAGGGATTAGCGTGTCTGCCCCAAGTTGAGCAAATATTGCATCAGGCAAGGACCATTTACATGAAGTCACACCACAAACTAACACAGCCGAAGATCCTGAGACTTTGGCAACACCTTGCAATCCCATCACACAAAGGAAATTGCCATGGTGGAGCTTTGTTATCTCTCTAACACCCATTGTTCTCCCCGGGAAAGGATTAGTCCTCCAGCTACTTTTTCCCTTACAAATAGTCCCAGTTTTTGAGTGGTTCTTTGGATCACTCCCAGTCATCCCAGCAGACCGTTTCTCCGTCCACTGAGTGATCCCCTCAGCCCTCTCCGTGCTGAGCCCACTTCTCCGCTGCCTTCCCAGACCCAGGACTTCAGGAAAAGGTGCAGTATTACCCCAACTACACCCCTTCAATACTCCCCTGTCCAATTTCCGCTCTTTTGTTTCTCAATAGCTCTTGGGTGCTTGTGTGAGTGATTGCGTTGCTGTGTGAGATTTTTCATTCAATAAAATCATTTATTGGACATTTTTGTTTGGTTTTTGGTTTGGCCTGACCCCGTAAAAACTGGATAAAAGACCCCGCTAGGTTAACCTGCCTCATGGATTGCTATTGCTTGTGCTCTGGCTAGTTTCCATTCCCCATCACATGGAGCACATTGAGGTGTCCCCCAAAGGACCCCAGAAATCAGGGTAACACTTTTTTAGCTACTGCATCACACTGTTGACTCTTTTTAATTCCTCTTTGTTTCTTTTTTTTCACACAAAAGCTTTCACCTCATTAAAGACTTACAAGCATTTGTGTAATTTGCCTGGGGCCATTTTCTCATTCCTCTTCCATTACTGCAGACATTTTCATTGCTATTTTAGACTTAATTTATTTTCCAATTGTGAATCTCTACTGTTACACCAAAAAACTCATTTACACAGGTGAGATTGTTCCTGTTACATCCACACATGGACATCACATTTGCATCAACTCCTGTTACACATCCACACATGGACATCACATTTGCACCAACCATAAGCCACAGTTTGCCTATGATTCGAATGAAATAGTCATGTTTTAAACCAGGGGTGCACAACCTTTTCCGACCCAAAAACTGTATTCAGTACATCTAGAGACTACAAATACTTGAGAAGTATACTTTTATTTTTTATTTTGGGAAGCTTGAGGGTTTTTTTTCCTGTTTTTTTCCAATTATTTTTATATTATTGTTGTTGTTGTTGTTATACCCTACCTTTCTCCTTGGATGGAATCTAAGGTAACTAACTCAAGCCTGTTAATGTACAATTTTCACACAAATATACAAACTGGGAAATGTTACTTTTTAACAAATATGACTCTCAGAATCCCCCAACCAGCAAGGCCAGTGGCCATGCTAGCTGGAGAATTCTGAAAGCTGTAGAACAAAAAGTAACTATCCCACGCTCTGCACACACATACACTTGTTCCATTCAGGTACACAACTCAGCATATGTATACATGTGTATCTATCTACCCACACAGATGTTTTAGATGCTGTTAATTTGTCACTAATACCAGTGGGTGAATGGCAACCATGGAAGACTGTCCACTCGATTCCACCATAGACCACCTGATGAAAAAGGGATGAGGCCATGCCGCCGTTGGGAGGAACAGTGTGAGGCCTGCAAGTTGTGGGCGTCTCATTTAAATTAAGCAGAGTCTGGATACAGCAAGACAATCTTGTTGGTTTGTGAACTGCTTTGGGTCCCATATGGGAAAAAGGCAGGATAATAAGTAAGTAAGTAAATAAATAAATAAAATAATTTGCAGCTGTACTAGGAAAGAGGAAGGTATGGAGTGCCAAGCAGAGGATTGCTTGATGTAATGCTGGGTTGAGTAATCAGTTGCTGGCGGGCTGGAGGGGCAGTTTTTAGGCTCAACAAATGCTTGAGAAGGTGTTATTTTTTTTGGTTTTGGGAGATTTGGTGGGTTTTTTTTCTGTTTTCTTTTCTATCATTACAGTTATTATTATCACCATCATCGTTATCATTATTATCATTACTGTTGTACTCCACCTTTCTCTCCAGATGGGATCCAAGATAGCTAATCAAAGGCTGTTAATTTATATACAGTATAGAAATTAGCTACATATAAATGAAACAGATTAAAAATCAATTGAAATTAATTAAAAGTTCATTCTTTATTAAATAGTACTACCTTCATTAAATCCCCGCACAGATTCTTAACAAAAAGCTCCCTCCATTTACACTTTTAAAATTATAATTAAGTTGGTGATGGTGTGTAAATGTGCATAAACTGACCTTAATAAGCTATTTACTATTGCATTGAACCAAAAGGAGCTAAAGTGACCAAGATATTGACCATCCCATTTTCTATAGTTCACTTAGTTACTTTTGCTGTTGACTATAATACATTTAGTGGTCTGACACTAAATTTTGGTGTCAGTCATCATCTTTTTAAAAAAGACAATTCCGGGACATGCTGGGAAGGCACAGGAAAAGGGCTTGGGATCACATGCAACTCACAGCCCGCACTTTGCCCGCAGCACTGCAACAGTTACACCATAGTGTAGCATCATATCCAGAACAGTGCATAACTCCTTTAACTTGCCTCTATGACCTTCCCTCAAACTCCAGGATCTGGCTGTCAGACACAATGGGGTTTGGATGTTCCTGCTCTCTACTCTCAGCACAGACACAGGAAGCTTTCACTTGTTTTCAGTTGTAAGATAGTTTTTATCACTATGTCTAAGCCTGGCCAATCTTCACAATGCTTAACTAAACAATCCAGGTTTACAAACCATGGTCTAATGTTGGTTTCTTTCTTTAAACTGCCATTAAGACCAACCACTGTCGGTTCAGTGCCTCCTCACAGTGCTTTCAATTTTCTCCTCACAGTCGAACCAGAATAATAGAGAGTAGGGAGACAAGTATTCATTAACTGGAGATTTATTCATCTGGGGACAAATAGAAAACTAAATATAAATCAATGCAGGGCCCCAGAGGAACAGTCCAGATCAGGGACAAGGTATAGACCAGTACCCCACAGCTGTTTTTCTTCTCCAAAATAAAAGCAGTGAGGTTAAACACATTTCATAAAACACCTGACTAAAATCTCATGTAAATTGGCTATTAGTGATCTTGCTGTGTGGCCTTCAAAAAAATAGAATCCCTATTTTCACAATTGCTTCTGTAAGCAAATATAAATTCTCTAAAGCTACAGGCTGCATAACAAGCCATTTCCAATTATGCTCCTGGGTAGTACAAAGGCTCAATTACAACAAGAAATGTTTTAATTGTTATGGTAACCAGTCAGTATGTATGCCTGTTCAGGAAATGCAGGAATTACCAAATTCAAAGCTTGACTGAAATAAAACCCTTTTTCCCCTAGGTGATTTAAATTAATCTATTCTGCAGGGCACATTTTTACATTTTAGCATACCTAGGACTGGTTAGTAGTGAGGAAGGAAAGGTTCACAGAAATCAAAGTTCTCAGAGAATGCCTCTGCTACCATTATCACCAATCAGCATGAAGCTGTAGTCCAACATGTTTGAACACCATACTCTCCAACTTTTCTGTGTGAAAACTGGGACACATGTGGCCAAGCCACATCAGTGTGGTTAAGGTGGGAAACGTTGCTATTCAGGAAGAACACACAAGCAAGGAGATTTAGCAGCTGTTTGCTTTTGCTTAAGCCGACTGGGAAGGGAATGCTTCTCCCCTCTGCTGAGGTAATGTAGTGCAAACTACTTTTGTACTTTCACCTCAGTTTGCAGCAACTGGAGTAATCTGAGGACAAAGCAGGGAAAGAGGAAAAGAGAGAAACTGGAATATTTTAAAAGTCGCTGAAAAAGTGGGAAAGCAGATGATTAATCACATATCTTCAAACATTACATAGATGAAAACCAGGTAATATGAGGCCAAGAAACATCAGTGTGTGCTCAAGATGGCAGACCGGTAAGCAGCTTGCTTTTGGTTGGACCTACTGAAAAGGGCTAGATTCTGCTCCTTACTCTCATGCTTCCTCCTGAGTTGAGTGCAAACTACTTTTGCCCTTTGAACTGAGTTTGTAGCTATTGAAGTAAACTGAATATTAAGTGGAAAGTGAGAGGAGGCAAGAGAAACTGGGACATGTTAAAAGGCAGTTGAAAAAGTGGGATGACACAGGATTACTTGGGACTGTCCTTGCCGTATTGAGGTGGTTGGAGGATATGAGACACAACAAGAAGGCGAAAGGTTGGGGAGGGTTAGTCAATGACAATCAACAGAATTTGAAACAATTTGAAAATAAAAAGGTCTAGAAACATCCAGTATATGGGATGTAGGGAAGAAACAAAGTCTGAGGATGTTGGGAAAAAAATGATTTTATTATTGAAAATACCCCAATGTGTTTCAACCAGAAGATATCTGTATGTCCTTCTCAGGCCACTTCCGCAATAGACTGTTATTATAGCGCTATTATTGCAGTTTCAACATCCTATGGAATCCTGGGGTTTGCAGTTTAGGGAGGGGCCAGCCGGTGTAGGGGCGTGGTGGAAGGGCGTGGATGGGGCAGGCAGGGAGTAGCGATGCCCCCCAAAAAGTGCTGCCCAGGGCACACTGCCCGCCTTGCCCCACCATTGCTACACCACTGGTCCTTCCTCAGTGTCTGTAATGTCCCCTTTTCTTTTAACAGCCTCTGAGGAAGTCAGTAAAAAAAATCATGTTTTTTTCAACATTTTGACACTTTGGCCATTTCCACAATAGACGCCCTTAGTGAACTGTACTGTTACAATCCAGCATTGACACTTGTGGGATGGTAGCAGGTTAGGAACGCTGTTTTCCGCACCCTTCCACCTTCAGATAAGTAGCAGTATTGCCACGGGTGTTTCTTCCTCACTAGAGCATCCTCGGCCACTCCCTTTATCCCCTTCACCCTGCCCCACCACCCTTGATTGGTCATTTTTTTCCCTTTGGAAGTTGTAGTACTGCAACACCGTTTTAACCGCACTACAAGTCAGTACACTATTGTATTTTCACGCTACATTGCTAAAAATGTATTTTAAAAAATAAAAAGTTTTAACACAAAGGAGAACTTTAAAATAAACACAGAGAAGCGATAGATTTCGAAGTCACCACCCCAGGGGAATCAGGCAGGGAGGGAGGGACAGGTGGGGCGTGCCCACGCTCCGCCCACTGCTGGATCTGTGACAACAGGAAGCGCTATCAAGGGCTATTAGGGTACCACAGTGAGTCAGCTGATGGGACTGAAGCGCTAAAGGAGGTGCTTAACAGATTTTTTTTCTGGAAATAGTATAAGGTGCTTCGGCAATACTTGGGGACAGGATAGCAGCTGGATAGTGATAACGTTGTGTGGTAGCACGGCTCCTGGAGCAGCAACAACCTGCTGCCGTAGTGTTATAGTGACGTCGTGTAAAAACGGCCTGTGTTTCTACTCTACATCACAGTTTAATTTGCCTGCTATATCTTTTAATATATTTATTTTGCAGAAGTCAGTCTAGGTTAGTTCATCACCCACCATTTGCCCATCATTTTAAGTGGTTGTTTTTTTTTTTGCAAACAAAATCAACATTGTTAAGTATTTTGTGTGCACAGGTGTAATTATGAAAATTCAGTATATTACCTGCAGCTTGAATGTTGCCCGCATTTTATGATACAAATGCATAAAAAGAAGAACTGTAGTGTAATATTAATCTTTCTTTCTTTTCCTTTTCTGCCTGTCTCAAAGCTTCACATCTAGCTGTGCAGTAGTTTAGGTCAGAGAGACCCAGCTGCGTCAAGAGCTCTGGGACGGTATCCAATGTTGGCATTGACACGGATATGGAGACAAGAGGCCTCAGCAGGAAAAACATTTTGGGTGGTTTCTTGGACACCGTTTTCTCAGCAGACTCCTTGGATTATGCTTTACTAGGATACACCTATGTTAAAGAAAACTGACGTAATTGTATGGAGGTTAGTGAGGGACACAGCAAGATTACAGGTGAAGAAGTAAGAGAAGCTATCACTTCTTCTGCCCTGACAGACTCACACTGACAATTATTTTAAGTGGTAAAACCTTGCACCTTCTTTTAATGAAACTGGTATGTTTGACATCTTATGTAATCACATAGTTATCTTGCCTTTAATCCTGTTTTACTCGGTAAAGATTTTCATTTTTAGCTCTGGTTTCTGCTTCTCATTTGGTGATGACAACAGCATTGTCATCACTGCTACCAAGAACAACAGTCTTTGGTAGCAGCTAGGAGACAGACCTTATTGCTATCAATAACTATTTTGTTGGTTTAAAAAAAATATTAAGCCTCAGGAGAGAAAAAAAACCCCTTTTATTGAGATCTGCAATTACCAGGTTGAGTGACAGAATTGGAATAAAGTGAAAAAGAAAAACAGACCTGATTTAGGTGCAACACAGGGAGAAATTTCTAGCAGCATACATCTGCCCAGCCATTCTCATCCTGTCTGCAACCTCACTTTATCCACACACGCACATGACCGAAGATGCAAACTGAGGAGATCTAGCAGATTCTAAATACCTTGGAGGATCAAATTCCTGTAGTACACGTATCGAAAAATAAAATTAAATCAAAGTGGCAAGAGAACAGGATCCATTTCTTTAAAACCTGTTAGGAAATACTCTTAGCAGCGGACATCCACGCACAAGTGTTAGCCATTAACAAGATGAAGTGACTTTCTTCACATAATGCTATGCGGTGGCAGATGGGGGGGTCAGGGAATACTTTCACTGTGGATATTCACACAAGCCGGATGGCCATCTCTTTGGCATGCAGCAGTTGAACCCTGCACTGCAGATACAGCATTAGACAGGGTTGGACTAGATACACTCCTAAGTACCCTTCCGCTCTATGAATCTATGATAGATGAAGGCAGGAGTTTTTGTCTGACTAAGGCAGCAAGAGTTTCTGAAACGCTGGCCTTAGCAGGGTGGACCATTCCTTCCCATTCTTTAACATCTTATCAGTGTCACAGCCAAATGTTAACAGCTGCCCAATGGTATAGAAAGAGTTGATTTATATTAGTGTTTGATACGTTTTTGCATTAGCTTGGTACTTTCAGCCTGAGAAAAGATATGAAGGATGGGAACAGGTAGGGGAGAGAATCTTCCTTTGTTACTAACCTGCTTGCACAGTTCTCATAGCTACTTGGAGGGATGGGGATGTGTCACACTTGCATACTTTGTTCCTCTTTGTTTGCTCCAACACTATATAACCCTTGTGAGTGCATCTTCCATCAACTTTGCCCTGAAGGAAGTGCACCATATTGAAGTCATAGGGAGTGGATTTTATTGCCAACCTGGCATAGTCTGGATAGAATTAGTTTGAGGGCTCTGTTGTACCACTGGCTTTGAGGGAAGGCTGCAGCCCATCAGTGAAAGAACTGGAAGGCTTGTCAGCCCTGTACCATCTGATGATAGTTTACCACCAAAAAAGCTTATCTTATAGCAGTAACGGGTGCCAATGTTCGTCATCTAAAGGACTCTTGGGGAGGCTTGGAACTACATTCAGTTCCAGCACAGAAGACTTGCCTCCTAACGAAGCATGACTTCTGTTGCCCTATAACAACCAAGAGAGGAAGGGGAGTGATGGGACCTGGAATCGAGTGAGGGAAGAGGTGGGGCAGCAGCAACCTCTCCTGAAACTTCAGTACTACAGGTTCCACATGGGAAGCCTCCAGCTCTTTTACAGATCAAGGTAATGAAAGCTGACATAAGAAAGGAGAGCCATTTTTCAAAGCTTTTATATGGGTCAAGCCTTCATAAGTAACCTTGTCTGTCCCACTGCTAAAGAGGTTTCTTTTCCTGTCTGGCTGGTTCCCTTGTGCTTCCTTCCTTTGGAGACAGTGCAGTAGTACCACAACCAAACATTGAATTCCCTATCTGACATCTTCAGGCGACAGGTTCAGGATTTGTTGAAGGAGTCCTGGCAGCCAAACGTGTGACTGGATAGCTGCAGAGAGAGTCTGCCACAGTAGGCACAGTAAATAGAGTCTGTCACAGTAGATACTGGGTTCTGCTTACTGGTGTGTCCTTGACCTTGCTCTGCCACCACATTTATAATCTGGGAGAGCGCTTCTGTGCTTCTGGGAAGAATAGAGATTGGATATAAAGTGAGGGGAGGGCAAGGGTGAATCTCAGAAGAAGGGCTGCATATATAAAGCACATTCCTTCTGAATCCTTAAAATATTATGCTAGTTTACCAAGTCGGCCTACTCTAGCTTATGCTGCACAGTTAATGGTGTCTCTGCTAGCCATTCAAGTCTGCAGAATACGGCAGCCCTTCCACTCAATCTAGCTTTGGCAATGTTGTGAAGCCTCCCCCATACCTCTCCCAAAGTACTTTCATGACCATAAGGACAAGGATTTTTTTTTTCTGTAGGAAGAAAAGGGAACCCAAGATTCTGAAAATGCTGATTACTATGTCAGGTTATTAAGAGCCTATTACTATGCTGCATGATCATGGATATAAAAACCCACACCATCTTTCACATGGTAATTAAAAAACTGATGCAGACATCATTTTTCAGACTGATCTGTGGACTATATTCACAGGAGCAGTTTTTACAACTTCTACACATGCTTACTCAGGAGTAAATCTTACTGAGTTCAGTGAGTCTTAGGGCCTTTCTTCACTACACTGTTATAGTGCTATTATTCCACTTCCAACCTCCTGTAGAATTCTGGGGTTTGTAGTTTACTGAGGCCAAAGAGCTCTCTGGCTGAGAATTCTAAAGGCCTCTCCCTAAACCTACAAACTGCAGGATTCCACATGGTGTTGAAAGTGGAATCTAACAGGGTAGTGCGGAAAGGCCCTTACTCTCAGGCCACTTCCACACAAGGTTGATACATTGTAGCAGCACTGAATTCTTACCCTCTCATCTGCACATTGAACCCTTTTACCTTTGTAGTTTTCCTCATGGTTCTGCACGTTTTCAGCTCCTAGAACGGTTCACTGCAATGTGAAACTGCTGTATATGGAAACCGGAAAAACTCCGATGTAAATCTGCCAAACCGGTTCTGTTTCGGTTTTCACCTACATGCAGAAGCGTAGCATCAATTCACATCGCAGAAGTGGCCAGTCAGGGGCGTTCCCAGGCTGTCCCTTCCATCACTTCCGTCCCTATCTCTCTCTGCCCATCAAAGGACAGGCTGCCGTCATTATTGTCTTGCCGTGTTAAATGTACAGTGGGAAGAGAGTGGATCTGGTAATGGACTGTTAAAATGTGTTTTTTTCCACATATCAACGAATACACATTCCTATGCACAAATGTAACAATGCAGAAATGTGTCAAAAATATGTGTGTGTTTTTTAAAAAACAGACCAATCATGATGGCGGGGCGGGGTGAGGGAAGGGAATGGGAGTGGCCAGGGACTTGCTGTTGTGGATGCAGCAACCGCTGTTCTCCGCAGTAGCACAATGTAAATAGGGGGGTGCAGACAGCACAGTTTCTGCATTTCTGAATCCAGTTCTGGAGTATAAAACCACCACTCTTGACACGCAGTGAACCGCTCTTCCCCTCTTGTGCAGAAATGGCCTCAGTTAAGTATAGGACCACTGCCTTAATTCACAGAATGCTGTGATGACCGCTTCTGTAAACCGGGGTGGGTGGGGCAGGGGGCCTCAACAGTTACTGCTTCTACCATCCTTAAGTGTGACCTCTGATACAGCACTCCTCATGAAAGGAGGCTGGTTACGGGACAAATTATTTGTGCAGGCAAGATCTTGCTCAGAGAGGAGAACACCTGATTTTCACAAACTGGTCTATGGGAGGGAGGGGGTCTTTTTCTTGATGTTGAATCAAGTAAAAGGTTTCTGTGCTATCTCTTACTGTCAGTGTTTTTTTTAACAACAACAACAACAATAATAAATGTATTTATTTCTAATTTATTTATTTCCAGCTGGCCCCTCCCGAAACTGCAAACCCCACGATTCCATAGGATGTTGAAAGTGGAATCATAGCACTATAACAGTCTAGTGTAGAAATGGCTATGGTGGTGGCAGTTGGAAGGGAGGGGAAGGCCTTTTGTCTGTTTCTGGGCCTAGTCAAGATGGAGCTGTGCCTTCCTCTTCTTCTCTCCTTTGCGATGGCAATTGGGATGGAGGGAGAGCCCTTCCTCTGCGTCTGGGTCTAGGCATGATGAAGATATGATGATGATGATGATGATGATGATGATGATGATGATGATGATGATGGACAGGACTACCTTCCCTGTAAGTTTCCCTACTACCACCTATGTTGTCCTAGGCATGGACCAGGGATGGACCATAATTTCATTGTGTCAAATAGTCCAAATTAAAGTAGGCTTTTAATGCTTCCTGAGACTTTGTTGCCTGAAGAAATGCACCTTCCTTTCAGGATTCACATATTTGTGAACGTGAAGGAAACACAAAGCATATACAAAACAATTCATGCACTTTAAAATGTACACAAACACACTTTAGGAGAAATGCATTAAAATGCACATATATTTCCATATGTGGGAGGGAAGAAACAAAGGCTCACAATCTGGCACATAACAAAGAATAAAATGTAGGTGGGATTTGGAATAGCACAAATTATTGACACTGAGACTTCGGCCTATTGTACTGCCTCAAGTAGCAAAGCATGGACCTGTTGTTTGTGATGGAGTTTGGCTCAGATTACACATGCAAGTGTAAGTGAATCTGAATCCAGATCTGGAAGATGCATCCTCCAGCTCAGGACCCGAGAGCCAGTAGTTGGTGCTGGGCTGAAACATGGAAAACAGAAAGTATCATGCTGCAGTCCCAGAGCTGGAAAAAGCACCTTTTCTGAACTAAGACCTCCAGAGCCTCACAGTCAACCCGACCACTGGCCATACTTGCTGGAAGATCCTGAGAGCTGGACTCCAAAAGGAACTTTCGCAAGCTCTATCTGGAAACAAGGAAAGGTCAGAAAGACTAAACTTTTCATGTTTCTACTGTGCCTGGCCACTGTGGAAACTTATGATGCCTGCATGGACTGGTATTGTACATTCCTCTTCCCTCCTGTGCCTAAAGACAACTCTCAAGATGTGAAACATCCAGCCCATGAAGTTCACAGTTCCTTGAGTCATAGAATGGGAAGACACCACAGAAATCATCAAGTCCAACCCTCGTCCAACACTGGTTCTGCAATACAGGATGCAGAAAAAACATCCTTGACAAATGGCTGCTCAGCTTCTGCTTAAATAATGATAGCAAAGGAGATCCCAGCACTTTTCGCTACCAAACTGAAGCTCTCTTAGGATGTTTCTCCTAATACCCAGCTGACATCCACTTCCCTGAAGTTCTAATCCAGTTCACTGGAGCTAGAGAGAGCAGCTCTATAGTGCCTTATACATGACAGCCTTTCCTCCAGCTAAACATACCCAGGACTTGGTTTCCAAATGCCTGGTTGCTCTTCTTTGGATGTGCTGACAGTTAGTGATATCTGACAAGTCCTGTGGTTTTTGCGTGGGCATATCTTTACAGAAGATTGAAGTGTGAGAAATGGTGAGGTTCTCACATAAGTGGCAGTCCTCCTGCACAAAAACAAATTTACCAAACTTGTAGGATTTACCTTGACTACCTAACTCTCTTCCAGTTTCTCCAGTAAGATACTGACTTTCCTATAGAAGAGATAAATCAGCCCCATGTGTTCCACAGACAAGTTGTGGTACTGAGGCTTACGGGTGAATCTGAATACGCCTGCATAAAAACTCCCACTTCAGACATGTGCACCAATACATGATGATGACACATGAAAAGACAGACAACTATTTCATGACACATACACAAATAATAAAATCAAATACACACATACAAGACAGCCACATTCTTAAAACAACCCAAGCAAAACTATGTTCACTTAAGGCTGAAACCAGTATGGTTAAATAACATAATCCGCAAGAGGAGGTAGAAAAGAGGTCATTATCCTTCCAAATAAGAATTATGCCCCCAAATGAAATTTTCCTTCAGTCTCCAAATTTCTAGCATTTCAGAAAGTGAGATGGTGAAAATTATTCACACCTAGAACTTTCTATTTGCTGCATTTACATTCCCTTGATTAACTTATCCTGCTCCTTTTCTTTTGATGCCTAAACCATATTTCTAAATGATCAACAGAAGTTTTATGTTATTGCAATGCTGGAAATTTGGGAATTGAAGGAATTTCATTTGTAGGATGCAGAATTCTTATTTGGAAGGGTTCCACTCTTCTTTTGTCACGTATGTTACCTTCTTACAGCACGGGAAAAGTTACTGTTTTAGACTATACATCCCAGATTCGCTCCATCCAATATAGCTTCTGGTGGATTCTGGGAATCACAGTTTCAAATAGTAATTTTTTTCAAGCTCTAGTTTCACTAAGAATATGTATACTAGCTTCACCCTGCTTAGATACACATCTTCCTACTACTGCTGCCTCAAATTGCCTAGTGTGGTATTGCCTCCCCTCACTGGTGGCAGTTCTACAATGGTTCAGACTGACGGATTAGGGCACCAACCTTGCTGCCAGAGATCCTTTGAACTGTAAATGCCAAGAAATGAATCAGCAGCCTGTGCCATGCTCTGCAGATGCTCAACTGCTGACAGAGCCAGCTGTCCTACCAGTAGGCAGAATGAAGCAGCTGACTCAGGTTTGCAAGCGGAGAGGGCAGCAGTGACAGCTAGAGATGTAAATTAAAAAAAAGAAAAAAGAAAAAAACCAGGAGGGAAAAAATTTCCCCTGTTTTTTCTAAGAAAAAACTGAAATTCTGGAAAAGCTGGAGGGGAAAATGCAGTACTAGCATTCCTTCCAGACTGAAAGTTACTTCGTTGTTTTAGAAAGATAAAATGTATTACGCATCGTTTGTTTTGGTATAAAACCACTATGTTTGATATATTAAGAGCACAGTTTATTCAAGAAAATGACAAAAAATTGAATTGTACTTATTAAATATTTCTTTACAACAAATAGAGCTACAACTGAACTGTAAGAAACATTGAACTGTAAGGAATCTCTTTGGTTTTGCAAGTTTACGAGGAGCAGGAAAAAAACAGAAGAAACCATCAAAATTAGTAAAACAAAGAAAATAATTTTTCTCCTCTAGTCCTCCATAGTGCCAATCAGATAGCATAAACCATTCATTCCAAAGGAAAAGGAGAAAAGGAAGCCAAGACTAGGAATCACTACGATGTGAGAGACTGTACGTTGCCTTAGCTAAAACTCTTCCTGCTACATAGCTTTAGAAATAATGAGGGAGGGAAGATAAATATACGAACACTTAGTCTTAAATATTTTATTGGTCATCCTTTTATTAAAAAAACCCATTTTTTAAATTCCCCCCCCCCCAAAAAAAGGCTTAAAGAAAAAAAATATTTTTCTGAATGTTTCTTGTTTTTGTTTGTTTGTTTTGTTTTGGTTATTTCTCCTGAGCCCTCTGCCAGCCAAAAGAGCTTCACGTGCCACACAACCTGCCCTGTGTCTTCTAAGCTAGCCCACTGCCTTCAGGCCCAGTAGAGGAGACTCTTTCATTGCAGAATTGTAACAAGATTCCACTACCAGCCCAGTTAGCTTCTATATATGGAACAGGTGAAGAGGAACTTAATCTTGTCTTCCTTTTCAAGAAAAAAAATCTTGGGACAGCCCCAACCATGGACCCCCACATCACAATAATATGTGGTATTTATTTGCAGTAAAAAGTTGTTTTTATTTACTTATATTTTTTATTTACTTATTAAGGTACAGACATGGAAGGTGGGCCTTCGAATGGAAATTAGCTATGACAAGCCAAATGGAACTGTCTGGCTTAGAGGTGGCATCCTTTTGCTGTATGCTGCACCCAACCAACGATCCATAATTGTTACTTCATACCCTATCCAGGAAAACATTCTGATGGCCGTCACCACAGAATACTGGATGAGATAGGCCTTTATGCTGATGCGGCATGGCCCTTTTTACTCTTATAGGTTCTGATGAAGTCAAAGTCCACACATGCCCTCTCCTCAACTGGCATTTGCATGCAATTGTACAAGAGATGCATGTGGAGAGTTCTGCCACATCCACTCCCAAGGACCTATTAGGGCTCCCATAACTCAGGGCATGCCCTACTTCTTCAGTCCTGAGGGTAAGGAGGAAGAATCTCAGAGTAAGAGTGCTGCCGTGAAATGTGTGTGTGCACGTGCGCATGCACGCACATGTGTGTTTGTGTTTATGTGAAAATCCGTATTCCTCATTTGTTAGATTTTTTTTAAAAAGTTAAATGTGCAATGATGATTGCTGCTTAATGGCTCATGCTTGATGCCATCATCAGGGGTTGTTCCTAGTTATGTCACACTGATAACAGCACCAGGGCCCACCCCCTGTGACACCACAAGGAGTTGTGCCTGGGTCTCAGGCTCTGAAACCTTAGGGCATAGAATAGTCCTGACCTGGAAACTCTAGTACCTATATGCACTTTTATCACACATGCACACCCAAAGTGTGCTCACAGTCATCTTGCACCACACCCCTCTCCTATGTGCACTGAAGGCAACAGCATCCCTTTTTAAAAAACAACCATATGTACATACAATTATACCCTTATGCACCCAGAGAGTCACGTATCACACTCATTTGCTTCCCAGAGTCCACTGTGACATCTGCCTGCTGTTGGATGCACATAGGCCCTGTGTGGGAGAAGGAAGCCCCCAGACCCATTGTCTCCCCTGATTACACCCTTTCCCTCCAGTTCTCTATGACTCACATGCCAGCTACTAATTAAAACCAGGAAACAAGCAGGGGGAGGGGGGAGCAGGCAGGATTATTTTAGAAATGAAGCTGACTTTGGAGGGCACCAGCCTCTCATCACCATAGAAACAAGGGCTTTAAAAAAAAAACCCATAATATCCCCTACCCTTGTCTGCCTCTCCCCAGCCTATTTGTTTCCCTTGCTAGGAAACCTCCCTTCTCATCTTCACTCCACTATCTAAAAAAATTAACCTTCTGCTAGTTCTCTAGAAGAACCTCTTTACTCTTCCCCAAAGAAGCCTTATAACCCGGGGATACAACAACACTCATTCTGCCATCCTCAAGTTATGTGATTTGACTTGAGTATGCAAACTAAGAGCCTTTAAGAGTCAGCATCATCCAGCTGGTCTGGCATGCACATGGGAGGCACAGAAGCCTCCATCCATGTGACCAACTGCCTGCATGTGCAGTGCTCATGTGCACCCATGTACACCTTGCACGAGGCCACACTTGTTTTACAACTCTGGAGAGATTCCATAAACACATACAAGGAAAAGTTTGGTTCTGGGGTTCAATTCTATAATCAGGTATCAAGGAACAAGATTTGAAATACTTAAAGAGGCGATATACCTATAAGAAGAAGATTCTAGGAAGTCAGCAGTAACTTCTGGCCTACAACCTCAGTTTTGAAACACAGGACCTCTGGTGTTCTTTCATAGAGCCCCCAAAGCCCACTTGGAGACTCCCAAAGCTGATGTTAAGAAAAATCACTTTCAAATTCTACCCCTCAAAACAAAACAAAAAAGCCTTTCTGCATCTGTACCATTTTTACCAACTCTTGCTAACAGAAGTTATACAACTGACACCTTCCTATTATGTACCTACTAATGAATAGTCTCTACTGGGGTCAAGAAGAATGACCTCCAAAAGATCACAGTACCTAGTAGAATCTGCTATTTCCGGTCCCCAAAGGCCCCTCCCTAAACTGCAAACCCCAGGATTCCATAGGATGTTGAAAGTGGAATCATAGCACTATAACAGTGTAGTGCGGAAATGGCGTAAGTCATTAAGTTGGTTAAGTCATTGCATAAATCGAGGTGGATACTCAGCTTCAATAGCAAGCTTGCTTTTTTTTTTCTCCCCACCTCGTTATTGCTTTAACATTCATCATGATGAAGAAATTCTAAAACTGGTTTGAAATTGTTTTGTATCAGTTCTTTTGTATCAAAAAAAGATAACTTTACTTTTTGAGGGTTACATTCACTCCAACCACTAGATGGTGCCACACAATTCAGTTTATATTGACATCACCTAAAATTAATCCCGGTGTTCCTCTTTATCTCTGTTCTCTACTTGTCAGGGAGCCTATGTGTTTCACTTAAATCTGGAAACAAATGTAGGTAACAGCTGGATTTTAATACAGTCATCCCTCCACATTCACTAGGGTTAGGGGCACAGGACCTCCGTGAAAGTGAAAAAAACATGAACAACTCTAGGCTCTCACAAACCACATTTAACACATAAAAAAGTATGACCATATTCAACCCACCATGGATTCTTCACAAGGCAAAAATGGGTAGCTGGGGGGACTTACTGCCACCTCCACTGCTGCCCCACACCATTTTTAAAGGGACTTGCAAGCCTCGTTCACAGTTTCTCAGTTGGCTTGCAGTCCCTATTAAAAATGGCATAGGGAGGCAGCAGAGGTGACAGCAAATAATCCATGAATAATCAAATCCACAAAAGTGAAACCCACAAATGTGGAGGACTTACTGTATTTTAAAACAAAGATATTAGACATTAGACTTTTTCCCCCAGCAATCCAGGAATCTCTACACCCAATAGATCCCAGGTGTGGGATCCTAGGGTCTTTCCGCATTAAATTGTTATAGTGCTATTATTCCACTTTCAACATCCTGTGGAATCGTGGGGTTTGCAGTTTAGGGCGGGGCCTTTAGAATTCTCAGCCAGAGAGCTCTTTGGCCTCAGTAAACCACAAACCCCAGAATTCCACAAGATGTTGAAAGTAGAATAATAGCACTATAACAGTGTAGTGCGGAAAGGCCCCCTAGATTCTTGATCTGCAGCAGATCCAAATTCAAATAAATTTGCTATTTCCTCCTATGCTTTGTCTTAGGTCTACACCTAAATATAGACTTGGTGGTCTCAGCATCTTCCTAGCATCCTTAACCACAACCCAGCCTCTTCTTAATGTGTGGCCTAATGAATAGTTTATGGAGAACTCAAAAGCTTGCTGACCACTTTGTGATGTTTTGGTTAGAATTAATAGAGTGATTCCCAGCTACAAATTCTGGCCTTTTTTTCTTCTTTTTCAACATGACTTTCTTTTGCTCTTCTTAAGAGCTTGAGTTCTTCCTCCCTCTGGAAACTGAATGAATACTAAGCAGGGGGAGGGAAACAAGATTTTGAATTTAACACTTTTTACTAAAATGTGAAGAAAATCCCTCAGAGAGGTTGTAGAGTAGAGCAGTAATTCCCCAGATGTTGTCAGGCCACAGCTCTCAGAAACCCTGATCATTGGCTATGCTAGCTGGAACTCCTGGAAACGTTGTTCAACACCCCCCTCAAAAAAAAAAAACACCCTGGGGACCCAAGTTTGGGAACCACTGCTTCAAAGGGTCCTCCAAAAGAATTAGCATGAGTGGGATGGGAATTTTTTCCCCATGGCAGTTCATCTGGCTGAGGCTACTGGCATTAGTAGGAGAGCAAACTGTAGACCTTCCAGGATCTGAGATAAAGCCTCAAAGACTTAGTGGCCTAGTAACTTCCTTTGTTGTTGCTGTTGTTCTCCACATTTAACATCTGACTTATAGCAAACCCACTCAAAAGGCTTTCTTGGCAAGATTTATTCAGAGGAGTTTTGCCACCGCCTTCTGCTGAGGCTGAGAGAGTGTGATGTTTCCAATGTCATCAAGTGGGTTTCCATGGCTGCATAGGGATTCAAACCCTGGTCTTCCAAAGTCCTTGTCCAACCCTTAGATCGCTATGTCATCTGGCTCACAATTTATTTCTTCCTTTTCCTGTTCCTACCCCAATTTTCCCCTCCCTGTCAGCAAACTTTGGCCTTGTAATTGATGAGGTGGTAATCCTGTGTATGTACTGTATCATTTAAATCTGTAGGTAAGTAAGGACCAATATGATTCAAAACATTGAACAGATATCACTGTGCACAGGAAAGCAATGCGCCATGCATCAGCAATGTTTTCATATGGAGGAGGATTCTCTTAAAAGCCGCCTCCCCCCCGCTGCTTTCATCCTTAAATGGTACAGCCCATGTGCAGGCTTGCTAATACCTCCACGAAAACTAGGCTTCAGTTCAACAAAAACCAACTCCAGTGACCCTTCTGTCCCTGCTGTGTTTTCCTTAACACTGCAAGCTGTTCCTAATTCTCTGGTCTCATGATGAGTCCTGGCCTCCCACTTCTGTTGCTGCACCTGGCTCAGCTGTCCTGACTGCCTTGTGGGAATTAACCTTGGCCTGTCCCTCTATGCAGTTTTGCTTCCTCCACTAGGTTTACAATTTAGCCCAATTTTGCCAGGAGGGCACATAACTCCTTCAAAGCCTGGCAGATGGTTCAGTTGGCCTCCCCACAGCTCACTTTGACTCATCGGGATCATTTTTCATTACACTGTCCTTTGAATGGAGCCAGAATCTCTGGCACTTTGTACCTTGTTTGCAGCTGTTCTCCCACCATGGCTTGCTTGACGTAGGTTGATCAGTGGCAGAGACTGTCACTGCCTTTAGAGTGAGGGTGTCAAACTCAATTCCATCTTGGGCCGCATCAGCATTATGGTTGCCCTCAAAGGGCCAGTTGTATCTGTAAGACTATATAGACGTATCTGTCAATGTCAGGCGGCGGCTAAGCAGACACAGAGGCAGGAGCTGAGTTTATGGCTTTAGTACTAAAGAAATTAAGAGGTTACGTCACCAAAACAAACATCCAAGTCCCAGGAGCAGCAAACCCAAACAGCAAGGTTTAGCCTGGAACAGAAAGCCCATGCCACAGGACGCAGATTCCCGCTTGACAGACGGTTGTTGCCCCGTGCCCAACTCCAACAGCGTCTGTCTTAAACACACAATCTTTAGCCCAGCTGGGGCTGATCAAATGTCTGTTGGCCCAGCTCACAGCTGGAGCCCCTCAAGACTTCAGGGCCGATTCATCAGACGCTTCTCCCGCAGCCGCTGAGACCTCCGAACCACCCCCTTTTCCAGCCGCCTCTGGAGGAACGTGGGGGGAGGGTCTGCTGCAAACTCCGGGCTGGAGTCAGAAACACCAGCCTCTGTCGAGTTAGCAGCACTAGCCTCTGCCTCTGGAGCAGAAACATCTGCTGCAGGTACTGGCTCAGGATCCGTGCCCGGGACAGCTGTAGGGTCACTGGCAGACTCCTCCTTAGACTCTGAAGGAGCCCCCTCTCCCGAAGGCCCCTCCAAGGGATCCTCCCCCGGTTGGGAGTCCAAGTCTAAATCGGAGTCCCAGTCTGAATCGGCAGCACACTCAGCCTGGCTCATGACAGTATCTACTCTTTTATCATACTAAATAATTGCCCCTGCATTCAATTATTACTGGTTTTAGTAATAACTAGCTCTGAAACTTGAAGTCTAGGAAAAATAACAACAAGCAGATATTCACGTGTACAACTATTGTGCAATTTATTGAAAAATGAGTTTTGAAAACAGAAAGTTTTTTTTTTAATCATCAGACAAATGTTACCAAGCACTGTTTATTACATTAACTTTGTTTAACTTTCTAGTCCCCAGTTGAGACAGGCAGAACAAATAACTGTGCTCTGATCTGTGCCTCTTTCTGCCCCCCAGCCCCTCTCTGTGCCTTCTTCTGCTCTCCCCCTCCCCTCTGTGCTGCTCACGAGAGTTGGACAGAGGAGCAGTCAGAAATAGAAGTAGATTGCGAGTGCTGGCTGCTGGGCCTCTCTTCAGAATACCGGCAGCCGGGGGCCTGCAATGTGGGGATTGGACTCGCCAGGCTGGGGGAGTGCCACAACTGCAGGAGAAATGTGAGGGTCACATACAATAGCCTGGCGGGCCAGATCTGGCCCTCGGGCCTTGCGTTTGACACACGCGCTTTAAAGAAACCCTCACAGTCAACTCCTTTTGTCTAAAAGAATCCACTGCTTACTACGCTTTGGCATCCTAACACCTTGCATTCGACTGGTCCCACACTTAAGAACCGCACTTGCTGCTCTTGCTGTTTCTGCTAACAGTTCTTGATCTGCAGCCAGGTAGGTGAAAGTTCTGTGGATATGTGAGTGGGGTGGCGGGGAGGGGAATGGAGTAATAGTGGGAAATGATATGGAGCTAGCACAAGAGTCGAAGCAGCAGGGAACATCTGTTTCCCTGGCAGCCTTGTTCTCCTGGGCGATCCGTGGCCTTTCAAACCTCAGCATGGATTCTTCTGCCACCCTGCTAGGCAGCTGGCAACCCACAATCAGTACTAATTGGTCTCCGGGCAGGTTACCTTATTCAATCTCATCTCCCTATTTATGGAAGCCACCCAAAGAGGGGACGCATGGTGCTAACGAACGGGAGAAAGTGGGAGAAAACACAAGCGGCATGAAGCGGGATGGGTGGCGCAACTGGAAACAATTTAGGAAACAGGAATGGAAAATCCAAGAGAAAGCTGTGAGGCCGGGTAGCCGGGTAAGAGCAAGCATGGCAGCCTGCTTCATACAAGATAGTGCAGCTCCCGGATTTTAATAAGGCCTTTTGATGTATCTACTTGCCTAACAAAAGAAAACAGCAACTACCTCCAGGGTAAAGTAAGGTAACCCGAGGAAAAGAATCCTTGAATCATAGAGAGGGAACCAAACCCTTTTTTTATTCAAAAGCTTCTTGCCTGTGAAACTACCGGAACATACAACACTTTCCCTACCATATATCCATATTTAGGCCTCCCTGATTCTGTTGAAGTTCTTGATCAAATAACTGCAGGGTTCGCAATGTCCCAAATGGCTGCACACAACAGGAGGAGCGTGCCCCTCCCCAGAGGCAGCTGCATCTGAGCCCCGGGTTGAGGGTGCCCTGTAAAATTAGCTGCCCACACACAATAGCGCGGCTGGTCTTTGCCACCTGAGCAAGAAACGTGGCGCTCGCCATGGAAACAGCTGTTGGGAAGTTGCTGCTGTGTATGTTTCTGGTTGCCATGGCAATGTTTCCCTGGCAGCGGCCCTGCACGTTGTCACTCCCCCTCCTCCGAACTGTCATCTCCAAACACCCCCCTCCCATCCACCCCAACAATATCCTAGCAACCTGCCGCTACATTAGCCTTGCGGTTGGCATACCCGAGCGCTCACTTAGCAACACCAGCCGCGCAGGGGAGCGGAGCAGCGACCCGGGCCCACCTCGCGTAGCTCCCTAACCCTGTAGACACCCCCCTCTGCAAAGCTGGGAATCACAACTATGAATACTGTGTGTGTGTGTGAGTGCCCCTTGAGAGTCTAATGTGTAACAAGGGCTGGTGCGTCTCCGAAAGAACCCAGGATTGAAGATGGTGACAGGAGGAGCCACTAGCATCTCCTTCCCTTCCTCCCCTTAGCATCATGGCAACATTATGTAACTGAAGGAGAAGTCAGTTAGTCAGTCTTTCTCTCGCACACACACACACACTCACCTAAACTCACAACTTGTGGTGCTGGACAGGGTGAGAAAGTATAAGCTGCAGAACTTCCTGATATGTGAAAAGGAGTACAAAAAGAAACTGAGGAGGAGGAGGAGGAGGAGGAGGAGGAGGAGGAGGAGACAGGGCCACTGTTTTACTTTTGGTCTAACACCTCTAGCTCAGCAGCTCCAGATTTCTGTAGGCTCCTAGGCAGAATCTCTGAGGGGGCTTTATGTAGCAGGAGACTGTTCTGCCCTTAGAGTGTGTTGCTTGCTGATCCCCGCACTTGCCCCTCCACCTCTCCCTGGCGTATTTCTGGCTCCTGGGAAAGCATCAGGCAGGGACTGGTGGGGGAATCCGGCCAGGATTAAGGCCCTCCCAACAGCTCTGAACAACTGCCTGGCCTCCTCGGTCTTCACTGCCATCCGCGAGCTCTTGCGAAGCCCGAACTCGATCCCCAAGTATCTACGGACCCTGTCTCCTGCCCCTGTAGGGCTGTCTTCCGACACACTCTTCCACGCCTCCCTTCGCTAGGTATTCTCAGCAGTCCAGATCCTTGGCAAAGTTCCCAGTAAAGACAGGCTTTTAGCTAACGATGCCGGCTCAGGCGTGTTGGCAGCCCATTAAACTGCTGTTCAAACATGCGCCGCTGGCACTGGGTAGATACTGGCAGAGTGACAGCCAAAAGAAACTGATTTCTTTCTCCTCTGCCCCAACATACTGGGCTCGATCCTGTGGGCCCCCACCCCAGGAACCTCCTCAGCACTTCCCGTTCTGCAGTAAAGTCACGTTGCACAGCAGTGTTTTCACCAAATGCCATCGCAGCACAAAACGCTCCCGTCGCTTTCTCCTCAAACTCATCAAAAAGGAGGTCAGACAAGTCTCTGCTCACACTTTCCCAAAGTAGTCACCATCTTGTCCCTGTTCTTGTTGTGACGCTAAGAGGCCTACCGTGAAACACACCCTTCCACAAAACCTCTCCCCCTGTAGTGCATTAGAAAAGATAGTTCTTTGCCATAACTCCTATCTATCCATGATCAGAAGCAACTTTACCAGGAGGTAAGGGTGTGGCAACTACCTCAGGCAGCATAGTTTATGTTTGATTATAGATGGGAGAAGGGAAGACAGACAGAACTAAGATGGAAGGTATAAACCACAAGGAAAGCAATTTCATCTGAAGAAGTCTGACTGAAATTTACACACAGAGACCCATGCAGGGGTACTGTAGTATTCTGTTTCCTTGTCACAGAAAGGTAGGCTCTAGACTGTGATTCTTGCTGTTGTAACTATGGCACTAAAATTTCTCCAGGTGGCAACGTTTGGTCTTTCTGTTTAAAGTGTCCCTGGGATTCCAACAATATTGGGGAAACGGAGATGTGTGTTTTGGCCCACTTCATTCCTTCAAATGATATGGTCATGCATGCTGACGAACGTCTTGCAACTTTTGAACACAACTTTTGTTGCCGAAGTTTGACTTGTCGAAAGACATTTCGCATGCAGACCTATATACCTCTATACCTCAGTGTTTTAGTCATACTTTTCTTTCAAGATATATTTAAGGTACCTTGTCTCACGTCCCTGTAGGGTTGTCCTCTGACAAATTCTTCCAAACCACTAGGCATTTTCACCAGTCCAGATCCTTGGCAAAATTCCCAGTAAAGCATCTGTTAGTAACTCTTGCAACATATGAACACAACTTTTGCTGACAAATACTGAGGTGTGATTTGTCTGAAGACATTTGGAATGTGGATATAGACCTTTATACATTAGTATTTTAGTCATACTTTTCTCTTAAGACATGTTAAGGGGTGACAGTGGTGGCTTTCACACACCTTCCTGTTCTTTCCCTTCCCCAACTTTTTACTCTCCCTCTATATGTTGCTCACGTATAATTTGGTCTATAATAAAAATGCTAAACATTATGATGTAAATATATTAAAACACAAGAGCTACAACAACTGAATCTCTAAACTGAACTATTGTTTCCTACAGAAGAGCAATAAAACAAAATAAAATAAAAGGTAATAATACACCCCCCTGCATCCTGTGGCATTTGTAGAATTACTCCCATAAATACTCAGATAAATTGATGCAGTGTGTGTACCAAAATGGAGCTGTAAAGGGCACCTATGCTAAACAGATATGGAGATGTAATGCCCCATCATGAGGCAAGATAATGTCATTACATGCAGCAGTTGTGATATCGGTAACAATGTGAGAGGTGCTTCAACCTGGTTTTAACTATCTGCAACCCTGGAAGTTAGGAGGTGAACCAATATAGCTTTTCTCTCCCTAGTGAGAGGCCTAGGCCCTGACCATTCCACTAGCAAGGCCTGATCCACCTATTGACTGAGTAGGAGAAACATCAACTCCTTCCTTCCTGATGGGTTCTCTGGGAGAAGATTACAACTCTTCCTTCTGCTCAGCAGACTGTGGACATGCCACCTCTTTCTGCTGAAGAATGGATTAAAGCAACCCTAACACTTCATACAGGGCTCACTTGCAGCAGCAATCTGTGTTGCTTTCTGCAAAGTCTGTGTGAAGTGAGAGGACAGCTTCCATTCTACCCTGCACAGCCCTCTGCAACATGTACTGATGCCTCACACCATATTGCGGTGGGGGGAGGGGGGCTTCTCTAGTATATTTTCTCTCCAATTCCACCACATCCCAAGTGGCAGAAGGCAGGAGTTGCAATTTGCAGTGGTGTGAACACTGAAGCCAGCCCTGGTTCTGACAGGGAAGAGGGTACAGACTACGAAGAAAGATGGCATGTGGCTTCTGTCCAGGCCACGGCTATTTTTGCACATGGTAAGTGAGCAAGCAAGCAAACAAACAAAAGCAGAATAAACAGTTTAGGGCACTAAACTGTTGCAAATCAAGGGATGCAGTGTGGATGGTGCCACATTCTCCTGTGATTTTCTGCAACAACTTGTGTGGAAGAAAACCCTCCTCAGGGACACCATAAGAAAATATAGTCTTGTCACATTGCAGATATCTCACAATACTCTGTCACAACACCTGAACTTTTTTTCCCTGATGAGATGAAGTAATATGTCAGTCCAATCATGTTCTCCTGCCATCACATCAGTATACGGGAGCACTGCAAGAAAGCATCCACAAATGGAAACAGCTCTGGGGAACAATGCAGGGAGATTAATACTTTGCAATCACATCGCAATCAAGAGGTTACAAAGAGAAAGATGTGAAGGAAAGCTCTCCTGCCATAACTAAGATGCTAATAGCTCCTTACTTCATCCCTACAGCAGAGTTGGGCAGCTGGTGGTCCTCCATTTGTGTTGGACTTCAACACTGATTAGCCATAACCAACATAATCCACTAAGGGGAGGGGCTGAGTGGCAATCCAACAACTTCTGGAGGATCACAAGTGGCCCACTCTTGCCTTAGTCCCTGGCAGAAAGGAAGGGCATACAGAGAGTGTTTAGACTGGAGGCAGACAGCAAAGCTATTTCCAGACAAGGCTTTCACTGTGCAAGTCTCTCTGCCTGATTGACATAATTTCATGGAGAGTTCCAGACAAAGCCATTATGAACTTGCACCAACATCCTGGATCTCCTCATTGCTTTTTTCTGGGGTTTCTCTCCATTTCTGCACAATAATCCATTCAAGAAGAAAAGATGTACTATCTTCATAATGCCTTTTGACTGTTGGTGCTAGGAAACTTCCATTTGGAAGCAGCTCAAGAGAATTAGTCAAAATAGACCTTAGTTTAATGCTGCAGTGTCTGAATACTTCACCTGCAGTTCCAAAACACCTTTTCTGTTATGAAGAGCACCTGCGAGATCTAGATCCCCCTCTCCCTTGCTGCTTTGCCTTCTGAAAACCACCACCCTCCCTAAGCTGGTGTTTGTCCCTTAAATTTGCCATTCACTACAAATATCAGCTTCAGGAAGCACAATCTTGATGCAAATCCATGCTAGTTGCTCTTTGCAAAGGAAAAAAATACAATTCCAAGTATAGGACCTAAGCATGCAATGAAAATAAGTCTGGTCTTTAAAGGCTGTTTTTCACTTTGAGGGTTGGCGGGGAGGGGAGGATAGGGTTTTCTTAATGGTGTTACTTTCTTAAGCTTTATAGATGCAATTTTATGCTGATTTTATAATTTTGTGGCCTTTTACTTTTCTTTCTTTTTTTATAGTTTCATTTTAACAGTTTTATGCTTTTTGTGAACTGCCTTAAGAATATGATTGAAGGTTGGTATGAAAATATTTACACCAAATCATTATCATTATCATCTTATTATTATAAACATAATTGCAAACACACTGTTGCTATCCAAACATACAAAAGCAATAGGACACAGTATCAAAATGTCTGCATGGGAAGCAATGCCTTTTTAAAGCCAACTCTCTTTTACTCTGGTTGAAGGCAGACACAATATTTTAGAGGAATGGCCCACATGGGAAGAATCATCACCATCATTGTGCTCCATCCAAATATAGTATGCGCATTTGCATGTGCGTCTGTGTCAGTGCATGTGCGTATGTGTGCAGACATATTGTACAAGTTTGCAGCTCAGGCCAATGCTGATTGGCTGCCCACACATGATATCACCCAGAAACCTCTCCTCTCTTTACAAGCCCACCCATGTTTTCCAGAGCAGTCGCTTGGAAAAAAAATGGGGGGAGTGTTGTAGTTAAAATGTGGCAAATGAAGAGCTAAATGCATGATCATAACTGTAGCACTTTTGAAAATAAAAATAGGCAGACAACATGCTCGAAGCATGATGGAAAAGATAGGGGTGGGGCTGACAATTCAGCTCCTATTCAGTTTGCTGGTTTGTAATGCCTCTCATCTCAGCTCCAAATCCAGCCACACCCTGCAGAACAGGGAATCAATAAGAAATCAGAAAGGAAGAGAAATCTTTAAAGTTATCCAGCCTAGAATACTGGATTTGGACCCTGTTCAAATTCCTGCTTAGGCATGAAACTCATTTTGTGACTTTGCTTAAGTTTCTTTCTTGCAGCACTACTGAACTCCCTGACAGAACCATTATCCCTAACATATGATGAAACGATACTGTCTCAGTGTGACAGTAATCTGTATCAAGAAGGTTGGGACTCATGTGGCCCTCAGACCGCATACAACCTCCCTAAGCCAAACATTTTTGTCACTCCTGCAAGCCTTCATAAATAGCGATTTGCCTTTAAACCAATGGCCTGACCACACTACGCTGTTATAGTGTTATATTCCATTTTAACTGCCATGACAACATCATATTGAATCCTAGAATTTGCACTTTAGGGAGGGTCATTTAGAATTCTCAGTCAGAGAGCTCTTTGGCCTCTGTGGACTACAAACCCCAGAATTTCACAGGATGTTGCCACAGCAGTTAAAGAAGCACTTTAACAACGTACTGTGATTGGGCCCAAAGATGCATGGGTCCTCTGAACCTTGTTTTCTTACTCAAACTTCCTGAAAAGGCTGCTGTGCCTTCTGACATGTCCTGAAGGCTAAATATTAGCCCCTATGCCCCCAGGGCAGGGACTATCCTGCTCTGAAGCATAACCCACCAAACTCAATGGGTTTTACTTCTTGAAAGACAGGATTAATATTATGTTCTCAATAAACAAGTTAACACTGTGAAGAGGGCTGCAACAAAAAAACAAAAAAAAAAAGCTTGGAGACAAATTTCAATATGCTAAAAAATTGGTTCTTGTATAAGTAAAAAAGCCCAATGTGTTTTGATCTTCTACAGGTACTATTTAAAATCAAAATTCAGGCATTTCTGGACTTTGATTCTAACTAACCCCTCAAAGAAGACCTTAAGAGTACACAGAGGCCAAAATATGTTGGGTGTTTTTACTACTAATACCACCACCTCTATTTTCAGGATGGGTATAAAGTTTCTTCTGTATATTTCATTGACTCCTCTCCAGTTGTGCTTCTTTCCTTAAGAGGTATGGCCTGGAGATTTACCGATTTTCACTAAAGGAAACATGGCTACTTTTCTTTCTCCCTAGTTTAATCTAATAATGACCCAGTGAAGGAGGTCACTAGTAAGGAACCAGTAAGGAAGCAGACACAGAGCCAAACAGAAATGCCCCACGGAGCACTACCATCGTAAAACCTTCTGACACAAATCTGGTTGCTCTCATAATAACTCCCATGATTCCTGTCCACTGCCCATCCTGCTGGGCTGGTGGGAATTGCTGTCTGAAGTATCCAAAGAGACCTAGGTTCAGGAAGATTGCCTCTCAGAATGAAGATCACCTACTGCACAAGAGTCACAACTCTTCATTTCAGTGGAAGCTCAACATGAGACCTTCCCAAGGGACAATGCCCCATGTAAATCAATGGCATGGAGATGGGGTAGTGATGGTGGTAGGTTCCATTTGGATTTCCTACACCAGATGAAAAAGCATCTTAATGCAACCCTTCGTCCAGCTTTGGTGGTAGAGGGGGCAGGGAGAGGTGAAGGTCTCACTGATGCATTTCCAAGTGGCGTGGACAAGAGAGGAGATGGCTGCTCCTCACTGCAGTGCTATGAGTGCTGATCCTGCCTGCCCCTTTTGAGAAGCTGTGATCAGCACAGAGACTCATATGGAATGCGGGTGTGAAGTACACTGACTCAGCACACCTGTCACATGCAAAAGCCTTCATCTGGAGGCAGCTTATTCTGTGAGCAGGTGGCAATGCCATGCCTTTGTTCCAGATGAGCTGGTAAAGAACAGACCCCTAGCTCTGGAGAACTGGGATGGGCAAGAGGCCCACTTGCTTAAATGCTCTTTATATGCTGCTGTTGGCTGTTCTAAGAGCTAATCTAAGTGAGACAACTGTATCTACATCACACCGCTTTGGTGCATTTCCACTCTCTGCTCCACCCCAAAGAACCATAGGATCTCAGTGAACATTCTGAAGGAGAATTCTTCCCTAACCTTCCTTTCTCCAAACTCATATTAAAATACCAAGAATTCCCAGTAACTACAATTAACTAAACTAAGTGTAGGGCAGATAAGCACATTCAAGCTACTTTTAAAGCCCTTTATACCAGTCAGTTGCTAGACACATCTCGAGACAAGGAAATCTAATGAGGTCTCCCTTCCCAATGGGCCAGTGATTCAGTGCAGGATTCTTTTCTTTGTCTGATACTCCTTAAAATTATCATGCCGAATCCTGAAGGCTGTTGGTGTTCTCGACAAGAATATTCCTCTTACATCAATTGGATTTACATAACTGTTGACTCACACCATTCAACAACTTATCCAATGTGTCTACACTAGCTAAGGGTCTACTCTACCCCAAGAAAAGAATAATATATATTGCTGCCTTCCACAAAACATAATTAAGAAAAACCAGGAAGAGTTCTTGGCTGCACACTTTTACCTATGAATTTATTTAGGATTCTTGAACTGAGAATTTGAGGAGGCTGTTGGGGAGGGTCCAGGAACTGAAGATAGCAGCCCCAGTCTCATTAGGTTCCCTCTATCCTTCACTCCACCATTCATAACTACCTACTTCACCTACACACACACACACACACACCCTCTCTAAAATCTGACAACAGAATCCAAGAAACCAAACAACACTTTCCCTATCCTTGCTTCAATCAAAAAGGTTTCATTCCCTTGAATTAATATAAATTAAGAAGAATAATTTTCTGTAGCTGATTAGGAAAGTAATTATTGCTCTTACGTGTACGCACTTGCATGCATGCTCTCTTTCTCAGTCTCTCTTTTCTACGAGGATATTACCAATGCTATATCTTATACTAAATCACCCTAGAGGTACTTTTCTTATAAAGATAATAGCAGGCAGTCTGCCTATTTAGTCATTAATACAATTGTTGTTCAACTATCCGGAGACCTTCACCCATTCAGGAGCTCAAATTTTTGTGACAGAAGTTGGTAACACAGATACAGAATGCAGATCTTCCCCAAAGACCCCTCTCTGCCAGAGATCTTGTGGTCCAGGAGTGCTTCTAGATGTGGTCTTTATTGAATAATCACCTTATATCATTCAGAGAATATTACAGACATTTCCTCCCCTTTATTCACTATTTAAATTCTTCCCATTGCCTTCTGTTTTTTTTTTCCTTACAAGAAAAAAGCTGCCTGTGGAGGAAAGAAGATGGAGTATCTACACAATGTCTTCTAAATGGTATTACTGCAAACTCTCTTGATGGGAAGTATCCTAAATACATATAAAGGCTCCCTCCTGTTCCACTCTATAAATATGGAATATAGCTCAGTGAAGTGCAGAAGCAGGTGTTTATGTCTGTTCAATACATTTCTTACAATATGAATTTAAGACATCTTAAAGTATAAATTAAAACAAAATATTTTTAAAAAGTTACAACTCATAGAATAGACAATATTTAGTAAATATTAATTTTAAAAATTGGTTTAAAAACATTTAAAAACATGTTTAAAACACAAAGACCAAAGTCCACTACACCTCATTAAAAGAACCTTCTGTACAATCAATTAAAAGTTGGAGCCCTGTTGAAGTAAAAAGGTTTCTGACTGCTTGTGAAGGAGCAGAGAAGGTGCCAACTAAGGCTATTTCCACACTAGATTGTTATAGCGCTATGATTCCACTTTCAACATCCTATGGAATCCTGGGGTTTGCAGTTTGAAAGTGGAATCATAGCGCTATAACAGTCTAGTGTGGAAATGGTTTAAGTCTCCCATGAGAAGGAATTTCATTGTCTGTGAGCTGCCACTGAGAAGGCTCTCTCTTCATGTCCTCACCAAATGTACCTGTGTAGTGGTGGGGCCAAGAGGTTCCTACCCACCTCCAGCCACCAAGATATTAAAACCTTGGTAGACTCATATATGGAGATATGGTCCTTCAGACAAGTCTGGATACAAATCATATAGCATTTTAGGTCAGAGGCATTTCAAATTTTGCCCAAAAACAGACTAGGAGCCACTGAAGTTGTGTCACAGATCCTTGGTGTTTTGTGTACCAGGGAAATCCTTTGGTTTCCATGCTAGTAGTTCAGTATTAGGAGTGGCACACACAACTGGCAAGCAGAATTGTCACTGCTGAACACAGCTCTAACTGTAAACTTCTTCCTCCCCAAGGGAATATTATCTTTTGTCAGCACTAGCCGATGCAAAATAGCTCTTATGAAACTAACTTGCAGCTGGGAAAATATGGACATAATCTGAACGCCACAGGGATAATGTTACCAAACCTCTTATGGTACAAAAGAATTCCATGCTGCTGGAAGTGCAAACAACAAAAGATAAAAATACATCGTGGAATGCCTACAGATAAATGTTCCTTTCCTTCCTGTTGTACTTCCCCCTTTCCCCTCCCTCCACAGTCTTGGATTGTGGCACACAGTAGTTACAAACAGTGTGCCTGATCTTTTTACTAGAGTGGTATCTCCTAGCAAAGGTGTAGCCAAGAAGAGATCTCAGGCCCAATGCAATGAGATCAGCACATTCAGTTTTCCAACTGAAGCTGGCCAGATCAGTGATCAAAACTCCATTTCTGGTTTTGAAAAACTGGAATTCTTGTTGTAAAACAGTGCAGGTAGGCTTGGCAACCCATGTGAAAGGTAAATTGCCACTCCTGGTGCCAATTCATACTTTCCTCCCCCTGTCCTCTTTTTCTTTTTGGCTAGACAAAGGGTGCTCCAGGGAGTCTGGAAGAGTGGAAGGCTGTAAAAACAGCCTTGGGAGCCCCTCACAGTGCTCCAGGACTGCACTTTGTCATCCCCTGGCTTAGAGAGTTGCAGCTGGGCCAGCAAGATCTGGAGTCAGTTTGCCATTCCACGCAAAGTGGCTTTGGGACACTCTCAATCTTTCAAAACTACCTCATAAAAATGAATGAGCAAGATCGAACTGGGGAGGGTGAACTCATATATCTTGAGTTCCTTGGCAAAGATGAGGGCAGGTTAGAAATGTAGGAAATAATAATAAACAAAATGGAAGACTTCAAATAAGAAAAAGGAATGAAAGCTGTGTATATCACTCAACCATTTTCTTTGCTGTACAGTAATCACTAAGAGAGAGCCAATGAGATGTAGTGGTTTGAATGTTAGATTATGACCCTGGAGACTAGAGTTTGATTTCCCACTTGGCCATGAAAATCTACTGGGTAACCTTGGCCACATCACATACTCTCAGCTCCAAAAAACTCTGTGATAGGTTTGCCCTAGGGTCTCTGTAAGTCAGAAATGGCTTGAAGGCACACAACAGCAAAGTCACTAAGAACTCTTCCATCCACCTGGAAGGGCTAGTACAGACATGTCCTTTTCATCTCATACTTGTCATTAACATTACCTGCTTGCTCTATCCCATACATTACTTTTTACTAGGACTAGATTATGTTGGAGATACAATTCTCACCTGCCTGGGCTACAGATCCCCTGTTGGCCTGTCCTGATCCCAAAGAATGGTCCTCTACACTACTCTGGACCTCTGTGACCTGTAGCTCACAAAGCTGACTATAGCTCATCAGCCCTATCAGATCTGGCATCACTGGTTGGCACACTGTGACAACTTTTAGGTCCTAAGCTCTGCCTGGACTCTGTCTTGCCAATCATAGCTCTTGAAACCAACCAGTGAAATTAGGCTTGTCCACATCTCTCACAGCCCTGATCATACCACTCTATGCCTTCTGCTTTTCTCTCATTTACAATGCCTCAATAAAGTTACTATTCTGGTCAATATGTGGTTGGGGCGGAGGTTCTGAGTGTGTTGTTCTGTGCCTTCATTTCCAACTTATGGTAGCTGTAAAGGTGATCGTATCGTGGGGTTTTCTCAGGAAGGTTTGTTTAGAGGGAGTTTGCCTTTGTCTTCCTCTGAGATTGAGAGAGTGTGATTTGCTCAGGGTATCTCAGTGGGTTTCCATGGCCAAGCAGGGATTTGAATCCTCGCCTCCAAAGTCATAGTCCAGTGCTCAAAGTGCTACACCACGCTGGCTGTCTGGGATTCTGGAACATCCAGGGTTTTTTTGAAAAAAACCCATGCCTTTCCTGAGCTCTGACTAGCCCGCCAGCCCCAAGAGGCACATGGGAAAAGTGGTGAATTAGCACTTAGCAGAATGTAAGTAAGGAGACAGGGAATAAGTGTGAGAGGTGGCTGGAAAGGCAGTAGTTGGCAAAGAGGAGCCACAGCCACCATCATTGCCTTTTATCCTCCCAAGAGTATTGGCACAAATGCGCCTGCACTCAACCCTATCTCTCACAAAAATCATGGCATCTTACCAGGGCCTGGTGACAATTTCTGTGTTCTTTCCTGCTCAGGGATAGTAGATGCAAAGCAGTAGTCAGGCACTTGACGCTCCATTATACTTGGCTATATGTTTTGCTTGGCAGATTAAAATTTGTACGAGCCTGCCATACCCCCTGTGGGGCTGATACATTAAGGGACCTGCCCTCTGCCTCAGCTCAGCTTCACGTCTCCTCTTTTCCATTTCTTTTAGCCTCTTTCCCTCCCTCTCCAGTTACATCATGTCTACTTTAGATTCAAAGTCTGTGGTTAAGAGACTGGTTAAGAGACGTGTTCAGCATTGTCCCAGCATTGGGTAGATTGTTGTTTTTACTATTAACCTTGCTCAGTAGATACAGCACCAGTACCTTAATAGATTAAGCTTGTGAGTATTTAACTTGAAGCAAAGAATTTCTTCCCCAGTATCCCTCCATCCTAGATTTCTTGGTTCCTGCTCTGACCTAAGGAACAACATTCCCAGCCCTGCTGCAACGGGCAGTGGCACACACCTCTGTCCTGTCCACTTTTTATCACCCTCTGCATTTGATCCAAGCCACATCCAGGGCACATCTCTCTCTTTTCATGGAGGAAAAGGAACTCAGAAATGTATTCAGGGAAGACCACACTTAACAAACCACGCGGGGCTCAGGGTGGTGGGGTGGTGGAGCAGAATGGGGAAAGAGATAATCTGATTTCAAGAGGTACAGGAAAGGTGGAAAGGCAGAATAAACACATTTTTCAAAAAATGCAACTGACCTGACAGTTCTTGAATTTTCCCCATCTGACCTGCAAAGAAAAGAGACAATGAAAAAGTCAGAGCAGGATTAAAATTAGGGTCACTGTTCTAATTAAGGATTGTGGATGAAGGTATAGTTTAGAAAAGCATGCTTAGCATTTGTAGGATTTTGAGACTCGTGCCCAGGTTTTAAGAGTATAATTAGGATATGACTTAAGACAGAGACTGAGTGTGTTGTACATAATAGCAACATGTCAACTTGTGGTTTATTGAATTCTGACTCTCCCTTGTGTTTGAGTTTATCTCAGCAAACAACCTATGGTTTGTGGTAAGATGCAAACTACAGTTAGAAGCCATGGATTGTTACTGGATTGCTTAATCATGATTTGTTATATCTGAACCCAGAACTACAAGCTGCAAACATTGCCAAAAGTTTAGGAAATGAATTTTGGTTTAGGATTTCAATTTTAAAAAAAGAGAGAGAGAGTTGATCCAGCATATTTATTTCTGCTTTTGCATAATCTTTCATACCTCTCAGCCACAGTTTTAGTAATGGACGATATCGGGCACAAATAAAACAAAAAATATAGACCTCTTTCAAATATGCAACTTAAGTTCAGTTTTTGATTTGAATGTTTGGCACTTTGCAAGGAGATGGGACAGAATCACACTTCAGCAGTAAAAGGCATTTTTCCCCAAGAGAGAAGAAGATTAAAAAAAAAATTCTTGCACCTCCCCACCATAAATAAATACATACATACATACATAGATGTGAAAATTAACTCAATGCAAATTTTCCTAGAAAAATTAATCCCATGAAAATTTGGCAGAATCAGAGCAGGGAAAGCCTGTGGCTCTCCAGATATTGTAAGATCGCAGGCACATTTTGCTCTTTATTCCAGGGAGAAGCATTTCAGTGAGTCCAGGATTGATTTTTAGACCCTGTGATCCTCTGGGGGCCACATGGATTTTCAAAAAAATTGGGGAGGGGGAATGGAAAGGAAATGGCTGAAAGTCCTTTTTTGAATCTGAAAAACTGATTTTATTTTTAATGCTAAACAGTGTGAAGTGGGAGCTGCAACCCACTTAAAGGATGAATCACCACTACTAGAAGTTTCCAGGAGAGAAAATAACTATTTTCTGGCCTGGGATGAGTCTTGGCTGGGTGGGGAGTGGGCCACAAAGCTGACCTTGACATTACCACTCCTGTTCTGTTTCAACAATTCTTCCATCCTGAAAGCCTGATCCTGCCATCAATACCATATACTTGGATGACCTCTGTGGTAAATATACAGGATCAGTGTAATATTGGGAGGTGCAGGGGAAAGGGCTGTGCATTTTCTCTGTAAAGTAAGTACGCAGGGTTACATGAAGTGTCTTTGCAGCACCACAAGAGGATGAGATAGTCAACAGGAGACAGATGTCAGTAGCACATGAAAGAAAGGTGCCAACTCATAGTTCAAACTCCTGTCTTCTTGACTGTGCTGGTCCAGTCCATTACACTCAATCATAATTCTGCACCAGAAATTCTTTTGGGGGGTAGTGAGAATGAAGGATGCACAACCTGCAGTGAGGAGCCAGATTTTCAGTCAAGGACAGAAGGAAAAAGCTAGGTATCTTTCTGAAAAAATATCTTCTTAGGAACCCATATGCATTATGAATTACCTCTAATGTTTCTTCTATAACAGAAGGTTTCCAGGCTGGTGTACATGGACCCCTACCAGGTCCATACATAGGATTCAGGGAGTTAATGACATGCATGAAACAATCATCCCCCCTCTTATTTTCCTTTCTGTTATTTTGAATTTTATTCACCATGGTGAATTTAAGATTACAAAGATAAGGTATTTCAGAGCAAAGGTTTAAGACTGTTTATAGATAAAAATTATAGATTAAAATTTAATCAAAAATTTTGGTGCCCAGTTACAAGAAAAATTAGCAAAATAATAGGGAAGGATGTAAGGTTGAATAAAGAAAATTGTATAACACTAAATTTGAAGAAAAAGGGGCAGAGAAATAATGAAGAACATACAGTTAAATATATATTAAAAGCAGTACATGAAGTAATTGCTCTAGGATGGAAGGATAAAGTAATTTGGAACTTGGATAAGGCGGATATATATTTAGCAGAATTTTTATTATTTGACTGCCGTAGGGAAAGAAGATTAAAATACACTGGACAGCTAAGGAAAGATACATGGAGTTTGAATTGGGAAATTTTGTTGGAAAAAATTAAAGAGGAAAAGGGTATAAAGACGTTAATAACATAATCAAAACCATGACCCCCATTTTCAAGATGGTTTTTGATAAAAGAATATGTATTTTTGACTTCTGATAAGCTGTTGGGGTGGGGAAGGAAGAGGGTATGCAGGGGCAAAATTGTGTAATATTGTGCAATATTATGTATCAAAGCGTTAAAGTAACTTTAAAAATTCCTAAAAAAGATAGAAATTTTAATAGTAAAATTACCTGAACTTTAACATAAAAACATCTTTCCAAGCGTTCATTGTAATTTTTTTTTTAAATTCAGGTTAGCTTAATTGAAATAAATCAATTTCTAAAACAAAGTGGTGCAAAATTCTTTATGTATATAGTTACGTGCATTTTTGAGGAGAGTATATAGCTTTTATCAGATTCTAAGCAAGGTCTGCAAAAACAACAACACAAAGCTGAAAACAACTAAATATCCTACCAAACATCTGTATGCTTTTATTATACTGTTGCTGTTTCAAAATTTTATTATATTTTTACCATTGGCTTTAACTGCTGTTGACCATGAGTGGTGTGTATGCAGCCGAAAGAGTCAGCTAGGCTGTTATCAATATTACTACTACTACTACTATTATCATTTCTGCTCATCATTCTCCTATAATTGGGACTCAAGACAGTTTACAATTTTAAAAAACCAATGCAGCTTAAAAACACACACATTGAAATCATTTAAAACTGTACTTTAAAAAGATACAATAAAGGCAAAGAGCAATTTAAAAAGTTCTGATTTAAAACAGGATAGCAGCCTTAGCCAATCCTTTAAAAACTTTCCACTTTAAAAGCCTGTTGGAATAAAAAAAGGTCTTTGCCCGTCAACAGAAGGACAGCAGAGAGGGGGCCATTCTAGCCTTCCTGCGAAGCGAGTTCCAGCCTCTAGGGCCAGCCACGGAGAAGGCCTTCTCTCACATCCCCACCATCTGTGCTTGTGACAGGGACAGAACTGAGAAAAGGGACCCTGATGATGATCTCAGGGCCAAGCAGGCTCATATTATTGCAGCTGTATTATGAACCACCACTTTATCCCAAAGCTCTCATTTGCTTCCGAATGTAAGAAGCACAGATAGCTGATCTGTGGGGCTTTTGTGAAATGTAAGCACCCACGTTCACTAACGTTATCCCATTATTTTCAGTGAAAGTCTTATATGAGTGCTATGAAACAATTTGAATAACAAAGCTGGTTGTTTTCTAGGCATATGTGCTGAAGTTATTAAACAATAACTACCTAGTCTCAAGGAAACTCAAGCTGATTGCCATGAGCTCCATGACCATATTATGCAATCAAGCATTTCTTTTGGCATCTTCTCTATTGAAGCCAATGATTTCTCTTGATTATTTCTTATAAACATTGTATATGACGGCTGCTGCTATCCAAATTTTCTTCTCTTCTTCCTGCAAAGATTTGAGGCTTTTGGGTGCAGAAGGGGAATGTTTCAAGGTAGGTCTTCACTATGGCTGGTGCTGTGGGGTGATGGAGCTGGGTAGAAATACTTTGTTCTTAGGAGGAAATACAGCAGTGTATGTGTGCAGCATATGGCCAGTAAATGCATGCTGGCTGGTATTATAAGTTAGGAAAGAATTCTTATTTTAAAAAAAGTATACTTCTCCCAAGCAGTCACAAATAAATGCTCATAAATATCGAGCCAATTCTGAATTAAGCTCAGGCGAGTTCACTGATTATTGTCAAAAGCCTAATTACAGGTCACCTCATACTTTTGATGCTGTAATTTCAACAAAATTAAAATAAGCACTTTGAACTTGCCAATCCTCCCATACCTTCTGAACTAATTGGTAGAACACCAAAACGTGGGGTCAGGTTTAGCTCTTATTCCAGCTGAACAAATGACAGACGACACTTGTTTTCCACATTATCATACCAAGTGTGGTGTAATGGCAGAGTGCCAAACTAAGATGGAGGAGGCCGGGTTCAAATCCCCACTCAGCCATGAAGTTCAATCTGTTCCTTGGCCCAATCACTGGCCATTTCCACATTACACTGGTATAGTGCTATTATTCCACTTTCAACCTCCTATGGAATCCTGGGGTTTGCAGTTCAGAGAGGGGCCTTTAGAATTCTCAGCCAGAGAGCTCTTTGGCCTCAGTAAACTACAAAGCCCAGAATTCCACATGATGTTGAAAGCAGAATAATAGCACTATAACAGTGTAATTCGGAAATGCAGGCAGAAATGTGGTGCCCAACGTACATCACAGGTGTGCTGTGAGGGGGAAAAAAGGGTATGAAGACCCATGTATGCAACACCTTAAGCTCCCTGGAAGAAAAGCAGCATTATATCCACCCACAAGAGGATGTTCAACCAGCCAAGATACTGGGGATCTATTAGTAGATCTGCCTTCCTAAAACAAACAAAAAAATTAAGTAGCTTGAGCTGCTGAGGGGGAAAATTGGATCAGGCATGTACCACTAGGAGAGAGGAAGAGTGTTTTTCCTCGAATGGACATTGCCTTCTGAGGAAAGAGTCTGTCTTTATTGGGAAAACAACATCGGAGATTTACACTGAAAAAAAAAATGGTATGAGGAAAGAGTTAATGGCATCCTCCTCTAGCACTGCAGCCCAACTCCAATTCAACTCCCCTGCCATCATCCTAATACTGTTTTTAAAGAATGTAATGAAATTTAAAGAGACTGGAGATTTGATCACAGACCTCTAATATCTCATCTAATTAGGCCCTCTCTTGCTCCTTCTCTTTTAATGAATACATTGAATATAACCCCGAGGTGCCCAGCTCCCTCTTTGAATGAACGTAGCCTTGTTCAATCAAGAAAGCATCTCCCTTAGGAAGTGGTGTTACTATACCCTTGAAGCCTGCTGACAGCCTGTGTAAAACACAATCATTCCTGTGGGTCAGGAGTTACCTATCTTATGGGTCAGAGAATCATAAACTTGGGAGGGACCTCAAAGACCATATTCCCCAACTGTTTGCCAGTTTGTAGTCTCCTGAAGCCAAAGAGCTCTCTGGCTGAGCATGCCAAAGGCCCCTCCCCGAACTGCAAACCCCAGGATTCCATAGGAGGTTGAAAGTGGAATAATAGCACTATACCAGTGTAGTGTGGAAATGGCCAGTGACTGGGCCAAGGAACAGACTGAACTTCGTGGCTAAGTGGGGATTTGAACCCGGCCTCCTCCATCTTAGTTTGGTAGTCTACCATTACACCACACTTGGTGTGATAATGTGGAAAACCAGTGTAATCTATCATCCAAAGCTAAAGCATTTCTAAAAGGTGGTCATTAAACCTCTGCTTAAAAATTTCCAACAAAGGAGAGTCCACTGCCTTCTGAAGCAGAGTCCACTGCCTTCTGAAGCACTATCGAACAGCTCCTGCACTAAAGTATCTTACATTTAGCTATCATTTTCCTAACCTTGTCCTCCTCAAGTGTGTTGGATTATCTCCCTAGGGTAACCGGAGAAGAAAATAACAAATTGTTTTTACTAATGAATGTGTGTTCTTAGTACAAGTCAGAGGGAAAAAAGCAAGGAAGGATGAGATGGATTTAAAAGAGGGTTAGACAAATTCACAAGGAATGTATCTGTCAATGAATGTTAACTGTGAAACCTGAATGAAATCTCTAGATTCACTGGCACTATACCAATTTATAATTGTTGCTGAAGAAAGGTCATACACAGGGGGAGGGAGGTATTGCTTTCATAGTCTGTTGTGGGTTTCCAAAAAGCATCTGGATGGCCACTATGGGATATGAACAGAGCTTGTAAAAGTTACTTTTTTGTATCACAACTCCCAGACCTACCAGCCAATATGGCCAGTGGCTATGCTGACTAAGAGATTCTGGGAGCTGTATTCCATAAAAGTAACATTCCCACACTCTGGAAACAGGAAACTGGATTACTTGGACTCTTGGCCTGTACAAACAGGACTTCTACATTGTTCCAGATATGTTTGTGGCAGAGGTAGAGACAGATGAGAGCAGTAAGGCCCTATTTATATGTTATCACAGTACCGTGGCAACTGGCTACAAATCCATGAGCTTCAGGTCCATGTAGCATAGAATGGATGGGGAACATTTTGCCTTCAAGAATTTTTAGGCTTATACATTTCATAAGATGCACCCAGCACAAGTAATATGAGATAGTGGGAACTGTAATCTGAAATATCTGAAGACTCAAAAGTTTCTCTACCTCAGTATAGGAGATTGATCACATGCGACGGCTCTAAATATATTTCTGTACTTTTCATACTAGTGCCACATACATGCACTCACAAAATCTGGCTGCTGAGGCTAGTGTGGGAAGTAATAACATCCTCAGGGCAATGCCATGTGATCAGTGCTTTCACACCTTTCAGATGTGACATGTGGTCCAACACTAAGTAGTTTGTCAGTCATATATTATTCTACAAGTAATGTATCGCTAGGCCTGAACCAAATTATTCAGTCTCTTTTTGCCTAGCCAGGCAGAAAGAATTCTGCATAATGCTACATAGCAGAGAAAACCTCTGGTTTCGTAGATGTTTGACCTACAACGTCATCAGCCTCACCCTACGGGGCTGACCCATGGCAAGGGATTAAGGGGGTTCTAGTCCAAAACATCTGGATGGCAGTAGGTTGCCTATTGCTTCTATACAGTATACGTAAGACTGTAAGCCAGACAGATAGATGGCATAAACATAGAGTCCCATCAATATATTCCACACTGATTAATCTAGAAAAAATGACTAATTCCAAGGTCTGTATTCATAACTTACTAACAAAGCTAAGAAACCTTGGTTCAGCTATAACACATTTATTACAAGAGGGAGGGATTCACTTTTGTCCAGTATAGCAGAAACAAGGTATTTTGGGCAGTAGAGGAGGGAAGATACTGTAACTTAGTGATACAGCACACATGGAAGGTCCCAGGTTTGACCTCTGGCCTATTTGGTATTGAGAGCCACCATGGTGTAGTGAGTTGAGTGTTGGTCTACAACTGGGAAAACTAGGTTCCCGCTTGGCCAAGGAGACCCACTGGGTGACCTTGGGCACGTCACACACACTCAGCCCCCAGAAAACCCTGAGGGTCACCACTAGTTGAAAATGACTTGAAGACACACAATAACACAACAAATAGTAACTGTACAGAGCGAGAGAGAGGCTGTAAGTCAGAGTAGATCAACACTTCTCAATCTTTGGTCTGCCAGATTTCTTTGGACTTCATCTCCCAGAAGTCTAAGCCAACATGGCCAATGAACAGGAATTCTGGGAGCTGAAGTCCAAAAAAACCAAAGTCTGAAGAGCATTGGAGTAGTCAATACTAAACTAACACTGACTAAGGGTCCAACTCAGTTTAAATCAACTTGTTAAGCTTATATCATGAGAAAGAAAATCCAAGGGAGAACCTACGCTCAACTAGGTGCCCAAGGCAAGTGAAACTCCTTTGGTCTATGGGGCTATACAGCACAGTACTATTCTGTTTATAAGTTCCTTGCTCAGTAATATCCCTGAAGAACACTTGAGCTATGAGAACAAAATGTGAGAGGCACACTTATGCTCATTTCAGTTTCAAACACAAGCTCAATATCTGTTCTCATTCTCAAGGAAAGGAGAAAATAAGTTTTCACATTACACTGCATTTCTTTTCTTTTCATCTCTTTCCACCTGCACCAATATGTATGCTGCTCACTCACCCTTCAAACACCTTTTCTGGAGTGGAAAAGGTGAATAAGAAACAATGTGTTCCTTCCAGCTGGAGGACACTGATTCATGGCAATAACTGAAGTGCAACAACAAGGTGAATTAAGTATGAAGAATTCTTAATCAAAAACTTTTGAGTGCCTTTGAGAATATTAATTACATTTTTCTCCACTACTGAGTTAGAATTAAGATGTGCAGTCTGCAAAAATAAATGCTAGAGCACACATTTTGCTTGTATGAAACAGAGTTCCAAAGGTAAATCCCTGTCCTCTCCTTTTTCTAACCTCCCATCCTCCCCCTCCTTATCTTGAGATCACTCTAGCAATGAATAAAGAGGCAAATCAAAGAAAAAATCAGTGCTGTCAACTTGCACGTCTATCTTTAAAGCCTTGCTGGAGGCCAGTGAAATGAGATACAGTCATCCCTCCACATTCACTAAGGTTAGGGGCACAGGACGCCCGTGAAAGTGAAAAAAAAGTGAATAACTCTGGGCCCTCCCAAACCATATTTAACACACACAAAAAGTATCCTCACCATATTCAACCCAGTATGGATTCCTTTGAGGCATTAGGGTTCCTTCACAAGGCAGAAGTGGATGGCTGGTGGCTTGCTGCCACCTCCATGGCTGCCCCACACCATTTTCAATAGGAACTTGTACGCCTCGTTCACAGTTTCTCAGTCTTACAAGGCTTGCAGTCCCTATTAAAAATGGCACAGAGAGGCAGCAGAGGTGACAGCAAATAATCTGTGAATAATCAAATCCGCAAAAGTGAAACCTACAAATGTGGAGGGCTGACTGTACCACATATAGATATTTAACATTTCTGGAAACTTTGAAGCTGCGAGGGAAAAAAAATCCTTGTTTCTTTGGAAAAAAACTTTTAGAAATAGTGAAAAACATATTAGGGCATTTATAGATTGAAGGTCACATTGTTACTTTAGGAACATGTGTTTTATATATATAATGTGTTACAGTTATGTAAAATCTTGTTTTGCATAACATTAATATTTTTGAAATATTAAAAGTAGAGTTCAGTTATAATAATTCAAAACTGAATTCCCTTTTTAATTTTTTTAATTTTTTTGTTAACAAATGGAGCAACAAGGTCCTGACCTGTAAGGATCCTCTTTCATCTTGCTAGTCTATGAGGACCAGAGAAAAACCAATAAAAACAGAAGAAGCCATCAACATTAGTAAATCAAAGAAGCTTGTTTTGTCTCCTCTAGTCTTCCATGGTGTCAAGCAGGCATGAATCATTCACTCCCATAAAAAGAACAGAGAAAAGGATATCAGGACTTGAAACTATAATGATCAGAGTCTGTACACTGTCTTACATTTAAAAAAATGTCTTGTCCTATAGTTTTTAGAAACAATTTCTGGGCAGCAAATAAATGAACACCTTATTTTAAGCATTTAAATTCCTAATTTGAAAAGAAAGCATTCCAAAATCCAGCTTTTTCCCAGTTTGAATTTTCCTAGAATTAAGGCTTTGTGAAAAACATGCAGAGGAACCTTGTTCTCCCCTAAATGTTTCCACTCTTTTCCAGGATCTCACACTTCTAAGCACATAAATATTTAAATGTAATGTGCTGTTCTCCAGCTCTATTCACAGACCAGATTTGCCTGTCCCCCACAAAACAAGCTCTTCCATGATCCACCCAATCTTTCCTTGTGGAAGGGCAACATTTGAGAAGTGCTAATTTACTAAAAGGCTGTAGGATCTTTAAGTGTGCATTACTAAAAAAAAAACCACCCCAAACTCTTCTCCTCTCAGAGATCTGGATGGAGGTGGTTCCCAAAGGCAACAGTATAAGAGAGTTTTCTGCATGTCGTGTGATTTCCAACATAGCTTCCTTGCCATATGGAGTGTGTGCCTGCATGTCCCTTATGACAACCCCATGAATTTCATAAGAATTTTCTTAGCCAAGGAATAGGTGGTTTGCCATTGCCTTTCTTCAAAATATAGCCTACAGCTCCTACTATTCCTTGACATTCCAACATTAAGTACTAACCAGACCTGGCCCTGCTTAGCTTCCCAGGGAGACAGCCTTGCCAAAAACACATCAGAAATAGGAAAGGTAGAATGCAAGTCAGGATTAGCGGGCTCCCCTTTTAGTGGAGGGGATGAAGCTCAGCATTAGTGGAGCTAGCACATCCTGTAGGATAAAGAACATTTAATACATTTAGCTCAAGTAGTTGAACCCTTCCCCTTAACTGAGGCCATTTCCATACATTACCTGATCCCATTTTCTTCCCATCACAATCCCGGCAGTGCCTTTGCCAAGAACGGAGTACAACAGGAATACTCCCCTTCACACCCGGGACTGACTCCCTGCAGAAGGGAGTCACACACGTCTGCCTTCCGCAGCACAGCCGGGCTATTTCCCATGCTGCGCTGGGGAAGGAAGCGCCTCCGTCGCACTTCCTGATCTTCCGCATGGCCAGGAAGGATGGGAGTGTTGCACAATCACGGTTGCTTAATGGATTTATTCCACTGAGCAAATATCCCGCGGGCAGGATGGCAGCAGGACCATGATGACATTGTGCAGAAGCATGACCCACAGACCGCTGCCATCCCTTCCCCGTAGCAGGACTATGATGTCATGTGGAAATGGCCTGAGATTAGCAGGCTTTGTTAAAAGAATGCATAGTCAAGAGAAGGATGTTCTCTAGGGGACACCCCTTTTCTTATCAGGTGTGTGTAGAAGAGGAAATTTCAGGCGTGTTCTTTGTCATGCAACCAGGTAGCAAGCAACACTTGATGAAAATCCTTCTTCTACACAACCATCAAAGGTACAGGAACCTTCTTTGGGTTCCACTCTGGCAACCCTACAACTGCAGAAGGCTCATCAAAACTGATGAATAGCTACAGCAGAAGCAAAGCTTGGAAAAGTTGCTTTGGGGGATTATAATTCCCATAATCCCCCAGGCAGCATGAACACTAGTCATGCTGGCAGGAAAATTCTAGGATCTGTAGTCAAAAAGATACCTTTTTCAAGCCCTGTGTAGGAGTCCATGGATTTTAGCCTAAAAATTGGCCCAGCTTCTATGTTGTGCACAGCTTCTATTTTTCTCAGCTATTCTGGGTCTGTATATATGTATGTGTATATGTTTTAAATGCAGTTGTCCCTCCATATCCATGGAGTCTGTATCCACAGATTCATCTAACTACAACCTGGAAATTTTTACACACACCCTCAAAAAATCCAGAAAGCAAACTTTGTTTTTGACGCCATTTAACTACACCATTGTACATAATGGGACTTGAGCATCCACAAATGTTGGTATCCATGGCATTCCCGGAACCAAAGCCTAGCAGATATTGATGGCCCACCGGACATTCATTAAAGCAGTCCAGCTACGGAAGTAGAATAACGCGGGTGGAGCTTCTCACAGAAAATCATAGTTACTGCTTGTGTGTTAAAATTCTTTGCTAGTTTTCTTCACAAATGACACAACAAATAATTTTAGCAATTTTCTGTGTAGTTTTCAAAGACTGTTCACAGATCAAGACTTATTCTATACAAAATCTGCACAATGTTGTTTTGTGCTGGTGACAATACTTTCTGTGCAGGTAACAGCATTTTCTACATGAACATTTCTGCAAAAATACTGTTTTCCATATAGGAAAGATGTTTTCTACAGATAAAATGCTCTTTTCTGTTGAAAACAACTCTATGTGAATTTTGTGTGGTATAAATCCTAACTATGGAGAGCAAGCATGGTATAGTGGTTTGAATGTTGGATTACAGACCCAGAGTTTAATTCCCTGCTTGGCAATGGAAACCCATTGGGTGACCTTTGGTCATTATATACTCTCAGCCCCAGAAAAACCCATGATAGATTCACCTTAGGGTTGCCATAAATTGGAAATGACTTGAGGGCACACAACAACAACAAAACAACAACATGAAAATTCTAATCAGTTCAGGATTCTTCCCATTATGGTTTGTTGACATTCCAGAAACATGTTTTTCCCCAATTTTTTGATTTTTGTATTTTCCCTACAAAAGAGAAAAACAGAACTGTCTCCCTGAACACATCCTGCCCATAGAAGCATTCCTTGTGATTTTTTCAGCCTCTCCTCTGGTGTTAGGCTGCTTATGCAAGGAGGCCACGTACATAACATATACTTTTCAGGGTAAGCCCCAAGATATAAACACCACCGGTTCTGAAGTCTAGACAAGAGGAAAGAAAATGAAAAAAGTGTGTGTGTCTTGCTGTGTTGTTAATTTTTTTGCTGAAAGCCAGCCCATACACATAAAAAGGTAACTTTACAAATATGTGTACCAGGAAGATGAGGAACAACTTTCTGCTGTCTATTGCAAACAAGATGCAAACCAATGAATTTTAACTCCAAGAGAAGTTACTCATCTTGGATATGAGCAAGAGCTTCCTTGTTATTCAGAGAAGTTCAGCAATGGAACAAGCTACCTAGGGTGAATGTGGGATTTTATATTAATCTGTCTTGGTTTCCTCCAGGGCATCTCAGGAATTGTAGCATTGGTGAACGCTTCCTGGGAAGTGGAAATGATGAAGAAAAACAATTTGAGTGTGGAATGTATCTAAGCTTGTTAGCGAAGTTAAATACAGCGTGCCCTCCATATATGTGGGGGTTCTGCTTCAGGAATTCCTGCATAAAACAAAAATGCAAAGGATCATGTCCCATTATAGTCAATGGATGCGACGGGTGCAGGCCTGTGGCAGCGCAGGCAAACACCCGCTGCAACCATTGACCATAATGAGATGCAACGCTTCACACAAACTCACATTTGTGCATGTGTAGGTTGCAGTAACAGAGGGCTCACTGTACACATATACCTCAGTTAACGAGGTAGATAAGTTCCTGGGCTTTACCTCTTTAACAGGAATTTTGGGACGAGAGGCAGAAATAACAAGGAAAAAAATAGGGACAGGTTCCCACATCACCAAAAAGAATAAGCAGTTCAACAGGTTTCAACAAACATGTTATTCAAAACTAGCATTATGAGCATGGGAAACGAAACATCTAGGAGACTTAAGCCTTGCATAAATAAACAAAAGCATTTTGAATCTCCAAGAGACCCCTGGAAAGCTTCTTCCAAAATGCATTCTATTTTTTTTTCCTTGTACAACCTCCACTATTCTTCATTTCCACATTGCTGGCAAAACTTATCAATCTATGTTTTTTCAACATGCTGGTGAGCAGGCTGAGCTACTTTTCCCTTTTCTTTCTGTCCTGCTCTTCACATATGCTCAGTAAGGGGTTCTGGAGGCAGCTATTTACCTTGCTTGTTGTATGTAAGCACACACAGCTACAAGAGGACCACCTAGCTAGAATCCCATTCTTTCCCATGCCAAGCTTTATTGCATTGTTTACTGCAGAAATGCTGCTGCAACCCAACACTGAAAGTCTCCAGCCTTCTTCATCTTCCTCCTAATGCCAATGATACTAAATAAATAAATAAACCAATGAGACAGAAGCAAGGAGGAAAAGGGAGGCGGGGGGGGGCATAAAAATTTTGTAAAATATACTTCTTTGTCAGTGGCTTTGTTAACTGAGGTATGCCTGTACTGCATTTCTTGCAACTCAAAGGTTATCTCAGAGGGACCTACAACGTGTATAAAGCAGAGCCTGCACATGTTGCTTTTTTGGGCCATGTATAACTTTTCCAAGCTCTGGGTATGACCTGCATGTGAAGGCAATCTACAAACCCAGTTCTGGAAATATATGTCAAAACAGATGCATTTTCTGGGCATTTCAGAGGACCGGCTTGAGAAAAGTTTGAGAGGAAGCTGTCCTGAGCTATGTAGGGCAGCCTTCTGCAACTGGCTGATTGCTGGCTGAACATAACAGGATTTGTACTCCATCACCTCTGGAGGGCACCAGATCTGCGAAGGCTGCTGCAAGGCTTTCAGTTCTGATCTATCACCTGGGAAGGACAGACTGCACAATGCAATCGGTGATCAATAACAACAAAAGAAAGCCAGTGTAATGCAAAGGTTTGACTGTTGGGCTATGACTCTAGAGACCAAGATTCGAATCCCTACTTAGCCACGGATACCCAATGGTGTGACCTTGAGCAAGTCATACTCTCTCAGCCTCAGAGGAATACAAGTAAAATTCATGCCTTTCATTTAGAAAATAAACCATGCCACCTTGTACATGTTTGAATTCATGAAATATTTTGATTAACACATGCATTTCTAACCTTCCCTGCTACCCCCATTACAACAAGTACAGTAAAGCTTTTTAAAAGGTCAGGGAACACTTGCTTCTAGTTTTATACTGCTTAAAAAAATCACTCCCTAAATGTCAAGCCACTTGTTTCCTTAAAATTGAAAGAACCAATTATCTGAGCCACAAAAGTAGAGCTTTAAGTTGAGTCAGGGCTCACCACACCAGAACCTTATTTTTAGTGTCATGGCTCAGTTGTGGAAACAGGAAGCTCTGACCATGTGCAGATGATCTCTCACCACTAAGCAATTACAATCTGTCTTCATTCTACTTGGGTTTTGGGAGAATATATACCAGTATATATGTGTGTGTGCATGTCTGCATGCTTCAAGGGACAAGAAATGGTACAACCATCCATGTGTTCGGTTGAGATCCCAATATGTCCATTTTAGCAATTCACTGAGAAGCTGCCCTTCACACAGACTCATAGCACAGGCTGATAGCACGAAGTTCTGCCACCCCCTACCTCAGACTTAAGACTCCCATCCGACCCACCCACTGTTACAAATTTATAAAGCTAGACTACTCCCCCCACAAATTAAAATTCAACATCACCATATATCCTTCTTCTTGGAGACTCCCATTTAAATAACAAAGATACGTGCTGGTTGGAAACCCTTTTTACCAAAATCGGAACAGTGGATCTGAATATTCAGTTATTCATTTTATTACTTGCTTATTATTTCCTGCCCACCGTGATTCCACTTTATCTGCCATGGCTCCATGCTACGCAATCTTTAGGTTTATAGTTTGACTAGCGTATATTCCCAGCGTTGCTCGGGATTTTATTTTCTCACAGGTAATAGTTGTTAGAAAGATTTGGGATCCTGTGTCTCTAATTCCCCAAACTGTCTTGTCCAGTACCTGTAACTTTCCCCCATATTCCCCAATCCAATCTGTATTCAGAGTTATTAACATACAGAGGTTGGGTTGCCCTCCTTCTTCTTGCTGCTGGGCCTTGTCTCCATAGCAACTGGCCAGGTCCAAGAGCTCCCTGGCTGAGAATTCTAAAGGCCCCTCCCTAAACTGCAAACCCCAAGATTCCATAGAATCTTCTCAGGCAGCCAATCATATGAGGTCTTCTCACCTGACACAGCCAATCATATGAGGTCTTCACCTGTCTGACGCAAACAACAAACAAACTTTGACTTTTATATATTAGTAGACAAGAGATAGCAGAGGAGCTCTCTGTCTTGGAGTTCTGAATGACCCTCCCTAAACAGCAAATTCTAAGATCGCACAGAGTGGAAACATGGCTGTTAAAGTAGAATTATAATTCTGCAGAGTAAATGGGCCACTGGTGAGTTTGATGTCCAAGTGGGGGCTTGAACTTGCGACTTCCAATTCCTCGTCCAGTGCTCAAACCACTACACTACACTGGCAACATGGGTCTGTGGAGCAAGGTCCAAAAAGTCAGCCAGGCTCAAGAAATTAGGCAGATGGAGGGGGAGCCTGAATGAGCCATGTAATCCCTTAGCCTCTCTTCAGAATGGAGCTAGACAACATCCCTCCCACACAGGAAGCTCCATGGAGCTGATGATGGGTGGTTTTCTTTCAGCTGAAGAGGCATCTTTTGTGTTCGCTTTTGCATGGAGAAAGAATAAGTACGAGAAGGAAGGAAGGCCTTTCATTTAGCCAATCAGCATCTGGGATTCTAGTTGAAAGTCTGGCTTAGTAGGAAACAGACCACTAGATGATGACAGAGAGACTATTCAGGTTGCATGTCAAAGAGACAGGTAGGACTTTGAGTTACCACATGATTTATCCCCTTTCCTTTTCCTGGATGCAGCCTTGAGTATCACTTGAAGATTAGACTGGAGAATCAAAACAAAACACTTGGGTGATGCAGTCCTCTTTAATTGTATTTCTCTTCTACCTTTTTAATTATGAGTTCTTTCTGCTCATCAGCCTGTAGTACTACAGCACTCCTTCAAATATTGTTGGACTACAACTCTCAGAATTCCTTGCTATGCTGGGCTAGGCTGATGGGGCTTGCAGTCCAACACCTGGAAGGCTGCATGATTCTCACCCTGCGTTGAAGCTTCAACAAGCAGGTAACAGGCTCAGGGTTCATTTTCACTACATGATTCTCAGCAAATTTCAAAACATCTACATTCCAGCTAGCTGCACACAGAAAAGTGAAATTTGAAAGTGACATTTGAAGTAAAACCACTTCCAAATCACTGAGATTTAAAAGTGAAACACTATGTTCTTTCTCCTTAGGCTTATTCTGAGCACAGAGAACACAGGCTGAGGAACAGAATTGGTATGGTCATCTGATTATTGCTGTCATGTGCCTTCAAGTTGTTGCCAACTTCTGGCAACCTTAAGATGAACCTATCACAGGCTTCTCTTAGCAAAGATTTGTTCAGAGAGGGTTTGCCTTTGCCTTCTCTGAGGCTGACAGAGTGTAACTTGCTCAAGGTCACCCAGTGAGTTTCCATGGCTGAGTGGGAATTCGAACTCTGGTCTGCAGAGTCGTCGTCCAATGCCCAGACCACTAAACCACACTGGCTCTATGGTCACGTGATACACTTCTTCAAAGATGGCCCCAAGTCCAACTGTTTGTAAGGGTGGCATGTCTGAATGCTCATCTCTCTCTCTCTTTCTCTTTCTTTCTTTTTTAAACTGTATACAGAAACTATCATATCAATTTTTTTTCTGATCAGCACCAACATGGCAATTTCTCGAGACCAGAACAATCATCAAGACAAACACTAAATGACAGGACCCCACTAGTCCCACCTGGGGTTAGACCAGAGCTTGGATAAAAATTACTTTTTTGGACTACATCGCCCAACAGGCCCAATGCCTCAGAGTTCTGGAAGTTGTACTTGAAAAAAGACCTTTTCTAGGCTCTGTGCCATGTCAGTCCAGCTACAGTTCCCAATCAAAAAGTCAGCTATTGGAAGTAAAACTTGCTCTGCCTGCTAGCCCCACTGGCTCTCATCCACACACAGGCCAGTTTTACGAAAAGCACCACTATGCTGTCCCTGCTGATTCTTTGGCCCCAGCGGACAGTTCACCGGAGGGCAGCAGGTTGATTTCCTGGGAACAGGTGCTGGAATGGCAGGAGGAAGAGATTCTCACTCAACCTCCTGGCTCCTTGGCACATGTGCACTGTCCGGGCACCTGCCAGCAGCACCATCTGCTGCCGGATTCCAGCCTTGGAGAGGGCACGAAAAGAGCTGGACAGCCTGTCAACCAACATGAAGTCCTCCTTTACCCCGATCAGGCTCCAGCTGTCCTTAAGAGTTTTGCCCTCTCTGCATAGGGGCCAGTTTGCGAAGGAAAGAGCATCAAAGGACAAGGGAGGGCTGGATGGGGAGCCCACGATCTCTGGCCTGGCACTGCTATGGTTGGCTGGATGCTGCTGCAGCAGCTGTACTGAAAAGGGCACACGAGGTTCCAGCCTGCCTGGTACGTTCCCCAAGGGCCGTGTTCACTTCCACTCCACAGGCCAATTATGCAGCCAGACACTGATCCCTGCTAGGGGCTCTGTCAGGGAGAAAATTGACAAAGCGTACCCTGGAGGTGGGGGAGAGTGGCTGAAAACAGAGCGTTGCCAATTATGGGTCATCCCAATCGAGACTTACCTTTGCCCCCACTCCCAAATTAAGCACCCTGTTCTTCCTCTTTTTCCTGTTATTCAGCTTCTCTCTCTGGCTCTGTCCTGTCTGGCCTCAATATTTCTAGCGCTCAAGAGGCTGGAAAGCTTTTATCTTGAATGAGAACTCTCCAAACCCCCTACTCAGCATGGCCACTAGACATGCTGTCTGGGGGATACTGGAAGTATAGTCCAAAAAACAAACTTCCTTTAACTTTTCATTTTCTAAAAAATACATTTTTAAGTATTTTAGCGTGAAAATGCAATAGTGTACCCTCTGCTCTCATCCAGGCTACCACAAGGCCTTCCCCAGGGAGATGCTCCAGAAAGCACTAAACAACAGCTTCTGTGTAGTCTTTCTCCAAAGGCTCCCACATCTCACTGCTGGGTGAGGAAAAACAAATACAGCTGCAACACGCACATGGCTGGCAGGCTGCGTGTCATCAGCTGCCCCACATGTATGTGTACAGGCTGCTGGATCTGTATTTATCATGCTGGTCTGAGCTGACGACATTTCACACAGCCTAAGGGAATAAAGAATAGCATCCCAGTGTCAGCAAACAGATTTGGAGTGGTGTGGTCTGTTCCTGGCAACCCTCCAGACACAGTCACAGACTACTGAAAAATCACCACAGCTGGGAGGAGGTTGCTGAGCCACTTCATCAGCCAGCCGGCTGCCCAATCTGGGGTAATGCTTAAGACTCAAATACTCCCTTAAAAGCCACAGCTTCGCCCATTTGTTTCTTGGAGCGCCAACCCCCAAACATGACCAGCCTTGTTTCTATTTCTTTCTCACCATAGTTAATTGGTTTTCTCCTTGATGAAGGTCAGGATTAGTGGAGCTATCAAAGGAGGAAGGCAGTTTAATGCATTTCACCCAGTATAGTTGGACTCTTCACCTAAACTGAGATTAGTAGATTTCATTCAGAGAATGCCCAGTTGAGAGAAGGACTTCATTAATTAAATTCCACGCAAATACAGTCTGGATACATGTGCACACACAATGGTGATCTGTACACAGGTAGCACTTTTTATATACACAATTCAGCACATATATCCTGCACCCAGATTGCTGATTTCCACCACAATACAATTATTAACATGTAATGGAATGCATAGGACTTAAAGGCACCAGGTCCCATCTGATCTTGGAAACTTAAGCAGGATCAGCTCTGGTTAGTACTTGGATGGGAGACTACCAACAAATACCAGGTGCAGTGCACTATATTTCAAAGGAAAGAACTGGCAAAACCACCTCTGAGTATTTCTTGTCTAAGAAAATCTTATGAAATGTATGGGGTTGCTATAAATTGACAGGTGAGTTAAAAGCAGATACACACATACACATACACAATGAATATGGGTATATACAAAGACTTCTGGGTTTACACTATTTTTCCTTGATTAACAAACAATAGAAATATGGAATTGATATGCTGATGAATTCATATGTTTTTTTAAATAACAGATTAAGCAACTATTAATAAAACTACTGCTGTTACCTTACTCAGACATAAGCCCTGGGATGTTCAGTGGGACTTACATTGGAGTGTGTTCTCTGTAAAAGTTACTATTTTGGCCCAAACAGTTACATTTTTATTTACTTAAATCATGCAGAGTATCTTCCCTTCTAATCACCAAAAGCGCTGCTATAAAATTCTGAAAACGGAATAAGAGTGCTAATGAAATCCAAAATATTTTCTGACGAGGAGGGGACAGAAACAGTGGGAACAATTCAGATAATTTAACTCTCAAACAAAACAGAACAGGAAAGAATAGGGTCTCATAAATCAGATATCCACTTAGAGTCTCAGGCTTGGCTCTTACTACATAGCCCTGGGCTGCAATGCAGCTCTAGGCTTCATCCTGTCACTCTTGGGGCTCACAGCTGCTTCAGAGGAAAGGCTGTTTTGAGTGTACTAGCTGCATCTCTGTTTTTTGTTGTCTTCTACAGTTGGTTGCTTTTTATTCATTAACTTTCCTTGTGTTCTCCTCAGCCTCTTTCCTCTCTCAGAGCTTCCACTCTCCCTCAGAATTATTTCACACCTACACCCACCCATCCGCCCACACCCACCCGGATGCATGTGCACAACTACACACACACGTGCACACAGAGAGAGAGAGAGCGAGAGAGAGAGAGAGGTGCTCCTCAGAATTTTCTTATGGTAATTCCTTAGGGACAAAAATGGTTGTGGCCCAGGAATACTATAGATTAGATTTACAGCTTACATAAAGTAAGCATGTATTGATCAATCTGCACAAACATACATACGTGAGTTCATTCCACCCAGACATAGCGGCAGCCTTCATCTCTACTTTGGATTTAAGAGGATTCTTATAGCCGGGAACAAAGCAGGAATAAACACAGCTACAGAGATCCTCACAAACATATGAACATGTTTACACGCAGTGTGAATTCATACACAGTGCCACTGGGTGAACAGCTCTGAGGGCATTTGCGCTTTAGAGGCCGTTAGCACAATATACCATTACAATGGTGGCATTGCCATTTGTGCGATGCTGTTGAGTTACGAATGCTCCTTTCTGACCCTTCCACCTTAAGGAGATGGGTAGCAGAATTGCCACAGCTGTTCCTTCCACATTACAGCCCCCTCGGCCACTCCCTTGTCCCACTGTCATCCCACCCCACTGCCCCTCACCGGGTGTCCCCCCCCCTTGGAAACTGTACTAGCCCAGCAATGTTGTAACGGCAGGACACTCCAGCACACTATTGCATTTTCATGCTATAATGCTTAAAAATGTACTTAAAAAAATAAAAAGTTTTAGCTCAAAGGAGAACTTTAAAATAAACACAGAGGTGATAGATTTCAAAGTTACATGCCACAAGAGTCTCAGAGGAAGAGATGAGCTGGGCATATCCACAGCCCACCCACTGCTGGATCTGCTTTAACAGGAAGCACTATCACGCCTTATTACAGTTCTGCACTGAGCCAGCTGATGGGACTGAAGCGCTAAAGGAGGCCCTTAATGGGTTTTTTTCTGGAACTAGAACACGGTGGCTTGGCGATGCTTGGGGATGGGATAGCAGCTGAATAGTGATGCTGTTGTGTGGTAGCACACACAGTTACCACAGGAAACAACCTGATGCTGTTGCAGGATAGCCATGTTGTGCGGAAATGGCCTAAGATAATACCATGTGGAATTGCTATTTCTTAATACCAAGGGTGAAGACTGTTGGCCCCATAATGTTTTGTTCTACAGCCCCACAACCATTTTCCCATTGGTCATGGTGTTTGAGGCTGATAGGAATCGTGGGCCAAAACATCTTTATCCCTGCTTAACATTTTTTAAATATATTTTTAATTGAAATCTATAATTGAAAATAATAATAAAAAAACCCTCCCCACTTCCAGGCTTATTTTCCAGTTGAATCTGCTTGTTTTCATTCCATTCCTTTACTGCTTACTCAAAGGAGAAGATGATCTTACAATATTACATCTTACTTTGTTACATTATTGCTTTGTTATATTACCGTATTACATTGTTGCCTTACATTACTTACAATTTTACTTTGTTCCTTTTCCTTTCTTATTCTATATCTTTAACCAACCAAAACTTCTCTCCATTCCCTTTATCCCTGCTTAAAATTTTTTGAAGTGGACTATTGTACCTCCTATCAGGATGGCCAAAGGGAAGTGAACAGTAAAAAAACAAACAATCTGGCCCCAAACAAAACCACCAAGGGAAGATCTCACAGGCAGAGTTTTAAGAAGTCGATCCCAGCAATGCAACAGGGAGTCTAGCTCTCATTGTCCTTCCACAAGTCTCCACGGAATGAGGCAAAAGATTACAAGCAGTTCATATAAATGCACTGTGACAAGAAGTTCTGCACATTCAGTCGTTAACCCCATCAAAACAATGCAGTTGTTTTCTCAAAAAGAGCAGGCTTATCTTTTTCTTTCAGCACTCGCTTGTGTGGTGAATGAAGCTTCTAACTGACATTAGTGACAGTACATGTGGGATACCAGGGGGAACCGTTTGAGTACTATTACAGATGGATTGCCACGGAGTAGAAGGCTGTGATCTCGCACACGTAAGCTCAAATCACATCATTTTTCCGTGTCCAAGGCCCCGCCATGCCAGGGGCTCCGCCAACCGCATCGTGTCCCTGTCCGGCTGCGGCCCAGCAGCCCCTCATTGCAAATCAAACCATACCGTCCACATCACAGCCAGTCAACCAGCTGCAACGGAGGTGTTCCCTGATTGAAAATGACAGGAGAACAAATTCAAAAACGGCCATGCAGCAGCAGTCACAAAGGGAGGGACTCTGCTGGAGCCGCTTGAAACAAAACCACTCAGTGTTCTGGATAGGCATTTGATAGATAAGAGAAGAAAGCCTAAGCAGCTGACCTACTTACCTGTTTCTATGGAAGGAGTTCCTTAAAAAGTAAAAGCTTCCCCATTGCTCCATTGTCACCTGTAGGCAGCTAGGTCTAACATCCCCCCATCATTCTTCATCTCGGAAATCAGGATTGGGGAACACAGATATTGTACTCCATCATGCCTATATTACCCACACTGGGGTCACTTCTGCACCACACTGTTATAGCACTATTATTCCACGTTGAATGTCCTGTGGAATCCTGGGGTTTGCAGTTTAGGGAGGGGCTTTTAAAATTCTCAGCCAGAGAGCTCTTTGGCCTCAGTGAACTGCAAACCCCAAAATTCCACATGATGTTGAAAGTGGAATAATAGCACTATAACAGTGTAGTGTGGAAATGGCCTGGGCATCAGCTGAGAAGCTCCACTTGCTGACTTTTTGAACTACAGTTCCCAGAAACACTGAGCCAACATGCTCAAGTAGCCATATTAACTGGGGGAATCTGAGAGTTTCAGTCTGAAAAAGCAACTTTTTCCAGGTCTGTTTGCCACCTAGCATCATCCTCTGTGCTATACTTTCAGTTACATGAGAGTGGGAATCATGCAACCTCCTCTTGATGCTGTTGGATTGCAACTTCCAGCATTTCTCACCACTGGCTATGCTGGCTATAGCTGATGGGAAATGTATGTAATTATTTATTATTAAAACATTTTTATCCCTACCTGTACCTAAAGATCTCAAGGCAGCATATAATAAAATAAATTTGAACAACTTAAAACAGTAAAAAAATAATTTATGCAGACAAAAAGCTGCTATTTGACAACATCTGAATGGTTTCATGATATCTACCCCTGCACTATAGTTTCCGAAAAGGCCTCTATTTTCTATTACTATCCAGCTTTTCCATCTTGGTTATCTTCTTTCTGGCATTATCACACACACAGATATTGTTAAAAAATAAAAATTTGCTCTTCCAATGTTTCTAGGCATTCACAGATGTCTATCTCAAATATAGCCCTGCCACTGACATTGATGCACCCAACATATAATTTCCACATGCTCAGTGCTAATCATGAAAGTTTACTCAGTGCTGCTGTATGCACACAGCCTAGAGGTGAGAAACATTTTATTTTTTTAAAAAGTTTTGGACTTCAACTCCTGTTGGACCCACCAAAATGTGGCCAACAGCAAGAGATGGTGGAAGTTAAAATCTAAAACTTTTGGAGAGCCAAAAGATCCTCATCCCTTAAAAAGATCTTCCATTCACTTAAATCCCTGCACGGCCAGAGTTCCTGAACATAAGGAAGGTCTACCTAGACATCAATATAGACCTTCTTTCACACAAACAGATGTGTGTGGATGCAGTACTCTTGAGCATGCCGACTTCAGTGATGGAAACAGCGAGTGTGGTTCTACTTTCTATTCCACATGTGAGGCATGCACAGAGGACAGAGGCACAAACCGTCCCACAAGTGGACAAGCAAAGCTAAATGTGGCCATTATACATAGAATGTCATAAGCAAACTTGGCTCCCAGGATTGGGAGGTAGTCGCTCACCTGTAAAGCAAGGAAAGATCTAGGGATAATATTGTATTAAGGGGAGGGAGGAAGTGGCAGAAATTGAGAAGTTCTGCCTAGATAAGAGGTAGGCAAAGTTTGTCCCTTCAGATGTTGTAAGGACTTCAATTTCTAGCAGCCTTAGCCCGGACAGGAATGCCGGTAGCTGCAGTTGACCAACTTCTGGAGAGTCACCAAATTCCAGGTAGCCTTGTACAACCTGTGATCCACCAAGCTGAAGGAAGCACACCAGCCATGACAGGCAGCCTAAAAATTATTTGAAAATAAATAACTAAATACGTTGTGGTTTATGGTAGTGCGTCTCAGGGTATCTTGGGAGGACTGGCAATTTTTCCCCTCAATGTGCCAGGGATCAGTATCCCATTTGTGCTCAATGGCTACCATTGTCTCTTTCTTTCTTTCCTGGAAACTCATTGGGAAAAGACAAGCAATGTCTCCCATGGGAGTGGATCCATTCATGGACGACCACTTTGAGCAGTACTGGTCTTCCAGAAGTTTGGAAGTTCTCCATTGGTCTGGAGTGTACCATATGGCAAAACTGTTTCTGGACTATAACTTTTGACTGCATGTGGGAGACCACATGACTAAATGCTCCTCCATGTAATTACATGTTCTAAATTACTACTGTTGCTGCTGATCATTATCATAATCACCACATCCACCATCATGATCATCATCTCCTTCTCTTCCTCCCACCCATAACAAACTAGGTGTCAATCAATAGCATTGTTAGCTAGCTTTAAACATATTTTTCCCCTCTTGTGGTAGTACAGTATTTGCGCATTGAATCTCTCCTCATGTCAGTGCACTTTGTAGAGATCTAGTCCAGGAACAGCTTTTTGTCTAGAAAGCCTCTTCAACTTGCTTGACTTAGGGCTCTTACTGAAGCACAGCATTTCATAAAAATACTGCCAAAACAAAGACATACTACTAAAAGGTCTGAAAAATCAAAGCCCATTGTAAAAATAGGAGCAAAATGTTCATGGTTCAGATATATCTCAAGCACTAAGAGGTCTTGGATTGAATCTATGGTTTGGGAGGGCAAATAATCATGTAACCATGTGTCACTGCTTCGCTAACATACTTTAATCATTCTTTTTATGTGGCCAGAGCCAGCATCATGTAGCAGTTTGAGCACTGGACTCTGGCCCTGGAGACCAGAGTGCGATTCTCCACTCAGCTATGGAAAGCCACTGGATGATTGTGGGCGTATCACACATTCTCAGCCCCAGAAAACCCCTTGACAGAATTGCCATAAGTTGGAAATGATCTGAAGGTAATAACAGTGAGAAGTCAGAACGTGACCATATAATAAAGTGATTTTCTAACCACCTAGTTTTCTAGCTGAAGAATTCTTCCTGAGGTTCTTCAAAAACTTTGGGGCTTCCTCTGTGAGAACATGAGTAATGGCAGACCTGTTTCTCTAAAACATAACATAACCATCACTATTCATCTTCCCCTACTGAAATGTGTTCTCAGAGGAAAATGTTGGATGCATTCCAGGCTGAATTCCCCATTCACATGGCCAAGCAATGGTATAATCTACTGGGCCTGAGCAGCACCAAATGTGAGCCTAGCATGAACACATTTCCCACAATCCTCTGCAAAACACAGGAGTTCAGAGACAGGTGTGCAAGAGATCAATTGCAGACAGGTCATGCAGAAACTGTCCCCTCCTGTTTTGAAAATCACCTTCTTATATGCAACCATGGCTATCAAGGATGAAAAGATTTTAAAAAATTGGAATACAAATTGTAATTATGAAAGAATTCTGACTTTAGGCCTGTATAGAACATAACAGACTGTATAAATTCTACAAGCAATATGGCAGCCATGGTCTAATAAAAGGGTAGACAAAGTAGAGCCCTCCAGACACTGTTGGATTGCAACTGCAAGCAGCCATTGATAGCATACCTAATGGTGAGGACTGTTGGAAACTGCAGTCCAAAATCTAGAGGTCTACACTTCATATACCACCCATCTACTCAATTCTGTAAAAGTAATGAAAAAGTGAGGTTTGTACCAAGAATGTAGTGTAGAGCTGAATTAATGCTTAATCTATAGCCTTAATGTGAGAAGTTCTTCCACCTTAATCTGTCTGTCAAATGCTAAATGGTTCCCCCTGCCAAGAACAATGCTTCTTCTGCCCAAATCAATGGCCCATCACATCCAGAGCCTTCTTTGATATGCCGTAAGTAGATCTTCATCATCATCAATCACTCCTTAAAGGGGGCTGCCACCTAGAATTGCACAATTGTCTTTTGCTAGGCGTTAACCCCTTACTTGTGTGGAATATCTGTATGAATTACTTGGGGCTCTTATGTCATTGAATGTTATTGTTTAACTGAGTCTGCGATACCCAAGAAGTGACTGGCTGGAAGTCAGGTCACCCTTTCAAAGAAGAAAAACATTTGGCTCAGTCTTTTGTAAAGACCTTAATCACCCTGACTCTTTGGAAAATAAACCCAACCTGCATCTTGGCTTTAGCAAAGCCCACCGAGGCTATGGCAAATCTACTGCTTTAACACATGCAGTTAAATAAGCATAAATTAAATATTTATGCAGCTATAGTTATGGAGTGATCTGCAGCTTAGATATCTTAAAGGCTACAGATCTTGTATGATATTGGAAGCTAATCAGGGTCAGACCTGGTTAGTGCTTGGATGGGAGACTGCTAATCAATACCAGATGCTGTAGACTGTATTTCAGAGGAAGGAACTGGCAAAACCACCTCTAAGTAGTCTTTGCCTAAGAAAACCCTACGAAATTTATAAGGTTTCCATAAGTCAACAGCCAACTTGAAGGCATACACACACACACACACACACACACACACACACATTTATGGAGTTAAATATAAATTAAGTTAGCTGACAGTGTCCTGTAGTCAGCGTGACAAAGTATCAAAGCAGTACTGGTGAGACTGAGAATCAAATCCCTTTCCGTCTTGAAGCTTACTGGATGACCTTGGGCTAATGAAGTTTTTCCCTCTAACCCACCTTACAGGATTGTTGGGGAACATTACAATGTATGTCGACTGTATTTCCTCCTTTAAATGTCTTGGAAAAACCAGGTACAATATGTTGTTGTTGTGTGCTTTCAAGTCGTTTCTGACTTACAGTGACCTATGATGAAGCTTCTCATAAGGTTTTCCTGGTAAGATTTTTTCAGAGGAAGTCTGCCATTACAGTCATTTTATACTGTAAGAGTGTGAGTTGCCCAAGGTCACCCAATTGGTTTCCATGGCTGAGGGAGGATTCAAACCCTGTTCTTCCTGCGTCCTAGTCCAGCACTCAGACGACTGCACAACTCTGGCTCTCTAAGGTACAATATGCGTTGTTGTCGTTGTGTGATTTCAAGTCATTTTCTACTTATGGAAACCCTAAGGCAAAGCTTTCACAGGATTTTTCTTGGAGATGTGTTCAGAGAGGGTTTGCCTTTGCCTTCCTCTGAGGATGAGAGAATATGACTCACCCAGCATCACCCCGATGTTTTCTACGGCTAAGTGGGGATTTGCATCCTGGGTTCCAGTGTTAGACTATAAGGCTTAAGCCACTGCATCATGCTAACAATATACATGCCATCAATCAATTAGTTGCTTCCCTTCTATCCATGAGTAGCAACAACCCTGAATGAAGAAAACTAGAATGTTAAATCAAGGGTTAGTGTTCTATACACAGAGGTTTCTCTCTGTCCCCCCTTAAACTAGTGAGGAACATTCCATCATGTGTGAGCTGTCACCTGCAACCTGAAATATTACAGGACAGGCAGCAGTCTATAACTTCAGTGAGACCCAGGCCAGAAAGATTCCTACATCTGAGATTCACCTCCCTGCTCTGAAGTTCAAGTTTTGTGGTGCAAAGTACAAGCGGTGATAAATTTACGCTGCTGTCCTATTATCCATTAAATTGATGTACAGTAATACATACTCCTGTTTCTATGGTAGAAGAGATTTGGGGGGGGGATGTCCAATGGGTTCCAGAGGTAGGGGGGCACAAAGAAGCCCTCCTATAATGAACCACCCCTGTGTAGCAGGGGTGAGTAACTGCAGAGGGGGCAGGAACCAATTTTTCCATCCTGCATCCTCCCTGGAAGAGTTCCCCAGAGCATCTGACATGACCAATGGGGACATTGCATAGCTTACAGATAGTCTTGACTGATTTGGGGGCAATTTTGTAGAGTTACCTTCTTGAACTACATGAGTTTGAGAGGTCAAAATCACTATGTTTTGTGGAGGCTTTGAGTAAGTTTTGCCATTTTGTACGTGCAAAAACTGTAAATAAGGGGGGCTTTGGGTTGCTCAAAAATGGGGGCCCATGGGCCATAGGCACCCCACAGTTCATACTTTCACTACCGCTGGTAGATAGGAATGCAGCCTTGAACACATTTACTACTTCTCAATATGCTCAGGACTGTATGGGCTGGCTGGTTTTCAAATGATTGCTCATGTAAATGATGCACAGAAATATAACTATCAATACTGACGATGTCAAATGGTTGCTTTGGATCTTCTTTCTTAGGAGTGTCCATAATCATTTTTCAATATATACCACCAGTGTTAATAACTTCTAGTAGCACAGTTATTGTGTTCCACCTATTTCTCTAAAAAAAAGAGGGCTTGGGGCCATCCAAATGTTGTGGCCAAATGAGCGGCCATCCAAATGTTGCTGAACTGCAACTTCCATCAGCTCTAGCCAGCATAGTTAACTATAGAGATTATGATGCAGCCTAAAGGCTGCATAATTGCACAGCTCTGCACTAGTATATTTTTGTAGGGGTGATGGTAATACTATGTTTGATTGTTGTGGTGGCACTGTCATTAGACATGGAGGCCAAACTGTGGACCTTCCAGGTACTGGAAGGTAAAGCCATTAGAATTCTGTGGAAAACCAAGGCCTTTTTTGCCCTAAAGAGCTTAGTGGGATAATTATTTCCCTTTTTTTTTTTTTACTGTTATTGTGTGCTTTTAAGGTGACTCTGACTTACAGGGACCCCTCATGCGGTTTTCTTGACATTTATTCAGAGGAGGTTTGCCATTTCTTCCCTCTTAGGTTGAGAGAGTATGGTTTGCTAGGCTTATTCTCACTACAAGCTCATAGCATTATTATTCTACTTTAATTGCTATTGCTGCATCTTATGGAATCCTGGGGTTTATCATTCTGTGAGGTACTAGAACTCTCTGGCTGAGAATTCTAAATATCCCTCCCTAAACTACAAGTCCCAAGATTCCACAGGAAGAAACCATGGCAGTTGAAGCGGAATAATTGCATTATAGTTCAGTAGTGTGAATGGAGCCTCAATAGATTTCAATGGCTGAGTTGAGACTCAAATCCTGGTCTCCCAGAGTCTTCATCCAACACCCAAAGCACTACATCACATTGGCCTGCTCCCACATTTGATAGTGCTGTCCAAAAACTCCTTTATTTGAGCTGATCATCTCAAATTATTTAGCCTCCTTCTCTGAGTTTCTAAGGAAAGGAGTAAAATCTCAGGGTGATAGGCCAACATCAAGGAGGAACAGAGCTATTTTCCTCTTGACTTGTAAGCTATTGACTCTGACTCCATATCTCTTAGGCCCTACTCCATGATCCCACCAGCTACTATTTTACATCCTCCTGTGATCAAGCTCCATCCTTTGTCCTCCCAGGCTTCATCCCCTGAGTCTCAGAGGCAAGGTTTCAGGTAACTTGGTAACTTTACTAAGAGCAGAGTTTGCAAAAGTTACATTTTTGGACTACAGTTCCCAGAATCCTTCAGCCAGTATAGCCAGTTGCCTTGCTGACTAGAGGACACTGGGAATTATAGTCAAAAAAAAGCTTTAAAAGCTCTGACCATTAACCCTTCACAATGTGCAGGGCTCACAAGTGTTGCACTAAGGCATTTTCCTGGAACACAATCCAATTTTTTATAAGTTCTCTGAGAATGTTTGGAAAGCCTTGCTAGAAGAGACCAACAATATCTATCTCATCCAATACAATTGTCAAAAGTATGGGACTAAAACGTCATACTTTGCCCAGAAAAGAGTGTCCACTTTGGGGTGGTAATTTAATAGTGTGATTAAAGTCTGTGAACCAGAAAATCCTTGGTTCAGTTTTGAGGTAAATGTCACCTCTCTGTCCCCTCAGTCTTTCAGGATAACAATGTTAACCTATCATACAAGTTTCTTGTAAACATTAACCTAATCTTATTTCAGTTTTGTCTCAACTATTCCCAACAAAATGACTAGATTTGTCTATATGTTTACTTAGGCCATTTCCACATTGCACTGTTATGGTGCTATTATTCCACTTTCAACCTCCTAGGAAATCCTGGGGTTTGCAGTTTAGGGAGGGGCCTTTAGAATTCTCGTCCAGAGAGCTCTTGGGCCTCAATAAACTACAAACCCCAGAATTGCACAGGATGTTGAAAGTGGAATAATAGCACCATAACAATATAGTGTGGAAATGGCCTTACAGCTCAACAGTTGATTGAATGGGTTGGAACTAACCAGCAGGATGCCAGCCAATGTATGTTAAGTAGTCAGAATATGAAGAGCATGCACTTAAACTGGTACCATTTTATTACACCTCAGAACAGCAGTGGTACAAAGGTTAAAAACATCACCTTCCTAGGAAGCCTGCGGAAGAAGACTTTGAGGGTAACAAATAGCTTTTGCTTAGTGGTGACCTGCAATTCCTCATGTTGCAGGCTACAATGGATCTTTATCCAAACTACTTATCATCTGCAAAATAGTTTTTCTATCTTTGCCTTTAATCACAATTAAAGAAATAAAAATAGCATGTGGCTACTGTAATTTTCTTTACATTTATTATCTGCTGCGTGGGTGGACTAAGTGCAACCCTCCATTTGTTTGTGTGGCACTTCTATCAGCACTGACCACCAATAGCCGCAATGGTGAGGAACCCTGGGAGTAGGGCGGTTGAGCAACACCTGGAGCGCCCACCCCTGGCTAGGCTACTTCTTAATTGAGGAACTAAGTTGGTGGGGAGAGACTCTAGGACTGAGGCATGCCTGAACATCACCCCTCCCAACCTTCAGTGTTTGTCTAATTCTGGTTATCCAATGGTGAGGGAAATATATTCTGGGTATGCTCCATAGCTCTACACTTTATGGTTATTGTTTTATGTCCTATGAACCCAAGACACAGCACTGAAAACAGATCAACACTGAGCCTTGACTCAGGCCCTATGTATGGCTTAAAAGTACTGAAGCCTCCTCTTACAGCAATCCTTCTCTTTCTCTTCTATGCCGTTTCAGTCTCAGACAGCTTTCCCCTACCCCGCCGGAAAAAAAATTCTGGGAATAAATCCAAGTGTTTAAAAAAAGAAGCCCAAATCATAGAGAGCCCATATTATCTGCTCTTTAATAAACAGCTCCTCCCCTACGAGCTGGGGGACCGATTTTTAAAAAAACGCACCAAAGAAAAGATGGCCCTGCAGAAACCATTCTTCTTTTTCCTCCTCCCTTAAACAAATCTATTCATTCCTAACCCAACTGGAAACCACAGGCCCTGGGAGGGATACTAGCCTGCTTTTCCAAGCATCATTAAGTCCCAAAGCACCTGTGGCTCTCACTACTGGAGGTAAATATATCATGAAAAAACTCTCCACATGTCTGCTGAACCATTGTGTCCCCTAACAGCTTGGGAAACAACTGTGTGGAAAGAACATGCACTGTGTAAGACATTTTTTACTCCTCCCCCTCCTTTTCAAACCCCTCCCCTTCTGCTGCCAATTTGGGGCTTCCTCCCAACCAGCTCCAGAAGGAAAAGCCAAGCCCTGCTCTGGAGTCTGAAAATGTTCACAACTGGTGATTATTATCCTTTTATAGTTGACTCCAGGTTTCATTTCTTCATTTACCACTTTGTGCACAAAAGTGTAGAAAACCATTTTATACAATCACAGACTGATCCACTAGTGGATCATGGACTGCATAGCAGTGGTGGGGTTGCAGTGGGGGGGGGGGAATACTCACTCCGAAAATATGAAGAGGCTTTCTCACTCAGTCTAAGAGCTACTTCCAGCCTAATTTTATGCTTGTTTCATTGGAAGAATGTGGACCTAAATACACACATTTGCATTTGCCACCGATTCATACTATATCATGATACCTCCTTTAGGTAAGATAGAGTGTGTGTGCCTTCTAGTTGACTGTTGACTTATGGAGACCCCATGAATTTCATAGGATTTTCTTAGGCAAGGAATACTCAGAGACAGTTTTACCAGTTCCTTTGTGGTCTCCCATCCAAGTACTAATCAGGGCTGACCTTGCCTAGCTTTCAAGATCAGACAAGATCTGGTGCTTTTAGGATGTTTAGGCCCTCCGGTAATATACTAGTGTCTGCAAAACCACTAGAAAGGTCTGTCTTCAGCAACAATAAGATCTCATCTAACTGATGCAATCACCAATTTTAATAAATTTGGATTACAACAAGTACTTTAGTCCTTCTGGGCTTGACAGGAATTTCCAGCATCCTATAAACCCTGCAACGAGCAAACAAGAATGTAAGCTTTAGCTCAGACTCAGAAATAAATATAAAGTTAATATATGGCTCAAGGATATAAATCCAGATCTATATTCCTATCCCACTCTGTTCAGTGTGATATTCTCGGGTTAATGTGTAAAAGATTCCAACCCTTTAAATAAATAAACTCTGACCTCCTGGAAGGCTATATAAAATAATTCCTTTCGCAGTGCTTAGATGCAAACATATTCTAGTGTAAGGTTGGCACATGCTCCAATCTGGAGTTGCTGCCTGTTTCTTTAAGGGCCCTGGGAATGAAGCTCGCTTTCAAAAGGCTGGATGTTTACCTGGGTATAACTCCTACTGACCTCCATAGAGCTTTCATCTCAATAAACACACTCTGTTCAGGCTGAAAGCCAATGCATGCTGACTTACTCAGGCATAAGTCCGAGTGAATTCACCAAGCAAGACTTATTTTCAGGAAAGCATGTAGGTAGGAAGACTTTAAACATCGCCAGTGGGACTGGGAGAAGATGGGCCTGTTTTGTAAAGCAGTATCTTGTTTTATCAAGATTCAGGGAGCATCTCCTTGCTGTAGAGACAGCTGGGGAAACAGCTGCTGAGCCAGCTCCCCAGAGTGTGCAAGGCTGCATTCATGCAGAGAGCTGTAACACAGAGTGAAATGGATGACCTACACTACAACCCGACACTAATGTACCAGTTGAATCCTTGATGTGTTGCTGCGTTTTTGTGGGGGGTTTTTTTGGTAGTTTGTCCATGTGAGAAAGACAAGTAGTGTTGGGGAACTATGTGTGAATTACCATCCCACCACTGCTCCACTATGATTATTGGCATGACAGATCCCCCAAAGACCCCCTCCCTGTTAAGTTCCTACCAACACAAAAGCTGATTACTCAACACTGACTCATCTCTGAAAGAGTGAACTGACCCCAGGGACAAGAACTGTGTCTAAGGTGATATCATGGTTCTTTCTGTGGGTTAGACCTGTGATGGCTCATTCACACATGCATTTCATACTGCAGTGTCATCCAGAAGGGAACACGTATGTGCAAACAGGACCCTCGGCCTGCCTTTGGCTAGAACCTTTGTCCACCTAACTAACTAACTAAGGCCATAAAGTGTACAAATTGGGCAGTACTATGATGTGGGCACTTAGGAGTAATCTATTTTCTTCCTCACTAAATTGAGATAATGAACTGGCAGTGAAATTTTTATACGATCTGGGGGAAGAAACAGGGGGAAGGAAAACAGCAACCATTCTGTAGTGGCTTGGCAAAGGGCACTGAAGCCTCTGCCTGGCTCTCATAGAAAACCTGGTGGGTGACAGACCTGGAGACTGCTACTGTGAACTGGAGTATGCATAGGTGCATTTAACTAGAGGCAGACAGCCAGGCAGAACACACAAAATGCCTGGAGCACCATCATTCAAGCAGTGCTCTGCATGCTATTCCAGAACCAGCACATAGCTCTTGCTTCTCACACTGCTTCCAACACAACAAAGCCTTGTTGTGTGCCTTTACATAGTTTCTAATTTATGAAAACTCTAAGCTGAACCAATCAATCACAGGGTTTTCTTGGCAAAATTTATTCAGAGGGGGGTTTGTCTTTGCTTTCCTCTTAGGCTGAAAGAATGTGACTTGCCCAAGATCACCCACTGGGTTTCCATGGCCAAGTGGGCATTTGAACTCTGGTCTCCAGAGTCCTGCTCCCACACCCTAACCACTTCATCACACTGGCTCTCTTTTCTGCAAAGACTAGAAATGTGCTATAGATTCCTCTCTAATGCTGTACCAGGATGTGAGCTCAGCTTGGTCTGCTACAGCCAAGCTAGACTTGACACTAAAACAGAGGTGGGCAACATGTTTCTGGACTGTACCTTTGATGATTCTTCACCGTTAGCTATGCTGGCTAAGAATGATAGAAAATGTAGTCCTGCAATCTCTGGAGGGATACACATCCACCACCCACTAAAATATGTGGCTACCAGGAAAAAAGGCCACTATGCCCCAAGTTCCCACCCCTCTTCCTCACTCTCTGCCATGTTTGGTAGCTGTACCCTACGTCCATGGTTTTCTTATTTCTAACTACACCCCACCTACAGTGATGGCCTGTGGTCCAAGAAGAAAAGGGGCTCATCCCTCAGTGGCTTCAACAAGGACGACCAGTGCCACCCCCACTGAGTGTCATTCTTTGCCACATTCTTTCCCTTTGACACAGGGAAAGGCAGAGACGAAGGATAATGGGTACATGCTAGTAGATGTTATGAAGTCAGAATATGGGAGGAACTGAGCATCCGCAGATTTCACACCTTTCATATAGCATCTCATTTAGCCACTAGAGTGCCAACCAGAACCTGGGAAGTTATTTTTTAGATGTATGAACATAATGGCATGCAGAAAACCTCCATAAACTGGGCTCTGTGACCTCTGCAACATCATCCCACCCACTACTAAATTATGGGCACATTCAGCACATCATTATATTTGTTCATTTTAAAAGAGTAGCTTTCCAAGCTTAAGTGGCAACCTGGAGACAGATTTAGCCTCAGCCAGACTAACCCTGGGTCAGGACTAAAATACGCCTGGCTGATCACGCCTTCAGCATCAAGTTCACAGCAATGGTATCCATGTGACAACCTAGTTGCAAGGCACAGCGTGATCCAAGATGCTGTCTGGAAGATATAAATCCTATCTGGTTTTAATATCACTGAAAAAGAAGTCTGGCTGCATCACTAATGCCTCCTTCTCTCCCAGGAGGGAAAGAAGAAAGGAAAAGGAGCAGCCTTCTGAAAACACCTCCTTTTGGGGCCACAAGTTAGATACTTAAGGACCCCTTCTGTGATGAGGAGTTAGCTGCAGGGTCTGCAAGTGAAACCAGTCCCATAGGCTGACGCAGATCAACACACAGCTGCAGTACTAAATTGATCTGTAGGCTGCTTGCTTGAGATCTGGCTGGGGTCTCCCAAAAAATCTCTAACCACATGCCTCACTCCCTCTCACAACATTGACTCCGGGCGCCAGCAGTTCTGCAACTCACCAAGATTACGTAATGTGAACACAGGCTTCAGCACTCCTCAGAAATATCTGATGAGCCATGCATATCACTGGGAGGGATTCTTAGCTATCGCTTCCCTCTTGCTCTCACTCATTTGCGTGCCTGAAATTCATGGCATGAGAGAGGAATGAAGACAGGGAGCTGACTCCCATCTCCTATTAGGCACCTGGGCTAAGAAGAATCAGCACATACTTTAGCCGCAAACAGCAAGTTCCCAGGTTGCCAAATACAAGCCTGCAAGTGCCCCTGCAATGGTGTTTCCTGAATGGAATGAAATAAATTCCAGAGAAGATTTCAACAACCACATGTCTCATCACGTGCAACAAACCACACTGGACCAACAGAAGAGAAGTTCCCTTCCTATCTCCTGCAGAGGCTGCTGGTATATAAAAACACACTCCTCATGCATCTGGAATTGACAGCACCTTTATTCTCTTTAGTGCCCAATCCAGATATTGCTTTTTGAGTTATCAGAGCATTTGAACACATTCCTTTGCTATGGACCTTAGAAACACTCTTGTGAGGTAGGCCTGTGTTATTATCCCCACATTCCAGACAGAGGGTAGGGAGGTGACGGTTTGCTTGAGACTACTGAATGCATCTGTGGCTTTGGGGAATATAGTTCGTACTCTCAGCCATCATGCTACATTTCCCAGCTCAGCAGAAGAGGCAGTAGTGTGTATTAGTTGGACATGCTTCTAGCCACTTCTGACTTTTCTGCCAGCAGGGAAGCGAGAATCATTGCACCCCCCCACCTCCTGCATTGCCACTCTAAGCTCTAAAAAAATGCCTCCCCAGTGTTGGTAGGGGAGTGGGCGGGAATGGCAAGACACATTTGTGCTGGATTTAAGTCATTTGCAGCATCAAACCACTTCGCTAATTTCCAACCAGAGGAAGGAGGCGGTGATGAGGGGGGAGAGAGAGAGAGAGAGAGAGAAAGAACACGCGGCTGGATTCGTCAATTCCCACCCCACACACAGCCTCCCCTGCTGCCAAGCTTTCGGAAGCAGATCCCAAAGCTTTCAGGGCTAACTGTATGCTCCCAGCTTCCAGCAGAGACTTGGCATGGGCCTTGTCCTAGAGGTCAAGTGCCCAGGTGTAGGCTTTAGTTGCAACACTCCCGATTCCCCAAAGCAGAAACTCTCCAGCACGAACAGAGGTGGCTATCAGGTAGCCCTCCAAACGTTGTTGAACTGCAACTCCCAGTACCCCTAGACTTAAATCTAGTAGCAAGGAATGGTGGGAGTTGTTGTCCAGAAATATCTAGAGGGCCATACAATTTACACCCCTGCCAGAGAGTCACACCAACTGAGGAAAGGAAGACCCAAGCAAAGCAAAAGAACTGAAGCAAAGAGCAGAATGGAGGCTCTGCAGATTAAAAGCAACAAGATGCTTCAAAATGACACCTATGCCAATTTTACAAGAACAGGGAGTGGGACGTGGGTTCAGATTTTGCCTCTGATATGTGCCCCCAGAAGGAAGCTTCTTCTTTCAACCTCACCCCGACTGGCACATTTTAACAACCCTGCAAAGTGGTTGCTTGGGAATACAGATTTAAGGTATATAAGGCTCAGATGCTAAATATGTCATAACTGCCATGTATCTCTAGATTAAAAGATGATGCTAGCCAAGAAACAAAACACACAGGAACCCATATGCTGTTCTAGAGCCAGGTCCAGCATCCAGAGGCATTGGACTACAACTCCCAACACCTCTTGAGGTCAATAGTATTCACAAGAGATGGGGGTTGTGATCCACCAGGGGGCACCAGTCTGGGGAAAGTGGCTACACCCTGCTCCTTTCTCAAAATGCTTTGGAAAACGTGGTGCCTACACACACCAAACGTTGGGGCCAGCTCTCTCCATCCCACCTGCCATATTCTTTTACCAGGCTCTGAACTCAGTACGTAACACTAGTAGCCCATGCCAACGTTATTTCATACCTACACACGCACACCTACTCCCTCGTGCATCATTTTTGTGTCTTGTGCCTCCCTCTCTCAACACAGCAAATGGTGCACTCAGTAGCCACATCCCTCCCCTGGATGTCATCCAAACACACCATTCAGCCAAGCCTGTGGGTGGAGGGTTGGCAGTGGAAAGAATCTACTCCCTGCCCAAACCAGTATCTCCCTCCTGCCACCTGTCCCATGAGGGAGAGATGCTGGAAGGCCAGTCCTTTAGGACTACCACTGCGAGAAGAGAAGCTGGGTGTTTCTGGAGTTAGAATCATGCGGTCCTCTAGACAGTCATGGAATCATACAATCTTAGAGCTGGAAGGGGCTGTGCGGCCATCTAGTCCAACCCACTGCCACATAGGAATACCCTACAACTGCACTCCTGAAGGATGGTCAGCCTCTGTTTAAAGACCTCCAAGGAAGGAAAACCCTCCGCCCTCTGAGGCAGCCTATTCCACTATCAAACAGTTCTTACAAGTCCCTAGAGCCCTAGACAGCATAGGAATGCTGGGCATTGTACTCCAACAACATCTGGAGGGTGCCACATGATCCCCACCCCAATTTATAAGTGCATGTATCCATACATTACGCCCACACTCGCGCACACACACACACAGAGAAACACACATTTGCCTATTACTCAGAAGCAAAGGTATCTCTACAAAAACAGCCATAGGAATATCTTAAGGAGGCACCCTGTCAGAGAGAGGCTATTTGGAGCAGCAGGAAGACTCTCTCCCCTCTCAAGTCCACTGTGTTGCTGGGTTTGTTTTTCTTTCATAGGACAAGAGCTGAAACAGGAAAAGGCAGCAGGGGTTCAGTCAACGGAAGGTCTTTTGGGGGAGTCAGAGAAATCCACTTAGCCCTTAGTTGATGAGTTTAGCCATTCATGGATGTTTGCAGGGGTTAAGTCCTAAACTATGTGTAAGCAATAATTCAAGCACGCTAACGTGGAAAAATCCAGACGTGTTGTTCATGTTTTTAAGAAGATATTAATTTGCTTTCTACTACACAATTAAAAAGAAATGGAGTGGGGCAGGGTGTCTAGATTGCTATTTGGGATAATGCAAGGGGGGTTGAAGCCTGATTGGCAAGAAAGAGCATTTCCCAGTGATCTGTTGCAGTAAGAAGACCTCTGTCTGCAGCAAGCCTGACAGAAGCATGGCTGAAGCAAAAAGGAGTCAGGGTGGCAGGTGAGAGAAACACATGTTTTGGTACCAAAGTGTGTCTCTCTGCAGAGGGATATATTCCAGAAGAAGGGGAAAGAGGAAGGAGCAAAGATGATGGAAAGTAAGGATGAAGTTTGAAACAGCCAAAAGGGACAGAGGGAGCCAGGCTCAAATGAATGAAACCAAGGGTCAGCAGCGTGGATGTCTTAGGAGGGCTTGCAGGTACTATGGGAGGCCATGTAGCAGCCATGTAGCAGCTTCCCCTACTGCAGCCTGCAGTAGGGGAGGCCACGGCAGGATTTCGGGCAGGGTCCAGGGGAGACATCTGGCAAGGAAGGTTAGTGAATGAAGACAAATGAAGCTAACAAGGGTAAGAAGACACTCCCAGACCTGGCCTTCCGGCAATGCTCCATTTTATCTCTCATCTGGAAACACCCACCCCAATAGACACGGCAGATAAGAGGAAACAAGCAGTGCCAGGAGCAGAGGGCCACAAACTCCTGATGCCCCAAAACATCACACTACACCCTTCCCAAAAGGCTTTCACAGGGAATCAAAGCAGGGGGTCCTTTTGGCTCTCAGGCAAGGATGCTGGCAAGGACTCTCTGGGTGCCCATGCCCTGGCTGGCTTGGCTTCCATCACCCCCAAAGGGGCTATGATGGTCTTGGGCTACTTGTGTAAATGGACCTGACCTTAACTGGGAAGGAAGGAAGGAGGGCCCGACCAGACCAGGGGCTGCGCAGGCCCCAGACCAGGATCCTTACTTTCTCTGCAGAGTGGTGGCCGGGCTGGTGCTGGCGCTGGTGCTGTGGCCCCCTCCAGCGCCGGGGCTGGAGCTCCGCGACGCCCCGCGGCTCAGCTGCCCCCTCTCCCTTTCCCGGGGTGGTCGGGGGTACTCGTGCTGCTGCTGCTGCTGCTGCTCCTTCTCCCGAGTTTGGTGGCACTGCGGGGGCCGGTCCCGATGCAGCTGGCAGGGCTCCCTGTAGTGGCTCTCCCGGTTCTGGTACTGCTGCTGCTGCCCATCCCGGTTCCCATAGTGCTGTAGATCTCGCTCCTTGTCCCGGTTCTGGTACTGGTTCTGCTGCCCTTCCCGGTCCGCTCTGCTTTGGTATTGGCCCTCCCGCTCGGCGCGATTCTGGTACTGGCTCTCGCGGTCCGTCCGGTTCTCCCGGTTCTGGTACTGCTGCCCATCCCGGTCGGCACGGTTTTGGTATTGCCCTTCCCGGTTCTGGTACTGCTGCCCGTCTCGCTCCGTTCGGTTCTGGTAGTGGCTGTCCCTCTCCTTGTGGTGGTACTGTCCGTCCCGGTCTCGGTCTCGATCTCGGTCTCGGTCCCGGTGCCGGTCCCCCCGGTCCCTCTCCCGGTCCCCTTCCCGCAGGTCCCGGTTCTCCTGGCTCAGTTGCTCCAGCTGCCCCTCCAGCTCCTCGATCCGGCGCCGCTGGGTCTCCAGCAGCTTCTGCTGAGACTCGATGATGTTGTTGAGCTCCAGCAGGTACTCCACGGCCCGGTTGGGGCTCTCCGAGCCGGGCACCCCGGGGCCGCCTCCCGCTCCCCCGTCCATGGAGAGCGAGAGGAAGAGGGGCGCGCGGGCGCTTTGCGCTGCGCCCGGCGCCCGGCGCCTTCGGCTCCCGATTGCGGCAAAGGGCACCACCCCGCTCTGGTTACAGACCCGCCCCGCGGCCCGCAGAGGGCTGCAGGGCGACGGCCACCATCCTGTCCGCGGGGGACCGAGGGGGAGAGCGGCAGCGGGAGGAGGAGGAGCCGGAGCCGCCGCCGGAATATTATTATTGTTATTGCTCCTGCTGCTGCCGCTACCCCTGCCGCCGCCGCCCGCTCCAGCCCCGAGCGAGCCGCCTGCTCCTCCCGCCGCTGCCGTCGCTGCAGAGGCACTGCGCACTGCGAGCGCGCCGCCCGGCGAGCCCCGGGCGAGCCTCAGCCCAGCGGGAGGAGCGGGGGGGGGACGCGAGAGCGAAGGGAGAAGGCGGGCGGGCTGGAGAGGAGCTGCCTCAGGCCTCGGGCAAGTTGCGGCTGGCCGGCCGACCCACGTCGAGCCCTCGCCCTGGCGGCGGCGGCGGCGGCGGCAACGGCAACGGTGACAAGAGCCTGGGCGCCTCGGTCCAAGTTTGGGAAGCAGGCACTCGGCGGGAGACTTCTGTGGCGGCGGCGGCGGCGGCGGCGCGTGGCGAAACTAGACGAGTGCTGCCAAGGCGCGCGTGCGTCCACACACACAGGCAGGCACGAAATGGGCGGGAAGGAGCGCGGCAGATCCCGTCTCCTGGTCCTCTCCTCCCCTCCCGTGCTACGGAGAGGCAAAGAGGCAGGGGTCCGTCGTCCTAGGATGTGCGCCGCGCGCGTCACGTGGCTGGGAAGGAAGGGGCGTAAGTGCCTCGGGGAGCCCGTCAGGCGGCGGCGGCGGGGTGGGGTGGGGTGGGGGACGTGATTTCTGGTCCGCTGTGATTCGCTGCAGAGTTTGGGGGCCCTGCGGGTGCGCTCCCTTGGGCGACGGGGAGGGGCTTGCCTCGGAGCCAAGTTTTCGGGCGAGCGGGATCCCACGGATGAACGTGACAAACCACCTGTGCGCTTCCCTCCAAGCGTACAGGCATCGAGAAGCCGAGGGTGAGCTCGCGGTATAGTGAGACGCAGCTCCCGTTCTGTCGCTTTCGTTCCTCTTCGGCGTTCTGTTATTAGCCCGTGCTCTGCCTCTTCGGCACAGGCGTGAAAACGGGAGTCGCGGCAAAGTTTGTCGGAGTGCCGCTGGAACAAAGTGAACCTCTTTAGCCCTGAGGTGGTTCAAAACGAGTCGAATTTTGAATTGCCTGTTTCCTGATTTCAGTTCGAAATGTGGCACTTGGAGACTGCTCCTAAAGTAATTCAAGGTCCGTTGCTTTTATCTACTTCCCGATCTTGTTAGATGTCTGCTTAGGAGCATGCCGTATTGAATCCAACGGGAGTAACTCTCTTATAAATGTGTGTATAAGACGGCAGCATTCCTCTCACGATTCACCTTTGCTGGACGGTGGCCATCGCGTGTGAAGTCATTTTAAGCGTCCGTTCACAAGGGCATATCTTTTACTGTTTGAAGGCAAACTGCTGGCGCAACGAGACAGACACTTCGGGCAGATTTTGAGATTTATTATTACTGCATTTTTACTGCAAAGGCAGGGTTGATTTGTGTCTTTCAGCCAAAAGAAGTTTGGAACAAAGAATCATCAACATGGCAGAACTAGATTTCAGTATTTGGGCTACTGGGCTGCCTGACTCCATGTACTGCTGGCACAGTGAGAAGGCACTTGGGGCCTCTTAGACATCATGCTACAGTTCTTGCCATCTTTTGACCAGTGGCATGCTGGCTGAGGATGTTGGGAGCTCTGATCCAAGAAAAACTGGATTCCCCCATCGGCACTATAGAATGATTTCAACACTGTCCTTGTTTATTACGTATCTTTCTAATCAATAGTAGTAAGTGTCTACAAGTGATCTGTTGACTTAAATACGACCCCATGAACTTCATAGGTTTTTCTTAGGTGAGGAATACACAAGAGTATTCCCTGGAGGCCTTTCCAAATACTAGCCAGGCCTCATCTAGCTTCCAGGATCAGGATCTGATACCTTCAGGGTATTTAGGCTGTATTTCTAATTATTTCTGTATTATATAGCATTTAACGAAGTAACCTCCAATACTTCCCTTCCTCAAGGAGCCTGCAGCTAAAACTTGTTGCAGAGGAGGCAATAAATGTACTCCACGCCCCACACTTTTAATTGTACATTTATGTATAAATGAGTGCAAGTTTACATTTTATCATGTTGTACTCCCTCCAGCTCTATCAGGCCTTGCTAGCAAAAAATGCAGTAAGCTGAGAGGTCTGGATGTTGAAAGGGTGACAGCCCCCATGGAAACTATTAGGTTTTTTGGGGGGAGGTCAGAATTGGGGATGGTGTACACACATTGCCATATGTGATGGCCCCATTTGTGACCCAGCAGGAGAATCTCACAGTGAGCTGAGCTGATCAAGACACTATCGAGGCAAGTTAGGTACTACAATCTTTATTAGAACTAACAGTTTTGCTCAAATCAAAGACTTCCAGCTCCTTTGCGATCAAAATAGGGTAGGCAGGAGTAGGAACCATTTGAAGCTGCTTGTTTGATCCCCCTGATTTGTCAGTGCAGCCAGACATATATTCCTTCCATCCCTGAGGAGACAGCGGGATCAAAGCCCACTCAATGTTTCCGGCTTTCATAAGGCACCAGCAGGAAGCATCAGAAAACCTTGTCTCCCTGACAAGCACAGGCCCAGATATAGAACAGGACGACAAGCTGGAAAAAAAATTCCTTTTATGTATCATTGAAGCACAGGCCAATGTACTGAGATAATCAGTGATGGGTGCCACACTCAGGCCATGGTGCACAGGCCAATGTACTGAGATAATCAGTGACGGGTGCCACACTCCCTATCCAGACTGTGGAGACTGAAGGTGATCTATCTAAAATACAGATTTTGGATGAGTATGTTCAAGGTGAGTAGGTTGCCTCCTTGTGAGTAGGGCTGCAACCACAGACAGTGCATCTGTGGCTGGAGCATACCTACCACTACCACCTGACCTCTTTGGTTCCTCGTTAAACAAGTCCTCACCTTCTTGAATAGATCTCAAATCCCAGTTCCAGCACACTGACGGGTATAAGTTTCCTGCCCAGGGTGGATTGTGTGTGGACGCTCCTTTATGTACTGTACAAATAAAATAATATATAAATAAAAATTAATCTGGTGCTTGTTTTCTATTTGGCATAAAATTGGTTACAGATTCAAATATGGACAAGGTGGATTAAATGATAGACCAAAATATATTTTTATTAATCAGAACTCAGTAATGAATTAAGCAGGCTCAAGGAGGCCTCAGAGTGGAAACGCTGGCTTCTCTTTGCCACCACACGCTGGAACAGTAGTCTTGTTGAATTATCTCTTGTTGACCAAGCTCTTACCACACACCATACATTCATGTACACCAACAGCGCTCGAGAGAAACAACCCAAGCTCTCAGAAGCTAAATAATCTTTATACTCCTTTGGGTATGGTGTGAGGTGCAGAGACAAAAAGCATGTTGAACTTACTTATTAAAGATAGCTGATGCAGAGCTTTAACTAAGTTAGGAATGCCCCAATTCAAACCTCTCTGAACCAGTTCTCAGTGGGTAGAGTGTTCTGTGAGGTAAACTTCCAGAGAGAACTGATGAAAAAGTCGGGCTAAAATGCTCTGCCTGTGTTTTTTAAGCATTTGTCTGGTTTTAAACCTCTTCTTAATGAGGAGTTTGGAATGCTTTCATTTAGTGTTTAGTTGCGTATTAAATGTTTTAAGAAGGTGTTTTTAATGATTGTGAATCACTTTGGGGGTCCTGGTAGGTCAAGAGGTGGTCGATAAATTCCTTATATAAATAAATTTGATGGTGCTAAAAACTGGATGCTTCATTAAATCATGCTTTCCTCTTCACTAAATTGGTTTATGAAACAATCTGCTAGGAAGTTCTCCTATACCAGTCTGTCGAAGTAAACTTCCCAAAGAGACTGTGCCTCACAGGTTACATTTGTTTGCCTCTCACCATGCCATCTTTATTCATACCCAGAATATGGCACAGAACTAGTGAAGACAAAAGACTCCTTGAGGTGGCACAGCAAATGCCACACCTTCCCCTTGACCCCCCCTCCCCCAAAGTCATGGTACCAAAGGCAAGCCAAGTTATTTTAGGAGCTGAGACAGAAACATCTTTCAAAACCTCCTGTGTGGGGTGGCTTTGTTCATTCTGTCTAATGGTAAGGCCGAAGTAGAGCAGTTGAGAAGGTTTCTCACCTTGCTTCATACTTGTCTTTCTTTCCTCCTACCCTTATTAAAAACACACACATGCATACACACACACACACACACAGAGCATATATGTTAAATATATTGAGCCACACCTGGCTAAAAGTGGAAAGAGAAGAAGCAAAGCTATGAGGGAATGGAATTAACCGAAAATGGCGGAGAGTGAAGTTTAGGTGGAGCTTTCAGACGGCTTCGGACCTAGCTAATCAGTGTCAAGTGTGTGTGAGTGTTATACCAAAACTAGAGGTCCTTGCAAAGGGCATGTGTAATTGGGGCAGAATGTGACACTGTGAGAAATCCTCACAGACTTTGAGGCCAAATGACCTCAAACAAGGCTGAAATTTGAGAAATGTGGGTGTGGGGAGCCCCTACCACACACATGCTACGTAGCAAAGGTAGCACGTTAAGATGGAGAGAAAATGGGGGAATACCTTTAGCTCATTGTGATGGTTGTACAATGAAAAAAAAAATCGAGTATTTCTTGGCACTGGAGCCTGGGCATCTTGGGTGCCCCAAGTACGGCACCCAACAGTGGTGATCCTTTGCTGGGGCCCAATCCGCTAGAAGTATTCCTGCACAAGCCATATTAAAATTATGATGAGCTGCATAAGAGAACTACTGAGTAAAGTAATTCTCATTCACTTCCCAGGAGTTTTGCAGGAGAATTTTGAGGTGTATATTGGGCCATGTATTCATTTATAGAGGAGTTGAGTGTTCTTTGGATTTTCTACCTCAGACATATGTCTTATTTGGGATGGCCAGTATGCCTAGCTTCCACTGCTCTGTGCCTTGCCTGTGATTATACTAAAAGGTCAAATTCCCTCCCTCTCACAGATTCCTCCTCCTCATCCTCTAGAGAATGATCCACCTGGTAGCAAAATAGCTCCGTTGTTATGGAAACAAGACACATTGAAGACTTTTTAAAATATCGAGTGTGCTAAACGATTATGAGAGTGGGAAGCCACAAGATAATCCAGTCTCACCCAACCTAGTGGGGGAAGGGAAGAATTTTTGTCTTGGGTAACAGATAGAGGAAGGGAGGCAGTCGAGTCAAACTATTGCTCAACTGCAGCCATGCTGGGGCAATGATGCACCTTTTCCCAAAAGTGTTAAGTTCATTTTATGGCTCATTAAGCAAGGCAAGTTAATCTAGGAATGCAGGAGGTAGTGCCCCCAGATCTCCCTCTCCATGCTAGGTTGCGATACTGTCACAAGAACACAGCGCTACATGAGAAAAGAAGCAAAGGTTTAGGGCAAACCATCTCTTTAAATACAGTGAAGACATTAAATATAATACAGAAAAAATGCCCAATTGCTTGTTACAACAAGTTCCTAACATCTACCAGGAGAGGAGAATGAGTGTCATTTCTCATATTGTGGAACTTCAGGCCCCATCAGCCACATGCCTCAGAGTCACTGGTGAGGGATGATGAGTGTTGCTGTCCAGCACCATCTGGTGAGTCAGATATCTCATCCTGGTGATTTGCCTTCAAGTCAACTCTAGCTTATGATAATCCTATCCTAGGCTTTTCTTGGCAAAATTTGTTCAGAGGAAGTTTCCAATTGCATTCCCCTGAGGCTGAGAGACTGAGACTTGCCAAAGGCCATCCAGTGGGTTTCCATGAGTGAATGGGGGTTTGAACCTTCATTTCTCAGACTCCTAGTCCAATACTCCAAAATTGCTATACCACACTGGCTCCCAGCCCAGCCAGCACACAAAAGAACTCACAAAGTTGTCCAAAACATTTTGGCCCTTGTAGAGGTTACAAACTGCACTCTCTGCTTTCTGCTAGTTAAGAGGGAGCACTGTGCAACCAATGGGAGCTGTACTGAAGATCTCTCTTCTCTCTTCCCCCCAACAATGTCATCCTTAATGATGCTCACATGTCATGAGGCAGCCATCTTAGATAGCAAGGATGCCTGTGAGAACGGGTAGTGGTCTGCGTGGAGGATTACTAAGAGCTGGCTTGTGTTCCAGCACAAACATGAGAGTCTTGTCACACTACAATCGACTACAGAGCACTTGTCTTTTCTCCCACTGCATTATAAGAGATTCAAAGCATTGAGAGGGCAAAGCACACAGAAACACTATCTTGTGAAGCTGCATTTCCCCAACCTGGCAGCCTCCAGATGTATTGGACTGCAGTATCTATCATTCCCAACCAGTATGACTAGGGAAGGTTGCCCTGAGGTTTAGATCAGGATAGGCAAAATGTAGGATTCCGACAGTATGTACTCCTCCAGAATTCTGTTTTTTGCAGCCTCTGACCTCTCCCAGCTTTTTTCTGATCAATCAATCAATGCAAAATTGCTGCTTCTGGAAGCCCAAGGGACCAATGCTCCAGCAGGAGCCACCTGCATTATTTGGCATTTTCAAAAACTAAGGACTTCCAGCCATTTCTGGTTTTCAGTCTCTTGGTTGTTGGTATTTTTAAAATTTTTGGCAGTTAACGCAGTCCCAAGCACCCCAGGATTAGCTCCTCCCTAGGGCCACCTTAGTTGTCTCGCCCTTGCTTCAAATCTGTTAGATTGGGGTAGATTATGGGGGTGTTAAGCTCTCTTTGGGAAAGGTGAAGACTGGTTCAATGAAGAGTCAGTCTCCTTCAGGACAGTTTGCAAAAGAAAACACTGGATCTCTTGGGTCCCTTTGTGCCTAGCTGCAGCAAAGTCAGGGAGACGAGCACTATTAAAATTACATAACTAAAACTTTTTGCTAGTTATTTTGAGATGCATATTCAGAACATGTATACATAGGTTGCTTAAACCTTCACTAACTAAAGGACAGTTTCAAGTAGAGAAGGAGCTCAGGAGAGGTGGCACACATCATCTTGGAGGAGGAGAAAAGAGAGGTAAAGGGAGAGGGAGATGAGTCCAGAGGCCTTTCCACAGTACACTGTTGTAGAGCTATTATTCCACTTTAACTGCCATGGCATTATCACATGGATCTGCAGTTTAGGAAGAGGCATTTACAATTCTCAGCCAGAGAGCTTTAGTGCCTCATCAAACTAAAACCCCAGAATTCCACAGGGTGCAGCCAGAGCAGTTAAAATGAAATAATAGTGCTATAACAGCGTAGTGTGGAAAGGCCCTTTATGTGACCACAGAGACCTAGGGGTTCTTGGGGTCACATGGATTGGCTACCTAGATATATGGATTGTTGATGACCATGCATTACAATTGATGGTTGTGCAAATGGGGAAAGACTGGAAGCGTGAACAAGGTAGAGGCATTCAGGAAAGTCCTATACGGTCTATAGCTTATACAGCTCTAGCAGCAAATGGGAGATGTGGGTGTAAAGAGAATGCTTGATTGAGCAGTATTTTCCAACAAGACTCTTAAGCTGAGAGTCAGGAGCCCAGGGTGGGAGGAATCAGAAGTGCTATAAAGCTAGGAACGCTAAGTTTGAGAACAAAGAACCGCCATCCGGTTTCCTCTTCTAGTTTTTCTCAGAGACGCTGTACAGAAAATCAAACTCAGTCCCTGAAGTGTGGGAAGGGGAAAGAAAGAGGTGGGGTGCGTGGTGGAGATCTTCCAGCCAGGTAAGATTAAGGAGTGTGGGGGAAAGAAACAGATTGATACAAAATCTTAACATTCCTTCATCCTGATTGATGGAATTGTACACACAGCCTGTATAATCTCCATAGGTTCAGTTGCTAAGCAGGTATTGGCAAAGAATTTGGAGGCAGCAATTATTGGCAGGTGGAACAAGTTTAGGAAAAGAAGATTCATGCAGGTTCAAAAAGTCTGAGGTAATAGTAGTGTAAACACTTCAGAAATCCAGTTATTTTGCAGAAATAAAATTGTGGTGTAAGACAATACTATGCATGAATATAAGTCCAAAACCTGAGTTCAGGCATCATCATGATTATAATTAAGGGAGCTTCAGCAAGTCTTAAGTTCTTCTCTCTGTCTTCCACATATACACAACCTAGCATACCTCACAAGATTGTCATAGTACTCTGCACCTGTTTGCTGGCTCCATAATGGTTCCAAAGAAAATGACTCCAAGCTCCCATTCAACTCTAAGGGCCTTTCCACACTATACTGTTACAGTGCTATTATTCCACTTTCAACATCCTGTGGAATTCTGGTGTTTGTAGTTTACTTTCTCTGGCTGAGAATTGTGAAAACCGCTCCCTAAACTGCAAAGTCCAGGATTCACAGAATGTTGTTGAAAGTGGGATAATAGCACTATAACAGTGTAGTGCAGAAAGGCCCTAAAGATTCTTGACTCAATATTTCAGGTAAGGGGGAAGAGAAAGAAATTACACTTCTAATAGCAGACATGATATCCATTAGAGGGGCTTCTGAAGTTGACTAATGCAGCTCTGTTGCTTATCCTTTTATTAGGATTTATTATTATTCAAAAGGAAGTTCTAGTGAGTGGAAGGAATTTTACTAGGATTTAACAATGAATACAGTTGTAACTAATGAGGATTTAAAAAATCTTTTGAAATAAAGAGGAGAAAGAACTTAGACGCTCTCAAAACACACAAAATAAGAGATGCTTAAGAGTACAGCGATGGGCAGAGTATAGCCAGTTTAATACATTTAGCCTCACTGCCCCACTAATGCAACCCTAAACTCCCTGGACCGTTTTTTCAGGCTGAAAAACAGGGAGAAATTGCCTCCCTGGGAAGACTCCAAGGGTGGTGATTCATCTTTTAAATAGGTGGCAGGATCTTCCCACCTGTTTTTGAAAACCTCAAGTGAGTTTTATCTTGGTATTGTCTTAATTGGTTTTAATTGGTCTGTTCATTGTCTCGGAAGCCTTTGTGGACTGGGAGGTGATACAGAAATACTTTAAATAAATCATTTCTGATAACTTCCGGTTTTGCTTTGACACTTCTGTCACTATGCAGCCTCAAAAGTGTCTCAACACTACAAAACTAGCCCCCAGATCCACCACAGTTGCTCAGCAATTCATAATATTTGAGCACTTGGTATCTTAAAAGACATTTCCCCTCTCAGACATTACGGCTAGCAGCAGCTGTTCTTCCTGTTGCTATTTTCCCCCAGTAATTAATCCCACAGCCAGTAGATGGACGAACAGCCAGTTCAGCTTCTTCCTCCTGCCCTAACTCAGGAGGAGGAAGAAAAGAAGCAAAGGTATGTGAGGAGGGAGTGGGCTGCTTCCCTCTCTCTCAGTATCATAAGAACAGGAACAGATTGCCGTACAGTCCTGAGTCCTAACATTGCTTGTGAATCGATACACATTAAGAGCTCGCTGAACTGCCAGAATGATGCTAAGCCCAGTTCTTCTTATATTTCCAGTCTTGTCCCATTTCCACACTAGGAGCACACGGCTCTCTGACTGCTATACTTCCGCTATAACGCAGTGTGTAACTGTTTCTAATCTCTGTAGCTGGATAAACTGACAAGACCATTTTATCACTCAACTCCAGCCATTCTGGAACCATAAAACACTTGTCGAAGAGTGTAGGTTTATGCTAAGAAGTATGACAAAGGAAAAGGGCTATGTGTAGCATTACACCCTAGCATAGAGCTTTCCAAACTTTTCATGTTGGTGACACACTTTTTAGACACGCGTCATTTTGTGATACAGTAATTCAGTTTTACTGGCAAACCAGAGGTTAAACTAACCCCTTATAAGAGATACGGACACATACATAAATTGTAATAACAAAATGTACAGGAACACAACATATCTCATTAAAAACTTTCATTTATTTTTTAAAATGTATGATTTGTAAATAATATACATTTCCAAGATTGTAGGAGATACACTAATGTGTTGCAGCACAACGTTTGGAAAGCCCTGCCCTAGTAGAAGCACTGAGATTTGCACAGCTTAGGAAAACCCCAGCCTTCAGCTGGAGGCATTGGTTTTCTCACCTCTTGGATCCCACCAGCTGTTTACCACCTCAGTCGGTCTACTTTACTCCTCTTGGTGCTCTTTCATGCATCTTAGTGCTGCCTTTCCCTCCCTGTAATCTTTCTCTTTCCCTCTGCTCGTTTGTCTTCCGTCTCTACTCATCCTCTTTTTCTTTCTAATGTTTATCTCTTGCTCTGGTGCTCATTCAGTTTTTCCTCCTGCCTGCTCTCCTCCTTACCCTCACCACCTCCTTTCTTCAACTTGTTAAAGAGCTCAAGGCTCTGTATAGGAAACAGCAGTTACAAGTGTGTCATTTTGCCTCTGGTGCTTCGGCCTATGTGGAATTGCCTACAGGCCCTCTAAGAAGCTGAATATGCTATGCCTGACAGTGGCTTCTTCTTTTCTTATTAGGTAAGTCTGCCACCTAGTGACTGAGGATAGTATTACAAGCTACAGTTTTAAATTAATTTTGAGAACAAAGTAGCTGCAGGATACACACCACTAAGGTCTTATTAGCATTCCTGCTGTCAAGTGTTAAGTGTATAGGTTTCATGACCTTAAAGGCATGGCCATTTAGGCTAATTTCATTGAGGCTCTAAACCTGTGTCTCGGCTGTGTTGCATTGTACACCAAGTGGTACCCAGATGTCTAACTCTATTCCTCCATTTTAAAAACAGTAGTATATAGAGAACTAGAGCCAGAGTGGTGTAGTGGTTTGAGCATTGGACTGTGACCCTAAAAACCAGGGTTTGGTTCCCCACTCAGCCATGGAAACCTACTGGATGACCTTTGGTTATCACATATTCTCAGTCTCCAGAAAAGCCCTATGAAAGCTTTGCCTTAGGGTGACCTAAGTTGGAAATGATATAAAGGCACACATGTAGAGAACTAGCAGGGCAAGAAAAGTCTGGTTTTCTGTGAGCTGGGTTTGGTTGTTGTAGTTTCTTTGTATGGAGAAATACCATATAAAGTGAGGCCTGCTTACCAGTGAACCCATCTCTCCTGTAGGGATATTCCATCATAACAAGGATCTAGGTGTGGGCTCAATAGTCACTCTATATGACACAAAACACTGCCTCCACAAAGGTTTCTCTTTAGTCCCCATGTAATGCCACAGGGCTGAGCAAAAAGTTAAGGCATACAAGGAGATCTATGCATGTTTATTGCTTTCTAAAAGACAGCTGGTACATGAGCCAATACCTCCTCCTCCCTTTCCCAACAACTTCCCTGGGATATTTTTAGAGCTGTAATCATAGAGGAAGCTGAGGTGGGGGGTAAAAGTTGGGAGGGGGCTCCATTGTTTGAGATAATCTTGTTTTCCCTTACCTCAACAAATTTCCTGGCAGCAAGCTCCTAACATTTAATCACAGAATTAATTGATATCAATGGTTTCCATGGTGAAAAGGTATACTCCACTGGGTGCTATTGACAGACCTGCTAGTAAACCAACAACGAAGTTCATAATGTCATTAATCCTCAATACTCATTTCTACTATCAGCACTAATGGCAGCAAACTCTTGCTGATGCAATCGATTGCTCCTGGAAAGGAACCTTTCTCCTTTTCTACAGACCAACATATAGAGTGATCTCACTTTGCATCGAATGTATTTTCTTTCAGGATGCACACAATTGTTTTTCATACTGTCCCTTGACCTATTCCTGGAAAGATATCCAAATGCTCCCATAAAATATATTATCAATTACGGAGTTGCCTAGAATGTGCTGGCAGCAACCATCCCCCCAGGGCTTAGTTGTTGTTGGAGAAGAGAATCCATCACAGGACTAATCCTGCAAGTGTGGTATTCAGGCTACTTAATGCCACATATGAATATACAGCTGAAAAGCAGCAGAGCAAATAAAGATACTCAGCATTAGTGGGACATCCTTTCACCAAGCATAGTGTCACACTGTCTGTCCTCAACCTGTGAGCAAAGAACTGCTGCACTCTCTCACCCCACCCAGGGAAGCAAGCACCCATCCTGGAAAACTTGGTATATCATTTGGCATTGAATTTAGCCAAGTCAGAGCCAGAATCATGATTGTGCAATTCAGTCTTCTATAAGCTGTCACTCTCCAGCTTTGTTGGACTACAGTTCTCATCAGCCTCAATCAACACAGGCACCACAGCTCATGTCATTGGGGTTGACAAGATGTTCCACTGTTTGGCTATTTTTGACATTCACTAACATTATTTCAAAACTCAGCCCCTGCTAGTGGTGGAATTCCATGATTTTGTTGCTGACATCATACTGAATTTGACCTGAGAAAGATCTCATGAACAAAATTGTGTGAGCTGCTACAACAGCAACATGGACAAGTGAGGCCAGGAACAATGAGACCAAAGGATGAAGAGGAAGTTGGTGTTCAGTAGCAGCCAGGGACACAAATCAGGACTGAAATAAGGTGACTCTTAAATCGAGTACAGTGGGCTCTGCTTACATGTTGTCTCCGGGTGTGCAAGTTCAAGCATCCACAACCACGTCACATCTTATACCTATACCATGCTGATGCATCCACACACACATTGCCATCATTGGATAAAACTGGATGTGAGCATTCACAAATCCTATTATTTGTGGAGGTTCCTGGAATGGAACCCCACATATATGGAGGTCCCATTGTATTTTTTGGGTCACGTTTGAGGGCAAATATAGGAATGTCTAGTACAGGCCCACCTTCACAGGAAGGCTAGGAGCTGTGGAAATCACTGAAGACTCAATTTCAAACACAGCTGAATCCTACCCAGTTGCCCTTCTGACTAGTTAGCACTGGTTTCAGGTTCTCTAGCTTAAAGTCTTAGTCATAAGTGTTGGAAACCTACCTGCTTCTTTTTAAAATCAAAGACTGGTAAACTAAAGCACCTTACTTTTTGGATCTGAAGTCCTTCCACCATGTTCATTTAGCGTGTATTATAACCAGCATGTGTGTGTGTGAGAGAGAGAGAGAGAGAGAGAGAGAAAGAGCGAGAGTGAGAGTGAGAGAGAGAGAGACTGAGACAGCACGGAAATGGTATTGAGAACAAAATTCACTGAGAATGTGCCCTTTTAAAAACAAGTTTCTAGTCCCAATGACTGTAAAGATAATACCAAGTTTGGTTTTAAATTTTGAAATACATAGTTCTGATTACGATCCCATTGATCAGCAAGCCATCAAGGTCATTAGACTGATTTTAAGTCTAATCAGACCATCCAGCATTCTTCCTATATGCAAACCATCCCTTGCTAAATGACAGGGAAGCTGAGTGGTCCGCAGAAAATAAATTCCTGCCAAAGACTTCCTTGTCCCTGAAAAAACAAACCCTGCATACTTCCTTGAAAATTCTTCATATGAGGACCCTCTGTTAATCTGCTGCACCCAGTCTCAACCTGTTTGTCTGCATTCACTCAAGATCACTGCTTCCAGGATTTATGGGGAAATGGAGGTGGAAGCGAACATCCAGGGGGCTCTATGACATTGGCCCAACCTTGGTACGTTTAGATAAGAAGAATTAATGTATCCTGCTCCTGACCTCACCCTGGCATTCTCCTCCCACAGCATCTTCTGCAAGAAGAAAACAACCAAGGCTAGAAGTAGCATATTTTAATTCCAATCATGCACAAAAACACACACATTTTATTAGATCAGGAGAGGAAAAAAGGCAAAATCAAGAGCCCCACCTTGAATTAAGTGAGAGCTTGGCATGAGAAAAATCTCGTGTAACCATCATGATTTTGGTCCTAGAAAGAGTTTTAAAAACAATTTAAGTTACACAGAAGGAATTACCTTTCCTCCTTTTCTCTCCCTCCACCCCCAGCAATCAGAGATTGCACTGGAAAAAATGGGACAAAATCTAGGAAAGTGGTGGGCTTTATGTGGGGACAACTTGTCACTGCAAAAACAATGATGGCCCTACACCCCCATCAATCAAGCCCTTGTGCCTTGAAATATTTTAGCCACCCTCCCCCACAATTCAATAAAAGTTCTGTAGGACAAGTAAAGGGTAGATGGCAGTTTCAGGCCTTAGGAGGACAGAAGTGACATTGGGTAAGGAAAAAAAGTTTGCAAAATGCTGAGCACTGGAGTCCAGCTTCTTCCATCATCTGCTTTTACTGGTCACTGGGGTTTGGGTTGGCATCAGGGTACTTGGTGAGGTCAAAGGTCAGGACCTTGCTGATGACACAGTCTCCTTGCTGTAACAGGAAAAAGGTGGCGGGGAGAGAAAAGTCAAATGACAGCCACACCCTCTCAGTTTCTTGAGATCACCTCCCTCTGTATAGTAGGCACCCCTTTAAGCTCATACAGATTGCAAAGGTTTAACATAAGAGAGGCTTGAAAAGTCCCAATTTCAAGGATTCATTCTTGCCTCTGTTTAGGAAGGGAAAAACCATGAAAGACAAAGACAGAGCAGTGTTTTTAACAAGGCAGACAGGTCTTGCACAGATAGTTCACTCCACTCCTCTTTCTTTCTATCTTCTTTAAAGACCTCCATGAGAACAGATTCTGACCTGCCATCATCATTTCTCTGAGCAGGTACAGAGCAGACTTTCCCTCACTACCAGCCAAATACAACATGACTTAAGAGTGAGGAGCAGGGCTTCCTTCCAGTATGGACAGGGGTGCTACACAGACACTATTCTCAGAACCAAGTTTGCTTTGTCTTCTCAAGTGCCCCCCCCTTAACAGTGCCCCCATCCCCACTATCACCTAATGACTGGACATCCTCAGCTTCAGACATTCAGATTTTGTCCACTGGTATGGCTTTAAAAGAATCTGCACTGGTGTGTGTGTGTCTGTGAGGGTGAGCCACAACACATCAGTCACTGATACTGGCAGTAGACTGAGAGTAGTGTGTTGTCCGCTGCCCATTTCCCCTGCTCACTTTCATACCTCGGGGTAGACACCAATGAGGCTCTCGGCCTTGGTGTAGAATTCCTCCTTCAATGAAATAACAATGGCCTGGAAGTTGCAGGTAGATTGCTCCTTGATGTAATTGGCCACCTGTGTGGAAGACAGGAAGCAGGCAGATGAACAGAAAAACTAAGTGACCTTTCCAGGCCAACTTCAAAGCTGAGCCAACAGGGTCCAGCTGCCCATCTTATCTCGCTTCCTACTGACCTTTCCGATGTTGGTGTTGTCCAAAGCTGCATCAATCTCATCCAGGACAAAAAATGGAGCCGGTTTGTAGCTGGGAACGGAAAAGAGACATGAACATCTGAAACTGCCTTATACGGAGACAGTCTGTTGGTTGATTTACCTAGTACCGTCTATTCTGACTGGCAGCAGCATTCCAGGGATGGAGGCAAGCAGTCCTGCTGAGTGCTGCTACCCATCTGAATGCTAAGACTTCACCTGGGAACTTATATCTACAAGCACACTCTCTCTCTAAGCCCCCACCATCTTAATCCACCCCCCAACATCCTAGGGAACATGGCCAGGGAAGCTACCAAAAGATTCCTAACTCTGTGCTATAAATACAAGCTGACTGATTGTTTGTGTAGATAGAGGAACAATAGAGGAACACAATGTGGTGGGTTACGAATGAGCAAGATCTGAGAAAAATTCTCCCCTCCTCAGACCCACAGTCTCCCCCAAGCGCAATTCCCATCCTCCTCTATTTTGCTCCCAAACAGGAAGCCTGCTGAAGTGCATTTCTCATTCAGTGGGGAACCCACACAAATTCCCTCACATTAGAACGCACTGCACCTTGCTTTAGAGGACTGCCACTGTTCTTCCAGAAGTAGCAGTTCTCCTTTTTTCAGCTGAAGGTATTTTCAGTGGACTGGTGGGACTCCAGGCCCATAAAAATGGGCTGAGGAAATCCCATGTAGCTGTGTGTTCCACACTACTGCTAGATGGAATCTAAGGTTTCAGAAATTTTCACAAACCATAAGGTAGGACTCTAGCCATCATGGATATTTATGGCAGTACTACACACAGTGTCTGCAAAAAGATACCCTATTCAGTGGAAAGAGGATTTGCATCAACACATCTATTTGTTCCTCCAAAACCCATTCTTATGGCCCCCACTCCTCTGTGTCAAAAGAACTACGTTTTGTTACTTGATCTAACATGCAGACTCCTATATAAAGCTACGGGAAGAAAGTCTAAAAACCACGAAACATCATGGATCTCTGCCACCAAACTACTCCCCCAAATCCTGAATAATCATGAACTTAAACTTTTTTCAAAGACTAGTGCAGATACAACCTGGCTTAATACATGGCTGATCTCACCTGTGGATGGCAAAGAGCAAAGCTAAGGCTGCCACGGTCTTCTCCCCACCAGACAGGTTGTCCATGGGTCGGAAGCGCTTGCCAGGGGCTACGCAGTTGTAGTTGATGCCATCCAGGTAGGGCTCCTCAGGATTCTCAGGACCCAAGAAGGCCTTCAGAAAATGGGATGAAGGAACAATGAGTCAGAGGCAGACCACAAGAAATCTTAAATCCCCACCCCTAGTTAATACTTGAAGCCATTTTTCACAGTACTACAAAATAGGGCTACACCTTGTTAAAAAAACTTTTATGAGGAAAGATGAAAAACTGAATCCTATAGGGTCTGTTATTATATCACCTACGGAAGGAAGTGTGTGCGTGTATACGTATGCTTCAGAACAGCAGTTTTATGGAATACAGACTCATGTGATCTCTTATTATGTTCTCAGAAAGGCAGCAATTACAGCATTCATTCTTCAAAACAGGGACAGGCAACATGTGGGTTTCACATGGTACCCCAAACCTCTCTTTTAAACTTGAGGCTTGAATATCATCAAAAAACCCAGAAATGCCATGTTGAAACAAGTTAATTCCTACTTCTTTTAATGGCTTTTTCTGCACAGCAGCAGAAATTTGGTGATATCATTTGCCACAAAATTTCAGTAGTGCAGCAATGTTGTGTATGCGTATATGACCTATATGTGGTCACAGCTGGTGGAGTTGCTAGTTTCTAGTCCTTATGACTGGAGAAATTCTCCACTGGTAGCTCAGACTGATCATTATTCAGGACAATTATTCAGTTCACCCTCTGTTCACAACACAGGATGCTGCTACTACAAACTGGGGCAATGTGCACAGATCCTGAGACAGCTTGGGATACATGCAGGGAAGGAAGTCTGTTTCTGTGCAAGTATGAATCAAGCTGGATCACAGTGGTTGCTTGTCAGTAGAATTGCTCTAAGGACAATACGGGACAGCATTTCAAAACCCAGCAAATGGATAAATAGCATATTTTGCATATGAATAGGAACAGTAGCAGCTAGGCTGTAATCTGCCTTTTTGGTTGTTGATTGATGTTTTAGAAGACACATTTTGGTTGCAATTGGAAGGCAAATTTACATGAATACAATTTCTATAGTCAGCTTTCAGTGAATCCTCTTAATTCCCATGGGTAATGGACTTTGGATCTCCAATTTGCAGCAAATTGACTTCTAATTAAAAAAACAAAACAAAACCCTACCTACCAAACCTGGGATAGCTACAAGGAAGAAAACAGACAGAAAGAAACAGACATTTTGTTCTCTGATGGACTTCATTCCCTTTCACTATTTTAAGGCATGGTTCCATTGTAACAATTCCAGAAATAAATGTTTAAACTTCATAGTCTGAAGGCTTCGTATTGTGTTTATGCTCCAATTATGTGGAAGTAATTAAAAACTGCAGAATGTGGCACTGCACACAGAATTTAGTTTCAAGGTAGTGTGGTAGAATGGCTAGACAATTTGACTAGAATGGAAAAGACCCAAGTTCGCTTGGCCAGGAAACTCACTGGGTGACTTTGAGTCAGTCACTGTCTCTCACCCTAAACTACCTCACAGGGCTGCTGTGAGGATAAAAATGAGGACCACCACATGTGCCACCTTGAACTCCTTAAACGAAAGGCATGATACGTATATAACAAGATATGCAACACTTACAGGTTTTTAAAAAAATAAACAAACCCCCAAATCAAGAACAGACCAGTAAGTTGCTATCCCTCATGGCTGAGAAGTTGCTACTGAAAGTCGGTGAGCAACGACGCTGAATCTTGAGAAGGGAGAGGAGTGATTACATAAAATGGACAGTGACCAGTAGTCACCATCCTGCATAACTCCTTGTCCCTCTCCCAAGAGCAGGAAGACAAAAATAAATGATGTACCAGCAGAAACATTTGCCAAGAAGCATGATGAAACAGACTGTCCAAATCTACATAATTTACCTAATTTATGTGAGCTGATAAAAAAACTAACTTTTTTTTCACTCCTAATTAAAGGCCCTTTCTTTCTTTAAAGCAGTGTTTCTCAGCTGTTGGTCTTCCAGATGTATTGGACTTTGAATTCCAGAAATCTCATCCAACATGAACAACCATCAGGGATTCTGGGAACTGAAGTTTAGGAGGACCAAAGGTTGAGAATGACGTCTTTGAAGAACAACTGACACCCACCCCAGTCTGTGATGCTGTGGGATGGTCCATGTAAGGCCAGAGAGCACTCTCACCTGGGCACTGCTGTTTCGGGACAGGGCTTTGTAGATCTCATCGATGTTGGTGGCCACCGACTCAAAGCAGGAGTTGAAGCGGTCAAAGCGTTCCTTTTTGATCTGCTCAAAGGCCTGCTTAGCCTTCTTAGCACGTTTCCGAGCAGCTTCAAATTCTGCCCGGGAAGAAAGAAAAAAGCAAAGATGAATATTCACACCTCTCCAGAAAAAGGCTTCCAGTGTAGGTTCTTAGCCTTCTAGGCCACTGGCTCTCATCTTTTGGTCCTTTAGCTACTTTGGACTTCACTTCCCCAAAACACTAGCCAGCATAGCTGATGGTGTGGGATTCTGGGAGTTGAGGTCCAAAACATGCAGGAAACCAAAGGTTGAGAAGCTGTGCTCTAGGCACCAGGGAGCATGTAGGCTTCCTAATATTGTTGGACTGCATTTCCCATCATCTTGTCACGACTGGATATAGTGGAGTTGCAGTCTGACACCATCTGGACGACCCCAAATTCCTCAGCCTTGCTCTAGCAAGGCTTACAAGGGTAATCCTGTACCATCAGAGGTCTCCTGGAACTTGTCCCGCACACTCTCCAGCTTCTCCATGGCCTTCATGTTTGGTGCAGCAATGCGCTGCAAGATACTTTGCTGTTCATTCAGCTTCTGTTGCAGCTGGTTCATCTCCTGCTTGATCTCATCTTCAGCCTGGACATCCTGTGAGGAGAAAGACAGGGAAATGGTTCCAGAAGTCAGAGAACTAAGCAGCTCCCACGGATCTAGATATTTCAAGAGAAGCTAGATATATCTCCCTTTAAAAACACCTGAAAGGCAACTGCTGTAACCATTCTGTGATCCAGGAACCATTCACCTCCTTGATTTCCTCATGAGTAGCTGCTCCACCCATTTTATCCATCTGTGGCCCACGGGCAAGAATTCCCACATCTTCAACTTCAGCAGTCAGCTTCAGTAGTAACAAGCCTACATTACTTCCCCCACTCCTCCGTAACAACCACTACTTCAGTTTGTATCATGGACCAAACAGTATGAGGCATGGTTGGGACAGGGAAATGTCAAAGGGCACAACTCTAAATTCCAGCCAAACGGGTCTTATAAGATTTCTTCTTAAAAAAAAAAAAAAGGAGCAGGGAGGGAAAAGTCAGATAGCCAAGTTAAAGGAAACATTTTTATGGTCTAGGTAACTTTCCTAAGCAGCCCCTATAGACATATTCAGAACTTATGCGTAATGCCACATAGGTCATCCATGGTTCAGTGGAGACAAACAAGGAGGACATGTAGATGAGAGAGTACATAGGAAAAGCCTATACTATCCCTGGAGAAGTGGGGACACAGGTAGAAGTGGGAATCTTGGCAAGTGGAGCAAAGTCCTCAAGGGAAACCAGCTCTTGAGGAAGGGGTGTTTTAGCTGTACACATGAGGACTTTTCTGCACAGAAGCTGGGTGATTTACAGACATCCTTAGTTAACTCCTTTGGACTCCCAGAGTCCCCCAAAGCAGCCTGGCCAATATTGTAATCAAAATAAAATAGAAAACAGAAATGTCTTCTTTTGTCCTCAGCCCGGCTAACTGAGGCAAGGAGGCATGAATCAGAGAGATTTCCCTCCTGGTTTTTGAGAGAGAGGCTGACTAGGGGAAGAAACTCCGTTCTGTTACTATGGGAGTGATATCTGATACATAACATCAGATGCCACCACAATCACAGGCATGGATGATGAGGACATGAGAGAGCACCTTCTCAGTGACTGCTCCCAAGTTGTGAACTCCCTTCAAAGGGAGGTCCAACTGGCCCCCTCCCTGCTGTCTTTCCACCAGGAGGCAAAAACCTTTTTATTTAGGTGGGCATTTGCTTTTTAGTTTGTTGAAGCAGATGCTGCTTTTAATGGTGTATGTTGTGTTTTATTTTATTATGTTTCAAGTGAGCTTTTGTAACTGTTTTTAACTTGGATGTTTTAAACAGAACTTTGGTTTAATTCCCTTTCAACTTTTCTGTTAATAGATTTTGAATTGTACTTTGTTTTAACTGGTTCAGAGCCATATTGAATCCCACTCTAGGAGAAAGGCAGGATAAAAATTAAACAAACAGATAAATAAAATGGTGCTAAAGTCTTTGGGGCCAAAGAGATTCTTAGCAGGATAGGTGCTACATATCACAACTCCTTTCTCTAGTCTCCTGCCATGACCTAATAATTTATATAAGAATTGGCAATGTGTGATACTCCAGTTATATTTGGACTACAATTTCCATTAGCCCCAGCACTTCTAGCCAATAGTGAGAAGAGAGTGGAATTATAATATCTGGAGGGCCACGAGTTGTGCACCCAGTTTATATCAGTGAGAGTCAACTGGGTTAGATCCAGTCCAGTCCCGTCCTCAAGACAAATCTATACAGCACCTGGCATTTTCATCAGATTTTGATAAAGAGATGGCAAGATTTTCACAGTGTTGCACTTGCTGAGAGAGGAAAAGTTTCTCAAGTTGTAATAGAACTAGAGAGCACTTTCGTGCTTAAAAGTTACATCTCGTTGTTTATCATGTGGAAATAATATACAAAAAGAAAATGTTTTGAAGTAAAGCTGTTTTGAACACAGGTTCTGGACAACTTTGGATTATTTTACTGAGATAGCACAGAGTCTGTGCTAGTCAGTTTGCATGGTCAGAAATATTTCAGCTCCCAACTGCTTTTTCAAGAATAGAGCAGCCCCTACAAATAACCACATCAGAGCTATGAAGCTGATCAACCACTACTCCCATCCTAAGTTGTCAGTATCTACCCTGACTGGGACTGATGGGAACTGGAGTTCACATGCTTCCCCAGCCCTGATCCCCATGACCACGGTTAATTGAGACCAAGTAATGTTTGCTTAATGCCAAGTTTATACATGAAGGTCACAGGTACTTTGGTTAATTACATTTTTTCTGCAAGTTCACCAGTATACGCCATAAATGCAAAGCCCTCAGCTCAGGATAGTACTTAAACTAATCTGCTCATTCATTCAGTTAATAGTTGGAGACACTGGTTTCAATTTTTCAACTATCTGAAGCTTGGTGAGCAGCTGTGTATAACAGGACTTTCTCAATAATGAATTTAGAATTCCCTCCTGAGGGTCTCTCGCTGGGCTTCCTCATTAATAGGTTACAATCAGCAACAAAATTCCAACAAAAGAATACAAGTTAGCAGAAAGCAAAATCTGCCTGGTTTTAACTTCCCTTTTTTTACTTTTAAAATACTATTTACATATTTTGCTGTCATTTACTGGCTGCACCATAGTCTGCACAGTTGCTATTATGCTGGTTTTTTAAATATCATTTTATTTTGATGTTGGCAATCATGCAGATCATTTGATGAAGGCTATAAATACTGTACACTAAATCCCCAACATTGTTCTCATGTGGCAGAAGAAAATGAGCTGAGGAGATAGCAGTTAGGTGCATACTAAGCACGTGCACTGAAGAGGAGGTTTGCACCAAATTATTTAGTTCTAGAAGATTCCACAGATGGCACTACACAGGTGCAAGTCCCGCTCGTTTAAGCACTAAGTTTGGCAGCTTCTTACTAAGCAGGGAAGAAAGGTAGGTCTTTCACAACCACTATCAACTCAGTTCTCCCACACAGAAGAACAGACTCAAGCTTACCTTCAGGTCCTCTGAGAGGTCACTATAGTCAATCTCAATGAGAGCTTCTCGGGCATACATGTTGGAGGTTCTCTGTGAGCTGCTGGCTGTTTCTTCCCCCTGAGAGCCACCCTGCATCACAGTGAAGAAGAAAACCTTTTTTACTCCCTTTTTCATAGCCTCATGTGCATCTCCTGCTAGGTGGCAGATGTTCTCCTCACCTCCTCTTGGCTGATATCATCCATGGTGCCTTTAGAGAGGGGCAGCTTGATGTCCTGCATCTTGCAGGCTTGTAGCAAGTTGTGGCGGTCGCTGCGCTTCTGTTCCAGCTTGGTCTCAATGGCTGTCACCTCCTTCTGTAAGTGTGTCATCTCCCTGACAACAGACACCAAAGAGGCACAAAGTGAGAGGAATAGCAGAGAACGTCTGCACTGAAAAGCCAGAAAGGGTGATGCCAACCTCTTGAAACCACTAACTATCACTCATCTGCTAGAGTCAGCACAGCCAGCACCAAAGGTTAGTAGCTTTAGGCAAATGTCTGGTCTCAGAACCATTAAAAGGGAATCCATCTGCCACGTTCACAAATATGACTTGGGTTGGAGCCCTCCAAGGATGGAGACTACAAACACCACCTCTGACATGACCAGACTCCACTGCAGGGAACACTACATCAGAGGCCCTTCTAAAGATATAAACAGGGGAGGAGAACATGTGGTGCTTCAGATGTGGCTGGACCACAATTCCCATCATTCCTCACTATTGATTATGATGGAGTCTGAGAACATCTGGAGAGTCACATGTTTCCCATACTTAGCATAAAGGATTCTGGAATGCAATTTCCACTCACATATGGAACAGACAGATTAGAGACAGGGTATCCCAGTGGGTGGACTCTTTGGTTTGAATGCTCACATTCACATCCATGTGTTGCAATACCCTTATTCTTAACTCGCTTGCAAATCCTTCTCATGGGCTGTAGCTTAATCAGCAAGTGTTTTATTCATCAGGAACTAAGTGTCACAAGTAGACTTGCCCCAGAATTTTATCCCAGGTTCCCATCATTAACTCACAGTTTAGAAGTACTCTTGAACAAATGTGGCCACATGAGACAAGGAAATTGAAAAAAATTGCAGGTGAGCGGGAGAAGCGCTGTACACCATCAGGGGCCAATTAAAACAAACAGTATGGAAAAAGTGAAGAGTGAGAAGGTTCTTTTTTTGTAATATCATCCTAGAACTCAAGGACTCAAAGGAACTGATTAGTAGCCACGGTGTCTGATAGAAAAATAACACTTTGTTCACACAGTGGTACTCAAAATATCAATTTCACTGCCAGAAGTGACAGTTGCTATGTTTGAGGACTCTGGTGGCAATCCAAACCTCTAGTTGTCAATATTGACCACCCCTCTGCTTCTGGTAACGCCATCCACCTCATATGCTTACCCCAAAGATCCCTTCATCCTAGATTTCAAAATGTTCCAAAAATGTAGAAAATGCAGGAGGGAAAGGGGTCCTAATTATGTCAAGGCACAAGAAATCACCCTCCTGCTTTCATGGGAATGCCCAAGGAAGTCAAGGAGGCCAGAGTCAGGGATAAGCACAAACAGAATGTCAAACTAACCCAAATCTGTGGATTCCCCAGGCTTGAAGGGGAAAAAAAAGTCAAAATCGTAGACTTATCAATGGCAATTAAATTAAACATCTTCATTCAGAGGAAGAACACCTTCCGAGCAGTGGATGACAGAGACAGAATACAAATCACAAGACCAGCCACTAAATCTCCCAGAGATGGGCTGGCTGTTCATGGACATGGAATGGTGTATTTGGGTTGACACAGAATAGAGATCGACTCTGGCCCCTTTTTACAGTACAGAATGTTTGCGCTCCCACTCCACCCCAGCATTAGAGGAAATGGAAGGGTATGAATCAAAACACAAGTAGACTAAGATCTATCAAGAGGACAGGGTGGAGTTTAGGAAGCAGAAGAATCCCAGAGGGTGTCCAAGGAAGCCTAGACTCACTTGTTGGCTCCACCCAGCTTCTTGCGGATCTCCTCCATCTCGTGGTTCTTGTCGTTCACCTCAGATTTCTTGGCCAAATGCTGGTTCTTCAGGTCCTGCAGCTGTGCCATGGTCTCATCAATTATCTTCATATGCCTTTGTTCCTCCTAAGCAGGGGAGAGAAGAAAAGACACATTGTTTGGTCTCCAATAGGCTCAAGTGCTCCTTCTTTACCTCCAAACTATAGGCCTCCCATCCCACTGAACCCAAACCTAACCCTTCCTGCACCTTCTTGAGCTTCTCTATTTCTGCCTCATCCTTCTTGACTGTCTGCTCCCACATGTGCACTTTGTCTTGATCTTCCTTCAGTTGGTTCTTCTCATAGTCCAACTGGATGCCGAGGCGGGTCTTCTGGTTCTCAAACTCCAGCCTACAGAGGGACAGGGGAAAAGCTGAGACCTTTATCCAAATCTCTTACAGCCCATATATCTTCAGGATCCCTGAAACGGGCAGATTCAAAATTGGGTGGAGAAGAAAAAGAAATGGGGCCAATACCTTTTCTTGGCAATCTCGTTCTGGCGTTTCACTTTCTCCTCTTCAAATTCTCTGATGTTCCTTACTCCAATCTCCCTGCAGAACTCTTCAAAAACCTCATCTTCCACCTATAAGGATAGGGAAAGGACACATTAGGACAGAGGTGTTCACAGTGGGATGAGATAAATTGAAGCACAGAAGTTTTTGTCCTCCACAACACATATTTCTACCTTCAAAAAGCTCTTTCCACATTGAGTAGTGTGACAGACCTTGATTTTCCCCTAGACTGGTTTTACAGGTCCAACTTAATAAGGCACCCTGATGCTAACATTTAGCCCTAACTTCCCCCCTTATCACAATCTTTGCGTAAAAGGGGTAGGGTCTTAAGCTCGGAACAAATTAGTTTATTCAAGGTAGTATGTTCTTTTTTGTTGCCAGTAACTTTAGATAACGCAGGTCAGTTCAATAGTTATAATAAAGCATGCAGTTCGTTTTATAATACATCAAAAATAAAGTACCTTACCAAAGTTCACGTAAAATACAATGTTATCACATTAACTAGTTTAAACTTCTGACAGACTATGCCAGTAACTCCCAGGCTTAGACACCAGTTCTCCGCTTTTTTCCTAGCCACCTGGTCTGGCCAAGATCTCCCTGAAGGCTCCCTTTTCAAACAGATTCTCTGCCTTATATATAATTCCTATCATCCATAAGCTCCTCCCACGCACACCACTGTGCTCGGTTTCACTCTTAAGATACTGCTCCTGTTACCTAGCAACCCGCCATCAAGTTGCACTTGCATTCCAAAAAGCTGACCCCCAAAGCAACTTCGTCACAAGTGGTCTGCTGTGCCACCCACTATGCAACGCAGAAGATTCTGGCACACAGCCTAGGTGGGACACACGGACAAATGCTCTACTGTTGTTGAAGCCTTATATCAGATGAGATGAGTTGTTCATCTACTCCAGTATTCTCAACTCCAACTGGCAGTGCTCTGCAAGATCTCAAGAATTTCACACCCCTCGCTTCCGAGTGGAGACACCAGGAACCGAATCTGGAATGTCCAGTATGAAAAGCATGTACTCTTCAAGCGAGTTATGGTACCTCATCATGCTGACCAAGAGTACACTCTGGAATGCAGCCAATATACCCCTCACTCTGTGCACTTCCGTGGAGGGCAGGATTAATAATGGCAGAATGTCTTTTAAGTCTGTTTATCCTCTGCTGCTAAACGGCTGCTTAAAAGAACACAGACAACTGCCTGAGGACAGCTTCTGAAGAATCCGGGAGCTGTTACTGCTATTTTTGTTACCATCATGCACATACATATCCCATCCGAGCTCCCTGGAATGCAAGTTCAAAGCCACTATCATCTTCTTCTCTCCTCAACCTCTGCCAACACTGCAGCTCTCCCAGAAAAACCAAATTCCCACAGTTTTCTGCCCTCCCCAGCTTCTCCTGTTCTATCCATGCCACTTCAGGCCAGCTGCCCTTGGATTGGACCCACCATACCTGGTTCATCTTCTCCTTGAGCTCCTTCATCTCACGCTCTCTTCCCTGGATGATGCGCTTGATGTCATTGATACGGGGCCCAAAATTAGCCAGTTCACTTTCCAGCTTGGACTTTTCCTGTTGGGAATAGCATTAGACCAGGGACAGAGTGTCAGGGATCCTCCTCCATTTTCCTTCTCTAAATAAAAAACTTGATTAAACTTGAGTCCCTTTTGAAACCTGCAAGACTGGGACTTTGGCGCTTGCATGTGGGGTAAGGTGAGAGTAACAGAATTTACCTGCATGCTAAAATAGCCTTGATGTTGTTCTTGGTTATTTTTATACTTCACCATTCCTCTAATGAGCTCAAGACAGCATAAATGGCTGTCTTTCTTATTTTATCCTTGCAACAACCCTAAGAAGCTGAGAGAGAATTACTGGTCCAAAGTCATTGAGTGAATTTTGTGGCCGAGTACAGACAGGTACCTGCATCTCCCAGGTCCCAATCCAAAACACTAAACAAACTAGTTTTGCTATGACAGACTAGCATCTCACTTTTTGAAAGATTTTCATCCTTCATGATCAAGTCATTTATTTGAGAGTATCCTTTTAGCAGGTTCCCATAGACCCCAGCAGTAAAAAGGTAGTCACAGGATGCAAATTCAGGTAACACGGATCTTTTTATACAGAGTTCAAGAGTTTCACCCAAAGGCATTCTTCACATAACTTTTCAGATCTGCTGTGGAATCTGGCAGCTTGAAGGCCAGCTTGCCCCAGCAAGCCAATTTACCTGGAGATTAAGAGCCAGATGGCGGGTCTTGGTTTGCTCCAAGTCACTCTGGGAGTATTTCAGCCGCATTTGCAAGCCATGAGCCTGGGACTGAACCTGGCGCAGCTCTGCCTCCTTTCGCTTGGCCTTCATTTGCTCCTGGAAAAGGGAGATTTAGAGGAATGGAGAGGAAAAATATATCTGAGTAAGAAAACGAACTTCTCAGTGTGCTGCAGCCAACTCTAAGAAGTAGTTAGATGACAGAAATACATTTTATGAGGATGAAAGAGGAACCCCAACCTTGTTTCAGAGGGCTGAATGACAGCAAAGCAAGCAATCCATAAGAAGCAAGAATTTCAAAGCAACTGGACCTGATCCTCAAAGAACCACTTAGGCACTAAAACAAACACTTCACTTTCAAGCAAAAGTTGATAGACCCTTGTGACGTCTTAAAACAAGGTCAGGGAACTCTGGTCTCTCCAGATGTTTTAGACTACAATTCTCACATTCCCTAGCTATCGACCAGGTAGATGTGATTGAGTTGCAGGTCAAAGCATCTAGAAGGCCCAAAGTTCCTCGTCTCTAGTTTCAAGGTGCTTTTTATCATTGATCTGAAACTTCAGGACACCACAAGCATGTTTGTATTGAGTTTATCACAGGCCTGTTTTTCAGCTTGGCCATAGGAGACAAATAATGTCTACTCTTCTGAAATTTGACAGCTCCAATGATTTTGGTGAGCAACTCTCAGAATGGATACATCCAGAAACACGCTGGCTACAAAACTATACAAACATGCCATTTTTCTTCCCCTCTATAAATCAACCACCACTGGGGAAATATGTTTCTGTAAATAAATCTGACAGGGTAAAGCCAACCCTAACTAAAAACAGAAGGTCAGATAGTGCAAAATATGTTTACTGAGTCAACCATTAGGGAGAGCCTGAAAAAGCAGGAGTACCAGTTGTGTAACTAAGGTGCCATTGGGGTATCTCATGAGGAAAACTCTAAAACAGGTCACGGTACAGGGAAATTATGCCCATTGCAATGGAAACACATTCATCTCCCAGATCTAGGTGGACAACTTACGTCCCACCAGTTGCTGAACTGTAATTCTACACTGCTGCTTTAAACAGTAACTCACGGACCTGTAAGCATATTTACTTAAAGCAAGACCCACCGAATTCAATGGGATTTTCCCCCCAGTTTCCTCCAGTGTTTAGCCCTGCAGCCAGAGATGTCTAATGTGCTTTGAGGTGTACCAGTCCACTCTGCAATAAGGACCTTAAAAGAAGGAATGCTCTTGAAAGCAAACATGCACAAATAAAAACAGAAGCATTCCTTCCAACAACAACCACAACCAAATCCAAACAAACAAACAAGCAAGCAAACAAACAAACACAAGGCTCTGTCTGAATGTGGAGAAGGAATCTAGCCTACCTTCCTTGTAGGCAAGCTAAATTCCTGTATGAAAGAACCACTTTTTGTAAATGGAGTAGCATTCCATTGCTCTAGTCCCTGCCTACAATCTGATGTGGCAGCAGCCCCACTAACATGCTCACACCAGTTGCATTTTTTCACTGTTAAAACCAAGATTCTCTAAAAGGGTTACCACTCCATCCTTGTTCAGCACACAATGGAAGATGGCATACTGTGTAAGCCACTGCGGTCCACAGTTCTTTCCACTGTCACTCTCTCCAAGTCTGACCATTAGAGTACTTAAGGAATTTGTTGCTTTTAACCATCTTATTTCTTTGGTGACAGATTACCCTCTTCTTGGGGTGGGGTGAGAAGTATAGGTCTCATGTTCAGGAAAAAAAAATCAATGTAATTAAATAAAGGTTGATTAAGTTCTTGCCATTTGCCATCTAGCTGGCTTTGCATTCTGGCAGCTCTCTATGAGCTGTGACCATAAACTGCCCTGCAAACTGCCCTGCCTTGCAAACTCAGGACTGTGGCTTCTTTGATTTAGTCAACCCAGGTTTCTCTGTTCCTATCACCTTCCACTTCACTGAGCATTATTGGGTTTTTTTGTCCAAAGGACAACAGTCCCAGTTTAATCTGTTTGGCTTCTAGCAAAAGTTTAAGCTTGATTCACTCTCAGACCCATACTTATCTATTTTTTTGAGGGTGGGGGTAAGTCTACGGTATACATGGAACTCTTTTCCAGCATTTCAAATGAGTTAACTCTCTTCCTGTCAGCTTTCCTCACTGTCCAGCCTTCACAAGCACAAACAGAAATCAGAATGCTGTGGCACAGATGATTCTGACTACTGTACTTAATGGTATTTCAGACTGAATTCTGAGGAAGACTGAAATATAAAAGAAGATGGAGTTGCAGAAGGAATTTCTGATGGCAAATACACAAGATGCTTGTGTTCAACAGAGTTCCTTCACTCCCACACCTAACATGGCTTCCTCTGCTAAGGAAATGACGCATCTCACCACCGCCTGGAGGACCACCCTCTGCTCCAGTTTAATTCTTACTTTACTCTTTCACTGTGCAGTCCTCATCTCTTAGGAGAAAGTTAGAGATCATATTTCTCAGTTATGCATACTTATAATCTTCAAGTAACAGTTTGGTCACCAGTTTCTTCCACTTAAGGCCCTCCCTTTGCTGCTGTACATCTTTGTGCTCTCTCAACACCACAAAGAGCTCTAAACCAGTTTCCAAAATGAGACACCTCAGTCAGTCTGCAGGTACCACCAAACAGCTTTTCCCCATCTCCATGTGATCTATAGGGAAAGCAGAAGTGAGCAGGCCCTGCAGCAAGATTCAATAACTGTTCTGACCTTTAGCTCCTCTGTCAGCCTTTCTTTCTTCTCTTTCAGCTTGTCCACAGCCTTTTCATCCCAGCGCCTGGCCTTGGCTTTCAGGTCACTGGCACCTCCTGAAATTACCCCTGATTTCTGGAAAAGGGTTCCATCAAGGGCAACAGTCTGCATCAGGGGAAAAAAAAAAGGAGGAAGAAAAAAGCAAATATTATATCAAAGAAGAAAGGGTCAAGCCTTTGCAACAGGTACAAACAACTACCATTTTGGCAAGAAGAAAGCAGCCTTTTCTGGACTAGGAAAGCAAAGGTGAGCCTTTGGCTCACCAGCAATTTTGATCCACACATGGGCAGGAATTGTGCGGCCCTCCATATGTTGAACTGCAACTGGCAGCATTTCCAGCTGTGCAAAGTCTGCTCAGAGTTGTACTCTACCTTCACCTGGAAGACTGCATGGTCTCCATCCCTGGTGTGCACCTAGCAAGGTTAAAAGGGACTGTGGAAGTTGCAAATTGAAACATCTGGAGAGCCAAGGATCCCCAGCCCTTGGCTAGAGAAAAGAGCAAGCAGAGGGTATTCCACAAATCTGTCCAAACATAGAATTAGGAACTGAATGCAGAATTCTGCATGCTGAACACCTCACTACACATCTAGAAGACTGAGAAACTTCCAGCTGCAAAGACTGGTACAGGTAAATGTTTAGTAAACTTACACTAGAAACAGGGAGACATTTGATCAATCTACATTTTGTTGTAATTTAATGCTAACAAAAGCTTAACCTGATTGACTCTTTCTGAATCTTTAGCTGCCCTGAAATGCAGTTATACTTTGACATTCATGCTATACTGAATTTTGAAATGCAGTTTTCAAGTCAAAAGTTCCGTACAAAAACAAATATAATGGAGAAAAGTATGTTATCTTCCCTAAAGTACAAACAACGTGCACACAATATGCAAAATTGCGCATACATGCACACACAAATTTTCCTGTAGACATTAAAAAAACAGAAACTGATGTGGAAATGGAGTAAGAAAGACTGAAGGGGGGAAAAAATGAGAAACTGTGTGAAACTGTAACCGCCAAATTTGCTTATTCCTAGTTCTCAGAAACCCAAAAGTAAGATTGCCACTAGCAAGATTTCAGTATCTTTGATTAGATTCAGCTAGCAGAAACCCAACACATTCTGCAAAGTAAATGTCAACACATTTTCATCATTTGTATACATTTTGCACAGGTGATAAAATTCACATTTCATTGCTGCATGAGACATCGGTCGTGTCGTGGGGCTGTATGTGAAAGGGCTTCTTCCTACTGGCAGAGTGGCAGAAAGGTTTGGAGAGATACAGAGTAAGACTCTTCTGACCTTGTGGCGTTGGTGTCCCCCAAAGGCGATGCGACGGGCATCCTCCACATTATCACAGACAAGGGCATTCCCACAAGCATACTGCAGGGCCTTCTTGATGTGAGGAGGTTCATAGCGGATCACATCAATCACCAGCTTGGCTCCCTTGAGCTCCCGGAGCTTTTCATCTGTGGGCTTCACCTGGGAAAGACAGCACAAAAATAAGGTCAGTCCGAGGCAATAAGGGCTTGCAAGTTAACCCGTTACAAGTAACAAGGTTATCAGCATACAAAGTTCTTTTTGTGGCAACAATGTTGCTCTGAAAATGATACAAAAAGTACCAATGGTACTCTTCCTTACCTCAATAAGGGAGGAATACTTTTTACTTGTCATTTTGGGGCAGGGTAAAATGGTGAGGGGGGGGCAGTATGAGGGGATTTTTATATAAGCCATTATGTTAAACTTTCAACAACAAATTACTCTTTAAAATTATAACAAGTACAGTAATGAATCCAACTGAAATGGCTGGGCGACTACCCCAGGTCTAGGGGCCACAAAGTCCCCCTCCAGAAGGCTTGAATCTCCTCTGTTTAAAAAAGAAAAGAAAAGAAAGAAAACTATACTGAAAAGTCACCTCATGCCCTCCAGGGACTCTGGAGACAATATCACCAGGTTTTGAGGCCTGTTTTGGACCAACAAGAGGCCCTTTTTCCCTCTTACCATGGCATAAAGAGAAGTGCCCCCTCTGCCTAAATCTGGTCAGAGGCCATAAACTTGGAAAAACGGTCCTCCATAGGCCTATAGGAAAGGGACAAATGTTTAAGTATTTTTTTAAAAATGTCTTGGGGTGAAGGGCACATAGATTTTGTGGCATCCATAAAAAGTAAATTTTTATACTTTTTGTGTATATATATAATGCTCGGGTACTTTGGCTGACAGATGGGCAGGACCCAAAGAAGTGAGACATGTATGTTTGTTTGCTTAGACCTCCTCTGTTGACTCCAAGCACCAAATCAAGAGGCACAATTCTAGCATGTGCACAGGGAGAAGAAAACTGCAAGAAACAACATAAAACATACACATTTCTTAGATAAGGCTGAGCAGAATCCCTGTGCTAAGTGCACATGGCAAGTGTGACAAGCTATCTGTAGAAGGATATGGGTGTCCACAATACAAGTGGAGAAAAACAGAGGAGAAGCAGAGAGAAAGTAAAAGAACAAGGATGCACATGTGTGCATAAGAGAAAGGGCATGCACGTATGTGCCTTCAAGTCACCTCTCACCTTATGGGAACTCCATTAATTTCATAGGGTATTTTTAGCAAAAGAATACTCAGAGGTGATTTTGCCAGTTTCTTCCTCCGAAATACAGCCTACAGCACCTGGTACTTCAAGTACTAACCAGGGCTAACCCTGATTAGCTTCCAATATCAGACAGGATCTGGACAGGTAGCATGTGGTTTATCTATTTTTTATCATCCTTCTGCCATGTTTGTATGAGTTCAGATAGTGTATACTGGGCCATCTCATGTTATGCTGAGAAATGAGATGATCCTCTGAGCTTCATCTGAAAGACCATACCCTCCCATATGACCCTGCCCTTCTTTGTCCCACCTCCCTTGCAATTCATCTGGTGGGAACACAAGAGGGGGCCTTCCTGGTGACTGCTCCCAGTCGCTGGAACTGCCTTATCCTACAGAGATTAGACCGCTACCTTCCCTGCTCTCTTCCCACAAGCATGTGAAGATTTTTTGTTTCAGTAGTCCTCTGAAGACTGTTGTTCATAGGGAATGAACTGTATTAAAAATAATGTAGTGGTAATAGTAGTAGTAGTAGTAATAATAATAATGATGATGATGATGATGATGGTGTAATAATGGGTTGTATTTTCTACCTGTTTTATTTTTAGTGGTTATGTTGGTTTTAATTTTGTTGATACTTTAATTACATTTTTAACTTTTGCATAAGTGAATTTTTAGCTGTTTGTTTTAACTGCTGGAAACCTCCTTGACACCTGCTCTGGAAAAAAAGGAAGTATATAAACAAACATACTATAATAATTACAACCAAATTTTCCCTAGCACAAGCCAACAACATTTCCCTACCTGCAGCAAAGGCCTCACCTCAAGGTAGTCAAGGGGCAGGAAGGTCTCAGGTTCTCCTCGCTGCTCCTTGATGTACTGGATGCAGTCCCGGCCGGTTTTCTCTGAGTCAACAATGATGGCATCCATATTTTTGCCCAACACCTTGGTGACAGCTATCTGATACTTCTTCTGGGTGGGCTGGCAGAGATCAATTAGACGCCCATACTGTGGGAAGCAAAGGAATAAGACAGTCCACTTCCATTTTCCCTCTGCTGCACACATCCTAAAATGTACACTCCAGGCACAGTATCTGTCAAGGTTGTTTCCAGGCAGGCAAAGGTTTCCTCTGAGTGGATGGCAGAGGGAAGAGGCGGTGTGGCCAGACAGCCAGGTGCAAGGCCAGCAGGATTGTTATGGCCATGTCTTGTGTATAAGAGAAGGCCACATGCCAGAGCACTGATTGGGTCACCCCGCTAGTTTCAGGGTGACAAGGTAGCATAAAAAGGCTGGTGTTTGCCTTGACCAGCTGCCAGTTAGATCCCCTAGCTGGACCTGTCGTGCTATTGGCAGTATTCTGTTTGTAAGGGGAGATGCTGCCTGATTTTTCTCCATTATCTTCTGTTTTTCCTCTTTGTCTAATTGCTGGCAAGCTTGCATGATTTTGCTAAGCCTTCTCTTAGAGTGCGGCAATAAATCAGTACTCTAAGCCTAACTTATGAGCCTCTGGAATTTTTTCTGTTTCACTGGGACTCTCTGCTGCGGCAAAGCCTTGCTTCATAGATAGCACTCTGCTCATGCTCAGAAGAGCCAGATCCTGCCAACCCCTGACAATATCTGCCATGGTTTAATTTGGAAGAGCCACGTACCACAGAGCCCGGGTAGAGGCGCTTGATGCTTTCCATGATCTCAGCCTTGCGTTGCTGCCGGCTGCTCTCCTGCCGATCAATGCGTGCATCTCCCAGCTGCTCCATCACCTGGTTCAGCTCTTTGTTGATCTCATCAATTCGGCGCTTTGCCAGCTCTACCTCCTCTGTCAATTCCCCCTCCAGCTTCTTTTGCTCTTCCAAAGACTGCCTAAAGAAAGAGGAAAATGGCAATGGGAAGATGGTACAGAGGCTCACTCCACGTTCTCTGGGATAACGTCATGAGTGTCCCCTTTTAAGCATCCCCAACGCCAAGCTCCTTTAGCTTTTGTCCACTCTCTGCTCTTCCACCCATCCCATCCCATCCCCTCCCATAATAATAGAAAGAAGATGGGAGTTCTTCTGCCCCTTACTTGCTGGTAGCAATGTACTCCTCCAGCTTCTCAATGCGCTTCTGGTTCTCTTCAATCTCTCTCAATTTCTGCTTGATCTTGGCCTATAAGGAAAGAATGACACATAAAAGAATTGAGCTCAAAACAAGGGTCCAATTCAACCAGCACCACGCACACAGCTTTCTTTAAAACTGGTGAGAACTGTCACTGAAGACAATATTAGGAGGAAGGGCTATGAACCAAGGACGTGATTTAATCTATCAAGTTCTAGAGAATTAGTCACACCCTTTACTTAAGGTGAATCACATGAGAAGCACCAAAGTCACTTTTTTTGGAGAAATATGAGAAAAGGTTGATGAGAAGCAAAGGGGAGAAGAGCAAAAAGAGCTCAGAGACAGCCCATCTTGGTTATACAGACAAACATCTTATGCAAGATTTATTTTTAAAAGAGGATTTCATATTTCTATTTAGGTTTACAAGTAGGACTTGGGTATGGAAAGATAGTAGGTCTCCAGATGTCACAAATGCAAATTCTACCCTTCCAACTTCTGCCTCACAAATGCACATTCTACCCTTCCAACTTCTTTTTTGATTGATTCCCGGCCAGTGGATGTTCTACAGTAAGTAGTGGCAAATTAATACTCTCTCTGTTTTGGGCTATAACTCCTATAATTCCTAACCACTGGCTCTCCAGGCTAAGTTAAGACCATCTGGAAAGCAGCACATTGCCTTCCCCTATTCTGTAATATTACTGGGAACATGCTCTGCCATGTTAACCAAGAAAATTCAAATGATTCTTAAACGGATGCGTTTGCAAATATGGTCATTTCTGCCCTGCACTGTTGTAGTGCTATTATTCTACTTTCAACACCCTGAGGGATTCTAGGGTTTGTTGTTTAGGGAGGCCAAAGAGCTCTCTGGCTGAGAATTCTAAAGACACCCCCCCCCCAACTGCAAACGCCAGGATTCCACAGGATGTTGAAAGTGGAATAGCACTATAACAGTGTAGTACGGAAATGGCTTAAAAACCAGTTCTTTTCCAAAGACCCAGTGAACCATGACTAAATCTCTTTTTTTTGCTAATCTCTGCTATGCCCCTCTGCTGTGCATCCCAGCTCCTCTTGGTTGTCATTGCCCAAAAGTTAAAAGTTTCCTTTCCTTTCCCTCTCTCTCTCAAGCTTTCCAAACGTCAGCGTGGCTGGCTTATCCTTAACTCAGCGTGCGTGAAACCTGACACCCAAGTCTGCTGCTCTTTAGCCAGGCGCATATAGATTTGTGATTACTCAGCAATTCTGCCAATACAAACATTAATGTCATTGGCCTATTCTTAAGAGTCTCCATGTTCAACTCTATTATAGTCTCAAGGAGGCTCTCATATTATTTCCCCTCACCATACAACAGGTGTGTGTGTGTATACACCTACACCCATGTTTACTTTTATGGTTCCCCATAAATTTTAGCATATAAATTTATTGGGAAGTGTAACATAAAAATATAATGTGGTAAAAAGTAGGCCATGGGGATGAGGAGGCTCTGAGATGACTGAAGAGAAGCAGAAGTTGTTGGAAGAACAGGATACAGTATGCCTCCCTAAGGACAAAAGATAGGAGTGGGGCTATGTACAGCAATTTGTTAGGAATGGGAAGGGGAAGAAGGAAGAGAGCAGCATAAAATTTGGTGCTGAACTCAGCTCTCTGCGAACCCCAGGTTTAAAGGTGCAAACGGTCTACTTGCACAAAGCAAGGGTCCACTGTTCAAGTTTGCCAAATCTTAAGGACTGTGCTTTGCTTCATGGTTTTCTTGTGGGAGGGTAGTTAAAAAATGTTTTTAGATATTAAAAATACAATAAATCCTCCCACTTATACTTGAATATTATTAAATTAGTTAAACGAATATTATTAAATTTTTGTAGACGTAGACTTTAAATGTACTTAAATTTGCTTTGATTAATAGAATACTGACTACTGGCATCAAACTGAAAGGAAGTAAACTGATCATGATATTGACTACAGTGCATTCTGTTCATTTTCCCATTGATTACAGGGTAGTTAGCAGTTTGCTGCTAAATTTCTACGGCAAATTCAATGCCAATTAAAAAAAATAGGGATCGATGAAGAACTGTAAAAGAGAGCTAAGGACCTTGTCCGCCTATGCTTTTGTTTTTACAGCTGTAGAGACAGACTTGAAAGATCAGATAGTAAAGCAGCAACTGAAGAAGATTCCCAGCAGTCAAGAGGGCAAGGCTTTGGCATGTTGCATATGTACCCTTTCCTCAGACTCCAAGAAGCAAAATACACTGACACAAATCTGTAAAGAGATATAAGACATCTGACAATGATTCTTAACCTTTTCTTTACCAGTGACCACCTGTAAATATAATTTGTTGCCAGAGATCCCCAAAGTTTAACTCAAGATATAGATACTCAAATATTTGTTTTTTATTTTAGAGACTAGTATTCAAATCCCTGCTCAGATACTGCATGACCTTGGGCAAGTTGCATTATTTCAGCCTCAGAGGAAGGCAAAGGAAAACCTCCTCTGAATAAATTTCCCCCCCAAAAAATGTGATAGGTTCACCTTTGGGTTGCTGTAAGTTGGAAGTGACTTGAAAGCACACAACAACAAAGTGCTGCTGACAGGGGGTGGTTCTTTCTAGCCATCATGTCTCTACTCTTTCAGTCACGTAGGAATGTGGGGGCCGGGGGGGCGATTCACCCTGGGCAGCAATGTTTCTGGAGTGTCTTAGCCCGTAGCCATGCCTCCTGTGCCCTGGCCACGCCCCTGCACCATAGTCTCCCCCCCTCTCCACACACTCCAAGCTGCGCTACTATCCCCTTTGAAAACTGGGGTTTTCTTGGCAAAATTTGTTGCCTTCGCCTTTCTCTGAGGTTGAGAGAATGTGACTTGCCTGAGGTCACACAGTGGTTTTCCACAGCTGAGTGGGGATCCAAACCCTGGTCTCCAGACTCATAGTTTGTGGGCATGCACACGCCTGCTGCTGTGCATCCCTTTTGTCAAGGGACATGGCAGTGGGGTGGGGAGGAGGTGTAGGCACTGAAACTGCTGAACTGAAGCTGAAACTGCTTCCTCATTTGCAAATGAGGGAGCAGTTTGGGTGCACATGCACACCTGCCGCCACGTCCCTCAGCACCCACACCCCCTGCTGCTGCATCCCTGATGAAAGCAACCTGGTAGCAGGCATGTGCATGCACCCAAACTGCTTCCCCATTTGCAAATGAGGGAGTAGTTTGGGAGCCTGCACCCCGCTGCTTGGTGCCACATCCCTGTTGCTACTGCTGCTGCCAGTGTTCAGCAGCAAGGCTTTGCAGACCCTCTGTGAGGGCTGTGCAGACACCAAGTTAAGAACCACTGACATATGCAATTTCATCCAGCAATTTCATACACTGTAAATTCATAGTGCAAAATCTGGGGCTTCTTCAGTGCAGCCCTTTTCAGTTGTTGAATTCCTAATACAAAGCATGCACATTCTGAGGTGACACGCATGGGCTACTTCTTGAGAACAAGAAATAAGGAAGAAGAGCTTGCCACAGCAGGGCTAATAGGTCAGCAGAGACACAAAGAAACACTCACCTCGGTTTCAACTTTCTTCCTCTCCTCTAGATCTAGCCGGTCCTGATCTGCCTTCTGGTCACGGTTGAATTTCTCTAGCTCCTGGGCCAGGGTGGCTGCCCTCTTGCTGGCCTCCTCCTTCAGCCGGTGGTATTTCTTGACCTGTTGGATAAATGGGGGTGGAGGGGGGAGAGAAAAAAATGAACCTCTATCATGGCCAGATCCATTGGGGGATATCTGCCTAGTATTCCTTGCCTGAGGAGGGAAGCTGCCTATGAGACAGGAATATACTTCAGGGGAACAAATGCACTGAAACTTAAATTGGGCCACATCATTTTTTAAATTTACTTGCAATTCTTTAAAATACTTATATATTATACACAGTGTAACCATGAGGTGGCTGGCAAGGGCACTAGAGAGTCACACTCTGGCTAGATAACGGTCGGCAACTTCTGGAATTGCTCCCATCATTGGTCACACCTCACCCTGCTGTGCTGGTGAATTTGCTGTGGAGCCAGTAAAAGCAGCAGTGATGGGATCAAGTACACGTAACCAATGTGTTGCCTGTCCTTGGGCCACTCCTGAGTACTACAGTACCCAGATGGCAAGCCCCCCTACCCCAATGAGCTCTGTGTCTTGACTGCACCTGATTTTCCTCCAGTGTGAGATCCCTCCCTTGGCTCTGGCTCTCCTCTTCCATGCGCTCCTCAAACTCCTGCCGGGCCTTTTCCACAGACAGCATCTCTTTCTCCAGCTCGTCCATGTCACCCTTACGCTTTTTGTATTGCTTCTGGGCATTCTGCAGGGATTTCTTGGCAGCTTCCAGCTTTTTGATCTTGTGGGATGTATTTTCCTTGGCCTTGATATATTGAGGACGCTTCTGGTTCAACTCAGAATCTTTCTCCCTGCCAGAATATAATGGGAAAAATGTCGTTACTCTGTGTTTAATTTCTGTGAGAACCAAACAGATGCACCCATTCCCAATCATTAGGTTCTAAAGCAAGCAACTAAAATGTGAGGCCATCTAGATGTTGTTAGACTGCAGTTTCCATTATATTGCATCCTTGGCTCTGCTAGTTAGGGCTTACAGGAGCTGTAATTCAACAACCTCCACAAACCGCACATTCTCCACCACTGCTGCTTTTAAAGATTGTTCATGAGCTCCCAGCACTTCCAATCTAGATCCTGAGTTCTCCTGCTCTGGAATACAGAGCTAATCTGTAACAGCAATTTTCAAAATGTTCCATATACATTCACCCAGTGAATTCAGCCCATTCCCTTGTGATGCTATCCCACATAGATGTGGTGGCTCTGGATGCTGCAACCTTGTGAGGGAGAGAGGAGGCTGATCACGTGGCCTTTCCCAGCAGGTTAGCTTAGGACTGGCACACACAAGCCACAGCTGTGTAGGTTAGTGCCAGAGGAAAGCAGCTACCATCAGGCTTGCTGTAGAGGATTCCGAGGGAAGGGTGCTTAGTCACACAGTCAATTCATATGAGGCACTGCCTAGACCTCTTAGGCCTCATTCTTGTCCCAAATATGCTCCAGAATACAATCAACACAGAATAGATTAATAATGAGCAATCCGTATTTTTTTCCGCTCTACAGGAAAGCTTGCTCATCCTACTATTCTTCGCATCACAGAAGGTAACATTTCCCTGAAACACTGCTTGAAAGCCACTGATGTAGATTATGGTAATACTGAGGCAATTCACCACCTCTGCTCTATGACCTCACTTCCATCAAGCTCTAAACTGATCTTACAATCTAACATGCCTGCAATAGTGGGGTCTTCTTTGGGCAGAGGAGGGCACATATAGTTCCTAATTTTGAGTATTCTCTTTGTGAGAAAGAGCGATTAGTTAAAAATTCTTTCCTAGATCGAACTAGATTTACTGTGATGAAGACTTCTCTAGAATTGGGATGAAAACTTCTGTGGGTGTGGGAACCAATTTTCTACCCTTTGGGCTCTCCTCAGGCTGACGGATAGCCAAAAATGGGAGGAGGGTATTCATCTAACTCCTGGAAAAAGTTCTGCTCCCCTGCCCCCAAATTTAAATGTGAACATTCTGCAAACTCAAGCTGAATGTAAACTACTATTTTAACCTTTGACAGCTCCAATAAGAATAAATTAAGCACACACATACACACGTGTTAAGACCACAGATCATTGTAACATGACATGACACTTCAGTATCTCCCAAAGTCCATACCAAATAAACCTGAATTCTGTAACATACACAGAAATGTATTTTTTCTGCAACCAAGGATCAAGGATGGTGAGCAGAGCTGGGAGCACTACTTTTTAAAAAGAAACTAGTTACTTTACCCACAACTCAGATCACCCTACAGGTACTCGTTACTGTTACTGCAGTCCAGCAAGGCAACTCACTGTGTTAAATTCTTAACAAATCATCATTACTATTCTCTCTTGGGCCACTGGTAAATATAGAAAAATGTTCTCTGGTTCCCCAAAGTGGCCAATTCTGATACTGCATTTTCAGAAATTCTGAGAAAAATGCAGACACAACACAAAGCCATCGGTACAGGACAGTCACACATAGGATCCTTCTTCCCCCTCCCAGCACTCCAACTGGGTCAGCACACATACCCAGCAAAGACTAAGAGAAAGAAAATCTATTCCTATTCTACTGAAAGGGAGTGAATTACAGCCATGGCCTTTACAGGAAAAAGAGGAACCCCATTACAGTTCATTACTGAAATAACTAGCAAGTTATTTCCTAGCTCTGCTTACAAACAGAACTATCACTCATTTAATGAAGTCTTATAATACAACCCTACATCTACTCAGGAGTCAGCACAACTGAGATCAATGGACTGCAGCCTTACTCAACCACACAGTTTTTTCAATCATTGATACATAAAAACAACAGGACAAAAGCAGTAACTATTTTTTTTTGTTTTGATTCTCATGGGTACTATAGCAAATGCATCTTCAAAGAAGCACTTCAATTTTGATTTTGTGCAACAGAAGGAACATGAGTTAAAAGTGTATATTACTTTTAATATAAGGAAGCACCACTGTAATAAAATAAAGTCATTCCCTCATCTCTCAAACATACCTTTTCCCCAGACTTTCATTGTGTGAGAGAGATCTGACCTGTAATGCGACTCACTTTCTTGAGTCATTTGTTCTGTATAACATCCAGCCTGTTTGGATTGTAAGTTTCCACCATGCATAGTACCAAGCACAGCCTTAATTAAAAGACCCTACGTTTAAGAAAATGGGCCAGTTAAGATGCAATTATTAAAAAGCTGCCTGCAACCACATTTATGGTTTAATACTCATGATCTCTATACGAACTCTGATTTTGTATGCGACTGCGTCACCCAAAATCATAGTGACTAGCTATGCCTCTCAGATGAGTTCTTTGTTGGGAGAAACAAAACGCTCCAGCTTTTAAGAAAGTAGATCCCACAAATCTGAAGCTTGGTTCCACCGCCAGACCACACCACACATTACCAAACACCTTACTTGATCTCCTTCTCAATTTGCTGCTGCTCCCTCATCACTTTGCCCAGTTCCTTCTTCTTGTCCTTGAGCTCATCCTCCACCTTGTCCATACGCTTCTTGTCCTTATCAATCTCTTTGTTCTTGGAAGCCAGCTCCTTGTTCAGCTTTTCAATTTCAGCTTCATTGTGGTATAGCTTGAAGAGCTGCAACTGCACTTGGGCTCGCACAACTTCATCCTTCAGGCGCTGGTACCGATCCGCCTGGCACCCGAGAAAGGAAAAAGAGAAAGCATCAAAGCAATGTTATGGGGCTCAAAACTAAAAAACCTTCTATTCCAAGAATTGTATGGAAGCTCAAACCAGAGACCCAAACCTCTATGTGTGTCATTCCCATATGTTCAGCCCAACCCTTCTTTAGTTGTAGGATGCTGTCAAGTCTGCAGGGGCCATAGATCCTGGATGCAATGTAAGCTTGTCACGTCAGTGGGACGAAGCAATCTTCTTTTAAAGAGAGTCATAATCCCTAGAGAACACTCCACCTATTCCATTGGCTTTCAAAAAGCATGTAATGCACACATCTGATCAACAAGAAATTATACAGGGAAAGCTATTTCCATATTTCCCAATTCCTGCAAGTGTGCAGTTGGAAGAGCAAAGGCGGAACTCAATGTCAACCAAAATTGACAATGACTAGCCAAGCTCAGGAAAAATGCCATGAACCAATAATGTAAGAAGCCACACAGAGTCTTGTGCAAGCACTTATCCTTAGTGAAACTGTCCTTTGGAACTATGAAAGAATCTATTTTCAGAGATAATCTGACCCCCACCCCAAAATTTACAGGCTAGTAATGTTTGTGGACTCAATGATAACATTGATTTAATTTAAAAAACATGTATGTATCAGGAGAAAAAGAAAAAATGAATGCAAAAAGAATGAAGATGCTTTTTTAAAAAGCAGCTTAAAGCTGGCTGTAACCCGGAAAACCAAGTGAACATAAGGCAGGGAAAGCATTAGCTCACCAGAGACTGCTGGACTGCATCTCCCACCACTCCTCACTTTTGTCTAAGGTGGTGAGAGCTGGCAGGAATTACAGTCCACTATTTGTGAAGGCCACATATGACCTACCTATGTTTCAGTCATTCGGGGTATAAATATACAACAGATGTTTCCTGCTTCATCCCAGCCCCTTTGCATCAGCCAGCAAACAGGCAGAGATGACTGGTTGGGCAATGTGGCCTTCAATTTCTTGCCTGCCCTTCTACAAGGCAATATTTCCACTTGTTTTTTCTTCGTGTTTTTTATGTTTTAAAATCCAGAAAAGAAATAATTAATTAATAACATACAAGAATATTAAATAAATGTGAGAAAGCTAACTTTGTCATTACAGATTATCTAATTACTATTCATTAATATCAATATAAAATAAACTGCATTGAAATGATTTAAAGTTCTGTGAGTAACAGTACATCATTGTTGTACTTTGTATTAAAACAACATATTCAACAGACTTGTATCTTTCCTTTGATTACTAGCTGTAATGTACAATCAAGCCTCTATTATTTCACAAGCTCCCATTTGTAAATAAAACTATCATATAAATTAACTTCCAACTACCCTTTGCTGGGTTTATTTCAGAAACTATAAAATTAGACTCCTCTATTTATTAACCATATTTCTGATTTCTTTTTGACTCTTAATTCATACTAGATTTAATCTTAATTATGATTATCTGCCTTTGAAAATGTTTTAAAAATAGAGCGTAGTCAGCAAAAATTGTGTGTTGTATTTGCGTATTAACATTACTGTATTTTTAAACCTTTACAATCCTGTTGCAACAGTATTGTTTCCAAATGTTTCCTTAATGTATGTCAAAATTGGAAGCCATTCTTTCTCACTTTCATCTCTTAGTACTCCCTTCAACATTTTGGTTACAGTATCATGATCTTTCATTTCAAATAATTTTATTAGCCGTTCACTTATTTCTGGTTGTTCTTCCAATACCCTGCACAGACAATTTGAGCAGTGGTGGTCATATAAAGTATTATCTTCCAAATTTTTTTCCCTATAGATTGGTCCAGCAAAGACAGCATTTTCATTAAGAAGAATCCAGGTGTCGTTTTAATTTTAAGAATTTCAGATATTAATTTTATGAACATTTTTTCAATTTTTTTTGTGTTTGGGCATGACCACCACAGATGAAAAAACGTCCCTTCTTGTCCATCACATTTCCAGCAGTGGTTATTGCCCATATTACACATCTTACTTAGCATGGAGGGATTTAAATGCCATCTGTTTTTTCTTCATTTTAACCACCTTTGATATAGGCCAATAGGAGATATGGTGAAGTAAACAGAAAACAGGACAGGGAATAAAGGTTTCAAAAAAGAAAAAGGAAGGTTAACAAGAAGAATCTTCCAAAAGAAATTCCACACCTCAATTGGAGCTGGAGGTGGGACAGGAAATCCCAGAAGCTCAGCATTAGTTTGCTCATGGCGAAAGTTGTGGGCGATATACCCAGAAGCACCAATGAGAATAGCAGGCTGGCTGGGAGGCAACTCCTACCAAACAGAGCAGTCCACTAATAAAACACACACCGCCCCCTCCAGCCAGTGATTGAGGATATCAAGTCAGCAACCTGGAGGCCATCATAGCCAATGGCAGTTTTCTGTGTTTACCTCCTCTTTCTCTTGTTTGGCCTCCTTACGCTCAGCTGCAATATTCTTTTTACGATGGTAATTGAACTGGGTGTCTTCCTCAGCCTTCACCATCTCCTTCTTCCGCTTGTCATATTCCTGAGCCAGTTCCCCTGAGCGACTGATTTCCTCAAAGAGTGCTGTGCGCTCCTTGGGGTTCTTCATAGCAATCGATTCCACTGCACCCTGGGACAGTGAAAAATGATCACATCAGGCCAGTTTTAAGGCACAGCCCTCCAGGACCAGCCCAAGGCATTTGGCTCCTTGACCAACTAGCCCACCTGCTGCCATTCACCCAACTCATGTTGTGCATTAACCAAGCCCAGCCATATTGTTTTGGAAATGAGGAAGAAAATCCCACAGGGACCTCTCCCGCTCCCTAGCGGTATCAATATAAAAAGAACACTGTAAATTATGACAAACTTGCTGCTCCTTCATGACATACCAAACCTGCCTGAGGCAGTCACCACCTTGTGCCTGATGTTCAGGTCGTCCTTCATCTGAGATAGGTTGAACAAAGGTGACAACCCTGAGACAAAGCTGCTTTTAGTCACACAAACCGCATGAGTCTGTGTGGGAAAGTGTGGCCAAGGGACACACGGGGTTCCCAAGGATCTCTTAGCAACCTGTGCCAATTTTCAGAGACTGGACATGTAGTGGGTGAGCAGAATGTCACGGCAGCTCCAGGCCCTGGAAATTGCTCACTCTTGTACAAGACAGGGCAAGCGAGAGTTTCTAGCTGCCACTTCAGCACTGTGCTGTTCGAGTCTGAGTTCACATTCACCACTTACAATAACAGCACTATTAACAAACTTTTCAGGTCCACTGGCAGGCAGGAGGCACATTCGTTAAACTAAAAGTTGGCAACCAGTGTGACCGATAATCCTGTTTGGGTAGGAATCCCATCTACGTCCTTCCCGCACCCCTGCAGGATTAAATGAGCCCACTCAAGAATCTACATCCACACAATGTGTCAGCTTCAAAGGCACCTAAACCACAAGCCTAAATGCTTGTCAGAAATGCTGTAACAGAAGCGGGAAATGTGTAGCCCTCTAGACTGCAGCTTTCAGTATGCATCACCACTGGCACCAGTGGGCTAGGACTAGTAGGAGGTGCTGTCCAACAACATATGGAGGCATGTTTCCCACCCCTGTGTTACAAGAAGATCCATATGCTTGGGCTGTCTGTCAAAGCTCAAGCTAGAGAAAAGCCAAAACATCTAATTACATGTCACTCTGTTCTGTAGCAGCTAATGGACACACATACTTTTGCTGAACCATAAATCTGAAAAAACCACTTACCTGGAACACTAGGAAGTTCCTAGCTTTGATAAGGATGCCCAGTTTCTCCAGCTCCTCACTGTACTCGCTCAGCTGTACCACTTTGTTGTTTATTTTGTACTCTGATGAGCTTCCTAGAAGACACATGTTTCAATTATTTTCAGTCAAGCAAGAAACCCAAGAGAGACTCATTATCTTCACCCTCTCTAGTTTTTACCATGCATAAGAGGGCATGGTGCTAGGGAGGGAGAAGCACTTCCAGAGGAAAATTAGGGAAATGAGAAAGTGCAAAAGGGAGGCTATGTCTTCTTCATTCATAAGAAGAGGGCTTTAGGATTTACAGTTGCGTCTGCCACCTGCCAGCCTAATGTATGATTGTGATTTATGAACATAACACTATTGTAACTGAGAACCAAAGCAAAGATGTCCTGTTAGTTTTGTAAGAAAGATCATACAGGACATGTGAACTGCTGTCAAAGTACAAGCCAGATTAAAAAAGAGGGCTTCAGACTTGGGTGATTAAAACTATAGCCATATGCACATTTGCCTTTGAGTTGTTTCTGACTTATAGCTACCCTAAGGAAATCATATCATGGGGTTTTCCTGGCAGGATTTTTCAGAGGGATTTTGGCTTTGCCCTCCTCTGAGGCTAAGAGACTGTGGTTTGCCAAGATCACCCAGTGGGTTTCTATGGCTGCTCAGGATTCAAACCCTAGTCTCCAGTCATAGTCCAATGCTTATATCACTTGCACCACACTGGTTCCCAGTCATATGCACATTTGCCATGGAATGAGACCCACCAAACACAGTGGGACTCACTTCTGAGCAAGTATCTATCAGACTGGGCTACAATATCCTTTTCAGTCCAAAATATTCCATACAATTCCCTGGGCTAAGAAACACCACCACCCACTTGGCTACCTCCACTTAGTGTAACTCAACGTGCTGTTCTGGCCTCCAGCTAAAAACCCTGTACAACATGGCACCCCAGAGCTTCCGCACAATCCCCTTTCTAGAATCCCAAGCATTAAGCTTGCTAAGATTTCCCCACTTTGCCCACAAAACTCACCCACAATGACCCTTGCAAAAGTGCGATCTTCAGCATTCTCTTCAGAATAGACCATGCTGACATATGCCCGGTTGGCAGCTGGCTTTCCCACAGGAGCCCCATGGATCAAGTCCCGTAAGGTCTTCACTCTCAAATTACTGGTCTTCTCACCGAGCACAAAACTGATAGCATCCATGAGATTTGATTTGCCTGATTGGAGGCACAAAGAAAGAGCAAAGTAGTTTACTAGATGCAGCATGCCTCTCTGCAAGGTGCCAACTTGGCCAGCAACTGCCTTTTGGAGGAAGGAGCTTTTAATGGGTCAGCATGGTGCTTATTTTCTTGCTGTGCTTTTAAATACTGTGAATCCAAGCATGTTTAATATTACAATTTATTGAACTGTATTTCAGTATTATTTTGGTGTTTTGATCTGTACCTTCTCTTAGCGTCAAAGCTTAGAAAGTTACTTTAAAAAGTATTTCATTGCATTAGGTTTTATGTCGTAAAAGTAGCTGATTCCTGTTACTCTCTGCAGTTAAGAAAACAAATAACTTGTGTTATTTTTGCACTACTTACAATATTTCTATTACTTTGTTACTTTTTTTAACACAACACCCCTAAGAAAATATAAATCTTGAAAAAAACTTTTAACAACATCTATTAAAATGTCCCTTAAAAGCAACCTTTAGTCTTAAATACTGAAGTTAAAAACTGTTACCCGTTACACAATTAAAGTAAACTTTGCTTTTGCAATGTGACTTTGCCAATACTCTTCTTACTCCCTAAAAGTAATTAATTACAGGTAACATCATTGCTTGTAACTTGCTGCTCCCATGCTCTTGAGGAGAGGTACCTTGAGTTTTGAGAGAACAGCAGGATATAAATCAATCCAATAAATAATTAATTGCTACACTTTGGCCCTACAGTTTCTTTTTCCCCCAATTCTAGACCCCGACCCTGCATATAATGCAATTGATAATCAGACTTCTTTCAAAACAGGCACAAAGTGTTTTCTTGTAAGGAATACCTCCTCTGAATTGCTTTAGCTAGGTTTAGGCACCACTTGCTTAAGTGCAACTGAAGATGGTGCCTGGTGAAGCCAAAAGTCTATACATTCTTCTTCACATGCCTTCTGAAGATACTCTAACATCATTGCTTCCCATTCCATCCCCTATACAGTTTTCAAACGTCTTTTAAAAGAAAGCTTGATTTCAAAAGCCAGCACTAAAATTTTTGTGCCTTTGGTTGGCCTAATACAAGTAGAACTCCCATCACTGCACTACCTTCCTCCAGTGGTGTGACTGTGTGCTCCTGTGAGTCAAGAGACGCTGTTGACAGTAGCAGTGCTGCTGGTAGGGTCTCCCATGTCAGACAGGCTTTTGCTGAAGAGCCAGGCTAAACGTGCCAAACAGACACTGGGTAGCAGCAGTAGTGGGGGGCTGACATTGGCAGAGGATCTTTCAGAGACAATGGAAGGAGTGCCACATCTAACACTTATTATTACTGAGCAGAGGAAAGCACAGTAATTCCTTTTTGAATGTCTTTTACTGTGAAAGACCTATGATGAGAAAATTTGAAATGAAACAAGAAATAGCACCAGAAGATCAAACTCCCAGGTTGGAAGGCAGTCAACAAGCTCTTGAGGAAGACAAGTATGAGGAGCACTGTAGCTAATGACACAACTGGACCACAGTGTTGATGTGCTCAGAGGTGAAAGCAAAGTCCAAAGCTGCATGACACATATTACAGGAACATGGAAAGTGAGAAGCATGGACCACAGGAAGCTACATATTGTAAAACAAGAAATGGAAACATAGTCTTCCCTCCACAATTACAGGTTTGACCTTTCTGAACTTGATTATTCATGAGACACATGTGTGCTTCCCCCTCCTCCCATTCCCTTGTGTCTTGCTGGGTGCAGACAAGGAAGACAAGCATGCCTGGACAAAAGGCAAAAGAATGGGGGCAGAGGCATGCACATGTCTTCTTCCCTCTGGAGTTCCCCCTTCCCACTCCCATGCATTTGGCCCCAACATGGAAAAGACGTGCTGAGGCAAAACACAAGGGAATGGGGGCAATGGAAAGCATTCCTTCTCCCCTCTCTGGAGCTCCCCCTTCCCCATTCCCACGCATTTTGCACCGTCACAGAGAACATGCACCAAGGTGAAACACAAGGGAATGGAGGTAGGGGAAAGCACACACACATGCACCTTTCTTCTCTCCCCCCTTGAGCTCCCCCCTCCCATCCCCATGCATTTTGCCCCACTGGAGGGAACATGTGCTGAGGCGAAAGGCAAGAGATTGGTGGGAAGCCCCAGAAGAGAATAAGAGGGGAAGCATAAGGGAGAGTTATTTGTAATCTTTCCACTTTCACAAGGGTTCTGTATCCCAAAACCTTGCAAAAGTGGAGGCACCACTGTAATACACATTGTAATACTTGGAGTAAGTGAGCTAAAGTGGACAGGAACAGACACTTGCAATCTGATAATTACACAGTGTTTTAGTTAGAAAATGAAACTCTAAGAAGAAACAGGGTGGCATTTATAGTGAGGAGAGATGTAGCAAAAGCAGTTAAAGGATATAATGCAAAGTCTGATTGAATAATATCAACAAGACTTCAGGGAAATGACCAATAGAACCATAAACCAAGTTTATGCATCAACCACAGAGGCAGAAGAGAAAGAAATTGAAAGATTCTACACTGGAGTCCAGAAGGAAACTGATCAGACACCAAAATAGGACGTGTTGGTAATCATAGGGGACTGGAACTGTACACAGGACAAGAGGCTATTATTAGGACAGAATAAGGAGAAATGATATGGTTTCCAATTGACAGAGGTCAGATAAGGCAGCACTTAATCATCCTATCTGTTTAAATTGTAAACTGAGCATATTATACATAAAGACTTGGAGGAAGGCGACATGAAGACTGGAGGAAGGCACATCAACAATTTAAGATATGCAGATAACACCATGCTGCTTGTTGTTATGTGTCTTCAAGTGATTTCCAATATATTGAGACACTAAGATGAACCGATCATGGGCTTCTCCTGGCAAGATTTGTTCAGAGGTTTGCCATGGCCTTCCTCTGAGGTTGAGAGAGACTTTATTACTACCAGAGAATAGCAAAAACTTGGAATGATTACTGAAGAAAGTCAAGGAAGAAAGCACAAAGGCAGATTTACAGTTGAACTTCAATGAAACAAAAACAATGACCACAGAGTATTTATGTAACTTTAAAGCAGGCCATTAAAGCATCAAAATATCTCAAGATTTTCCATACCTTGGCTCAGTCATTATCAAGATGGAGATTCCAGTCAAGAAATCAGAAGAAGACTAGGACTTGGAAGGACAATTATGAAAGAACTAGACAAGATTTGGAAGTGCAAAAATATGTCACTGAATATCGAAGTCAGAATTGTCCATGCCACTGTATTTCTGATTTCTATATATAGCTGCAAAAGATGCACACTGGGGCAAAACTGAAAAGCAAATGATCTCACTTGAGATGTGGTGGTGGAGGAGAGTTCTGCAGCTACCACTGACTGCCAAATAGACAGATGAATGAGTTCAAGGGCAAATCAAGCCTGAATTCTCCCATAACTAATATGGAACTAAACTGATACCTCCATTACTTTGGACCTATGAGAAGACATGACTCACTAGGAAAGACAATGCTTGGCAAGACAAAAGGCAGAAGGAAAAGAGGAAGACCCCCGTTATACATGGATAGGTGCAAGAAGACACAGCCCTCAGTCTGCAAGATCTGAGCATGGATGTTGATAAAAGTGTGACTTGGAGGTCTTTAATAGGATTGCCATAAATCAAAGTCAACTTGGTGGCAGTTAAAACTAATACAAGTATTACTAGGTACGAATTCTGGAGGCCAAATACAAGTCCATCATCTCTGGGTCTACGATTGTCTTGCTTTTTGAGGATGACACTTCCCTAACCCTTTACTGAAAGACCTTGCAGAGGGAAACTCCGTTCCATACCTCGGCAAGCAAGAATCGCTAAGTGGTCAACCCTCATTCCCAGCTGAGTTGGATGCAGAGGAAGCCTAGTGAATCAACTGGAACTCGGCGAATCACCACTCACGTAGTTACCACCAATTCAGTGGGTCTAGTCGAGCAAGAACTAATAGAGGGATTTATGCCAGAGCCTCTCCTCTCCTCCCCTCTCCACTCCAAAGAGCCTGGGTTGATCCGAAGAGAGGAATCCCAGACACTGGGCGCCCGTCCTCCAGGCCTCACTCTTAGCCCTGAAAGGGCCGGGTGGCCTTTGATGGAATATATTTGTGTCTACCACTACCCGGGCCATTTCCGCACTAGCCTGTTATGCTGCTATTATTCCACTTTCAACACCCTATGGAATCCTGGGGTTTGCAGTTCAGGGAGCGGCCTCAAAGGCCCCCCAGGATTCCATGAGGTGTTGAAAGTGGAACAATAGCGCTATAACAGGCTAGTGCGGAAATGGCCTTGGTCCCCTTCTTCGCTGGCATGATTCTGCTCCCGCCCCGGGGAGGCCCGCCTTACCGGATCCATTGGGCCCGATGATGGCCGTGAAGCTCTGGAAGGGCCCGATTATTTGGCGCCCCTTGTACGATTTGAAATTCTCGATCTCGATCAGCTTGAGGAACCCCATTTCGAGGGCTCGAAGAGCGGGAGGGAGACCAAAATAGGATGCGAACTACGGGGCCCGGAAGGGGACACGGGACAACAAGGCCCCTTGGGTCCCGAGCTCCGGGCCCCTCGACGCTACCGCTCGAGCCCGCCTTCTGCAAGAAGGGCGGGAGCCTTGAAACCTCGCGAGAGATCACGACCACTCGGCTAGAGCACAGATTTAGAACACGCCTCTTTCGAAACATCGGTTGTTGATAGGATGGTGCTGTCGCATACGTTTTGCATACGAAACTCCTCCCTCTTTTCGCCTAACCTTGGCCGGCTATGTTTTTCTCGAGGGAGCTCGAGCTACCCCGGGCTTCTCGCTACGCTGATAGGCTCCCGGATTGTAGATTTGCATAAAGTGACGTGTGGGTGAAGCCAATGGGTCCCTTCCAAAGGTAATTGGTCTGGGAAATAAGCTAGCTCGTTGTCATAGCGACCAGAAAGCAGACGCGGTCCAGCAGCAGCTGTACCGAAGGAAAGGTGAGCAGAGCGGGGCTGGGAGCCAGGTTCAAATTCAGACCTTCCAGATTTTGTTGGACTGCAAATCCCAGCAGTCCTGCCCTGAGACATCCTGGGAGTCGCAACCCAACGGTATCCGGGGAGTAGACCACCTGGGTCCCACCTGTGTTCTAAATGAAAGAGTGCAATTTCATTCTGCAAAGTGCCTTTTATTTTCAGCTTGTCCGTATTCTTCATTGAGGTTGCTCTGAAAAAAGTGCGCCTAAGGCTACAGTGAGGGTGAGGAATGACTGCAAGGCCCATTATCCCTCTCCTTTGCATGGGGGTGATGGAGATACACATCCTGAACTAAACCTTTGATTCTGTGTATTTTTTGAAATGTAATTTCTGATGAGTTCAAGTAAACGTGCATCAGAGACAGTTTTCTCCAGGTAAATATACAAGTATAGGTAGGATACATTCTTTTTCACCAATAGAAACAAAATGTTACAGTGTTTTCCAAAGGTCTGGCAGAAGTTTCCTTCAGAGTTCTGGCTAACCTGTAACAGAATCTTCAGGCTGGTAGAGAGTTTTAAGAACAGGACAAGAAATAAAAATAAGAGAATTAAAAGGGGAATCTGTTCTTCTAAAATCTTATCCGCAAGTGCTCTACGATGCCAAGTGCTTTATAGCAGGGGTGCGAAGAATGGGAAATTTAAAAGTTAGGGAAGGATGTAGGGGGACAGGAATAGGATTCAAAGCATGCGATTTGCATGCTGAATGTCTCAGATTTAATCTATGACATCATCAGGTAGGGCAGGGGTGAGCCAGGGATAAGTGACCTGTTGTTGGATTGCAGTTCCCATCCAGTGTAGCTGCCACAGTTGGTTGTATGAGATGATGGAAAGTTCAGTCCACAAAATCCGGAAAGCTGCGGTTTGCCTACCACTGAGGCAGGGCTTTAAATGTCTTTTGCTTACAGTTCTGGAAAACTACAAGCGTTTAATACAATAATAATTGAACTAGATTAGTACAGCATAGTATAAAATAGGCGAGTCAGTGTGATGTAGCGGTTTGACTATTGGACTAGAACTTTGGAGACCAGGGTTCAAATCCCCTCTTAGCCATGGAAATCCACTGGGTGACCTTGGGAAAGTCACTCTCTCTCAGCCTCAGAAGAAAGCGAAGGCAAAACCTCTCTGAACAAATCCTGTCAGGTTTGGCATAAGGTTGCCATAAGTTAGAAATGACTTGAAGGTGCACAACAACAAAGAATAGTATACACTAGTCTAATTTTTTTTAAAAAAACCTAGAGAAATAGTCTGGCGAGGATGTTTGCTGCAGCACTCCTCCATTCACTTCTGAAAACATTACATACAGTGTGGAGAGGGAGAAGTTTTAGTAGCATGGGAAGCTCCTCATATTGAATCAGACCATTGGTTCTTATAGCTTGGTATTGTCTATTTCAGAGATGGGCAATGTGTGGCCCTTTGGATGTTATTGGCCTGCAACGCCCAATATTCCTCTCCGTTGTCTCTGCTGGCTAAGGCTGGTAGAAGTTGCAATCCAGCTGTGACCCTGGTTTCTGGTGGTCCCGGGAGGGACACCAAATTGCTCTCAAAATTATACAAGTTGGGGAAATTAGTCAAAGAGCACAAGTTAGCACTGTGAGAGGCAGGGTAACGTAGTGAGATCTTGAACCCAATGTCTACCGGATCAGGCCGAGTCAAGGAGCAAACCGGAGTGAAATAACAAATGTGATTTTTATTAAAAATACAATCAATCAGTGTATGCAACACAAACATACAGAGAGACTATAGAAATAAAGGTTGGAGTGGGATAGAGGGATTTTTAGAGGAGTCGTTGGTTTGGGTGATACTTCACCTGTCCTGAAGCCCGGTTGGAAGCAGAGAAGTTGGGGACCGTGGATCTCAGCACGTGGGGCTGAGGGGAAGGCTCGCTGGACAAAGCTACAACAAGGCGGGATGGAAGCCAAGAGCAATCCAAGGAAGCGCTCAAAGTCAGGGGTTTTTATAAGGAGAATTGTGACCACAGGCTAGTTCGGACTTGGGGAAAACAATGGATTTGGGGCTGGAGACAAAGCCTCCGAAAGGTCAGAATTTGAATGATTGAATTATAGCCGAATTATCAATAGGATAGCCAGTATGCAAATGCGGAGTACTTGAGCGTTGTATAGTCAGATCGTCAAGCTGCCAGCGCGGGGCAGAGGATCTTTTGAAAGTTGCACGCATACCTAATTGAGGTACTTGCCTTGAGGTCTCCTAAAGCTGCAAGTCGGCTATTTCTGGCCTTCCTGTATTGTGTTGTAATATTACGGCGATTATCGGCCGAGCCTGTATGCGTGCTTGTCCGGGGGCCTCGCAAGCACGTGGAGGGGAATGGGTATGTGAAGCCGAATTATTGATATCGAGAGATATCTTTATATCGCACAAGCTCGGGCTAGCCAGGGCAGTAACACAGCAATCTCAGCAAGGCTGAATTTTGCCCATTGATTGGCTGTATTTACACGGACTAGCAGTGCGTTTCTGGGTTCTCAGATGGAAGTGTTTTCCAGCTGTCCCTGGGGATTGTTTCTGGGATTGATCTATACAAACTACACGCTCAGTAAATGACGTACATTTCTTCCATGTGCAACCTCATAACATGACTCTCCCCATACAAAGAGAAATGGAAGTACCACTTTGCAGGCCACATGTGATCCGTGCTGTGACACCAAATTTGAACTATGGCAAAAAAAGCTAGATTTGCCTATGGAGAAAGATACACTGGGAACCTTCTGAGATCATGGTCCTTTAAAATTAGCTTGTGCATTCCTCATGCAACATGTTTATATGTAAATAGTGGACGTCTTGATCGGACCGGTTTGTGTCCCAGCTCTCTTTCTCATGTTTTTTATTTTGTTGTTGTTGTTTCCAATTTAGGCGACCCTAAAGTGAACCTATCACAGGATTATCTCAGGTTGAGAGTATGTGACATGCCTAATGTCACCCAGTGGGTTTCCATGGCCAAGCAGGGAATCAAACCCATGAGTAAGCAGGGAATCAAATGGAAGTCTCCATCTTTTCCTTACAAGACACAGTCAGTCTTGGGAAGGGATAAAGAATAAGTGGCTTTCTAAATGTTGTTGACCTGCAGTGGCTAGCAAGCCCTGCTATTTACTCCTAGGGCTGATCCGGATAGCCACATGTTCTCCAGTACTGATTTTGAGAGCAAAGGAATAAAAAAGTCAGAAGTGACTAGGGAGATGTGATGCCAGATAAAAACTATTTTCTGCTGATACACCAAAGGCTATCTGCAAGGTGACCTAGAACAGTCAGAGATTATTTTCATGCTACCTGACGATTTACTAACTTCTAGTTAAGCATTTGTTTTCAATAGTCCACCAGCAATGGGCTCAGTTTCCTATTGAATGAGAGCTGAGACTGTTTTAGAAGCTTCTCACTCCATCTCACACACAAATCTATCCTTCAGTTACAGGTACAGAGATGTATAAAGTGGATATTCAGCCAGATAAAAAAGATGCAGCTGCCATTGAAGCCCGCAGGAATCGGGAGAAGCAAAGACAGAGCCGCATTTTTGATGCTCGCTACCGCACAATGGGGGTGAGTCTTTCAGGACTGTGGAGCTGTACGTTAGCCTTGGAAAAGAGCTGTCCTGATGGGAAACTGTAACAGAGTCCCTAAGTATCTGCTAGAGATGAAACAGCTCTCAGAAGTGATTTTTACACACAAACTGTCCGTAATATGAATATCCCTTTCTAGAGGAGATTACTTGGATCTTCACATCTCAGCTTGATCAATGAGGTGGAGCAAAATAACTTGTTTCTCTGGTTCATTGGGAAGAGCACATATCATTATACTTCCCCAGGTGCTAGATACCCATGGAATAATTTACTAGGCATGCGTGCCAAATGCTTAAAACTAATGACTAATGCAGCTCATGTCCATTTCAGATAGTTAGAATTTTTGGCAACGACAAAGAAGACAATTTCACTTCAACTGTAGCAAATATACTGCAGCAAAAGCCCCATTTGGCTTCAGAGATCTCACATATTCAGGCATTTACAAGCTTTATTTTATAATGACAAGACAGGCAAGATTTCCCATCTGACCCATGGAAGGTCTAGGGGAAGCTCCATCACCTGGTGTGGAAAGATTCCTTGTGTGTCACTTATCTTCTCCAGTGAGGGAAGGGCAGACATGTTTAGGAGTCCCACAAGTTATGTTTGATAATTAATCAGAGGTGATAGTGGGGATTCTACTAAGCACTGCTTTATGCTTCTCCTTTCCACACCCTCCCCAATGCTGGTGAAGCTTCCTTGATCAAGGTCCTGGCTATAGGAGCGCTCTTGCCATTGGGTCTACTATGCATGTGGTGGCTGTCACATTTCCAAGTACAGTGGACCTTGGTATCCACTAGGGTTTGGTTCCAAGATACCCTGTGGATACCAAAATTTGTGGATGCTTAAGTCCCATTATGTGCAATGGAGTAGTCAAATGGCATTTCTTGTATAAAATGGCAAAATCAAAGTTTGCTTTTTTGGCTTCTTTTCTTTTGGAGGGAGGATATTTTCAAGCTGTGGTTGGTTGAATCTGTGGATACAGATTCTGCAGATATGGGGCTAACTATATCCTGTTCACAGCCTCAGGTTGCGCAAATTGAAACATATCCAATAATACTGGACAAGCAGGAACAAGCAGATACTGTCCCCTGAGATGTAGTCATGCCCCTTGATGTCATTTGGACCAGAAGGGAGTGGGGAATCCTTCTCTCCAACACCCGTGAAATTCTCTCTTTCATAAGAATTGGATTTTTTTTTTTAAATTGAAATGTAAGATCTTGAATACTGGAGTGTGAATCCTTGACAAAAACTGTAGAAGACATTTTGATTTCTGAAGCAGTACCTGCTAATGACCCACACTCCATTACTTAAAATGGGGTATGATCTATACAGAATGGGATTTGTATAAGAGTGTGGCAATTGTTCTTTTCTTACTCAGAATCCCATGTGCATTGTATCCTTTCCCTCAGATTTGCCTGCTGCTATTAATGCTGCCTAAATTGAGCTGTATCTCTATTTTGTCCTGTGGTGGGGCTGCTTCTGACTGTGCTCTCTTTTTTTTTTTGTGGGCGGAGGGGGGAAGGATGGTATTTGAATACCTTTCACAGAAGCTCGAATGCAAAGATCAGGTAAAAATGTTAAATTTAAATAAGAATGGTTTAATTCAGGTGATCAACCAAATCATGGTTTGAAGAGGTTGAAATTAATCATGGGCTTATATATTCCCTGGCATGCCTTGAACTCAATTTACTTTTCAGTTTCCTATTTGGGACTAAACATACTGTATTTGCTGGCGTATAAGACACGCTTTTTTTCTTAAAAAAATACCCTTTTAAAATGGGGTGCATCTTATACACCAGCAAATATGGTAACGCTAAAAACATACGGAATGAACCGGGAGCCAAAGTTCTCCTTGCCCAAGCAAACAGGAAAGGAAGGGGTTGTGGAATCCAGGTGAAGCACTCCTTACCTTCTCCTCCTCTCCTGTGCATCTCGACTCTCCTAGAGCAGCACTCTTTTCATTTCCCTCCGCTCCTGGTGCAGCACTCCTTTCATCCTCCTCACCAGGGAACTAAAAAAATTTTTTCCTGAAAAATACCCCTTGAAAGTGGGGTGCGTCTTATATGCCGGTGTCTAATATATGTCTAATACACGGGCAAATATGGTAGATTGATGTGACATGAATTTATCAATAGTATTAAACACTTGTTCTCTGAGCCAAGAAGCAAAGTTTCAAAACTGTTTCTCATTCTAATTTGGCAAGTTTTAAACATGGTTTAATGTTTAGGAATCATGGCAAACTATGATTAGGGTTAAACAGGAAACTAAGAGGAAAATTGTACAAAAGAGAAAAGGGAGTGCGTCAATCTACAAGTCCATCATTTGTTTTCACATGGAGAATTATCTTAATTGAGTTCCTGATCAAACCTGCATGGGAGCTGTTGATTCATATGTTGTACCTATGCTTCTTTGCTTCTTTGGTACAGAAGCTGAATATTTTTGGATACAGACTGTGAACAACCGTGAACAATGATAGGAGGTGTCACATTTACAGTCCTTTGCCCTTTCTTGTCCTCACTCTCTAAACCCTATCAGAAAGGATAACAGAACTGGATGGTGAGGATTCTGGCTGCAGCCCTGGGTTTCTGAAATGGAAGCAGGACAAATGGATTGAAATGGATTATTGGGGGATGAATTCCAGAGGTATAGACCTGTTAGATGTGGCTTAAAACACATACACTCACACACACATATACATACACATATAGAGTCCAATAGCGTTATACTGGCCAAACTTTGCTAAGTTCATTTTTGTCTTGCTTTTCTGATACAGAATAGGTACTCAAGGCAGCTTGCATCAGAAACAAGAAAATAAAATTTTAGAATTAAACAATTCAGGAGCAGGATATAGCAGATCAAAATGCAATAGACCATTGTGTGTGCATGCGCATGTGTGCATGTGTGTGCATGCTCCTTCAAGTCACCAATAGGAGCAGGAAGGACAGGCCCTTTCCAGTCTCACCAAATAAACTTCCAATGACAGCAAGAAATGTAGCGGGGCTTTCTCACATGTCAGGAGACTGTCTTTTTTTTTTTTTAAAATCAGGAATTTTTGGCTTTAAAGATAATAACCAATGCATCAGTTCGAGCCTAGCAAAAAAAAAGTGGATGCTCACAAAGCCACTATAGGAGCAGAGACCCATGCTTTAAATTAACAAGTTCCACTTGACAGCCTTGCCACTCCATTCTGAACCAGATGAAATTGTGAAATAGAAGAGCTTGTTTCATAGCAAATTTAGTCTGTGAAGTATCACAGTGTCCTCTGCCTTTAGCTGAGAGAGGTGGGAGGAATCCTACATGCCATTTGCTGAAGAATTTTTTTGCTACTAACTTGTGCTCTTCTTACTCTTACTATACTCTTCTTAAGGTGGATGTTGAAGGATTGAAAAGACAGGTGGAAGAACGAAAACTCAGAGAAGAAGCAGAGAAACGGCGAGATGAAGCTTTTGGTGAGTGTTTCTGCTCTGCTTCTGTGCTGGACTTACCTTCGGATACTGGTGAGAGAACTGAGTCTATAGGCTTATTTTTATGTAACTTAGAGCCAACAAGGGTTATTTTCAAAGGCAGAAGAGTACACGACTCAAGGGGAATTAAGTGCATCAGCTCAGCAGGTTTCACTCCAGTTGTTAGACCCAACTAGAGTAGATCCACTGAGTCAATGGAGTTTATTTGTTAACTTGTCAAGCTCCCATTGGTTGAGACAATCCGCTTGAGCTGGGACTAACGGTTTTAGACTGTAGCCTAAGATTGCAGTCCTAAACATACTTATCTGAGGCTAAGTCTTGGTTCTGAATAGACATGCATAGGATTGTGTTTAAAGTCTCTCTGGGAAGTAATCTACTGGTGAAAATTTGCAAAACTAGATGCGGTTAGCCCTCCATATTTGCAGGTTTCACTTTCATGGATTTGGTCGTTTGAAAATTTCTCCCACTCCTGCCTTTCACCTCAGGAGTTTCTTTTGTGGGGGAACCTTCCCTCTCAAGAGCTCCAATCAGGCCACACAGCCCTTTAAAAAACTGCCTCTGGTCTTCTTCTTCCACCACCTGCTGCCTGGCCAGCTAAGGACAGCTCAGAGCCCGATTTCTTACCATCACAAACACTCTACTACTACCCTCCCACACCCAAGGAAGAAGATGGGCAAGAAAGAGGATGTATAGTGTCACCATGCCAATTGATCCCCACTTCCTTCTCTTTTCCTTGACCAGGTTTAGACCCTGGGTGCCCATCTCCCCACTATTCCTTGGCTCCCTTCCCACAAACACACACATACGATTTGATATTTGCCGCTTTTTCCACTTTGCAGGGGCTCTGTGCTCCTAATCCTAGTGAATGTGGAGGCCTGAATGTATAATGGCTGAGTATGTTTGCTCCACATGTAAAGCAAAAGCCAGCTTGTCTGGCCACTGTGTGAACAGAATGTTTGACTGGATAAGCCTTTGGTCTGATTCAACGTGGCTGTAACATTCCTTTCAGTCTTCCTCTACAAAACAACACAGAGAAACAGCTAATCCCAACAGACTTGCTCCAGCACTTCACTCTAAGTGAGGATGTGGACCAAATCCTTTGCCATGTGCAGGGATCTCATAGCAGAAATACAGGGATACCTCAGTGGACAAATTTCTATGGAAATGGGTCCTTGAAAGAAAAAAAATCTTTTATATTGTGGGAACCGCAGTAAGTGAAGTAAGATGGACTTTCCAGTAGCATCCCCAAGGGGCTGGCTTGGCTTTATTGTCTTTCTTTTTTATTTACCCAGCTTTTTAAGCAATTTACAAAGTACATCGTAAGTTTTTGAGAGCTAGCATTATTTTTCCGCTGCTAAGAAGGGAAGTTCTATCTCTCTATTTTTCTGTGTATGTTGCATTTTCACTGTATCTTGTTGTGTGCATTCTCAGTTCTGTCAGCTGCTCAGATAACACTGGTTCATGTGTGTCCATATAAATATGGTAAATCAGTAAAACACATAAAACTTACCTAACTCCATAGTGTTTGTCTTAGTGAATGTTTGCTACAATATGGTATCTTGAGCTAATCTGTGAGCCCATCTTTTGTGCTAGGCGGATGAGTACAGAAGACTGAGTGAACTGATGACATCCCTTTCAGGCCTTCGGGACAGATTACTGTGATGAAGTGCTGTGTCTGTGCTGTGATGCTGCAGGCATAGAGAAACGTAGAAGTGGGGGCACCAATAGACTATTAATCCTTTCAAAATTTTCAGTTCTCACTTCAGAGACCAAACAAGACACTTTATTTTCCCAGCTTACTCGTTGAGAGGATATAATTGGAAATTTGTGGGCAGTGTCTTAGTGAAATTTCAGAAGAGAAAGAAGTTGCTTAATACAGCAAAAGCAACATTGCTTTCATGTTGTTCTACAGAGTTGTAGCTGTAGCTTTCTGCGGTCATTTGGGAGACATGAAGACAATGGTTCCAACAGTGATGACAGTATGTTATCTTTATTGTGTGATGTGTCCAATACCCTTTACTTCTGTATTGGGTACTAATATTACTACTTTTTTTGTTTGTTTAATGTTTTTGTGAACTATTGTAAAAAATGAAAAAAAGAACTTACATGCTCTATAAGGCCTACCCAAATGAAAATACAATAAAAGCAATTAAAATACAGATAAAACAAAGGATAAACTACCGTATTTGTGGGTGTATAAGACACACCAGCGTATAAGATGCACCCCATTTTCAAACAGTATTTTTTGGTGGAAAAAGTGAGTCTTATATGCCAGGAAATACAATAACTAATATTATCAACGAAGACTTTTTCATTGTAACAATATTACCAACAAAGACAACAAAGAATATTTTTTTAAAAAATAGATTAAAAGCTAGGTGAAAGCTTAAAATGAAGAGAGACAGCCAATTACTTAACTCCTGGGCAGATTAAGGATGAATCCATGCTGCATGATTACAGCAGTTTTATCCCACTTTAATTGACATGACATCACTTCGTGGAATACTGAGGTCTGTAGTTTGGGGAAGAAGTTAGAATTCTCTGCTGGAGAGCTCTCTTTCTAGAATTCAGGGGGTGAACTAAAGATCTTTGAGTCCCTCATCAAACTACAAATCCCACAATTCCACTGCAGGATGGAATCATGGCAGTTAAAAAACTATCTTTAGAAACTGGTTATTAACTGTTTGATTGAGGATACCCATTTTAGGTTTTGCCAGCCATTTTACCCTTCTGACTGAGTGGCAGTGTCCTGGACTTGTCCTAGGCAGGCCTATGTTCTCCTGAGTAAACTCTGAAAAAGGCCTCTGAATCTCTTCTTCGCCAGTTCTACCTTTTGCCTATGTTGGAAGTATTACAGGCATGTAGCAAAAGATCCTTCAGTGGGGCTGTATAAATTGTCAGGTAACTGCATCTAGCCAGATTAACATCAAAAAGAGAGCATGCAGTTCTGTGAAAGTCCTTTTGCTTAGAGGCAGATGATTAGAACTTGGAGTGGACTTGTCCTACTGAAAAGGACCAAAAAAAAAAGTGGTTCTTATATTTCTACTTCCACTATAAGCAAGAATATTAGCCCATTCCTGGATGATCTCAACTACTGGAAGACAAAAAATGGGAAAACAAATGCAATCTTGCCTACCATGGAAAATGGGAAATTACTAACAAAATATCAGTTAATCAGTAATATCCTGGGTGCCAAACACACAGCAAATAGAAGTTGTGAAAAAGCAGCAGGGGATGAATGAGTAGGTTCTAAAGAGAATGAAAGAGGCCATACCTTTTGGAATGGTTGATAGGCTGGCACTGCCATTTCATTTAAGCCAAGAACTTTCCATAACAACAACATACACACAAATATGGAATCAATACTTTGACCTCATCTGGAATCTGTGAAAAGAATGGGAAGATAAAGTAAAAAAGCAAAAGATCTATATGATCCTGAAGAGAAAGCAACACCTTTGCTTACTTTACATCGTTGGTTCTCAGACTTCAGCTCCCACAATTCTCTACCACTGCTCATACTGGCTGCAACTTCTGAATGCTGAAGTCCAAAAGATTTGGAGGGTTGAAGACTGAGAAGCATTTCTTTAAAAAAAAGTTTACATATTGCAAAATTCATGATTCTTCCCCTTTCTTTCACACATTCTTGATACTGTTGGTCCAGAATTTTTGTTTACATATCCATTTGATGCAGAATATTGGCCCGCTACTATAAGGGAGCACCCACTTGTTTCAGAAAAGTGTGTGGGCCCATCAGTGATCACAGTGCCTAGAAGCATCCGATGTTCTTTCTGTGCAGATGCAAGCAGGGTCCAGTGTGACAAGATTGCACAGATGTTGGAGGAAGAGGAACGTCAACACAGAAAGCAGCTGAACCAGGCCATGGTGGAGTTTTGGGAGCAGAAGCAGCAGCCCTGCACGCGCCGGGAGTGGGATATCTATGATCCCGAGACACTCCGCAAAGATCTCCCAGCTCGTGTGAGTGATGATGACCCTCGCTGCGGCCCGTCGAGCATGCAGCGCTTTGCTGGGGAGGATATGAATACTGCAGCCCGGCATAAGCTGCAGAAGGAGCAGAACAAACGTGCCCTAGAGGAGCAGAGAACTGAACGGGAAAAGAATCTCACTGACCAAAAATACGCAGGTACATTCTGGCAGAGCTTCGGAAAAGCTAACCTTTTCGGAGTATACCTCCAATAATTCTCCAGCTGGCATAGCCACTGGCTGTGTTTGCTGAAGGATTTTGAGAGTTGGCATCCAAAGTAATGCACCCAATCTCTACATTTTGGCTGACGGGCATGAGGCAGTGTTGCCTTTGCGGGCTGGTATGAGAGGCTATGGGAAAGAGCGTTGTGGATCTGCTGCTGTTGCTAAATGTGAAGATGCAATAACATCCTGCTAGCCAAAAGCATGGGCCTTTGGTGGCTATGATCGGAGGTGGGGACACAAAAGTGCTCAGCTTTGCCACAACTATCATCTGATGCACAGTCTTCCAAGAGATTTTTCTGGCCTCACCCAAGTAAATGCCTTTCAGTGTTTCTCTTGGTGTTCACCATGTCTCACTGCAACATCCACCATCCTCGAAATCTGTGCAACAGGCTTTTTTGTGAGCTTAGTTCCTGGTTCTAAAACTACTGTCTTTCTATTTGTCTGTCTCTCTGTCTGCTGATTTATTTATTGAAGTTATATCCCACCTTTCTCCCAAATGGGTTCCAAGGCAGCTTACAACAACTCAGTTCTGGACACCCATGCTAATTTACAACAACTTTGTTCATGTTCCTGAGCTCTGTAGGATGGCTGCTCTTTTCTCCCAAGGCTTTAGATTACTTAGGAAAAGTCACCTAGAGCAGAAGAGCGCAGACCTGTCTTACCTGCCTAGATTGTATGCCAGAACACCCCTTTGCAGTGGACGCTTTCTCCTTGCAGACATCCTGGATGACAAAAAGAGGATAGAGATGGATCTGCGAGCCCTGGAGCTGGCACGTTTGGAGGAGGAATGTCGCAAAGCCAAAGCCATGGCAGTAGCAGACTTTAATCGAGCCCAGGTACCACCATCATCTCTTTATTCCTGCATTTGGGGACCTCTTGGGAGGAGGGGCTTTGGCTGGTCTAAGGGCCATGTTCTGGACAAAAATGGTTTTCATTTAATGTTTCCCAAAACTGGAAGTAACCAGACATTTACTTCCACCTTTGAAAAAAGAGAGTGGAAGAGGGCCCTGACCTTACTGTGGAGAAGATTGCTGCTTCTGGAAGCTTCTAGGAGTGACAGTTACCTTTTTGAAGGAATAAAGGGGAGTCCAAGTGGTTTTAGGGCTACAAAAATGCAGGGTTGCATTTCCTGCACCCCACAGAATCATTGAGTTGGGAGGGAACTGCAAGGGCCATCTAATGCAACCTCCTGCCATGCATGACTACACAACGAATGCACTGCTGAGAGACAGCCACCCAGCCTCTCTTTTGTGGCCTCCAAAGAAGGAGAATCCATTAACCTGCAAGGCAGTTCACTGTCAAAGATTTCTTGGTTTCAGAAGGTTCTTCCACACGTTTAGGTACAATCTCTTTTCTTGCAATTTGAAGCCATTACTTCATGTCCTGGTGTGTGGAGCAGTAGAATACAAGCTTGCTCCCTCTTCTTCTTGACATCTTTTCGGCTATTTAAAGATGGCCTTCATATCACTTCTCTCCTCCAAGCTAAACATGCCCAGCTAAACATAGTGCAGACTAGAGACAGAAGAGAGCACAAAGATCTGGACCCCAGTGCAGAAACATCACTATGGTTGGTTGTGGGCTGGGCAGGGAGGACTCATCAAGCCCCATCTCTCTTCCTTTGCCCCAAACCAGGCTGCCGAGGTTGCTGAGCAGCAGCGCCTGGCCCACCAGCAGGAGCAGGATGACAACTATGCGGAAATCCACAACCATCTGACCAGCAACCTCTTGATGGAAAATCCTGACACAGCCCAAAGTGCGATGGGGTCACATCGCGTGATCACCAGCAGCTGGAAGGGGATGACCCGTGCACAACTGGAGGCCGTGCTGAAGAAGCAGGAGGAACAGTGCAAGGAGAACCAGGCAAGTGGCACAGAGCGCAGCAGGGAGGGGAGAGGCAGGCCAGAGAGGAATTGCTTACCGTGCCCAGAAAAGAGGTACTACTTAAAGACTGTCTGTTATGTTCCTTGAAGTCATGTCTGACTTACATTGACACTAAGGCAAACCTTTCATGCGGTTTTCTGGGGGCTGAGAGTGTGTGACACACCCAAGGTCGCCCAGTGGGTTTCCATAGCTGAGTAGGGAATTGAATCCTGGTCTCCAGAGTTGTAGCCCAATGCCCAAACCACTACATCATGCTGGCACAGTTAAACTGTACAGGGTCATTAGTAGGAAATATGGCCTTCCTCAGCCTGGTTGGGGATAATGGAGTTTATATAGGTAGGTAGGTAGATACATACATATAGACATACATATACACCCACACAAAAAAAAAACTCTGCCCAAGAACTGAGGTTTTCAGGAGGAGCCCTTCCCTGAATCCCATCAGTGGGGGCAATACAATGTGGGAGGGGACGTGGGAGAGGGCCTTCTTGGCTGTGGCACCCCAAATGCAGAATGCTTCCGCATAGAGGCCCAGTTGGTGCCAACATTTTTTTTCTTTTGCAAAGCCAAAATATGACTTAAAAAAAAACCTCTTTTGGGACTGATTTACTTACACGCACATGCTTTTTAAATCTGAAGATATTAGATTGTTGCTGTGTGCCTACAAGCCATTTCCAACTAATAGTGACCCTAAGACAAACTTATCACAGAGTTTTCTTGGCAAGATGTGTTCAGAGGAGGTTTGCCTTTGCCTTCCTCTGAAGCTGAGTGTGACTTGCCCAAGGTCACTCAGTGAGTTTCCATGGCTAAGCAGTGACTCAACCCCTGGTCTCCAGAGTCCTAGTCCAATGCTTAAACTACTATACTATGCTGTCAGGTTATTATTCAAATAATTATTTGAATCAAATAATTCAAATTTTATCAAATTTGATGAGTTCAAATTAGTATTGAGATAATTTGAAATATTCCATTCAAATTACTTTATTTTAATCTGGAATTATTTTCAGTTGTTTACACTGTTTTATTTGTGTGCCATTCTGAGATCCCACAATAAGATCCCAGGACATGACTATTTTAATAAATAAATCAACAGTCCAACACGGCTGGAAGATGACAGACTGGGAAAACTAGACTGAAAGATAGGAGTGCTCTCAGACAAGAGTGGAAAAGTATACTCAGCTATGTGATATGGGTGAGTGGGGCTTTGCATAACATGCAGTGGAAGAGGTGTATGTGTAATTGCTCGGACAAGAGAGTACATAGACCGTCACAATAGACAGGGTCCCGATTTCCCTCTGCCTGTTTGGTGGGTATCAGGAGAAGGAGAGACCATTCTTGCCAAAACTGTAAACTCAGAGAAATTTTGAAATAAGACTGAAGCCTGCATAAAATGAATCTGAAGGCTCTCTAAGGGTTACAGGCTTTCCAACTCTGCTCCAAGATGCAGCTCTGTTGATTAGGCCAGCACTACTCAAAGGGGTGTTCCCTGGGTGGCTAATAGTCCCTAAGCCAACAGCTGCTGGCCCATGGCAAGTCAGAATTGTTAGTAAAGACCCTCCCCACCCATACATGACCAAGAAAAAAGGAAACCGCTAAGCCAGAGGGCTGGTTTAGTGTATCTTGTGGCAGTGCTAGTGGTGGTCACTGGAGTGATGCCAGTCTCCAAGCCACTGGCTTTCAGTTCCAGGTGAGTTTCCCAAAAAGAAAGAAAGAGTTGTAGCCCCTGGGCACAAATATGGTATCTGTCTGTGGCATGCTGACAAAAAAATAGTTACTGGTCCTCCACATCAGATAGTGTGGGAAGCACTGAATTAGGCAACCCTATGAAACAGGCAACTTGTTTCCTCTCCTGCAAACCCAAGCCCCCAGTTACAGTCTTCTGCCCCTCCTTCTCTCTGTGTTTCTCAGGGGTACCTGTTTTTCCTTGATGGCATCAATTAAATACTACAGCAAGAGATGGCAGACAGCCTCACAGCTGGAATATTTTATTACAAAGATATTCTGCAATTTTACAGCTTGATTCAAGCATTCCAAAGTGCTTCAGAGGCACCCTAGGCCAAAAACATTTTACAACAGCCCTGTAAGGTAGATTGGTATGATCCCCATACTAAAATTTGGAGGATGAGACAGAGACTGAGTGCACAGTAGCTTGGTTATGGGAGAGTAGGCATGTAAACCAGGAGCAGCAGAGCTGGCATTCTTACCCTAGACCAGGCACCGGCCTTCAAGTTCCTTGGGCCTTTTCCTCCCTGCAGAGGCTGAGGGAAGAAGAGCGGCAGCGGGATGCTGAGTGGGATCGACAGCGGCATTTGGCTGATCGTGCTGCCATGGAGATGGAAGCTCAGGAACAAAATTTCCGCCTGCAGCTGAGGAAGAGCCTGGATGCCTACAACCGGGAGCTGTCGGAGGCACAGAAAGCAAAGTGAGTAGCCCAAGGCTGGAAAGCAACTCTGCCCATGAGACTAGTGAGACTAGACATGGCCTGAAGGGTGGCAGAGTGGGAGCTCACCCTGATTTTCACTGGAATGCATAAGAGCTGTGTAAGAACATCCGTATTGCTGAGTGTAAGGGTGAACAAAGGATAACCCCCAAAGGTGCAGCTTTCAACCCCTCCAGGCTGCTCTGTTAATGACCAAAAGGGGCTAGGGGTGTTTGCCTGTCCTAGAAACCTCCAAAAAAACACCACTCATCTTTTAAATTGATTTGTGCAGTGTTTAATCTCAGAAAATTCTCATTTTACTAAAGTACAAGCAAGCTTCCAGATGCTTTAGGGGTTTTCTTTCTTGGCAGTCTGTGCAGCTCCCAGAGGCTCCCTGGGACAGAATATTGGCCCAGAGCTGCTGTAAAGGCCCACCTCTGGCTTAGCAAAGGGGGAATACCACTGGATGGCCACGTAGCAGCAGAATAGCTCAGGGCAGCCTCTTGTAGCATGCTCAATGCCAGATGAACCTGGGCAGCTAAAGCAGGTGACATAACCCTTACGGCAGAGGTGGGCAAAGTGTAGCCCATGGGCCACATGCAACCCTGCACCCTATTTTTGTCATCCCAACCTTTCTAGCCTCTCCTCCCAAGGTTTTTTTAAAAAAACATTTTTGGCACATCTTTAGGCATTTTTTTTTTTGCCAAACACCACACACATAGAAACCACACACCACACACAAGCCTTCCAAATGTGTGAAAACAAGCAGATATACTCCACTACCTCTTCATAAGGACCCCAGGATTGCACACTGCCCCAAAATACCTCTGTTCTTCTCTACAATCTCCCAAATGGCGATAGAAAATGACATTTTGCCATTTTGAGAGGGATTGAGGAAGAAAACAGAGATATCTGGGCTTGCTGTGGGGAGGCTGGAGAGCCAACATGGTGTAGTGGTTTAGATGTTGGAATGCGACTCTGGAGACCAGAGTTCAAATCCCAACTCAACCATGGACACTTGCTGAGTGACCTTGGGCAAGTCACATTCTTTTAGCCTCAGAGAAGGGCAATGACTACCCCCCCCCCACAACAAATCTTGCCAAGAAAACCTAATGACAGGTTCACCTTAGGGTCTCCATAAGTCAAAAACCACTTTATGGCACACAAAGAGGAGGGTGCAGCCCACGAAGGAGGGGAGCCTGGAAGAGGCATTGGCCCCTGGCCCCCATGCAGTTGCCCATCCTGGGGTGGGGGCATATTTTTACAGATTGTCTGCCCAGAGCATAGATGGGCTAAACAGGTAAACTTTGCAAAATATGCAGCTCAAGTTTGTCTGGAAGTATCACCTTCTATAGCTACTCAGCAGTGGGGAAAGCACATTACATGCACACACACTCAGGTGCCTTTATCTGATTTTCCTGTGTGGCTGAGCTCAATTTTGTCACTGAAAACAGATGCCAGGGCTGATATGAAGAACAAATGAAGAAGCCTTCCCCACAGGACATGTATCTATTCTTTGTTTTACAGCTTACAGTATCTGGAGAAAGAAGTCTACACCAACACACCCACGGCCCACTATCACTTGCAGTTTAACACTAGCAGCCGCTGACTTAAGCATACGCAAATGCTGACAAGATTGAAGTCTCTAGAAATCAACAAGTACTTTTAATGGCAAAGGGAGCCCTCTGATGGATGAAACAAGCAGTGCTCTCCAGGAACAGTCCAGTTTGGATGAATGTATCTTATCAGAGAAATCCATTCCAGATCATTCCATGAGGAGTCTTTTTAACTGGTCAGGTGCTTTTCTGTTTGGATGCCAGCACTGGCAGAAAAGATTGTTCAGCTCACATGGCAAGCTACTGCTTTGCACAAATGACAGAGCATGTTGTGAACTTTGTGCAATGTAAAGTGACTCATAAAATAGGTGGTTTGTTTTGCAAATATGCTGGGTAATACAGTCCAAGGACACCTCTAAGTAGCCTTTCCTCAGAGGATTAGAAGCTAGCTTTCCGTATTTGCAGTCCAGACCAGGAGGATGATGTAATCTCAGATAGTCCACTCCAGTCACGTGACAGACAATAACGTTACACCACAAGCCAGTTAGGTAGCCCGCTCTCACCATGGGTATATCCTGGACTGAGTAACTATTAATTAACTGGACCACTAACATTCCCAGCTTTTGTGGAGAATAGGCAGCAGCAGAACATGACTTATTCAACCTTTCAGGGTGCACCCAAGTTTTATTCTTCAAAAGCTAGGAAGCAGGGAGGAAACATCGTGTTGTGGAAGCCTGACTTCCATGCCTTACTCTGTTCTGAAACACTGTCCTCCAGTTACCATTACTTGCCACTCTGTGCCCTCATGATTTTTTTTAACCAAGAATTCTACATTATGTAGAAATCTAAAGAAATAAGTAACATATGTTCCCTTGTTTGCACAATTTAAGATTTGTGTTTCCTTGATTTTTCTTTTGGCAGAGTATATACTCAAGCCTCATACAGCAAGCAAGAGGGCAGAACAATCATTTATTAAGATCCAGATATAAATCATTTGCTTTGTTGGCCCAAATTCCAGACAACAGAGCGCAAAATGGGCAGTGTTAAAGATCAACAGGTTCAAAGTACTAGGATTATGGTCCAGTGGAAATAAACATGCCCAGCTAATGAAGAGGACAGGCCTTCTTTTTCGCACAAGCCAGATTCACAGCTCAGGGCTGCATTCGGATGGCTCCATCAAGCCGGATCACCTCACCGTTGATCATAGGGTTCTCTACAATGCATTGCACCAGATGGGCATACTCCCCTGGAGCACCAAGACGACTTGGGAAGGGCACCTGTCGTGCCAAGAATGTCCGAACTTTCTCAGGAAGTGATGCCAGCAGGGGTGTTGCAAACAAACCTGACAAAGTTAAAAAAAAAATTAGAGTTGCTCCTGTCCTTTGTACACATTTTTAACAATACCTTTGAAACTGGAAGTACACCATAGTTTCTGAGCAGTAGGTGTAGACTTCCCATTTGAAAAACACATTTTCCAGGCTTTTTGGAGATAAAGAAAGGCCTGAAAGTGCACAGTCAATATCTGCTGAAATCTAAGATGTGAAATAAGATGTGGCCTCATAGAAGATTCCCAGAGGCTGTGAGCTACCAGGCTTCAGTGCTCCTCTCCCAATCTAAATTAAATATGTAAATAGCAAAAACATTTAGAATAGGTTATTGAAAAAGCAAATTTGCATAAATTCTTTTAATTTACATAACATATGCAGATTTTGAATTATTTTGCTAACTGAATTTTATAACATTTCCCCCCCAGAAGTGACAAGTACACATAACCCCTGCCTGTAACCATCTCCCATTCAAGCCCTGCACTCCCTTAAGAAATTCTACCCTCTTTTTCCAATGCCCAGATTCATGGCAGATTTGGTACCTGGTGCAATAGTAACAACACGGATCCCTATAGGGGCAAGATCCCGGGCAATAGGCAGTGTCATCCCCACGATGCCTCCTTTGGAAGCTGAGTATGCAGCCTGGCCAACCTGAAGGATACACACAATTAATAGCTTAGTCTCACAACAATAACAGAATAATACCCACACTTAGTACAGTCACATCACAGGTTAGAAGTATTATCTGAAACATACATGAAAAGTGGTGTGAATGGCAGGTAACATGGAGAAAAGGTCCCTGGAGTTATACGGACCTACAGTAATACAAGGAGGAATAAATAGTCACTCTGAATGGGGGAGGGGTAAAGAAAGAGGAAAGGTAGAGGAGGCTTGTGCAGGAATTAACTAATCATTAGTAGTCCATTGAAAGAGTAGCTTCATGAAGCATTTTTGGGCTGCTCTATTTCATATTGAAGAACATACACAGCCCTATGATCGCCTGGTGGGTTTACTTTGCCTGTAGTTTATAGAACAGTGTGGCTCAGGTGACGCAGACAGGAATCCAAGCCTGGCTGTGTGCCGTGCTCAGGCCCACAGAGGCATCTTTGCTCCTGGCCAGGTCTTCCCCAAACCACAGGCTGCCTCTAAACTGGTGGGTGGCCACCCTTGGATGAGTTCAACCTGCATGCCCAGGGTCTTCCCAGCCATATCTCTCTGCCCAGAGCCCTTTGGGATCAGAAAGCCAAGCATGACTCAGAGCTACAAGAGGAGCAGATTACTCTGCTGCTGTTACACACCGAAGGCTAGTTGGCAGAGAAGGCTTGGGACTCACCTGGCCCTCAAAAGCAGCCACGCTGGCAGTGTTGATGATCACCCCTCTGTGTCCATCTGAGTCAGGCTCATTCTTCCCCATTTCACCTGCAGTCAGCCGAATAACATTGAATGTTCCAGCAATGTTCACCTGAGAGACACAGAGGGAAAAGGCTTGAGGATCCCAAAGCCCTGGTCTCCCATGTTAATCGAGAAGGCCAGACTGCTGCACTAGCAGACAAGAAGATTAACTATGGGCTTTGCAAATACTGCCCTCCCCTAATAATTTTCATATATGCTTCATGTGAGCAATCTGCAGCAATATGAATTCTTCACAGCTCTTTTGGACCTGCTGGGGAGGTCCAAGATGTTCTGGTCAATCGGTCAATCACTTTATTTATATCCCACTTTTTACTCAAAATTGAGACTCAAAGCAGCTCACCAATTTACCACAGAGATCACAGTTGGTATTACCACTGCCATTGTTGGTAATATCCCTTAGTATGCTGTGTATGTGTTGTGTATGTGCAACAGCTCAATCATTGCTGAAAGCAATCCTTGTTCTAAGTAAAGTTGTCCCCCTAGATAGATATTAATAATTAACTCAGGTTTTTTTAGTGTCCTTATGCACCCAAGCAGAACCATCCAGGCACAAAAGTCTACTATTAACAGGTTTGGGGGGAATCCAAAAGTTTTCAGAAATTAAAAAAAAAACCTTTAAGAAGGGAGAACACTTACTTGGGAATAAAATCCCCAACCCCTAAAAAGCCCAGTGAGTCTTCAAAGCTGACTTGACTTTTTGTGGGGCAGTGAATCCAGAAAACTGGGTGGTGGGCAGAAATGGTATTAAGCATTTATGAAAAGAAACTGAATAGGAACACTCTACACTGCAACATTTTGTTGCCCTCCCTTTGGTGATCTATCATGTTTTTGGCTGTTTCCTGGCAGGAAACAAGGAACAAATGATGACAAAAAACTAGAATTTTATGTCCTACTCACGTTGATAACTCTCTGGAAGTCTTCCAAGTTGTGGGGAAGATCCTTTTTTATATTATAGGTCTTGACAGCCACTGCAATCCCTGCACAGTTCACTGCTATATCCACACGCCCAAATTTCTCCCGTGCCAGAGCAAGGGCAGCCTTCACATCCGACTCTGATGTCACCTGGAAGAGGAGTGAGACATTAATTTAGCTCAGCCACTGCATCATGTCCCTTGCCTCAAGGGCCTAAACGCTTAAAATTCTCAGTTGAAAGAGCCCTACATCCGCAGGAGCAAAGACGCATCTCTCTCCCAGCGACTTGGCCACAGTTTCCCCGTCAGACTTTGGCAGATCCAGAAGCACAGCACTACCTCCCTGTTGTACCAACCGCTCTGCTGTGGCACGGCCCAGGCCGGACGCCCCGCCGGTCACAAGGCCCACCATTCCCTGTGTGGCGACAAAGAATGAGAAAATTAACAGGCAGGTACAATGAGGATTTCAAACCACAGACGCATTTCTAGGAACACAGAAAACACCCGGAGGCCTTCAAGATTTCTCAACTTGAAAAACACACCTTCACTTCCTGACGGAAAGAGGGTAATCATCCCCTGCACAGGGCTCCCATAGCTCAAAAAGCAGTATGACGGGGAAACAAAGGTATAGCCACTCCACAGCCTGCAACACAGATGCAATTGTCTGGCATGCAATAGTTTTGGGGTACAGTAGCTTTAGGAGTCAGTTGGGGCAGCAACACTTTTTTCACGAGGAGGAGTGTCTGCCCCCATCAGCAAGACTTACCTATTAAATTACAGCATATACAACAATGCAGTTTTCTCCACTGTTATATCTTGTCCCGAGGAAAACTATCCCTGCTTTATTTCTATCTGCCATGCCCCTGTTAAAGGTCTAGCAGCACTGCCTCTTTGAGAAACTCCTCCTAAGGGAAAGAAAGGCGATTTCCCCATGCCACCTTTGCAAACAGGTTTGCCAGTTGCCATATCTATTTTCCTTAGTGGTTGGAGAAATGCTGTCTCCTAGCCTCTCCCCAAAACGGGCTTAATACCCTAAAGGCACAAGATCCCCTTTGTTATCTTGGAAGCTAAGCAGGGTCAGCCCTGGTGAGTACTTGGATGAGAGACTGCCAACGAAGAATTTGGAGCCCCGTAGGTTATATTTCAGAGAAAGGAACTAGCAAAACTACAACTTGAGTATTCCCCGCCTAAGAAAACCCCATGAAAATTATGGGGCCGGCATAAGTCGACAAGAGACTTGAAAGCACAGATTACATACACACAGCCATCTCCTCTGCTACTGAAAAAAACATTGGTCTCTCCCAGCCATCCGGCGGTCTCCCCCTGCTCGGTGAGGTTGGTGGTTTCACCCAGTCTTTTTCCCTACAGCAGCCGGAACGATTTCAGGCTGAAAACTCAGAAATTTGTCCCCTCCCGGATCCCGTAGGGGGAAGCGCTGGCGCTACCACCGGACTGTTACCTTCACGCTTCTCAAAGCCGCCGCCATGTTGCTTGCCGAAGGGCCAACCCTTCCCGCTCCACCCCTTTCCCAAGGAGCGCGGGCGGAAGTAAAGCAAGGAGGCGGTGGGCGGTCGGAGGGAGCTGCGCCAGGGAGGAAGGTTCGCGATGTGTGCTCGGGAGTAAGTGCCGTTGGTTGGAATAAAACTGTGGTTTTTTTTTTTCCCCCGCCCCTGTTAGAGTAAACTTCTTCCTAGCTGGGCTAGACCAGAAGGGCTTATGCCATAATAAAAAAGTGATGAGGCGCCATAAGACTCATGTCTTTACTACAGCAAGCTCTGCAACTTGCCTTAAAGTGTCCTGTCAACCTATAGCAACCCCATCAATTTCATAGGGTTTTCTTAGGCAAGGAATACTTAAAGGCGGTATGTCGATTTCTTGTTCTGAAACACAGCTTATCGCACTTGGTGTTCGCTGGCGGTCTCCCATCCAAGTACTAACCAGGGCCGACCTTTCTTAGCTTTCAAAAATGGGACAGGATCTGGTTCCTTAAGGGTATTTAGGCCATTGGGATGGAAATAGAACCCTCCGATTTCTCCCTTATGCCCCCCCAACCTCACATGAACCTCATTGCCTTATCTGCAGTTGCTGTCATACACCGCTAAAGCACGCCAACCAACAGTAGTGTAATTAAGCGATCAGGCTCCCTGACTTTACGTATAAAGACCAAGCAACATCTTGACAGTTGGTAAAATAACCTTGAACCACATAAGGTTTTCTCTTCCATATAGAGCAATTAGGTAATTAGGTTTTTAAGGTAGCAGAGAAAAAGGATCTGGTGCCTTTAGGTTACTTAGACTCTTGCTTCTTGTAGGATGCCCTAAATTGAAGGTACAGTCATCCCTCCACATTTGCTAGGGTTAGGGGCACAGGACCCCCGTGAAAGTGAAAAACCCATGAATAACTCTAGGCCCTCTCAAACGATATTTAACACACAAAAAAATATGATCACCATATTCCAGTAGGGGGGGAATCTTTATTATTACAGTCATTGACCAACACAGGAGAGGTATACAATTATACAATAAGACATTAGAATCAGTAACAAAATAAGACAAAGTGTTTAAAACGGTATTTAAAACAGTATAAATAAAGTGTTAAAAACAGCAAATATTAGATTTAGTTTAACACAATGTTACTGCGATGCATTGGTCTAAAACTACAGAGAATATAAAATAGACTAAAAACAATAAAACAGCTCCTGAGACAAATGCATAGAACTACATACGAATGTACCTGTAATATAATACCGTTAAATATCAGTTATTACTGATCATCGCCTGGCGTACTTTAATAGCTGCTGCACAGAAACTAGCCACCCTATGGGTTATCTTAGGGTTGGTATCTGTAAGTAGCAAAGAAACATAGAACTGTTCAGATCTACCAATATAGTTTTGAAATACTGGCAAAATAAAGTCAAACCATAAATCTCTGTAAAACGAACACTGGAGGAGTATGTGTTCTATCATTTCTATCTGGCCAGTTTTACAAGGACAGCATCTTTCTGAAAATGCGACTTTTTTATAGCGTCCATCAAGGACAGTTGAAGGAAGAGCGCGACATCGAGCCAGGGTAAAAGCCTTACGATGTTTTGGCAGTTCTAAGTTGCTTATATAAGCCACTGGCATTTTTAGGTACTTATTGCATTCACTGACAATGAACGAAGAGACTCTAGCTAGATCCATTTGTCGCTCTATGTCAGTGATGTGCTGTTTAATGGCTGCTTTAGCCTGATCATACCCCAAATAAAGCAGAGAATTTGGGGAGAAACCCAAAGTCAAAATTTTCTTTGAGATTGCCTTGGTCCATAAGGACTGGAATTCATCCTTCGACACCAGAGAAGCCAGCCCCTTTGGAAAAAAGGCTAGCGTAAACCAGTAGTAAAGTATGAACATCCATATCCTGGCTTCTATACTCAAAAAACCTGCCTCTAGTCGCAGAGTGGCATTAGATACACATTTTGGAACTTGGAAAACTGACCTCAGAAACTTGGATTGGACACGCTCCAAGATCACATTATTAGGGAAGGGTCCTAGTTGGGCTCCATATAAAAGTTGGGCAGTTGTTTTTGCCTCAAATAATTTTAAAGCAGCTGGAACATAATATCCACCTTTAGTTTTAAAAATTTTTTGAATGGCCATTGAGCTCCTCTGGGCATTATTAGCAGCGTAATCCCCATGTGCTTTCCTACTTCCTGAGGAGTGAAAGACTACACCCAGATATTTAAAACAAGAGACCTGTTCAATCCTATGGGAGTCTATACACCAGGAAAGTTGCCTAGGGTGTTTGGCAAATGACATAATTTTAGTTTTTTGATAGTTAAGCACTAAATGATTTTCTTGGCAGAATTGGGACAATTCTCTCAGAGCTCGTTTAAGGCCATTAGATGTTCTTTAAAGAATGACTGCGTCATCTGCATAAAGCAGTATGGGGATGGTTCTTCCAGCTAGCTTTGGTGGATGAAAATTGATATTATGAAAACGCTCCACCATTGAGTTAATATAAAAGTTAAACAAAAGTGGAGCCAAAATGTATCCTTGTTTTACTCCCTTCTCTGTTTTAATTGCTCTAGTAAGATGTCCTTGTGGGGTACATCGAACTTTAAGGGAGGTCGTTTCATGTAACATTCATATTAGGTGTAATAATCGCTTATCAATTGAGGATGCCTCTGTTTTTCCCCATAATATGGAGCGTGAAATAGAATCAAATGCTCCTTTAAAATCAGTAAAAGCAGCATACAGAGCAGTAATATTACCAGAAGAATATTGCCCAATCAAATGTTGCAAAGTTAAACATTGATCAATGGTCGATCGGCTTTCCCTAAAGCCAGCTTGTTCATCTGCTAGAATGTTCTCTTGTTCCAGCCAGTCCAGAAGTTTCCTATATAGATGCCTTGCATATAGCTTACTAATTATATTAAGCAGGCTAATTGGTCTATAATTTGTTGGGTTGTCCTTTGTTCCTTTTTTAAAAATGGGCACAATGACTGCTGATCCCCAGTCAGGAGGGATATGTCCATAGAAGTCAATACAAGTAAAAAGAGAAGCTAGGAGAGGAGCCCAGAACTCTAAATTGTTTTTAATGACTTCTGGTGGAATCAAATCCTCTCCTGGAGCTTTACCAGTTCTTAGTTGAGCTGCAAGGATTTTTATTTCAGAAACTGTCACGGGGGGCCATGGTGGGAAAGTCTCAATTGATTGGATACATTCTTCTTTTCCCATACAGGGATCTGAATATAAATCTTGGAAATACATTTCCCAAGTATTGAGAGTGATTGAATATTCTATCCTGTTTAAAGCTCTGCTTTGCATACCTGATGTAATATGCCAGAAGAGAAATGAATCATTAGATTTAACGGCTTGAATAAGACAAGACCAACTGGTCTTCATAGCTTCTTTCTTTTTGTATGCCAATAATAGTTTATATTGTCTCTTTTTCTGAAGCAGCTCTAATGTAGTGAATGATGACGTACTAACTAGATGTAGCTGATAGGTAGCGATAAGTTCATTTTTCGCTTTAACACAGTCCTTATCAAACCACGGTTTGGAATAAGATCTATGTAATCTTGGTTGTGTACTGCCATGGTATAAAAGTAATTGACGTAAATCCTGGATCAATGTATTATAGTTATTAAAAAGTGCCTCTGGGAGCTCCGCAGAAAGAATCGCAAATTGCAGACACTGAAAGTGTTGAGTAGATAAAAAGTCAGTTATCAACTGATTTAGCTGTGGGCACCATCTAGGTCTATGGTAGGTTCTTTCATCAAGAATAATATCAATTCGGTGAAGATCTTCAGCATGAGACTCATATGCAAAGTTGATCAGCTGCAGAGTCATTAGGAGGTGATCACTGTCAAATCTTGGAATGACTTCTAAGTCCTTCACATATACAAGAAGCTCTCTAGAAGCAATAATGTAATCAATTGCACTCATTCTGGTTCCAGGGAGGTAAGTAAAACTAGCTGGGTGATCTTTATCCATAGCACCGTTTAATATATGGAGATTTAGTCTGAAAGTCATTAATGCCAGACACAGACCCGCATAGTTGGCTTTCTGGTCCTTCGAGCAGCGTGTCATTAGGGCTGCACCTTCTTCGAAATGTGGAGGTGAGAGATTAAACTGCGTATATAAGGTACTATTATCAGGGCCCAATCTGGCGTTCAGGTCACCTCCCAATATCACAGATGCATCAGGACACTTAGTAGAAAGATCCACCACGTATGATTCGAGTTCTGCCCACAGTACTTTAATTTGGTTCTTCTGTCTCAGCGGAGGCATATAAACATTAATAATCAATAGGTTGATGGATTTAAATTGAATTTTAACAGCCATAGCATGCGACTTAAATGAGGGGAGTGATATTGTAGAAACTCATAGTATTGTGGAGATCAGAATTCCCAGTCCTCCTATGGCTCTACCGTATTTAGACCCTGCAGCTGCCCTTAGGGAGAAAGAATGAAACCCATTTAATAGTATCTCTCCCGTAACCCAAGTTTCCTGTATCAAAAGAATATCAAAGCGAGATAGGAAGGCAATAAAATTGGGGTCACTGGTAGATGCAGTCCAACCTGCCACATTCCAAGATAACAGGGAGATCTTACTCTGACTCTTTTGTTGTCAGGCAGGTATATTGTCACACACAGATTGAGTGTGAGATCTTGCGGGAAATGGAGATGTTTATTGATGTAGTAGGCCAATTAGATGGAACTCCTTATCCAAGCTTTCAATCTGATCCAGTTGGTAGGCAGGTCTACTAACATTTGAAGTTATTGGCGCAGTTGTCTTCCATGGTTGCTTTACAGGATCAGCATGTTCTATTGTTTGTCCTAATTCATGGTCCTCTAGGAATCACATATCCATCCATGAGGAGGGTTTTGTCTTTAGAACAGTTGCTCTCGAGTCATTCTGCACAGAAATATTGGTCCTGGTAGTACAGCCCTCACTTGGATGTAGCGTCTCTGCTTTTATAAGCTCTTCTACCGTAGTTAGTTGATGTATATTTGAGGCCTGTTTGGTTAATAACTTTATTCTCAAATTATCTAATCATTTTAAGATATCATTTTGTTCCTCATAAGGGAGAGCAGAAAATGAGTCCAAGAGACCTATTTCCTCATCACAGCATACAGACTCTAGCTTGGGGGGGGGGACACAGTTTAATCTTTGTCTCAGCTGAGATTTTTCCTGTTTCCCCCCTATAATATCATCTGGACTGGATTTTATAATGTCCGGACCTTCACTAGTTAAATCAGTCGGGTTTTCACAGGGTTTTATTTGTTGAACGTGATGACTAAAAATACCTCCTTTTAGGTGCAGAGGAGGTGCTTGATTTTCAAACAGTCTAGTCACAATTAGGCCAGAGTGCTCCAGCTCATCCTTATTTTTCAGTATCCAGCTGGCCGTTATACAATCATTAAATGTGACCACTACACGAGCACATACATAGTTGAAAAATAGATATTCTATTTGATTTATATCCTTAATACTGCAAAAGTTAATGGAGAACTGTCTCAATAACTTTAGAAAGTGAGCTTTGCGTTCGTACTGAGATAAAAGCCCTGTTGGTTTAGGATAATTCTGAAAAACCAGTTTTTGACGGGATAACACAAGTTTCCGTCTAGTGTCCTTGATATTTCTCTTCTTTACATCTTTTTCTTGGAGTGCCATCACTGACCAGGGGTCTGGAGGGCCCGAAGTGTGAAACTGATCTATCTGGCTGGCCTTTCCTCCTCTTAATTCCTTTGGATCAGCAAAAGATTTATGTAATTGACTTACAGGCTGAGGTGTTAATAAGTTTGGGCAAGTTGCTGGCTTAATGACGCCGCTGTTGTCATTTGGCTTTATATTTATTTCTTCTGGTGGCTTTATCTCTAGTTTTGTCTCCTTATCTAGCAGATTGAAAAGCTTCTTAAAGTTCATCTTAGAGGCATACTTCCATTGTTTAACGTTCTTTATAGTTTTACTTTTTTTTAGATTATTTGTAGCCTTCTTAATCATTTTTTTCCTTGGATGGTTCTTATTTGATTTAGCAAGTAGACAAGAATTGCCTGGTTTAATTGGTTGCTGATTATCGGCATTTAAAGCCTTATCAACTTGCTTGTCTATATTCAATATTTTATAGACCTTCACAAATAAAGTCAATAACTCAGTACAATCATTTAGGAAGGATTTAATAAACTGTATGTCTTTGGACAGGGAGCAAAGCCGTTCTTCAATCCACATGATGTCTCCAGTATACAGTTCATTGTTACTATGTGGTTTTTCCAAGCTTGCCCCTTCCATATGTTCACCTGGCCCCAGCCCAAAGGCTTGTTCTGGCCTTACTTTTCTCTGCTCTCTATCAGCCTCACCAATTTGGGGGCGTTCATTTAATAGCTTGGTCTCAGCAAGAGCAATTTCTACTGCCAGGTTCAGGGGAGGAGAACCTTCCTTTATATTCCTCTTAGATTTATGTAATTGCTTTTGCTTAGAAGAAGACAAATCAGCCTGGGTGCTTGAAGCTAAAATATTGTTTTTTAATAGCTGATTCTTTCTCCCCTCTTCCGGGTCTGGGGAGAAGTACTGAGTTATCTTTGTCTGTTCTTTCCGTTGACGTCCACCCAGGGGGATACTTTCAAGAGGAGGGGGTTCCAGCATATTCCTATCTGTCATTCTTGTATACACCATTGTTAATATAGCACAGAAGTAGGGTAATTAGGTCTCCACAAATTACCAAATCTCAGCAGTCTGCCAAAGCTATGTTAATATTAAAGTTAACGATAAACTCCGCTGTAATTAACTTCCCCTCATTTCCAGTTCTCTCAAAACAAACTTACTTGAAGTCTTTCTGTCCTTGGCAGACTTCGTGGTTTATCCAAAGCACTTCGTGGTTTATCCAAAGCAGGTAAGATTATGAGCTCTTGTTTCAATTCCACGGTTTACTCCTTGATCATTAGCAATTCCAAAAAGAATTTAGAAGCTTAGAGGGTTTCTAAAAGAGTTTCTAGGAGTTAAACAACAAACTTGCAAGGGAACTCTCTTCCTACGTGTCTGCCTCTGGCGCCATCTTGTCTTCTCCTGATCACCGTATTCAACCCACTATAGATTCCTTTGAGGCCTCAGGGTTCCTTCCCAAGGCAGAAGAGGGTGGCTGGTGGGCCTTCCTGCCACCTCCACTGCTGCCCCACACCATTTTTAATAGGGACTTACTAGCCTCGTTCACAGTTTCTCAGTCTCAGGAGGCTTGCAGTCCCTATTAATAATGGCATAGGGAGGCAGGAGGCAGGTGACAGCAAAAAATCCATGAATAATCGAATCCACAAAAGTGAAACCCGCAAATGTAGAGGGCTGACTGTATATAGTTCTCTGCTGTATAAAATTATGACATGGACATAACTGTCTGAAGTGAGGTTAGAGTGTAATTTAACTATGGGTGGAACTGAAGCAGTGAAGAAATTCTAGAGAGATCTTTAAGAATAAGTGGGTTAGTGCTTTATTTTGAAATCAGAAGCCATAGGCTGGTGAGTGTCCTGAAACTCTAGATGAATAAAGAAAGAAAGAGAACTAAGGGGTATAGCTTTTCTGGGACAATATGTTTGCAAATAGGAGCTTGCATTTTTGAAATCTGTAATATTAAGGTCCTGCTGACTTTATGACAAATATGGTTAAGGCTGGGACCATGGTAACCTACCAGGCACTATTTGCAGCTAATACAATAGATCTCCTTGGTTAGTGCTTGGATGGGAGACTGCCAATGAATACCAGGTGCTATATTTCAGAAGAATGAACTGGCAAAACCACCTCTGAGTATTCCTTGCCTAAGAAACCCGTATGAAATTCATGAGGCCAGAATAAGTTGACAGGCCATTTGAAGGCACATACAAACGTGAGAATTATTTAGCCCACCTAGCATGCAAATCTTATCTCTGTATATATGTCAAGAGCAAAGATTGGCTGCAACAGTGCTACTCAAAAGTGGCTGTTCATGTACTAATGCCAGTTTGTGAACTATTGGCTGCTGGTCTGCAGCAAGCCTCCAGGAAACTATGTGAATAGAGTAGTACAGTGACAAATATGGTACCACCTCCTAACATATTGGGTTAAAAAAATGCTATTTCATTATCATATAGCTCAGTAAACACTGGACTACATCTCTGTGTAAGCTGGTGGCAAACGAAGTCTTATTGCATAAAGTACTCTGATACTGCTTATTCGGAAATAAGCTATGGGATTTTTTTCCCCCAGCATGCCAGGGACTGGTACCGTATTTGTGCCCATTGCACAACTGTTTCTTTCTTTCCTGGAAGCTCAACAAGCTTTGTGACTGGCACAGGTCCAAGGACCATCATTTTGAGTAGCCATAGGATGAACTAAACAACTGAGCACTTCTTGTTTCCCCTTTCCTGGTAACTTGTGAGTGGGTAGTCTTCACAGACAATATTCACTTCATCTGTTTTGCAGGGGTGGGGTGGATTAGAATAACTGATCATCAGAAACAGCCAGATGTGTCTTGTTGCAGTTGAATTACGTGGTATCTAAGTGCTTTGTGCAAACTTGAAAAAGAAACATCCTCCATTGTGTTCCTCTTCAACAGAACCACAAATGGCAGACTTAATAGAAGGAATCTCAAAGCTATTACCTTGTACTCTTGCAAAGCCAGTATCTGCTTTTAAATGTAACTGTGATATGCACCTCCTTATATGTGGAAGTCATCCGTTTAATTCTGGAGATCAGTACAGACATCCTCCAATATTCTCTGTCACAGCAGTAACACATCTGTAAAAACCGCTGATCACACAAGGAGATAGTGTGTGCTTTTTTTAAAACTGTATCAAGCTATTTCTTCTTGGATGATATATGAATATTATAGGTTGAAAATAAGTCTGCTGTATGTGAATCACCTCCTTCTCTTCTGTAATACCTCTTTGTATGACAAAAGATAGAAGGGGAAACATACACTTTGCCTCTAAGAAGCATGCCTCACTAGCTATCAACAACTGGTATCTAGATTAAATCTAAATTTGCTGACATCACCCATTGTGACCATGATGTATGCTTGTTTTTGTGTGCGTTCAAGTCATTTCCAGCTTATGGCAACCCTATAATGAGTTCTTTTGTGATAGAATTGGTTCAGGGGGTTTGCCCTCAGCTTCCTCTGAGGCTGCTTGTGACTTGACTTGCCCAAAGTCACCCAATATGCTTCCATGGCCAAGTGGGGATTCAAACTCTGGTCTCCCAGTATCCTTGTCCAACACTCAAACTACTAACCACACTGTCTGCTTATTGTATTCTAAGCTGCATCCTTTACTGGTGTTGTATAGAGCTTGTTCCATTAACCAAGCTTCAAGGTTATAAAACCATGCACTGCAGTTGCTAGGTTTAAACCAGGTAAGTGACAGCCATTGAATGAGAGGAGATGGTGAGGAACTTTCTTAATCATCAAAGCAATCTGACTTTCCAGGCACAGTGTTGACTGAAAGTCAAGTAAAAATCTCCAGACAAGAGCAAAGGATCTGTCAATAAATCAACTTTCTTCAAGCTGTTCACTAGCTATGTGGATTCAGTGCCTGATTATTCCAACACATTCTCCAAAGTGCAGGCACTTCATTGGCAGTCAGTATCAGTGAACTGACTGATCAGTGAAAGATGTAAATTGAAAATTCAAATACTCAACTGCCCACACAAGAGGTATTTATCAAATTCCTGCACAATGGAGTAATTTTCAGGTGAACTGAGAGTTATTTCCATTCCTGCAGTTCAAATTTCTAGGTGATGTTGGCAGAGTACATCTGAAGATACTGCATATCTTAGGTTGCTATGCTACATAATCAAGCTAACATTTTCTAAAATCCAGCTGAACTATTCTAAAAAATAAAATAAAGCATGGAAAAACCCTTCTGTGAGTATATCACTGCAGAAAACAGTTAACTACATATTTAAATTCTTCCCTACATCAAAAGTACCCTTTAGCTGAAGAGCTAGCATATTAAAAAGAAAGCTAGGCTAAAATAACTCATCCTATTAAAAAAAAAACATTTTTTTAATATGGAGGGAACGAATACACATGAGACTTATGTCTTCATTCCTAAGTGTGAGATGCATTTTTCTTCATAAAACTGGTAGCAGACTACACAGAAGTCTACCTGAATCCAGTACTTTTATCACATGCAATGAAAATATAACATTTTGTAGCAACTATGGTATCTTGTTCCTGTCAATGTATATTCGTTTACACATTTACACATGCTTTCCCCAGTTGATTGGCCTTAACTGTGACAACTGCCAGTTACATGTTCCACACTCTTTCTGTTCTGATAGTTCTGACGCTATCACCCCTCAACCTTGCCCCCATGTGCTCTTTAAAGTTCATACAGCAGTTAGGCCATAACTATTTAGCACAAGAGTTTAAGGAACAGAAGAGCATTTCATAATAGCCTGCCAGCACTTTCTCTATAAGGTTCTTACACCAAATCCCCCAAATTGTTTGAATTATGACAAGTGTGGGAGTTTTTTGAGATGACTTATGAAAACAAAGTGGCTGAGACCTGTGAAAAGCTTACCTGGCCCTGTCATGTTTCTACAGTCCCAAGCCTCCTCTTAACAATTTATTCATATCTTTCATGCTCCTTTTGCTCTGCCTACTCCTCTTTTCCAGAATTCAAACATGCAAAGAACACCAGTGTACAGTGCAGAACAAATTAGAGAGCAAAGTTTGATGATTGTTATACAGTATATTCTGACCACAGAATATGAACAGCTCTGGCTTGAGACCTCCAAAAAAGGAGCCACACACCACATTGGAAAGCTCTCCGTATATTAAGTGTTTGTTTGTTTTTTTTTTGTAGTAAAAAAAAAAAATACAAAGTCCAGATACGAAATATACAAAAAATCTCAGCCAAGGAAAACAGTTGCTTTTATACAAATATCAGTAGCATTGCATAGAACAGCCTCTATGGGTGAAGAGGATAAGGAAGGAGTCCAGCTGGGTATGATGCTTCAAAAAAATTGTTATCCATTTATACATAGAGAAGGGGTTGTGAAAGCACATACATCCTTGGTGTCACGTTGTTTCAAAAAATGTATCACTATCAGCACATTCTGCAACACTGAGAAAGGACTTCAGCTAGTTTCCTAGCTAGTGACTCATTCTCTCACACAATAATCCCAAGCAGAATACTGTGCAACCAGAGAGCTATTATTGCTTCAACTCTGCCAACAGGTGCAACACTACCAGCAGGACCAGCAGGAACTATTTTAAACCCATTGAAATAGGCAGAGTGCTAGCGACAGAAGAGTCCCAAAATGGTTGGGAGAAATGATGGCTAGGATCGTGTTTTGATTTCCAGAGGCGCTACCTGGCCTCCAGCAGACTATCTAAAGCTGAAGTATGTACAGAGTGAGTAGAATCTTCATAAAGAGAAGTGCAGGGAAGGTGCGAAAATCAGCAGCTTAATAATGCTGAATGGAACAAGGGAACCCTGAGCTGATTTGTAAAGGCCACCGGGCAGGCAATACCCTGAGTAGCCATCAGGGGACAGGGCACGTATGCATATAGCCCCCATATGCAGACAGGCAGAGATGCTAAGCATCAGACAATTAAAGGGTGGGTGGTGAAGCAGTCGCTGCAATAAATAAAAAGGTACAAAATAACCTGTATGACTGCTCCTAAAATCTTGCACCGTCACCACCATATCCTGCCATATCCAAGTGCAATTGGTTAGAGACAAAGTGCCACTGAAGTCACTGTGGGAAAGTCCAACCAGACACACTGTCCCTCTATAACGATCTAGCCATCTTCTTCCACCTCAGAATCCTTCCCATCCACTTCCTCACCAAGGGAGGATGTAGGGTCAACACCATCGTCTTCTGGTCCACTCAGCACCTCTTCCACAGCTTCACCTGTGTCAGAAAAGTAAGATAAAAGTAAAATATGTTCAGATGCCTCTCGGACCCTGGCCTGCTAATCAGAACTGTCCCTTCCTAGCTCATATACCTCTGATGCTCTATTGCCCCCCCAATCCCATTTCCAGCCCTGGAGGTACAAATTGCTAAATAAGCCATGTGCTCCCACAAGACCAGCAATTCCCCTTTAGTCCTGGCTTACCAGATTCCAGGTCTATTCCTCAATCAGCATTCCACTCTGGTATCCAAAAACTGCAGCTTTTTACTAGGAGTTATATTATTTAACCACTATTTACCTTGTCCACCTTCCTCCTCATCCATGATCTCATGAACATCTGCCTCTTCTTCCTCCTCTTCCTCCTCCTCTTCAGCATCATCATCCACAATCACTACAAAGTCATCACCATTTTCTGTCTCACTAAATATACAGAAAGGGAAAGAAGAAATTTGTCACCATTTATCCATTATCTTCTGTTGGCCTCTCAGCTGGACATAAAAAGCTTTTTCATGAGTCATGACTATTTGTAATTTTAAGTAGCATAGCATAGCAACAGCAATAGCATGTGTATTTCTATACCACTTATCAGCCAGGTGCTCTCTAAGCGGTTTACAATGTGTCTAGCTAATTGCCCCCAACAAGCTGGGTACTCATTTTACCGACCTGTGAAAGGATGCAAGGCTGAGTCAACCTGGAGCCTGGCAGGATCGAACTCACAACCTTGTGGCTGCAGTACTGGCATTTAACCACTGTGCCACCAGGGCTCTTGCTATCCATGAGCCTTGACAGAATGCACATCTATGCAGAATGATACGTTTAGATTCCTGCTGATAATATCATTTATACCATAGTACTGCCCATACTGCAACAAATTCAGTACATCAACAAGCCAAGCAACTGGCCACTTAGCCTTCTTACCTGTCATCTTCACCGTTTTCACCACCTTCTCCCATCAGGTAGTACTGCAGTGGATTGGGCCAGAGGTCCTCTTTAATAATCTATGAGAAGGCAGAAAGGAATATGAGGGATAGAGTCATAAGGATACTGGAGAAATTTTAGGACAAGGTATAGGTTGCAGCTCCCACCTCAGCAATGCGGTCTCCTGCTGGGAAGCTGTGGTCACAGAACCAGCTAAAGAAGCTGCGGCCCATCTCAAAATTCTTCCGACCATGAGCTACTGGGTCCTGGCCCCGCCACCAGCGGATGGGGGTGGAATGGGAAACCAGTCTCCCTGGAATGGATGGAGACACACACAGGAGAGGTGTGAGCAAGCACACATGAATATCTGGCATTTTGCTCCTCTAAAACATTGTTCCCTGCGGCATACCAGAGGAACCACACTGGAACTCCTTCACAATGACTTCATTCTGGAAGTAGGGGTTGCTGTTGAAGTAGAATTTGATCTTGCAGCCTGACTTTGCATGGGTGAAATCTTCAACCTGGTATATCAAAGAATGTCAAAATCAAGGCTAGCAGAGAACTGGTTATCACCATCCTGACTCAGGGGAGGGAATCCCTCAAACAGAAAGAATCCAGGATTCCAGACTGCAATTGGATTACTTCCCTCCATAACTTGGGAGTCTTATCTACCCTAGTCTCTGAGCAGCTGGCGTGCTAAAGTTGTCACCTGCAGATTGGTCATGTAGCTCAGGGTGTCCTCATCCCGGTCATTGATCATAGCTGAAAGCTGGGGATGATTGAGAAACTGCAAAGTTAAAAGTCAAGGAAAGAAACTTCAAGTATGCCACTCTACTCTTGGAAGGAAAAGTACAAATGTATTAAATTAATAAGGAACTACAACAACAAAGATTTAAACTATTCCATGCTCCTTTTGGGCAAAAAGAAGAGAAAATCTGTAATAAGCTTCTGGGCTTTTATTCTCAGAGTCTTGCCATGTCAAGAAAAGAAACCCCATTCAAGTGTCTTCCCTAGTAAGTCTTTTAGCTCAAGCCACCTAATGGATTATTTGGAAAAGAAGGCTGTTAAGTCCTCACAACCTGCTCAAGCTTGTCACTTCCTGCCAAGACAAGACAGATGGACATTCAGAAGGGGAAACAGTTCTTCAGCAGTGTGGGACAAGCTTATCTCTTGCTGGCCAAGGTAAGGCCCATCAGGCGGCATCATAAACCAACAGGGAGAAAAGGAATGCTCTACCATGGCCTCAAGACTTGTACTGTTAGCAGAAACAACCAGCTCTGGCAGCTGGTGGCATTCATGTCAGTGGCATGATCCACCCACTCAGGGTTTTAATCTTTCAAAGGAGCTATTCATGGTGCTGAACCTACTTGGTGGATTTGGTCCAGCACTTTGGACAGCTCCTATAAAGATCAGCTAAAATGTGGAGCAGAGTCACCATGCCACTCAGGTGGAAGCCACCAGCCACCACTGACAACCTCTACTTCAAAAACCTTAATGTATCGATCACCCGCCTAATTCCACATCATTGCCTAATTCCACAGCACTCTCTCCAGGCAGTGCCATACATCACTGGAAGGGCACATGGTTTAATCCTTGCCCTCTGCGATTTTAACAAAATCCCACTCAAGACAGCATTTGTGGTGTAGTGCAGGTTCGAAACCCGGGGGGGGGGGTTGTCTTTTTTAAAAGGCCTTTTCCCCGATCCCTCGTGGCAACGATAGGATACAGCGGTGACCCAGAAGCCGGGGATGTTCTGGATGATGAGGTTCCGCCGCTCCAGGTGCGGGCGCCGCATGTGGCCGAACTTGGCCTTGAGCTGGGCGAAGGCGCGGCTGGCCTGCTGGTTCACGGCTTCCAGTTCCAGCTGCACGGCCTCCAGCGCTTCCAGATACTGCTCCGTTTTGCGCGGGGGCTGTGGCCTTCCTCCGCCCTCGTCCTCCTCTTCGTCGTCGTCGTCGTCGTCCTCCTCGCCCACGGATATGATGGAACATTCATCTTCTGCCGCTTCTGCCGCCGCCGCCTCGGCCGCCCTCCGCCTTTCCCGGGCCTCCTTCCTCTTCCTCCGACCCTCTCGGCCGTCCCCGGCCTCCTCGGTCGCCCCTTTGGCCTCCTGCGCGGCGCCTTCCAAGCCCCTCCTCGTCCCCCCGTCGGTTTCGACGCCCCCCGCGGCGCCGCCTCGCGCCTCCTCGCCGCCGGGGACGGTCTCGCGGTCCCCGCCGGCGCGGCCACCCCGGGCGGCCGGATCCTGCGCGGGAGGGTCGCGCGCCCCCTGCAGGCCGGCCGTTTCCAGGCTCCCCTCGCCCGCCGCCGCCGCCGCCGCCGCCGCGGAGGTTTCGCGCGCCTCCTGCTGGTTGACGGTTTCAAGGCTCCCGCCGCCCCAAGTCGTCATGTCAGCCAGAGCTTGGGCAGCCTCGGTTTCCTTCTGCAACTGGCAAGCCGGGTCTAAGCGCCTCTGCTTAGCGGGCGGGGGTGGTGGGTCCCCGTTCCCACCGTCCCCGCTCATGGCAGGTTCAACACCGATCGCACCGACAGGTCCAAGCTGCGGGAGTGGGGGTGGGGAGGCGGGAAGCCGCGAGCCCAACCGCCGATTTCAAAAGCGGGGGTGGGGGTGGGAGCGCGAGCGAGGTGAGGATGGGGGAAGGGCGCGAGAGGAACGGACCGCTGTAACTGCCAAAGCGCGAGGATCCTGCGCAACTCTTTCTGATTGGCCCGACCTCAATCATCAACAACCAATGGTGGAGAAACTAACTCTGTTGATGATTCCAGCCCGGATTGGCTGACTCTGGTAGGCAATCGCCGACAAGGTCCCGCCTTCCGCCTGCACCACGTGGGACAATCAAACGATGATAGGTCAATAATTACTCTCTTTCATTCGACCATTTTCTGTGGGGAGCTTTATTCCCTCCCCCCGGAGCTTGTTTCGGTCCCGTCCTCCGGAAAAGAAACAACAACTCGGAAGCCTCTAGTGAACGTCCAGGGAGAGGCGCATGCGCACAGGGAGAGTTCGGGGCGGGGGGTTTTCTTGGCGCATGCGTCTTGGGAGGCGAGTGGGGCTATGTCGGGTGCGGGCGTAATTGCCAACGTCAAAATGGGGTGGAAGGTCGAAGGTGGGGGTGGGTAGACTGCGCGGAGGGTGCGCGCGCGCTTCGTCGTGCAGGAGAATAATGTTTACAGAAATGGGGAAGGGGGATCTTTGTTACATCCAGAGTGAATCAGTGAGGCGGAATTAACTTGCTGGAAGTCGGGAACTCACAATAAAGATATATATATATATATATATTTTTTTCAAACAACAGAGTGTAATAAGCTAAAGAGTTACCTGTGAGGAGATGTGGTCATAGAGTCTGAGTTCTACGGATCCCTGGACTGCTAAAAAGACAGATAGATGGGTCCTAGAAGGTCTGACTCACTGAGAAAGACAATAATGCTTGGTAAAGTGAAAGGCAGCAGGAGAAGAGAAAATGGATAGACTCAATCAAGGAGGAAAGACTCCTGAATGTGCAAGACATGGCCCATTTCCGCACTAGGCTGTTACAGTGCTATTATTCCACTTTCAACATCCTATGGAATCCTGGGGTTTGCAGTTCAGGGAGGGGCCTCCTTAAACTGCAAACCCCAGGATTCCATAGGATGTTGAAAGTGGAATAATAGCACTATAACAGCTTAGTATGGAAATGGCCTTGGTTGAAGATAGGATGACTTAAAAGGTTTCTCATTCGTAGGGTTGCCACAAGTTGAAGTTGGCTTGGCCAGTCGCAACAGAAACAAATTGAGCCACCAGGGTCAGAGGCAGTGTGTGCCTGAGTACAACATACCACAGGGACAGTGGAGAAAAGGATGTGCTGTTACGCCCCTGGCCAGCTATGGCTAAAAATGAAGTGCTGAATTCAAGATGGGTTTTGCCTCCATGGCCTTTTGGAATTTTTCAGCCTTTTGGGCTTTTTACTAACATTTTTAAAGGGTATAACACTGCTTTCTGTAGCTTCTACAGATGTGGCCCTTCCGAGTCCTAGTTACCCACCTCTATTTTACTGTAGTTAAGCAACTATATTTGTATCTAAAATAATGGTATGTTCTTGCTCAGATAGTCATCCTCTTCCTTTCCCTTCCTCTGTTGTCTCCCTGGGTTGATTATGGTTTGTGACAGCTTTGGGACAGTCAACTGCCTTATCATGCTTTGTAAAATGCTGTGCTCTGTGTGTGTGCGCACGCATGCCTTCAAGTTGCCTGTTGACTTATGGCAATCCCATGAATTTCATAGGGTTTTAGTGTATAAATAATAATAATGCCTCTCTTATCAATCTCATGATGTATATTTAATGATATAAAATTGAAAGGAAAATAAAGAGTCCAGTTATAATTGTTGCCATGTTCAGCCCCTTCCTATTAGCTTATGTCTTAAACAGGCAGCCTTATCTCTAGGGTGGATTTTGTAATTCATCCTAGGGATAGTTTGTATCTATTACAGCAATCATGACTTGAGAACTCAGCAGAATAACCGAGTGAGACATTTCATCAGCCACAGCTCAGTGGTTGCACGATTGCTCCAGTCTTTTGCAAGGGTACACTGGCAACAGAAATGGGGAGCATTTCTGTGTAGGATGTGGGAAAGCCCCTGTCATGGGTCTTTGTCTGACTTAGCATAAAGCATTGCTAGCCAAGCAACAACATGAGTCCGACAAATGAGAAGAAGGAGGAGTAGGAAGGTCTGTAGGTCTGACTGGAAATCTTGGCCTGACTGTTTCACCATTGCTGCATTAGTGTTTCTACTCATGGTCAGTAGACCAGAGCTAAAAGCCTCAAGACAGGGTGCAGGTTGCACTTTGGAATGGTACTAATTTGGCAAAATGGTTGGGCACAACTATTGCAAGCTTTGCATCATATGTTATGGGAGGCTATTCTAAAAAGGGAACATTGCTAGGAAGCAGATGATGATGTATAACATTCTCTTCAGAAACAGACTGAAGAGTTACCTGCTGCATTTCCTGCACTGAGCAGGGGCTAGACTCAATGGCCTATGGGGCCCCTTTCAACTCTATGATTTTGTGATTCGTACTGGGTGAGGCAACTGATCCAGCTATCCAAAATAGATACTTAAATTGGTAATGGATCTCTAGGGTCTCACATCAAGGTATTTTCTGCGGCTCCCTCCTTTCTGACACGAGATGGTGGATATTAAGCCCACTATTGTTTGCTTGTAAAACATTGCCACTGACTCCCTTTCTCATATTTTTATCATTTAAACAGCTTAATACAACATGCTGAACCACCCTAACCAAAAAGGAGCAAGTGATTTTTCAATATAAATTGTCTTTTGATCATGTCCATTTTTGGAGTGAGTCTTCTCTTTCTTTCTTAAGCAATATGGGTTACTGAGCCTAGAAATGAAAATATATGCAGTAAACAAGGCAGCCTTTGAGCCAAAAATGTATATTTTTAAAAACTGTGTGTGGCAAAGCATTTTCCTGTTTGTGTAACAGCTTGGAGGAGCTGTTTGTATAGAAAGAACAGAGATTGCTAGTGGGTGGGAAGCAATAAAGAAAAGGAGGGTATTTTAGCAGCACGCGCCATAAGGTGGCAATGTGGGCCCATGCTATGGAAGTAGGTCTTCATTTTATGGTGAAGTGAGTCTACCAGTTGGGGGTGCTGTGCTTCTGGAAAAAAAAAGATGGAAGCCATGTATTTCACTTGTGAAGCTGATCCTAGAGTAGTAAGGAATGGGGGTATTCTACTGAGTGGAACAGAGAAAAAAACAAGGGAAGTTCTCCAAATTGTACAAGTTATTTTTGCCTTATCCAGAACCCTTGGATTTTTATAGTGTTTTCCCTAAGGTATTACTGAGAAAAAAAATGCATGGAATATTCAAAATGTACTTACTCTATAAATGATAAATAGTATTATTTGAAACAGAAAACTTCTTTGTTGCCTTTCCAACTACAAATGAGATAAATTCATCTCTTTTTAAGCCAGATTGGACCTGCATTGTAGCACATTCCTGCCAGATTCATCAGACATGCAGTGCTACCTACTCCTGGGTCTAGTAGCTTAGAGGCAGGTAAAATCAGCTCAAAACCTGGTGGGTGGCTGCTAATATATTATACTGTACCCTTGACTGCCATTTTTAACTCAGACTGGTGGCTCAGTTGCCAAACTAGATGGCCCCAGTATTTAGTCTCACTTCCACCATCACCATCTAACTTTTGCACAACTATTTGGGAACATGATAGTGAAGATATTTTGAATTTTAACCATAGTACTGTTGAGACTTCACTTGTAAACACTGCTACACACTTTTTGAAAACAAGTGCTGATAGCCAAGAATGTTGGTCTGCTGTGCATAAAAATGTTTTTAACAGTGCTCACAGTTTTGACACCGTGTGCTTAGACTATATGATATGCAAATAGAAAGTATGCCATTCAACCAAATACTGGTTAATCTATTAGTCTTACCTCTCTCCTGATGTAGGCAGGAAATATGCCTTTTAAAAATATTTTAGAGTGGTATATATTTGTTTAGTTCAATAAATGAGTAATAGATAGTTAGATGCAAGAACAATTACAAACTGCATGGCAGTCATAGAATTGGGAGAAAGAAATATGTTGGTGATGCCATAGGCAGGGGCTTACCTGATTTCCAGTCCTTTCAAAGTAGTAGTGACTTTCTATTTCAGTGTCAAATAGTTTGCCTGTGTTTATTGATATCTCTTATTTAAACTCCAACTGTATGTACTGGCTTCTCTTGTTATTTTTCATGCAGAAAAGTCCCCCCACCCACCCACAGTGCTTTGTAGCAGATGAAGAAAGATGGAGAATACTGCCTATAATGTCACTGGATACACTGTCAACCAGCTGGTCCAAAATATTTAGTCTCATAAAGCAGAAAATCCAAATTTCCCCCTCTTTGTGGTAAGTACCACACCAAACCTGCCACTATCAAGTATTTTCCTAGAACCAAGCATCTATTTCAAAGTGCCATTTATTTTTATTTCAAAGGCTTAAGACGGTCTTGGAAGATAAAAGAATTTTGGAACCATCTCATATCCCTTTAATGATGGGTCCCCTTGAGATGCTCAAAACTATTGTTGGGTCTTCCTGTGCTAATTAAATCAGATTAATCACCATAGCAGCACCACTGGGGGAGAAGAAACCCATCTGTCAGCAACCAAATGTGGAATTTTCAAGGTTTTCTAGATGCCCTGTTTAGGAGCTTGTGTCAAGGGTGGGGGCAGGGACTACAGTCTAGGCTGAGCAATTTCAAAATGTCTGTCTGCCCCATGTTTTGTACTCCCTTTGGGTTTTAAGTCAGGAAGATCATACACCAGCTTTGGGAAACTGATCTAAATAAATGTCCTTGCTTTTGTTTCAAAACATAAGGCAGCAGCATCATATTCTTTGGATGGGTTATAGAGGTGCATAAATGAAGATTAGAAGAAGAAAAAATTTTCATAGGGAAAAAGGATGGAGGACAAGAGTGGCTCCCTATATAAGTCTGTTGCTGTGAGAGGCAAAAAGGGATGAACCTTCCCAATACTGCACTGCATATAACCAATTCTTTCCAGTGGCTTAAGAGAAATGCAAGGATTTCTTCCCCTGAGATTCTTTGGTGAGCACCAGAAATAAATGTCTTATTGGCATTCTGTTATCTGAGACTGCTTTAAGCTGATGACCAGGTGATCCCAGAAATAAAAGCATTCAGGACAGGCCTTAAATTTGTTACCAATATCCGTTGTAGTTGTTCTCATTTACATATGTTAAAGATGTTAAGATATGACAATTCGATTAATTTTTATGAAACTCTGCTATAATTTTTTTTTAAGCATGATTAAAGATGCCAACAGATCACAAGACACAGGACAGGGAAGTTGATGATACAGGGAAGGTGATGATACCACTATAAAATATATATTGTTAAAGACCAATAAGTCTGAGTGAAAAATCCATGTATTTTTCTGTGTAATCAAGAGAATGTGTCATCAACTTGCACTTCCTTGAGTCTCTCTTACATGACATTAAAATAGTAGTTACTTATATTAGTGGAAATGTGTGGGTCCCAACAGATCCCATCTGATTTTGGAAGCTATGCAGCGTCAAAACTGTCAGAATACCAGGTGCTGTAGACTATATTTCAGAGAAACCAGCAAACCAGCTCAGAGTTTCCCCTGCCTAAGAAAATCCTGTAAAAAAATTCATGGAGTCGCTAGAGGTCAATAGGTGACAAAAATGCATTCTTACCTTGATCTCAGTCCTGTTGGAACACACGACGTTCCTCTCATTCCAGTGTGAAAATACCTGCTGTTGATGCCTGAGGGCCTTAAAGCAATTTTTTGAAAAACCCAATTCGCTGTTTTTGGGAAAAGCTGCTTTAAAAGAAAAAAACATGGTTTGACCTTCAAGTTGGGATTGAGATAGAATGGGGGGGGGCAGGTTGGTGGGGGGGGGCAGGTTGGTAGATGGGCTGCATGGAGTTGGACTCGCTGGAGATACATCACCTGGACTCTTGCTGGCCTACGAAGCGCTGGAAGAGTCAGCACATTTTTTTTTTATGTTCTGTTCTCCAGGCATATGTGAAACTCTAAATCTTTGATCTTTGAATATTGGCTTGCCTTTAGATGTCCTTTTGAGTAGGGTGACAGAAGGGTGGAGGTCTTGTGGAGTCATGGTTGTCGTGTGCCTTCAGGTTATTTCCAGCTTGTGGCAACCCTAAAGTGGCCTTACCATGTGGCTTTCCTGGCAAGATTTGTTCAGAGGGAGTTTGTTTTTGCCTTCCTCTGAGGCCTGTGAGAGTTTGACTTGCCCAAAGTCACCCAGTGGATTTCCATGGCCAAGGGGGATTTGAACCCCATCTCCAGCGTGCTAGTCCAATGCTCAAAAGCACTGTAAAACACATTCCTAGGAGTAAGCACTATTGAACTCAGTAAGACTTTATGTTTGAATAGACCTGTATACGATTGTACCATACATCCCCAATCTTGTACCCACTTTCCTGGAAATTAAGTTTGAAAATGAGGCAGCAAATTAGAGAGGGTGGAGGCAACACGTGTGATGGCTGAGGTAAAACCCCAGGTATGCACCCAATCCAGTAGGAGTGCAGGTGGACAGTCAGATGAAAACATGGAAATACGTGCATGCATTGGAGGAAAAACTCCGCCCCCTTCCCCCAACCACTGTGGTCATGTCACCAGAAATAAACTGATATGGGGAACATGTGCATACGCTAGAAACACCCCTTTGTACTGATGTAATGACGTGATTGAGGTCTGGTGTGGCTTTCCAAACTGATTTCAGTTTGGATTTAAAGAGGTGCACATGGCAGTAAAGGGGTCAAACAGGGATATGATACTGCACAGTGGAGCTGGGATACAGCCCTAGGTGAGAGTGATAGCTGATGGTGAGTGACTGGCCCTTGGGTTACTTGGTGAGTCTGTCATGGCTGAAGGGGGATTTGAATTTTGGTCTTTCCAGTCCTAAAGCCCTTTCACACCACATAATTAGAAAACAATGCTTTCACTTTAACTGCCATGGCTGCATCCTCTTGAATCTGGGGGTTTAAGGAACCAGAGGGTCTCTCTGGCCGAGAATTCTAAATGCTCCTCCTTAAACTGCAAATAATAGGATTCCATAGAGTGTTGACATGGCAGTTGAAGTGGAATCATAGCACCATGTTTGTGTAGTGTGAAGGAGACCCTAGTCTAACATACTGCATTGACCACCCCTACAATTCTGTACGGTTTAGAACAGTGGTTCTTAACCTGCGGTCTGTGGACCCCAAGGGAGCCATGATGTCTTCACAGTCAGTCTGTGAAGGCTTGAAGAATTGATATGAGCTTTTACTGTTAAAAAAGAAAGAAAGAAGGAAAGAAAGAAGGAAAGAAAGAAGCAAGACAAATATGTACAGAATTCCAGTGAAATAATTATAATAGGAGTGTGTACATTTACTTATTTCTCCCTTCTCTCCAAATCTGAAGACCTTAAGTCTTGGCAACAAAAGATATTTAAAGGGGTTCCGTGGTAAAGAAAAGATTAAGAACTGCTGATTTAGAATATTGTGATGGTAATTTCGGATGTCATGTAAGAAGGGCCTGATGATTGGCAGAGTTTCCAGAAATGTGAGTAAATTTATAATATCGTTAATATAATAAGTGCATAAATAGAAAGGAACCATGACTTTCAGCTCTGGAAGGTTAGGTCAGCTTTTTCAACGTTTGATTTCAAAGTATTTTCCGCCAAGCGGAACCACAGGCAGAGTCTGAGGAAAATACAATAGGATGATAGAGTTGGGTAGAATCTGCCGTAATTTATTGGATCATGAGGGGAAATAGACTGGAATCTGCTGGGTCAAGTCAGAACTGGGGTGAAATCTGGCAAATTTGGGAGTAAAGTTGTGGAAGAAGCAAATTTAATGGTTATTGGAAAGATAATGGGACTAGTTTTCAGAGTTAGGGCCTAGTGTGCCAGAAGAAATGTGCTTGCTTCTGTGTGATGCAATGACAGAGGAGAGCTTGAGATGAGTATTCAACATGGCTTTGTTCATTGAGGTCTAATGTCGCTCCTCTCCATGCACTTCTTCATTTGTGATGTACTTTAGGTGCTCACTCCCATGTGCAGCCCTCACTGAGTGTACCAAAAAACAGTCTTGAGGTGCCTAAAGGCAAAGCTGTGCCAGTGGTTCTACTGCTGAAGTAAAGAGAACTAAAGAGTCCTTTGGTGATATGGTGGCTATGTTTCGTGTAAATCAGTGGCAAATGATCAGTGGCAAATAGTAGCAAAACACAGGTCTTCTGCCAGTTGATTGATACCTGCTTTATTTACAGAAGTATTTCCAATAGGGATGGGACGAATCCAAAATTTTCTGAATCCAGATCTGAATCCCTGGAAGGTTCTGGGAATCCACGAATCTCAAATTTTCAAATCCTTTTTTTAAAAAAGGGTTTAAAAAGCAAGGGAAAGAAGGATAATCTTGGGCAAACACGCTCTCTCAGCCTTAGCAAAAGCCTAGGCAAAGGCAAACCTCCCTCTGAAGAAATCTGGGCAGGACAATTGTCATAGTTTTGCCTCAGGATCTCCCCAGATTGAAAATGTCATGAAGGCCCTTTGTACACAGGCAGGAAAATGTGGATTAATCCCACATTTTCCTGCCTGTATAAACAAGACCACTACAGTAGAAAGATAATCCAGGTCAAAACTGGCTTTTCTTTGCATAGCTCCTTCTGGCATCCTGGGGTTTGTAGTTTGATAATACACCAGCACACTTTGTCAGAGAAGGCTGTGACACCTTATAAAACTGCAAACCCCAGAATTGTGTCTGAAAGAGGTTTGCAAGGGAGCTATGCAAAGGAATGTTTTAGCTGTCCTTGAAATCTCAAGCCTGTAGCTTCCAGTCAAGTGCTGAACTTAAATATGAAATGTTCAATTTAAATTTTAGAATACAACCCTAGATGTAATTTGTGAAATTGTTAGCAAAGGCCATTATTACTCCAAGGGAAAAATTCACCTACTTGCCATCTCCCCCTGTGTGTCTAGTCTCCCAAGTTTTCAGGCATCCTGGTCTCCCAGGTTTTCAGGCGTCCCGGTCTCCCAGGTTTTCAGGCGTTCTGGTCTCCCAAGTTTTCAGGTGTCCCAGTCTCCCAGATTTTCAGCTGTCCCAGTCTCCAACAAACTGTTTGGGTGGCGGATTCGAAAGATTCGGTTTGCCTATTTTGGCACAGGGATTCAGATTCTTGAATCTCGAATCCCTGCGAAGGAATCGAGGATTCGGCTGGCCCATCCCTAATTTCCAAGTTGTCGTGCCCCCCCCACATTTATTTTGTTCTAATAAAAGAATACCCAGGCCTCAAGCCATCCTTGTGGCTGTTTTCCCTCCAGTTCAGATACATAGAGGTTTGCTGCAAGGTGAGAGGAAGCTAATAGATGCTCCTCTTTCTCTTGCCAGTCAGCAAATGTCCCTACAAATAAACTGCCAGTAATATTATTTAATCACTATACCCTAACAGTGAATGCAGCTGCAAAACCTGTACACAGATAAGACTTCTCTTCTATTTAACTCTTTCTTGAATGCCATATCATTGTTAGTATCCCCTGTTCCCTATATTCCCTATTCGAATTGTCAGCTTGCCCCAGTTTTACCATTCACGTCAATTTTCATCCTCCAGGCCAATTAAAAGAAAAGGAGTGTATAAAATTAGCGAAGAGATTGTGTTTTTCATGTTTGCATTATTTCCCTACTTTATATAACATTCAGTTTTATGAAGTAAAGAAAATACTACTCAGAGGAAGAGGCACTCTGGTGATGCATAAAAGCATTCTGTCTTTATGCTGTTTCTTCTTTATGCCATCTTCCATAAACTGTACTGTATACCTTCTCAGAAGCACTGCACTTTGAATCTTCCATTTTTGTAAAATGTACTCTGTACTTACTTAGAGGCACAGAATGGAAACATTAAAGGTGAGAGCATTTTCCCTCATGTCCTTCAATTTCATTGGCTGAAACAGAGGTTTTAAGGAAGGGCAAAGAAAAGGAGGAAAATGTCTTCATTTTTTCAGGGCCAAGTTAGACATGATGTATTTGAAAACACAGCACTGGAGAAGGGAGAATTAAATATTTCTGGTGAGTGTTTTCCTCCCTCCCTGCTTCTATTAGCCACAGAAGTAAAAAAAGACAAGTACTGGTCATGTACCTGACTTCTTTGAGAGAGTTTCCACTTGTCACAGAAACTGCCAGAACTTCCAGAAACAGTACAAAGAAAAATGGTAAAACCTTCACTTAAGCACTGCTGCTTTGAAGCCTAAAAAAAGACACTGGGGACTCTGATTATAGATTTCCGAAGTCATGTCAAATTTGGCCCCCAGTAGAGGATTTTTCTTTTATTATTTTTCCTTTTTTCTCCTGACTCAAAGAAATCACTCAGGAATTCTGCATTTCATTCCATCTTTTTTATATATTTATATAAAAAAAAAACAAGAAAAGGAAACAAGAAAATCCCCAGAAAAAGTGGGGAATGGAAACAAATTTTGACACAAAAAGAGGGTGGTGGGGCAGGATCAAACCGAATCCTTACCCCAAAGCTCCATTTCCACCCCCTGAACCAGCCCCCTTGACCCACCCACCCCAAAACTGCCCCCATCTGAAAGAAGTTCAGAAGCGTACATTGCAGGGGACACACATCCGTCCGTCTGTCCTGTGCCCGCCACCCACCCCTCCCTCCCCCAACAAAGTCGCAATTTCTTTATTCACTTCCCCTTTGAAAAACAAAAACAAAACAACCCCCAAATTTCTTTAACGTCTCTATCCAGAAAAGAGAATTCTGGAAATAATCTGTGTTCATTTTCCATATTTTTCAAATATGGATTTCCGTGGGGTGGCCGTAACTCTGGCCAGTGATTAAGGCCATACTGCGGTAGCAGGACTGGAGGGTAAGATGAACAGTCTTTTCTTCAGAGGCAGAAGTCAACATCAGGGTCCTTTGCGAGGGAAAAGAGGGGAGAGGAGCCCCAGTCCCCACACCATTCTCTGATCTCGCCCCCCATGTCATCCCTGCAACCTCAGGCTTGGATTCCTCCACTTCTTGAACTGTGCTCTGCTCTCCACTCTTCCTCTGACCTATCCCTCCTCGTGTCCTTTTGGTTTTCTCCTTCAATACTGCCAAGAATACTGCTTTAGGGCCTCACATTCCTGCCACCTCTTTTGTCCCAAATCCTTCCACCCCATCCCAGAAAGCACATCTCATTTTTAACAATAGTCATCTAGAGTTTGGAGAAGAGCCCTGTATGTGCCCCTCCACATCATCAGGAAGGGTTCGAACAATATAGCTAGGAATAATTCAGACTGAATTTTTTCAAGAGTACCTGCCTCAGGGTAATGCAATATTGGGAGAGGTGCACATCACAGCTAAACATAACCCAGGCATCAATATTCCTGCTTTCTCCTGCTCTAAGTGTCAGACCCCGCTCATATTTTTAGATGAAAACAGAACAGAGAATTCTGACTCCCATGTTTCCCCTTCCCATAAAAAGGAGAATCTTTACAGACCAAATCTGGAGTTCTCTTCTCGTTGTACCCACTGTGCCCATTTTTCCTCTTAGAGGCAGGTACAATTCCTACTCCTGCGTCCCGCCCTCCTCAGCTTTCTCCCCTAGGCTTGAGTCCATTCTCAGAGATGGGTATAGAGCTATGAGGCCATCCTGCAACCCGTGAGGTCATCCCTCTCCTTTCTTTCAGTGACCCAAAGCACTGACAACTAGTCCACTGGAATAAATCCAGATATGAGACAGCAACTCTGGGAGAGCACACTTGGTCTCTTAAGTGTTTCACAACAAAGGTGTGGCCAGTTCTGTGGCAATGTGACACAGCAAGATTGAGAGCTGTGCCACCGGACTGCGGGAGAATGGGCGAGGGCGCTATAGAGTCAAATAAGCCTTGCAACAATGATGTTTTGGCTTTCTCTTTTAGCAGGGCATGTGCCATGCTGACATCATTGCTCGTGATCCCCCTCTGGCCATCCTGTGTTTTCTGCAGCCTTGGAAGCCCTTTATTATCTGCCTTGCATGTTGATGTCTCTCTCTTTTCCCACTCTTCAAGGAGTGCGTTAGGATTTCTTGGTGGGTTCCGCCTCCCCCACCCCATATCCTCCTGCTTGCATTGTTCCAGGGTGACATGCTCCACAGGGCTCTGGATTGGTTGCTGCCATGGCAACCGAGGTGGGGTTTCCAAGGCTCCCTGGTTACAGCTTCTGACTGACAAAGAGCTAAGTCACGGCTGGCTCCATGGCATTCCCCAGAACCGCTGTGTTTGCTGCCTATTTTCTTTTGTTTCCTCATACTCCATCCTTCCTACCTCTGCACCCTCTCCTTTAAACGTTGTATCATGTGGAATTAATTTAATTGATGACTAGATCCAAAAATTATTTTTATATGAAAGCTGATTCCATCGCTAGAGCCCTGCTTCCATCGCAACCACCACCACCACCCTCCAGGTCTAAAACCAGATCTGCCTTGCTGAGTCTACTGAGTGGAATGCCCCTGTCTTTGCATTAGGAGACCTAAGCCCAAATATCTGACCCGGTCTCCTTTCAGTGACACTACACGTTCCTCTAGAACTGACAGATAAGAGAAATAGTGGACATGAAGAAACCTTGCATTTTGGTTCTATGCGGTTTTGGGGCATCAGACTATAAAAGCAAAAACAAAAATAGCTCTGTAAAATACAGGATATTTTGCACCTCCTTGAAGAACTGGCTAGAATACTATTGGGGACCAGTTACTGTCATCATATGGCTCTAGATTTACCCCAGGGGTGGTGAGACCAGAATCCAGCTCTGATCTCATTGAAGTTAATGGGTGTTGTGGGATGTTTGCTCTAGGATAACTGAGAGATCAGTCTGTTTGTGACACCAAATACTCTGGGGAACCATCACCAAAGTTGCAGGGGAAGAAAAGTGACCCATCATTTGGCATCTTGTGTGATGTGAAAGAAAGAAAGAAAAAAATAAACAAAAAACAAATTCATTTTGGCACAGGCTGATGCCTTCCAGCCAACCCTCAGCACTGCTCACATCACACAGTAAGGCTCTCTGGGTAGTTCAGGCTCTGTCCTCCAGCAGGGAATGTGGGCAATCAAGCCCTTCTTGAGGTCTTTGTTGAGTAGAAAGCAAACTATAGGGTTGACAGCAGCTTGGGCAAAGCTCATCCAAACAGCTGTGGAGAGGTAGCGGTGGGGGATGCTACAGGCTTTGACAAATACCCTCCAGTAGCAGGCCACGATGTAGGGTGACCAGAGAACCAAGAAGAGCAAAGTGATGACGTAGAACATCCTACCTAGCCTCTTCTCAGCCTTGAATTCTTCCATGCCCAGCAAGCGCCGGTTGGCAGCATGGGCGTTCTGTCGTATGCCCAACAAGGTGGGAGGCATGGGACCACGGCCAAAGCCAGCAATCCAGTTAGCCGCAGCTTGCCCTGTGGCTCCAGGCCCGTGAAACGTCCAGTTTTGGCTGATAGCTGGGACCATCTGGACAGGCTTCATCTTGCGATGGCGGTACTCAAAGAGAAGGAGCTTGATGTAAACCACGTGGGTGGCAAAGATCAGAACAGCTAGCATGAGCATGAAGCCCAGAGTGTCATTGGCTTTGAAGTAGCGGTGCTCAAAGATGCACTGGTCCTCTTCACGGATGAACTTGTAAGTCCCAACATCAAAGACTGGTGGGAAGGCCATGGCCACTGACAAAGTCCACACCATGCAGATGATAGCTATGCACGTCCAGAAGGTCATGCGTTTGGCATAGAAGCGGTGGTGGGCCACAGCCATGTACCGCGTGACGCTGATGCAGAAGAGGAGAAAGGCAGCATGGAAACAGAAAAGGACAGCCATGAAGGCCACAATCTTGCAGCTCAGCACGCTGTAAGTCCAGGCAGAGCCATGGCGGATAGAGACAAGGACAAAAGGGAAGCAGACAGCTGAGCGGATGACGTCAGCCAGGCACAAGTCCAGCAGGAAGTAGTAGGGGGCCTTGTGGAGGCCACGTTCTTTCAACACCAGCAATGAGAGGGATAAGTTCCCTGCCAGACTCACACAGATTATGAGGCCCAGAAGCAACAGCTTGGCATAGGTGGAGGCTGCATGGGGGGCTGAGCCGTAGGCCTCTTCAGTCTCATTGACACTGGCCATCTTTAGGTGGAGGAAAAGAAAGGGGAAACTGGGTCAGCGGCGACGTGCCCGGTGATGGCCCATGATCCCAGTGCTGAAGGGAGGCATTGTCTGTGGGGAAAAAAATGGGGGAAGGGAGCATAAGTCCATTGTCATAATATAATTTTTTCGCCCATTACATTGCCACACAAGAGCTCCAAAGAACAAAGATGTCATGATGTGGAATAACCGCAAATATTTCAGAATCAGAGGTGACATGCTCTCAGACTCATGGAAACAAAGGCCAAAGATCTAAGAGTGGCTTAAAGCTTTTTGACACAAGAACTGTGGTAGGAGTGTATCTGCACTACCTCTGTTACGTTTTTTATCCTGGCCTCCTAAGAGCTTCTCGTTCACTGTCTTTTCCCTTTTTTTTACAACAACCCTCATGAGGCAGAACAGGCTGGGTTGGTTTCACATGGCACTCATTTTCCAGCTACCAAGCCTATGATTGATAAAAAAGGCCAAATCAAGTGTCTTCCACACAACCTTGGAGTAAGCCCTCATTCTAGAGAAGAAATAATGATATATCTTACATCTTTTTCTTAATCACTGAACCAGTACTGGAGACCACATTCATGTCCAATACTAGTTTCAGCAGGTCACTATCTTCTCAGCCTCTGTCTGCAAAATAAAAAGAACTGTGCCCTACCCATTTCTGACTAGGTAAGGCAAAAATTATAAAAACATTCTCCAATATTATCTGGCATGGTTTGGACTTAGTACTTTCTTGGAGGAAATGGCCTGTCATTCTAAAAAAGCCAGTCCCCCAAAGTGCAATGGAAACATTTCCCAAAGCATGCTCTGTGTCATTTTGTAGCAGAGGTGGTCAACTGAAGCTCTCCAGATGTTTTAGGCTTTATCATCCCAAATCAGCATAGTCATAAGTAAGAGATTATGGGAAGTTTACTCCAAAAATGTGTGGGCAGGCACTACTAGCTTTATTGCATGAAGTAAGAGAGTCACTGTTGTTCCAGCACACTCAGGTGACTTTGGATAGAAGGTGTGGAAAGACATACAATATTTATTATTAGTCCTAGTAGGGCTGCCCATTCAGAGAATAACAAGAGAGAATCCTTAGGATGGCAATGGCAGTGGTGATACACAGATCTCTACCAGTATTCCTAGGGAGTGCTTTAGGAAATACCGTGACTTTTTAACTGGCATGAAATTTTTGTGTGCCCTCAAAATATTTGTCTTTCTGATTAAAGCTCTGCAGAGCACACTTTAATTTTGGTTCACGCCAGAAGGAGGTCACTTCTGTGAAGCCTGATACCTTCCAAATTGCACACAATGGTCAGAAGGTTACAGAAGAGAATGCTCAAAGTACAATCTTGTATTTCTTGAATTGTCAGAGAAAAAAATAATCTTTCCAAATCTAACACCCTGCTAGTTAATATATATTATTGCAAGTGTTTGATGAGCTTATAGCTTGGGGATTCAAATGATTTCAACTCAAAGTGAATAAAAGCAATTTTGTTAGTAAATAATAATTGTGCTCTCTGCATCCCTGAGAATTTTGCTGTTTTGTAATCCTATCCAATGGAAACGAGCTCCAAAACTCAGACTCTTTTTCCCACCAAAAGAAGCTCTTCTTTGTTAATACTGTGAACCTGTGCATACTTTCTTGAGACTAATTCCTAATGAAATCAGTGAGCAGAAATTGACACAAGCATTACCTTATTTTCCACATCAGTATTCCTAAACGTTGAGCTGAACTGAGGTGATGAAATGCAAATGAAAGTAGAACCTTTAATATTCAACAGAAACAGTGGAACCGGCCTTACACTGACTCAGAACATCGGTCCATCTAGCTGAATCAGTGTCCGCTCTAATTGTCAGTGTCTCTCCAGGGTCTCTTTCTAAAGCCCTACCCAGGATGCTGGGAAACTGAACCTGTAAAGCAAGTTTTCTGCCACTGAGCTACGACACTGTCCCAACAAAATTTACATTTTACAGTATGGGAACTTCAGCAAGTGTTTTTTCACCCTTGTATTAAAATTCATACCTACCAAAATGTTCTTTCCTATGCAGTTCTAAAATGGCTGCAGAGCCAATTCCCTATTTTAACCTGGTTGTCCCAGGAGAGGAAGTTTAAAATGTGTGTAATGGAAAACATTACAAGTGTGGCCAGAGAATTAATTAAATAATTAGTCTATGAGTCCAAAGCACCCACTGCAAATGAAACTTCCTGTTGCATCTCTGTATGATTTATTCTTCCAGTCATCCTGCACTGAGGACTGGTAATCCTGTCTTCCTGCTTCAGAGATGATTAGACTTTTATGTCACTTTCAATCCAGATATACAGGATCAGTTCAGATATACAGGTGAGCCATCTCTCAAAGACTGTGCATTCCAACAGTGTACAAATCACTGCTCTAGATTTACCTACATTTTGAGACAGACATGTCTAGGTAAGTGACTCTTGCAGAAACATGGGTAATAGGGGCTTCTGCAGAAAGGTAACTTGTATTCTTACTCAGTAAATAAAACCTTTTAAGATCAAGCTGCAATGGTGGCAATGGAAATGTCCTTCCCAGAACTACTAGCAGTTTTGAGAGAATCTTCATGAAGAATGCTTAAGTCCTGATCTGGTCTGTCTGTTGCTGTTATTAAGAAGAAGAGGAAGAAGAAACAACATAGGCCATTTCTGCCCTCCACTGATAGTGCTATTATTCCACTTTCAACATCCTGTGGAATCCTAGGGTTTGCAGTCTAGGGAAGGGCCTTTAGAATTCTCATCCAGAGAGCTCTTGGCCCTCAGTAAACTACAAACCCCAAAATTTCACAGGAAGCTGAAAGTGGAATAATAGCACTATAACAGAGTAGTGTGGAAATGGCCTTTGAAACTTCCAATGAATTCATTCGCTTGTTTAATGTCATCCCTAGTTTGTCTCTTAGATAAGAATGGAATGTTTCTCTTAATTTTAATTCAGGAAAAAAGTTTATCTCAGCTATGAAAAGCGTGGGAAATTCTAGACTGGCCAGCATAAGATTTGGGTGGGAAAGAGGTTGGTAATAACAGAGAATCCTGCAGCAGAGGATTCTTTCTACATCAATACAAAACATAGCGCTATACTGTTTGGATCCACACACGCACAGATCCTTTGAGCCGGTTAGTATTTCAAGATCTTCAGGAGAGGCTCTTCTCTCAGTCCCACTACCTTCTCAGGCTTGTGTGGTGGGAACAATAGAGAGGGCTTTTTGCTTGGCTGCACCCAGACTTTGGAACTTCCTTGCTCTCTTTCCACCAGCAAGTAAAAGTATTTGCATTCTGTCAGGTTTTTAGGAATTGACTGTGATGGAATTACACTGTTTTGCTAGTTTTTATATGTTCTTTTAATGAACTTAAATGGTTTTAACTTTACAGATTAGCTAACCGTTTTTAAAATAACTTTTATATTTACACTTTTTTTAACTGATGTTTTTGTATAGATCTTAATCTGTACTGTTTTTAACAAGCTGAAATTGCTTTGAGTCCCATTATTGGGAAGAAGGCAGGATATAAATTAATTAAATACAAGAGCCTTGTCTTCCTTTACAGTTGATCATCTCCAGTTGTTCCTGGTCACTGCAGGAAGATCCAGACCCTTCTGTTAGTTTAAAAAAAATTGTACAATAATCCCTCCACACTTGCTAGGGTTAAGGGCACAGGATCCCTGTGAAAGTGAAAAAAAAATGTAAATAACTCTAGGCCCTCCCAAACCATATTTAACACACAAAAATTATGTTCACCATATTCAACCCCCTGTGGATTCCTTTGAGGCATCAGAGTTCCTTCACAAGGAAGAAGAAGATGGCTGGTGGGGCTTACTGCCACCTCCACTGCTGCCCCACACCATTTTCAGTAGGGACTTACAAGCCTCGTTCGCAGTTTCTCAGTTTCACAAGGCTTGCAGTCCCTACTAAAAATGGCATGGGGGGTAGCAGAGGTGACAGCAAACAATCTGCGAATAATCAAATCCACAAAAGTGAAACCCACAAATGTGGAGGGCTTACACTGAGTACACTGATTAATTTCTGGTAATAGAATTTTAATATATTTCGCAGGTCCTGTGTATTTTAAAATGATAACATAGAGCTAGCGGTATATAGTCAAAAGTTTTGCTGCTTCACTTTCAATTCCTAAGGGTCAGTAAGCCTATTTGTTTTTTTACCTAAATCCAGAATCTTTCACTGATTGCAGAAAGTTAGCTTACTCTCAAATTGGGAAAGGGAGTTCTCTTTCAAAATCCTTCTTCTTACACATGAATAGTGGCTGAAAGTCCTCAGAAAATGTATAAGGACCACGGGGTTAGAATCTCAGTTTTAAGAACAAATTTTGTAGACTTCACCTCAGTGTGCCCACACAGACAGTCTTAGCTGGAGAGGAAATGGCCATATTTGTTCATATCCTTACATTCCCTTCCCGTGTGCTTTCCTCCTTTTGTTGTCCTGACCACTTTAAAATTTTTCTTAGTACTCTCTTTGCGAAACAAGCCAAAGGAAGCTCCTTTGAAGTTAAAAAGAAAGAAAGTTGGTAGATCTGGGGTACTTTCAAATAAATGGTACTGACTGCTATGAATGGAAATGTATCACACAGCTATTCTATCTTTTCCTCTTTAACATTTGTGTGTGTGCATGGTAAGAAAAAAAAGACAGAAGAAAAGGTAGGAAAGCACCAAAAGAGTTACAAATGTAGGAGGGAGGTACAGATTCTTTGTAAAATTATTTGAATACCTGCCTCAAAGAGGGAGGGATTTATGAATGTATACCTGATTGGGTCTCTCCCACATCATATCTACCTTGGTTGTCTCAGACTGGGAGATGTAAGTGAACCTGTTTAGGATGGTGAAGGCCTGAATACCCTGGAAGGCACCAGATCCTGTCTCATCTTGGAAGCTAAGCAGGGTCAGTCCTGGTTAGTACTTGGATGGGAGACTACTAATGAATACCAGGTACTGTAAGCTATATTCCAGAGGAAGAAACTGGCAAAAAACCCTCTGAGTATTCTTGGCCTAAGAAAACCCTATGAAATTCATGTGATTGCCGTAAGTCAAGAGTAAACTTGAAGGCATATAACATAACACACACATATACATTTAGAGTAGTGCTTTAAAAAAAAATACAATTTATGCTAGAACTGGACCAGGCAAGACTTCTTTCCTACATTGCTGTTGTTGTGTGCTGTCAAGTCATTCCTGACTTATGGCAACTGTAAGGTGACCCTATCACAGAGTTTTCTTGGCAGAATTTGTTCAGAGGAGGGTTGCTTTTGCCTTTGTCTAAGGCTGAGAGAGAGTGACTTGTCCAAGATCAGCCAGTCGGTTTCCATGACCAAGCAGTGATTTGAACCTTGATTTCTCAGGCCCTAGTCCGCTAGGACCCTGAGAGACCAGGGTTCAAATCCCTGCCCAGTTATGGAAATCCACTGTGTGAACTTGGGCAATCTTGAAATTCTGAAAATGTTGAAATGCCGGAAATTCTGCATGCTGAATGTTGGTTTGCGTTCTGAATGTTGGAAATTGTGAGACTGCTGGGATGTTGGAAAATTCTGCATACAATCCTGAAATTCTGAGAATGTTGGACTAGTGGTTGTGAGTTTTGTGACAACAGACAAGTGTCATCAAGATTTGGTTGCACAAGTCTGTATTGCAAAATGGCTTTGGTAGGCCATGGTTCCAGCCCTGAAAGAGAAGACTTCGCCCCCAGTAACATAACTTCAACTAAGTGTACCTATTTTCTTTTGTCAGTTATCAGAGATCATGTTATTTTCACATTAAACTGTCTTTATATTTGCCCACTCAAGCTTTTGTACATAAAGACTCCCAAAGAGATCCACACTTCAGTCTCCTCAGAAATGAGATTATCTTTTTCTTCTGCTGAAATGACCATTTAGAAAAGAGACCAAGGGTCTTAAATCACTGCAAGGAAGAGGAAATGTGGTCGTGGGCTGCTTGTTACACAAATGTGAGAAAAATTTGCCTGCTAAAATTTCTTGTTTTCTTTAACTGTTGAAGAGGAAATACCATCCTCCCCCTACCCGCCCTTTGGCATCTCATCTGAAATCTCCCAGTTCCATGTACACAACTGCTAAGACTGAAAGAAGAGCCACTACCATTTCATTAATGCAGTGGGCCCTTGGTATCCACTAGAGTTTGGTTCCAGGACTCCTATCAATACTAAAATTGGTGGATGCTCAAGTCCCATTATGTACAATGGTGTAATGAAATGGCATCCTTTGTATAAAATGGCAAAACCAATGTTTGCTTTTTGGATTTTTTAAAAAATATTTTCAAGTCATGGTTGGTTGAATCAGTAGACACAGAATCACTGGGTATGGAAAGCCAACTAAATGCACGTATTGAAAGAAGTACTGAATTCATAATCATCCCCTTTCAGTTGCCTTGACTGTAACTCCAAAAGGCCATTTAATGCCCAAAAGTAGGTGAGATATGATTAGAAAATACATCTGTGATGTGTTAGCTTAGATAGGCACTTCTTTTACAGGCGCTTTCACACAATAACACATTGAAATCTGCATTGTAACTGTTATACCACTATATTATTTGACTTTCTTAGGGAAAGAGGGTTAAAGTATAGTGGACAATGTAGTAAAGAATCATGGAGTGATAACTGGAAAATAATGATTGAGAAAATAATGACTGAGAAAGTAAAAGAAAAATCAGAGTATGAAGATGTGATCAATGCCATTGAGATGATATCCCAGAGCTCCGAAAAAGCTTTTTCATACAAATGGGGTTTGGATCCTCTGGCAGCCATTTGTGGGGTGGGAAGGGGTGGGATTGGTTGAAAAAGCATTGTTGTTAAAAAAAAATCCTTGTAATAACATAGTAATACAGTATATATTAATGTATACTAAGCATGTGATTCATAATAAAAAGGAAAAAATGACCAAAAAAAGCCCCCTGTTATACCAGACCATTGATCCATCTATTCTAATACTGTCTGTTCTGAAAGCAGATATCAGACAGCAGATACAGCAGATATCAGACAATTGTATTTCACATCACCTGCGAGGGACTGGACCTGGGACTTCCTGCATGCAAAGCATGTGCTTTACCAGTGCCATACCAAGCTGCACTACTGTCAGGATGCATGGCTCCTGTCATATGTATGCATTAGTATATGTAATAGTATAGCTGCATTAGATCAAATAGAACATTGCTTGCTAAAGCGCTATTATGTAGCCACTGCTAATTGCTACCTGCAACTATGTATCTGGTTGAAACTCTTAACGTACCTCATATAATTGCTGTATATTCAATAACAGTTTATAATGGGCAAGGGGAAAGAAGCTCAAAAGGGAGGAAACAGCGAAATAGCAGGAAGGTGTTATGAGAATAGGCTGTGCATAGATAAGGACACAGGAACTTGTCCTGGCTCCCATGATGAAAGGTATGTAAATAGTTGTAAGCCTGAGAAACTTTTGTGCTGGTGGAGTGACTTGACATTTAGGACTTTAACCAATCATTGATATATGTACGAAAATTTATACGACAAGGTACAAAACCTGTAACCAACCTAGATGCTTTAGTCTCAGCAATCTTTGGAAAAGTGGCTGTGTCACTTGCTTTTCTTAATAATAAACGCCTCTGTTTGAAACTCTGTTTGAAAGTTTTTGAGATCAAGGCCATTTCCGCACAGGGGAATTAAAACGGTGCAGTGCGTCCTCCAGGGAGGATGTCTGCACCTTGAAGCGGACTGGGTTCGGACTACTTACCGGAGATCCGCACCTCAGTCCACTCCGAAGCGGCCCCAAGTGGTCCTCCAGTGTCTTTTTGAAAGACCGGAAAAATCAGGTCTTTCAAAGTGCCAGAGCATGCCATTGCGTGCCTGCTCCCTTGTGCAGATTCACAGGCTCGCACCAATGTGAGCGTGCGATCTGCGGGGGCGGGCTTTAGGCATGGCGAGCTTCAGCAGTTGGTCGGGACCCACAACCAACCGGAAGCTGCCATTTTGGAAGCCGGAGCAGTGTGGATCTAGACCACGCACTGCTCTAATTCACCCTGGACCGGACCGAGGAGCCAGAAGATCCGATGAGTAATGGCATGGAGTGATTCCATCGCCTCGTGCGGAAATGGCCCAAGTTAGCCAGGACATGAGACAAATATAAAGTTACACTCAATCTCATGTAAACACACAGCCATTTTGCAGAATAACACCCAGAACCATATAGGCTCCATATAGGTGGAGTTGTCATTTTTGAACCTGGAAAATCATGGACAGTCCTGCAATTCCTTGTTATGAGTGGAGAAGAGTAAGAGAGTTCTCTACATTTATATGAGGGGGCCTGGTAAGCAATGTGCAGGACAGACTACACAGCCAGAAGGTTGTGCGTTGCTTTGTAGGGCCTGGAACAAATAGCGTAAGCATTACCTCTTCACTCTCCTTTCCTTGGCAGCCAAACAACTTTATAATCCAGCAGCCTTCCAGGACTTTTCTCACTGTTCTCTATTATTTTTATTTGTTTTAAATCAATGTTTCAATTCTAGACAGTTTAATGCTGTTTTAAACTTAACAGTTTATATGTTTTGTGTATTTACATGTATTCCTTTTCTACATGTATTCCTATTCTACATGTGTATTTACTTGTATTCCTTTTCTCTGTGTCTGCCTTGAGTCCCAGCTTTGGGAAGAGGGTGGGTAATAAGTTAGGTAGATGGGTTGAAAGACAGAGGAATAACTTTGCCACCCACGTCAGTTTTGCTCAATGTATGTAGTTTTGCCAATTAAACTATTTTTTTCATAGTTATTTTTTAAACATATTTGCTGCCACAAATCCTGGTCAGAATCCTACTGGGTAACTGCAAATACGGTGGCAAACTGTATATACATTAGAAATATATTTTATATATTTTACAAGGCAAGTAACAAAGGCTATCTGAACGCCCTCTTGCTATGACTCCATATCGATTTTGTGGGTTTAAATCATATAATGTCTAAAATAGCTCCCTCTGAAATGACACCCTTTTCAATCCTCCCTAACATAAACCTCTGCCAAACAAGGGCTACTTCTATAAATTCGGTCAGTGCTGAATACTCTGTACCTTCTCAATAATCGTTAATCTAACCATCATCCCATTTCATAGCTAATTCAGATGTGCTGTGGTTACATCTGTATGGAAGTGAAACAGGTCCATCCCAAAATAAGACGGTGGTTTCCACATACTAAGGCAGAGATGGTCCACTTGGGGTCGTACTGATGATGTTGATGTCCCAGCAGCCAGGACGGCACAGCCAGTGTTGAGAGATGATGGGAGTTGTAGTTTAACAATGCTTACAGGGTCACAAGTTGCCGATCCCTGTGCGACAGTATCTAGATATACACAGGTACATACATTTATTTTATTTTTTTAATAAAGTAATAGTAAAGACTTCTGAGCTTCATTCTGAATACACAAAAAGGCACATCTAAAGGAACTAGAAGTTGGGCAGGGGAAGTAAATCTATCAGTTTAATTATGGTACAGAGCAGGTGAGGACAGAATTTCAGATTGCCTGTTAAAAAGTGTTCTTTCTACACACCATACCCCTTCCAAATCCAAAAGTGTAACAAACACTTTTTTTTCCAGGCTAAAAGGATCCCCAGATATGTGGGAGACACAATTATAGAGAGGGGTACATTTTATTCACATACGCAATTCACTCTTCCTTCAAGGAATGGGGTACATGAATGAAGCAGGCTACCTCTGTTTTCTCCCGAAAACAACCCCGTGAGAACGGTTAAGCTGAGGCAACATGACTGGTTCTGTGATCTCCATGGCAAGAGCAGCCTCAGATTCAGGTTCTCTCAGTCTAAATCCAATACGCCATCACTGCTCGCGCAAAGGTAGCTGACACATGGGGGGTGATCACCTGATCCTCGCTGCCCCACGGTCACACTGTGAAACACGGGAAGAGTGATTGTAAGGTTGTGCAGACTAGCCCTACTTTCCACTTTCTGTGCGTGGTCTGAATCTGTCAACTGGGAATGTACGTACACAAATCTCCTCAGGAGAGGCAGGATCCTGGCTTCCACTTTATGTGGAGGGACTCCAAATGCAGACACCAACACACGCAGCCCTTCCTGATGTGTTTAGCCACAGTGTGCGCCAGTGATGCGAAGGCCAGGGTTAGCCCATGCAGCTCTGAATGTCCCTCTCCCAGTTCTTCCATCTGAACTCTTCCGCTCTCTCTAGATCTCTCCTGACCAGGGTTGCCAGAAGGAAAACTGGAAAGGGCTCCCGTACCTTCAGTGGCTGCAGAGAAGAAGGAATTTCAGCAGGTGTTGCTTGTTACTGGTTGTGTGACAAGCAACACCTGCAGAAATTCCTTCTTCTACTCAGCCATTAAAGGTACGGGAGCTATCTTCTGGCAACCCTACTTCTGACTGAAAGGCGATCTTGTTCCGAAAGGGCCTGTCCTTCCAATCTGGGTGACTCACGACAAGCGTAAGCTGAAATGCTACCCTGGCCCTGCACCGAAGAAGACGAGGTTGTTGCTTAAGGCTTTATTCTAAGCAGCCTGGCCTCTGCCCCTCAAGCTCGCTTGCTACCTTCAAGTGTTGTGGAGGATGTCGGACCACCAGCGTTGGAAAAAATATTCAGTTGCCAGAACAATGGACTTTCATAAATGGAATGAGGAAGGGGGACCATTTTGTTCTTCACTCCAGGGCAGCAAAATGTCAACTGCCAAGACACAAAAGCATATGTCCAAGATCTGACTAGTAAGTAACAGTGGTGGGTCCGCAGGAGTTTGCCAAAGAGATTGAACAGCATTATGTTCTTGTGTGTGTTGATACTCAGGCCATTTCCGCACGAGACTGTTAGAGTGCTATTATTCCATTTTCAGTATCCTATGGAATCTTGGGGTTTGCAGTTTAGGGAGGAGCTTTTGAGGCCCCTCCCTAAACTGCAAACCCCAGGATTCCATAGGATGTTGAAAGTGGAATCATAGCACTATAATAGTTCAGTGCAGAAATGGCCTCAGTCTCACACACACACCATGTCTTTCCTACCTTTATCTTCTATAGCAGATCAGGTGAATAAAGGTAGTCCTTTATCGAATGGTACCTTACCAAATCTAGATTTTAACCATTAGTAAACCAGGTGTTTTCCCATCAGATTGAAAAATATTACCACACTCCTCCTTACCTAGATCATATAGTACAGGCATACCTCAGTGAACAAATCCTCTAACAAAGAAGCACCTTTTTAGGAAGTATTTTTATGGGAGCATAGCCCCCTTCTTTCCTTTCGTCTAGCTGGAAGTTTTCCCTCGCCAGCATTGGCATTGGGTAGATGGTGGAGAAAGGCTGGAAAAAGACAGATTTTCAGTGTTGGGTTGCAGCAGCATTTCTGTAGTAAGCAATGCAATAAAGCTTGACATTGGAAACAATGGGATTCTAGCTAGGTGGTCTTCCAGGTGAATTCCACCACCCACGTCCCCTGTGCCCCGGCACAGATATTATGTGATGGGAAATGTGTTACTGGCCTGCTTCTAGCATAAGCAGCTCATGTTTTAACAGTATAAATATAATTACCCCACACTCACCCATCCCAGATGGCAGCCTAAAGACTGAAATCTAATGGCTTAAGATCTCCCAGTGAATTTACAGCTTGAGCAAAGATTTGCTCTAAAGAGTTACTGATTTACAACTAATAATCGTACACACTATGCCACAATACCGTACATATGCATGTACATAAATACAATGAAAGCAGCTTCAGGACATCCTTGAGGCAACAGAGGTTGATATTATTTAGAAAATGTAAGGTAGCTTTACTATACTGGTTGATACTATCATTATTAGCTTTCCTGAAATAGTCAATCTTGAAACTGCAAAAATGGGTTTACAGAAAGGGTATGTAAAGAAAAAAAGAGCCAACAATTAACTAAGAATTAATGAGCAGTAGGCCAACTGCAACCTGGGACCTTAATCAGCTAGAGGGGATAGATCATACCTCACAAGGAAGATAAAGGGTCCTCAGAGGGCAATGCCCAATTGATAAGGGGTAAGAAGAAGAAGAAGCCAACGTGTCAGGCCATTTCCGCACTAGATTGTTATCGCATGATCATTCCACTTTCAACATCCCATAGGCCTGAACTGCAAACCCCGGGATTCCATAGGATGTTGAAAGCGGAATAATCACGCAATAACAGTCTAGTACAGAAATGGCCTCAGTATGACTTGGGAACATGTTACAAGCATGAGCTAAAGGTAGAAAGGTGCGGCTAAAGTAATAAGGTAACATGCTAGTGCCTTAACCAATCAAGTTCAGCCTTGGGGAACCAATCAGATCAATCAGGTTTGGTTTTGGGGAACCAATCAAATAGTGTATCCTAAACTTGTAACCAATCAAATATCACCGGTAAAAGTGTATTTAAAAGATTGTAAACTCTTTGTCTGGATTCTGGATTTCCCTAAGAGCCCAGAACTTTTACCGTGCTGTAAATCAATAAAAGCTTCTGTGGGAAGCTACTCACTGGTGATCAGTCTTTTGAGTGCACAGGCACAAACCTAGAAGGGTCTTTGCCTGTTTGGTGTGACACTCTGAAAAGCTGGGTGTATGAATGCCTTTACACTGCTGCTTTATGTGCTTCCACTGCAGTGTCTGAAGAGGGGGACACCCCTGATGCACAGATCCTACCATCTGTGCAATCCCATCACAAATGAATTTCCATTTGGACAGTACAATGGGTGTCCTTAGTTGTGAAACACAGTGCCTTTGCCTAACTACTTGATGGTGCATCTTCTAACTTGCAGAGTTGCTTTTTATTAAAGCTGTAGCATGGGAAAATGTTTAATTGTTTACTCCACAGCAGTGATGACATCAAAGAAATCATTCTTCTCTGCCATTGTTGCACCAGCACAAAGTCATCCAACAGAGCTTCTTCAGGTTGGCCAAAGTCCTACCAATTTCTGGCTTATGAGAAGGAAATTGTGGACCACTAAATAAATGCCAGTATTCTACGGGAGAAGCCATGATTGGTCTACAGCAGCCTTCCCCAGACATACGGGCTACAAACCCCAGAATTCCTCACTCAGTTTAGGCAGGACTATTTGGATTCCAAGGTACAGAACTTCTGGGCTCCTGTACGTTTAAGAATTGCAAGACCAAAAGGTATTCCATAGGTAAAACTTCTCCCATCCCTGAAGGACTGCAGTGGAAAACATAGAACTTGGATTAATTTTCCTTTTGGGCTAAAATAGAAAGCAAAACACATAGAAGTGGCAAAACTTTAGAAACCCACCACAAGAAACCCACACGCCTCTGTTCCCAGAATTTATTGTATGATGTCCCTCTGCATGCACATACTTATTCTTATGAGACCATTTCCACCCTACACTGTTCTAGTGCTATTATTCCACTTTCAACATCCTATGGAATCCTGGGGTTTGCAGTTTAGAGAGGGGCCTTTAGGACTCTCACACAGAGAGCTATAGCATTTACCCAGAATTCCACAGGATGTTGAAAGCGGAATAATAGCACTGTAACAGTGCAGTGTGGAAATGGCCCATGTTCTGACTGCTGTGGCTGTGAGAAATTAGTTTTGTGAAGAAAAGGAGAAGGCCTTTTTCAACGGTGGTGCCACCCTCTCAGCCTTCCACAGAAAGATTTGCTGGCTGCCACCTATGTCAACCATCCAGAGACCTTTAGTCTCTGGGCACCTGATAAAGAGGTGTATGTATGTGTATTCAAGTTACCTAATGACTTATGGTGCCCCATGAATTTCATAGAATTTTGTTAGGGAAGGACTACACAGAGATGCTTTTGTCAGTTCCTTCTTCTAAAATATAGCCTACAGCACCTGGGATTCGTTGGTGGTCTTCCATCCAAGTATTAATCAGGATAGACACTGCTTGGCTTCCAAGATTAAACAGGATCTGGTACCTTTAGGGTATTTAGACCCTTGATAGTCATCTGTAAAAGTATTTGAATAAAATCCTAGTAGCTCTCTGGAAGGCAGACTGTTTTTTTGAATTGTGTTCATATCCTCTTGGCTGATTTGTACTAAATTAAGATTATTTTTAGTTTTGTATTGTATTTTATTCTGTGAGCTACCATGAGGATTTGTCCCTAAGAAAAAATGGAATTATAAGAATGATTGTGTTAATGTATTTAAAACACACACAGTCATTTCTCATTCATCCTCCCACATCGGAGGTGGGAAAGTTTTGGCCTTCAAGATGTTGCTGTGCTGTATTTCCTGCCACCTCTCCCTCTTGGCTATGCTGGCTAAGGCTGATGGGTGCTGCAATCCAAGAACATTGGGAGGGCCACAACCTGTCCCCCATCCTACGTTTAAAAAAAGATAAAACTCTAACATACAAAATGAAACATACGGAAGTAAAAAGTTGTATCTTCAAATAATGACAGTTGTGGTCCTGGGCTCAAGTTTCACTATGCTCAGTAGGAGTTATTTCTGAGTCAACATTAGTTAGAATAAAGCTGTGTTATAGACTGAAATTGAACCAACCACCTCTTCTCTCCTCAGTCAAGAGATTAAGACAAAGGACTTCCATTAAAAAAAACAAACCTAACTGGTACATTGTACCAATGAAGGATTCCCACACAAAGAAGAAATCCCACAAAGAGGAATTTTCCTCAGGATCACCACATGGGACGAAACAGTTGTTATCTGCTCCATTCCTATTAAATTCTCTCACACATAGTGGATGCAATTTGCGTTTTTTTTAAAGACTTGCAGTTAGATTTGTGGATCTCGATTAGTTCTTATTTTACATATCTACCTAAATAAATCAAGCATGGGAATCATGCAGCCCTCCAGATGTTGGTAGCTGAAACACCTAGCCCTAGTTAGAATATCCAAAGGTAAGGGATGGGAGAAGTTGAAATTCAACAATTTTGAGGGCCACACACACTGTCTGTTGAAGAGATTTTAAAGATCCTTTTCAGAAAGTTGAGTTACCATTAGCTCTTTCTGTTATGTCTCTGAGGGGAGGCACGGTCCTTGAATTTAATGCAAATATTCACAGCAACATGAACATACTGGTCTGTAATTTGACCTCCATGGCTGAGCCTATCCAGGTAGTTTGAATTGCATCTAATTAACAGATCTATTATGAGATATTAAGCATAAGTAAACTATTCTTAAGCCAGTGCAGGAGAGGTTACATTACAGAGTATATTAATACTGCAAGCAGAGAGCAGCTTTCATTCAGTACGTGTTATAGTGGAAAGGTGGAGGTTCAAGCAGTGATTGTTTTCCTCCTGGTGAGAATAGAAGTGTTACAAGTACATAAGAGTGTTCTTATTTTTATCTCAGGTGTGTTCTGCCCAAGGAGGTGAGAAAATAGCAGCTTGATCTGGGAAGATGCACAGTAGGAATCCCCCAAGATTAATGGCTCAGGATGGATGAGTATGTGGGATGAGTAATGCAAAGTTGGTTAGGGACTATAAGAGCAAAAGAAATCCCATTGTTGTTGGTTTTCTTGCCCCTGACAGGGCTCCTGTAGGCCCCACCACTACCTGCCTCACAGGCAAAAATATACTGGTGAAACTTTTCCTGGTTCACAGATAGAAAAAATTGGAACCTGCTGTATTTCTGCACAGCAGATTACTGGTAAGAGGACGGGAGACCTGCTAGAGAAAAACACACATACAAGAACACTGGGTTTAAAAATGAGAAGGCTGTGTAATTACCAGTAATCTTAATGGGAAAGGACTGGGAGTTCCACATAGATGGAGGATGGAGTTACAGGCAGATAGATATTGATATGTAGATAGGCAGACACAAGTATACACACAAAAGTCATACACATGCAGGTATGCATATGTGTATTTGTATGTGTATATCTTTTTCTCTATCTACTAATATATAAAAGTCAAAATTTGTTTGTTCATCTGTGTCAAGCAGGCGATGACCTCATATGATTGGCTGCCTGAGAAGATTCTATGGAACCCTGGGGTTTGCAGTTTAGGGAGTAGCCTTTAGAATTCTCAGCCAGAGAGCTCAGGATGGTTGCTATGGAGATGAGGCCTAGCAGCAAAGAGGAGGGCAGTGTATTCCCTCCAGAACCCAATTAGAGACACAGGATCTCAAATCTTTCTAACAAGCATCACCTATGAGAAAATAAAATCCCGGGCAACACTGGGTATATATGTTAGTATATACTAAAAGGAAAGAGTAATTAGAAATAAGTACTGAGGTAGATCTGGAGTAACTCTGAAACATAAAAAGGCAGCCACTCAGCATCAAACTAGGGCTGTCCTGCCTACTTGTTGTTTTATGTGCCTTCAAGTCATTTCCAACTTATGGCAACCTTATGGCAACTCTGTCATGGGGTTTGTTGGCTTAGCTGTCCTTTAAAAAAACTCATGGTCTCTAGTCTTCAAAGTAGTGCAATAAACCTTGGAAATATACAATCTGCATATAGCAATACAATCTTACACTATATAAACACAGGAACACTATGCCAGAAACCTGAATTAGAATTCCCACATATAATGTTGCTCTTTTGTTTTCAGCTGTACCTCTTGCCAATACTGTGCTATCAGTTACCATGTGTGTAGTAAGACATCTCCAAAAACGATGAAGCCAGTGAAATAGCTTGCAATATAAAGCAACACTGAGGCCATTTCCGCACTAGACGATTATAGCACTATTATTCCACTTTCAACATCTGCAAACCCCAGGATTCCATAGGATGTTGAAAGTGGAGTAACAGCTCTATAACCATCTAGTGCGGAAACAGCCTGAATCCTTGTCTCTCAGCTTGCACTCCAGCTTGGCCCTTCTAATTACTGTTTTTTCCACTATCATTCTGCTACCCATCCTTATCCCAGAGCTTAGAAAAGTTACTTTTTTGACGAGAATGGTGATAGTCCATACAGTAACTTTTCCAAGTTCTGTCCATATATAGGTGACAAATGGGTATATCCCCACCATGCAAATATAGTACTTTGATACCACTTTAACTGTCATTGTTTTTGCATGCTTTATGCCATTTCCACACTAGACTGCTATAGCGCTATTATTCCACTTACAACATCCTATGGAATCCTCGGGTTTGCAGTTTCCGGAGGGGCTGGCTGGCCGGCCCCTCCTGAAACTGCAAGCCCCAGGATTCCATAGGATGTTGCAAGTGGAATAATAGCGCTATAGCAGTCCAGTGCGGAACGGGTTGCAGAGTTGTTTCCCACTTACGGTAACGCTAAGGTAAACCTCTCACAGGGTTTTCTGGGGCTGAGTGTGTGTGATGCACCCAGGGTTACCCAACAGGTTTCCATGGCTGAGTGGGGAATCGAACCCTGGTCTCACAGTCCAACGCTCAAACCACTAGATCATGCTGGCTCTGTCAGATAACTCTAATGCTGCAGTTCGGGGGGTGTAATTCTGAGAACCATATCAAGCAACAAATCTTAAGATTGTATAAGACAGCGCCATGGCAGTTACTATGGCATCTAGCTGCTAGAGTTATAAAGGTGTGGATTTATTCAGAGTGAGGAAACTGAAGCATGAAGCTTCAGGGTTAGCATTTCTACAATGCCCTTTCCTTTCCCCAGAAGAAACATAGAAGGAGTTGATCATCAGATCTCCCCAAAACTTTGAAAGTCTGCATATGTATTTGAGAGGGGGATTTCAGCACTATTTAAGGCCAGCTCCACCCTACACTGTCACAGTGCTATTATTCCACTTTCAACTTCCTGTGAAATTCTGGGGTTTGTAGTTTCCTGAGGCCAAAGAGCTCTCTGGCTGAGAATTCTAAAGGCCCCTCCCTAAACTGCAAAGCCTAGGACTCCATAGGAGGTTGAAAGTGAAATAACAGCACCATAACAGTGCCGTGCGGAAATGGCCTAAGACAATTCATCCCCATGAGACCAATGTAACATTCACATTCCCCACTGTTTCAGGGCCAGAGATCAAACCATCACCTGCATCTAGTGTGCATTCATCATAGCTTGGTTGGCTCCCTCTCTCCTTTCCTTTCACCAGCAAGGAAAGACCTTCTTATTCAGGGGGGCCTTTGGCTTATAATTTATGTAAGAGAAAGGGTTTTGGGTGGGGTAGTTTTTTTTATCTTTCGAGATCCTTTTAAAAATTGTTTTATTGTGTCTATTATGTGATACTATGTATTATGTTTTATAGCATATATATCTGGCATTGCCCAGGATTTTATTTTCTCATAGGTAACACTTGTTAGAAAAATTTGGGACCCTGTATCTCTAATTCCCCAAACTGTCTTGTCCAGTATCTGTAACTTTTCCCCATATTCCCCAATCCAATCTCTATTCAGAGTTATTAACGTACAGAGGTCGGATTGCTGAGGGAATACATTGCCCTCTTCCTTGCTGCTATGCCTTGTCTCCATAGCAACCAGCCTATTCAAGACAGGCCGAAGAGCTCTCCGACTGAGAATTCTAAAGGCCCCTGCCTAAACTGCCAGCCCCAGGATTCCATAGAATCTTCTTAGGCAGCCAATCGTATGAGGTCTTCGCCTGACACAGCCAATCGTATGAGGTCTTCTCGCCCGACACAGACAAACAAACAAACTTTGACCTTTATATATCAGTATATTAATCTTCTGTTTGGAATTGAACTATCATTTAATTGATTTAAAACTTTTTATGTAAAGAACTTTTATATAAATGTTGAAGGTCGCCCTGGATCCTATACAGAGAAAGGCAGGATATAACTCAAATAGATAGATGGATGGACAGACAGAAAGACGGATGGACATATAGATCTCTTCTAGTGGGAGAGCAGAGAGAGAGAGAAAAAGCTGGGTTCCTTCAGAGATAACATAAAGGGGCAAAGCATGAGGGATGGAATGCTAAGATAAGGAGAAGAGAGATCAGTGTTGGGGAGAAATGCACTCCCGAAGGGTATGTCTGTTCACTCCTATAACCCAAGCAGAGAATCTAGTATGGAATGGCTGTTCATCAAATTGCAACCCTGGCCACACTTTACAGCTGCCCTGGGCATTAGCCTGCCTCTGACTGCTGACAGAGGACTATATATATTGAGAAGGAGTTATAGGAAAGAGAAGCTGGAGCTGAAGTTGGAGTTGGATCATGTAGCTTTCCAAAAGTTGGACTAAGACTCTCAGGAGCCCTAGTCAGCATAGTCAGTGGTGAGGAATTCTGGGAACTGGAGTCCAACCAGATCTAGAAGGCTGCACTTTGCTCACCTGTATAGGAAGGGAGCTTGGGGGATACACTTTGTTGTAAAGGGCTTTTCAGCTTAGGGCCTTTCTTCACTACACTGTTCAAATGCTGTTATTCCCCTTTCAACATCCTGTGGAATCCTGGGGTTTGCAGTTCAGGGAGGGGCCTTTAGAATTCTCAGCCAGAGAGCTCTTTGGCCTCAATAAACCACAAACCCCAGAATTCCACAGGATGCTGAAAGTGGAATAATAGCACTAGAACAGTGTAGTGCGGAAACGGCCAAAGATAGAAGAGGTGTGCAGACCCTCTCTATACCATATTCCCCCAACCTGGCACCCTCCAGATGTGCTGCACTACAGTGCCATCATCTCCACCCAGCATTTTATCCTGCTAAATGTAGACGAGGAAAGTTGTAGTCAGACATCTGGAGGGACCAGGGTAGCAAACTCTGCTCTGTAGAAGCACACAACGAGCATGTCTTCTCAGAATCAAAGCTTGTAGATTTTAATTGCATGCAGACCTACTGTGGTCTAATCACACTTATGCGCACACAGATACTTGCACATGTATAGCTGTTTTTTTGTCACACATACAATTCACTGAATTTTCATCTGAAGAACTGAATTTTATCTTCTGCAGGCACAAATCCTTGTACCACACAGAGATCAATAAAATATTCTCTACTACTCTCCTCGCCCACAGTGTTCAGTCTTCCAGCTGGTTCATTCCAACTAAAGACCAGAGAAATGTGATGCTGGACTAATTTCAAATAAGCATTTGACTTTTTTTTTTTAAATACAAAACCACCTTATATTGACTCAGATCACTAATCCATGTAGCAAAGCATTCCCTGTTCCGACTGTCAGCAGCTTCCCAGCAGGACATGCCCTGCCCAGCTACATGAGACTTTTAATGGGAAATGCCAGGGATCTTCTTCATCTCATGCAGCACCTGCTTGACCACTGAACCATGGTCCTTGCCTTCCCTTATGAATCAGTGAGCTGGTATTTCTTCATGCCCCCATCTTCTCACATTTGACATTGGTAAGGAATTATTCAATACATTAGACTGGCCATTAACACTAGAAAGGGGGAGGAGTTGTTTTGCCCCTTTCTCCCTCCTCTTGTATGACAGAAAATGGCTCACATCCCTGGGTCACTTGAATTTATCAGCTTTAGAAGCACCTGCTTGGGCAAGCCTTGTTCTGAGAGACATGGATTGATTTAAAGAAAACTCTGATAGGCTTGCTTTGTGGTACAGGATGCACTAGATACCTGTCCAGCAACTCCCTTTACTAGAAGCCTCTTTTATGAAAGCCAGGGTTGCCCCTCTTCACTCCAAGTGGATTTGCCAGAAAGTCCTGTTGCCACACCCACCATTGCCTCCAGACATCTTTTAGACCTGTAGGTGGGCAACTGGGGAGAGGAGCAGCTGAACAGCCTAGAATTTAACCTCATTGCCGATCCCTCGGCTAGCTATCCCCTTCAGTTTTCTAAGAATCTACATACCAAAACTCCAGCCCTCTCTATCTGAGAACTTCAGTACAAAGATAATCCCTGCATTTACCATATTTGATTTAAAAACACTACCAGGGTGTCTAGGGAAGGGAGTGTGCTAATGTAAAGGCCAAGCAAATATTGCTCCAGGACTGACACCTGCTGCTTATAATGGGAACTAAGAAGGAAGTTACTCTCTAACGTTGGCCAGTAATACATACTGACACTCTCATGATACATAACTGATAGGAGGCAAATAGTGATACAGGCATAGACAATACTGTACTTTCTCATAGATTTTCACAGTCATTGTTAGACATGTACATCCTTTGACAATATTCATTATATCCTCACTGAGTCATGCCAACTCTCACAAGCACAAGTAAGACAAAGCACAGATATCCATATCCATACCTGATCCACATTTGTGAAAATGGGCCCATAATGTCTAAAGTCGGGGTCTCAAATACCACATGCTCTTTTGGCACGATACACATTATCATCGCAGGAACACTAATTATTCCATTGATATTCATAATCTGATTGACCTATGCATACCAGTGTCCAATTTTATTGGCAAATTCATCAGTCTGTTGATAGACATAAATCCAGTTGTAGATATGGGATGGCATAAAAAGGAGCAAAGAGTCTTGTGGCATCTTAAAGACCTACAGAGTGATGTGATGACATAATGATGTGGCAGTCCTTATGATCAAAGATTAAACCAGAAGAAATTAATGGGACTTTTGAATTCGTATGCTCACAGACAAAAACACACACGCTATCACCGGATAGTATTCATTCACCAAAAATGTCAGCATCCTATTATGGTCATGTACATCTGTGTGATCCGGAACACGTGGCAGCCCAACCTGCTTGGTCAAGTCAAGGCAAGACACAAACACACACTCAAACACAAATTCTGGCATGCACTGATACAGTAAGTCTCCAATGTCCAAAACACTTACTAGAGAGCAAGTCCCACTGAAGTCATTGGTACTTCTGAACAATCTCAGGATTGCATGTGCAAGATACTCATTCAACACATTTATAATTGCCCCTGTGCATTATATTCCACTCTCTCTCTCTCTCTCACACACACATACACACACACACTCACTCATTCATACACAGTGGCTAATACTTCCAGTGAAACACACTTAAATTGATGTACTCATTTATGCACCATACCACACACACATGCCCACAAATGTTCTTTCACCAGTTCTCAAACACATAGACACTCAGCCTCATTATTAATGAAATAAAGGCAACAGCTCCTAGAGACCTCCTAGTGGGATTGGGCACCTCTTAGTCATTGAGCTTCACAGATGTCAATTAATTTACCCTAGAAAACCATACTCATTCAGTGACTGAGATCACTTAAGTTACTATAGGAATACAGTTACTTGACCTGCTACAGTTTTACACAAAAACATTAATAACAGCAAATTCTTCTCATATTCCACTTCTCATATTCCAAATATTGCCCTCAAGCTGGGCTGAAGAAATCATAATCTCTTTCTGAGTTGGAGGCAAAAGCTGATCTTTTGACCAAGGGAACGCAGGCACCTCAAGAAGTATATCTGGTAAGTTGCCAGGCAAAGAAGGGATAAAGGCTCCTAGTGAGTAAAGGGATGTCCATGAGTCCAGTTCTTCAGCAGTACATCTTTCTGTAGATGACACAGGTGGGCTACAGCTACGCCTTGGCTGAGGCTCTGGAAGTTTAACCTTAAAAGCTTTTGGCTCCATGGCTACTTTGCTATCTACAGATATGTATGGTTGGACAGCTGGACTATTTTCAGACTTTGGTTTGGTACTGCCCCTTTCTCACTTCTAACTTCTTTTTCTTTATATCATCTGAAGTGGGACACTTGCTACTAATTTTCAACAAGAAGAGTAGTAATGCTGGGAAACTACACCTCCGTTATCAATGCAGTATTTGATTTACATAACAGCTAGACGGAGTATATAAGTTTCCTGGAAAAGTATATTCCTAACTTGCTAGTGATTTACTCAGCCTTGCAAATATGTCTCTTAAAGTTATTAGCCTATTATTTATTTATTTATTAATTACTAGCATGTCTTCCCCCTTATGAGCCATCCTATATTAGTCTTCAGGGCCTAAATAATTCTTGTAAAGCTTTTGTGGTTGGTTGCCCAATGGTGATTCCTACTTACTATAGATGATTATTTACATATGCCCAACTGCGGAGATCAATAAAGCTAGCTGTAACAGAAATTTGGACCATTCACAACAGACTTGCTCCTGAGTGGTATTAGTACACAGTTCAGTGCAAACAATTCATAGTCATAACATCCGTGACATTGTCCCTGATTTTACACCTGGTTTGGAGTGGGGTGAAAAGAAATCAGGTCCTGTTTCTCAAGTGAAATCAATCCTTGTCTAAAAATGCTCAGTGACCAGGACTTAGAACTGTTTACCATTAACTCACCCTCATCTTACACCAAGGCACCTGCTGAAGGAAGGAAGGAAAGAAGGAAGGAAGGAATCCATCCCACATCACAGTTTCCTCAAATTTAGAAAAGCTGCACCCCAACAGACTACACAATTCAACCCAAGAAATGCCCCGTAACTGCTTACCAAATCCAGACCAGGCCTGATGAGTATGAACAAAGAGACCGCACGCTCCCCTGCCCACAGCTTACTCCTTCTTTCTGTATCCCACTGAATCTTAGGCCTCTTATGTTTTTGATGTCAACGCTGAAGGGAAGTATTAACAATTGGATGTTGTGCTGGAAGCTGAGCTCCCATCAAAGTGGGCTTGGTTCTTCAAAAAGGGCGAAATCCTCTCCTATTTGATGCTCCTTGAATGGCAAATTGTGTATGTGTGTGTGGGATAATGGTGTTTGAGCATCAGCTCTGATCAGGATCTTTCCCCATCTCTTCCCACATCTCCTACATATAAAGAAGAGAAGCCACCCTGGAATGGAGATACGGTGGGGGCTGAGGAGCAACAGGGTGTAACAGACAAAGGGAGCTAGCAGGCAGTGAGAAGGTGGGGTGGGCATATCTCTTGTGAAATGGAAATAAGACTCCCACATCCAGCTTGGTCATGAGTTTGTGGGGGTGGAGAGAGAGAAAACACCCTCCCCCCAAATCCCACACCGTGAGGCAGAAAGGAAACAGGTGGTGGCTCCATGGAGACATCTCAAAAGCAAGAGTGGAATGAAGAAGCAGTATATTGGCTGGCAGGGGGAGGCAGGAGGAGAAGAATGAGATGGATGAATAGAAAGAAGGGGGGGTCCTATGACGGCTGATGTTTAACAGGGTGGATATGGCAAGGGGTGTGCATGTGTGAGTGTTCTTTTGTGTGTGTGTGTGTCTGTATGGGTGGATGTAAGTGGGTGGACGGTGCAACGGGCAGACAGAGACATGAAAAGGAGGGAGGGGAGTTTACGGCCACAGACAACAGCCCTGCATCACCAGTTCTGAGCATGCGGTTTTGCCTGGTGACTGGGCCTGCTCACCTCCGGTCCTCTGGTCTGGAAAATCAGTAGTAGAGATGACACTCGGAACAGTTGGGTGGGTGGGTGGGAAAGAGAACAAAAAAACAGCGTCCCCCAACCCACCCTACCTTCCCGTCCTGGTCGCTCGGGGCTCACATCCTATCAAGGGAGGCTGGCGAGGGATGTCCCAGAGCTGTTGCCTTGGCGACAGGACCAGTCTTGTTGCCTCCTCCCAGGAAGGAATGGGGATGGGGAAGCTGTCATCTCGAAAGGATGGCCCCCTCCCCCTCGGTCTCTTCCGGCAGGCCCTGATCCTGCCGCCGCCGCCTCCCCCTCCTCCTCTCCCTATTGTCCTCAGGAGTCAGCCTGGGTAAGGTGGCATCTGGCGGTGAGATCTGAGCCTTTGCTGCTTCTTTTCATGGGGATGAACGCTTAAGAGAATGAGAGGAGCAGTTCTGGCTGAAGAAGAAGAGGAGGAGGGTTGGCAGAGCGGGAGGGCAGAATCTGCCTCTGGCTCAGAGCATGCATCCAGATGAAGTGGTCCTCATTTGCCGTGTCTGGACCAAGGTTACTTACTCTCCCCCCCTTCCCCGAAATTCAAGCAGGTCCAGCCCGACTTTTCCCATCAATCTGTGAGCAACAACAACAACAACAACAACAGAAAATCCAGGCAGGTAGGTTTTCCTCTTACCAAATCCCACCTTGGATCAGTCCATTTCCATTCTGATATCCAAGCAGCAGGAATCCCCTGCTCCTCCCTTTACGAGGGAGGGGGGAAATTATCCGGACTGATCCATTCCTTCAACAAAAAGACAGGAGTTCACCAGATCTTCCTCCCTTGGACCACTTCACCGGGGCAACCCAAGGCACGGGACCACACAACATCCCAGCTGGGTCTGCCCTCAGATCCCAGCGGATCCCCAAGATCTGCTCTCTGGATCAGTCCATTTCTTCAGGGGGGATTTCCTCTAGCAAGGACTCTCCTGCCGTCAAAAAGGGGGGGGGGGCCCTGACTGCTCCTTGTAGCAGTGGAAATCAAGCCATCTTGGTCCCGTCCACCGGAAGATTCTCAGGGAGGGAGGGGGATGCGGGGGGACGCTTAGGCCCCAGAATCTCCCGGCTCCCGGGGAGGAGAAGATCTACGGGTGGTCGTGCAGGACCAGATCCACCGGGCTGATGTCACTGGAGGAAAGGAAGGCAGACGTGTTGCAAAGAAGCGGCGCCGGATGAAATGGCTCTTGGAAGCCGAGCGGGGAGGACAATGGCCAGCGAGGAAGCGCGCGCCTCGTGTGGTGCGCGTGCGCGTGTGCGCGCGCGCTCCCGCGCGCCTCTCCTCCCCCTCCCCGTGTGTGATTGGGAGCTAGAAGAGGCGGGAGGGAGGGGAGGCGGGAGGGGGGAAGCCTCGGGAATTTCCGGACCGGTTCGGGGAGGGACGGAGGGAGCATCCCTTTCTCACGAGCATCCTCAGGAGCGCTTGGTGGGAGGCACCAACCGCACCAGAAGGTGGAGTGGGGGGGGGGGGAGCCTCCCAAAGACACGGACGGGGCAGCGGGCAGCCGCAGCCGAAGAAAGTCGGTCGGTGTGAAGGATCGCTCCCAAGGAGGGGCGGGATCGAGCCAGGATTCCGGATGCCTCCTCGGCTCCGCCCAGCACCCCGCTTCCCCGAGGATCGGAGTCCGGGCCGAGGGCCCTGGGCTCCGCAGGCAGATCTCCCGAAGGCGCGCCGACGCAGACCCGCGGGCGCGCACCCGCCCTCCTCCGCCGAGTTCCCGCGCGCAGAGGCGCCTGGGCGCCCCGCTCCTCCCCCGCGCCTCGCTCCGGGGCGCCGGCAGACACTTGGTTGCCACGTCAACCATCCGCGGCGGATGCGGGAGGCAACTCGGGCGGTTAAAAATCTTTTAGAAGAGGCCCCCCCCCCGCCCCGCCGGCCCCCTCGCGGCCCGCCCGGCTCCCCGCGCGCGTCCTGGGGGCCGAGCCCCGAAGGGCGCTGGGGAGCGCGGTGGGGCGGCGCTGCTCCGGAAGGCTCCCGCCATTTCCGCACTAGACTGTTATAGCGCTATTATTCCACTTTCAACATTCTGTGGAATCCTGGGGTTTGCCCTCAAAGGCCCCTCCCTAAACTGCAAACCCCAGGATTCCATAGGATGTTGAAAGTGGAATAATAGCGCTATAACAGTTTAGTGCGGAAATTACCGAAAAGTACCTTCTTGTGTGGCAACAAGGCCCCGGTCAGGAGCTACATGGCCCCAGACCTTTTTGCTGCCTGAGTCAAAGGACAAGACGGTGTGCCCTCTCTTCCAGAAGGCAACTGGGTTGACAACTGACTCTTTCTTCACTAGCTGAGGCTGTTTCCACACTACACTGTTATAGTGCTATTATTCCACTTTCAACATCTGGTGGAATTCTGGGGTCTGTAGTTTACTGAGGCCAAAGAGCTCTGGCTGAGAATTCTAAAGGTCCATCACTAAATGTAAACCCAAGGATTCCACAGGAGGTTGAAAGTGGAATAATAGCACTGTAACAGTGTAGTGCGGAAATGGCCTTAGGATGTCAGACTTAACATTTGTTGTCTGAGGCGGCTGCCTCGCTGTGTGTAAGTGAAACTGCCCCTTTTGATGCCGGAGCTGTGTGAGGGGGACAGCCCGAGCCCCAACATCTCCCCCATTCCCAGAGACCACTATCATAGGGTTACTCCTGAACAACCTCCTAGTTAGTCTCTTTGCAGTTTATATTATTTATTCACTTAAGAATTTAAATCCAGCCTTTCAACGTTAAATATTCTTCAGGCAGCTGATAATAGAAATACTCGCCATTTCCACAGTACACTGTAATAGTGCTCTTATTCCACTTTCGACATGCTATGGAGTCCTGGGGTTTGCAGTTCAGGAGGGGCCTTTAGAATTCTCAGCCAGAGAGCTCTTTGGCCTCAGGAAACTACAAAGCCCGGAATTCCACAGGATGCTGAAAGTGCAATAACAGCAGTATAACAATGCAGTGTGGAAATCACCAATATCAAGTAAGTTAAAATGCAGCACTGCAATAAGCAATGATTGGTAAGGTGGAAGGCAGCAGGAAAAAAGCGAGACTGTATTACTGGTGGATAGACTCCCAAAAAGGATGCCACAGCTGCCCTGAGTGATCGCAGTGATGATGATGTTAGAGATAAAACTGAGAGGAAAAATTATCTCAGAATTTTGTAAAGAATACTAACCTTACCCCGGTGCTTTGAGTTGCCAGAATGAAAACTGGAAAACGCTCCAATACTTTTAATGGTTGTGTAAAAGAGAGAATTTCAGCAGGTGTTGCTGGTTATCTGCTTGTGTTACAAGCAGCACCTGCTGAAATTTCCTCTTCCACACAGCCATAGAAAGGACAGGAGCCCTCTCCAGTTTTCACTCTGGCAACCCTATCAGTGCTGGTGTCAGATGCGCTTCCTTGGGAAGAAAATTCCAGAATCTGGAGAAATATAGATGCAAAGGCAGAGGGCCCTTGCGAGAGGACCTCTAGTAAGGGCTGTAGGACACTGACAGGTCAACATGGAGGGATGCATTCCTTTATAGCTCACAGACAAGAGCCAGCACTTTGAACTGTACCTGAGAACAGGTAGCGGTAACCAGTGGAGATGTCTAAGTATCCAGAAGATACAATACCAGCAACTGATGCCAGTGAAAAATGCAGCTACCATAGCTTCTAAGGAGTCTTCCAAGACACTACAATCCAAAGCAGTGGAGTTTTGAGTGCATTGGCAACTGTGGCCACACCTGCCTCGGTACTTTGATCCTTTGGGGCATCTAGTGGTTATGCTGCACCAATAAACAGCCTCACGTTGTGAATCTGATCTGTTAGGAATGAAGTGGGACGGTGCGACTCCAACCAGCCTCAGCACGAAAGGGGAGAGATGAGATGGTCAGTTGCAGTCCAGCAATGTTTAGAGGGCCATGAGTTCCTTATCCCTGCTCCAGAGGAAATACAACCCCTATCCAAAATTTTACCTCCTTTGCTAGATTCACCAGTGTTAGCATTGACATCCCTCCATCCTTGGACTGATACTTTGGTGTGAGATCTGTACCTCTCAGCAGTGATGTGTCTGCCTTCTGTGCTGCCTGCATCTTCCTGCTCATTTGGCCCACAGGGGGTCCAGGCCCTTCACCCTTTCCCTCTCCTGCTGATTAGTAACAACAACACTCTCCTTGAGGAAGCTACACAACTGCTTAACTTCCCTTGGTGGGAGGCAGTTGCCACGTAAAATTTCCCAGAAAATAATACCCTGTGCAAGATGTGCCGGCAGCTGTTAGTTAATGTGAGCTTTAGAAGGACATTAGACAGATTCACGAAGGCTAAAGCTATCAGTGAGTATTAGCACTGTTGGCTATATTCCATCTTCACATTCAAGAGTCAGTATTCCGCTGTGGAGGAAGCAGCATCATGGGATAGCTAGTGCCTTCACAACCTGCTTGCAAGTCCCCCGGAAGCATCCAGTTGACCACCTGGGGAAAAGAGAAGGTTGGAGTGGATCTACATAGGCCTCTGGTGCATTATGAATACTTTATCAGATTTGGGCTTGCTTCAGTCTCTTCCATTCTAGTCACACCCTATTTCCGTTTCCTAAAGGTTGGCAACTTGAAGGTGGCATCAGGCAGGGAGAATGATTCTTTCCTCCAAGAGGCTTCCAGTTGCTTGCGTAGGATTCTTTAACGTGGTGTCTTCTGGATGTCCCATTCTCCCTCACCATTGGCCATGCTGTGATTTATGGTAGTGGTGGTCCCAGGGGTGGAGGGTACAACATCAGGGCAGGTTAACCCATTGTCAGGTAAGGCCATGCATTGGACCGAAAAGGAATCAGTAAACCAGGACAGTGGTCCTTCATACAACAAATCTCAGTAACAACCACTTTAAATTACAAGAATGAATGCTCTTGCACCTTAAAGTCTTCTGCAAATGCCACCCAATAACTTATTGAAAAATTATATGGCTGATAGTTTGCCAACCTTCCTTGCATGGATTGTTCACTCTGTGAAATGCTCTGAAGACTTTTGATGTTTAGCCTCAGTTTGAGAGTGGAGGCAGCTTCTATCAGAGTGCAGAAGCAGCAGAAAGCAGTTGGAAGCTCACGCTCTCCAGTGTCGTCTTAGCCGAGTACTATACCCGTGCTGAAACTAATGGCCTTTTACCTCTTCTCAGGCTGACTCCTGGCACTCCACACGACTGTAGAGAGCTGTTGCCTATTTAAATCAGCATATCCTGTGAAAGATACTCCAGGATGTGTACTAAAATCCTTTGGGCAGCAGATAGATTGGAGTCCCTCTCCCTTTCCCTTTAGAACAGTATTTACTTCATGGCAAGAGAACCACAATTTAAACAGCTGGGGATGCTCAGGGACAGCCAACTGGAGTGAAAGAGTGCTGCCAATTACAGGAGACCAGTTCGTTTAACCTAGCTGTGGGCCCACATGTATTTTTAAATTCCAGAAGCCCCAGCCAGCCCTGCCAACTGCATGGGACTGAGGGAGCTGTAATACACCCCAAAATCTGGAAGACCAACAATTCTCTATTCTTGTTCTAAGTGATCTTCACCATATTCTCAAAACTGGTTGAATAGGCCATACTTCTTCCTAGTGAAGTGCAGTCCTGTGAGGGAGATTGGAAATTGTTTTAAGCCAAAAACTGTGATCAAACTTCAGTCACTTTGATTCTTTGCTGTTTAAGAGAGATCAAGAACAGTTGCAGTAGGGTATATTTCAGTCCAGACTTATTGTCAATTGGCAAAGGACACCCTTTTATTTGCTGACTGATTGGAGGAAAGCGAGTGGAGGTGCGGCAACAGAAGCAACAGCCACCACTGGAATACACATTTTCAACCTTTGGCCCTCCAGATCTTTTGGGCTTCATTTCCCAGGGCCCCTGACCAATGGTGATGCTGGCTCAGGGGCTTTTGAAAGTGGAAGGTCAAAACATCTGGAGGGCCAGAGGATAAGCACTGATCACATGAGGCATTTTTCATGGACCTGATGAAGAATTCAGTCAATTCCTTTACACTAACAGTTATTACATCTGAGGCTGGTATAAATTCACAGCATAGCTGATGATTCATTACACACTAATATCAGACACAATGCACCCATGCCCCCCACCAGCCAAATTTTCAGGAACACAAATGCTGTGGTCAGGATGTTTTATTAGTGCTTTCAATGCAGGCACAGCTCAGATGATGCGTGTACATACATACATATACAAACACACACGCGCACACGCGCACCTCTGAAACCACATGTTTCATCTTGTCCTTTACCTCACGGCTAGTGACAAAGGGCAGCAAAAATTAAGGGAAAAGACTTCCAACCATTTTCCCTGTTGTTTACCCTACCCAAATTTGCTTCCAAAGCAAAAGTCCCTAGCTGAGGAATATCTTTTAAGCTTTTAAATAAGGCTGTTCAAATTGAAATCTAGTTTCAACCCACAGTCACAGGGAGAACACTGGAGTTTTATCGTTGATTATGTGTGGTAAGGCTTAGTCTTTTTCTGAAAGTGCCGGCTTGAGGGCTCTTCCATGAGAGATCATTCATTAGTCCCCAACTTGAGTCTAGTCAATCCATGTAGTTATTTTTTTCCTCACAGCAACTGAACCTGTTCTTAGCAAACTGGTCCTCTGGACCAGCCAACAGCTCCCATGGCAAGTGGGAAAGTGATTGGGTTTTAGCCCAAATTTTAAAAGAGCTATCAAGGGTGCTTAAAAACCTACCTTACAAATAGGTTTAGCACCTTGAATGAATCTTTTGAAGTTCAGAATAAAACTCAGAGCAGATTCAGTGCTCACACTGACATGAGAGCCACCAGTTGCCTGTGGGACCCACAGCAACTTTAAGTTTGAACGCAATAACATTCTCCTCCATGCATTTTGTATGCACAAAGCCATCTGCAATCTAGAAGACTGATGTCCTTTGATAACTTGCCATCCCAGCAGAAAACATCAGCACAGATCGGATGGACAAAGCAGTCACAAAAGTGACAGAGCAAACCACACCCTGACCTTAATAGATCACACTGTTGATGGGAATGAATAGCTTACTGTGACAATTTCCAACCAGTCCAGAAGTCAAAGAAATGCATACTTATTTCACTCTGCAAAGAAAGATTACAGAATCCTCAGAGATAAGAATAACTAACAATAACAACATGACACTTCTAAGCTTTAGAGAAGCATTCAAAACATTTCCTTGACACTGTCTTGGTAATCCTTATGAGAACTTGGCAAGGCAGGAAAAATATTATTATTTCCATCTTCTGGATGGAGGACTGAGGTTAAGTAAATTCACGTAGAGATTTAAATGAGATTCACATATTTGAACCAGACATTTCCCAATGTTCATTCTACACTGCCCTAGCTCTCAGTATTTGATTTAACTGAAGTTAGTCACAGAAGGGTAACAGGATCTTGTTCCACCTTGGAAACTTTTGGAAGTCTTATAATTTTATTAAGTGAGATAAGGCATTCCTTCTTCCACCATCAGAGGAAGCCAAGGCTAATGTGGTGAAATGGATAGCATTTCATATTTGCACAAGCAAAGCCAAGTTTTTCCATACTGAGTGGCCTGAAAGCAAGTTAGTGTCCCACAAATTACCTACCTTTTCTTTTGCAAGGAGGAAATGGAATGTCTGCATTTGTTGTCCTGACACACATGGAACAAACAGCCTCCCTCAGTAATGTGAGACTTAGTTTCTCTGTATTCTTTGTTTCTAGGCTGTACATTGCAGTACCCACAGGAATTTAGTGTGCCATCTGTAAACTGTTCACATATTATAGACAAAGGAACAGGCTAAATTGGTACATGCCTCATGTAATGCTTTCCTCAATGCACCTGGAAAGTTTATTATCCAAAATTCATGGTAATATTTATTACCCAAAATTTAATACAGTCCTTTCTAGATTTTTAAAAACTATTTATTGCTGATTAGGGAAGGGAAAACCACTGACTTGTGTAAAATATCATGGTTGGTGAAGAGTTACCTAGCACATGGGATCTAACCAAAACAGAGCCAATGCTCTACACGGCATGAATGCAAGAGCAGAGTAGTAGCTGTATACATCTTTTTTTTCTTTTAAATACATGCTTAGACCTACTTTTTACTCAGGTGATAAATGGTATCAAGCAAGTACTGCATCAGACTGAAAGTGGGAGACTACGTAAGTATATATGTCTTTATGGAAAAAAATATAGATCTTAATGTAAGAAAGGTCTGTCATCCAGCCTTCTCCAGAACATGCTGATTTTCTATGCACAAGAAATGGATGTGTGGGTTATACAATGGCATGAGCCCTGAATCTACCTGCAGTCTGAAATAGTACAGCCAAGGACCAAAAAAGCAGGAGGGGGCTAAAAACTGTTTAATAAAACAAAACAACCAAGCAATGTGGCACCCTTGCATTGTAAGAGGGAAACTGAATTTGGTTTACTATACATCTAAACTCAACTTGGGGAACCAACTTGGATTATTAAATTTTACTATATTTTCTAATGAAGAGGAGGCATATTCCACAGGGAACATCTCTTTGCATAAGCTGCATGGACACAAGCCAGACCTGTGCAAAGTACAGCAATGCTTTTATTTGGCTCCTGTTCACTCCAAGACAGCTTGTGCAGAAGAACTACCCAAGTAGGGACTACTCAGGACAGGGCCCTGATGTCCTCTCCCGACCTTACGGCCGTTAATGTCACCTCCCTAGCCTAAGTCATCTGTGGCAGCCACCTCACCTTCTCCTCATAACTGCCTTTGCCTAATGCTCCCACACGTGTGGATTGTTACCAATGCACACATTGAGCAGCCACTCTTCTGTGTACCAAAAAAAGACTTTCAAGACTGCTGTGAGATGGAACAGGTGCTTTCAGGCACAGTTGTGTAAGAAACAAGTCTCTGATGGAGGGGTGAGGCTGAAGGTCAGACAAATTGACTAAGGCAAAAGAGGAAACAGTGGCAAAAGGACAAAGACCTTCATCATGGAACAAACCAACAAAAGGTATGCTCACATACAGATAGATGCGCGCGCGCACACACACACACATATAGCTGTGACTGCTAGTTACATTCTCATCTCAGCTTCTGTTTGGCGAATACAGGTTTTCTCCACTGACAATCGTGAAATCAGGCCTGGATTCCAATATCCATTCATGAAGCACAAACAACATTCCACCTTCCAACCGCTTCCCCCGCCCAGCTTACATTCCCTAGACAAAAGCATTCATCACTGGATGGGGAAAGCAGGGCCAAGTTTGGATCAACAGAGGGAAGTGGCCTCAGAACTCACACAGACACTCGCCTCTTCCTCCATAAGGCCTCACCAACTATGATCACAGCAGCCATTGACAGCACAACATTCAAGAGAAAGTTAACAAAAGCATGTTTAGCAGCATGGGGAGTGGGTGGGTCGTCTTGTCATGGAGAGTTCAATGCCACTTCAGCCTATTGCACATGAAGACAAGATGTTTCCAGTATACCCTTTTTTGCAGAAGACAACACACACACACACACATACACACACACACACGGATACTGAGTAATAAATTATTTTCATCTTCCACTGAACCCATCAATCTGGGTCTGTACCGCTAGTGGTTAATAAATAAAATCTCTCTATCTAGGGGTGAGTTCTATAGTAGAAAAGGTCAGGCCTTCCCACTAGATACAAAAATAAATACAGGACCATCTGTTTGGGGGAGCTTTCCTGGAGTTCTCTATGTCAGACCTTGCTGGTGGCTAAGAAGCATGGGTAGATCCATGGGCAGAAAGCAAATCCTTTGAGCAGAGGCAGAGTCAGCAGTCTGAAAGCGCTTTCATGGAGCAGCTAGGATACGGGCGCAGGATTATGGCTGTAAGCAGAACTTAGGCACACCGCCTTTGAGACCATCTGAAATTAGGGTGGCTGGATTTTGAAGAAGCTTGATGGAGAAAAAACTGGAAATGTCACTATCCTTTTGGGAATGGAAAGTATCTTTCTGTTTGCCCATTTCATTAAGGTAACATCAAATTAAGGGAACTGAGGACACAAAGGGAATTCTAGTCTGCAAAAACCTCACTAGAATTCAGGGAGCTCTCCAAAAGCATAAGCGGACTGAATATGTCATCCTTGCACAGCTCTCCTTAATTTCATTGAGCCTGCACAGGAAAAGGTCCTGCTGGATCCTGACACATATGAATGCACACATGGGCAAACTCTTACCATTTCCTTGCCTCCCATGAACAAATATACCATAGGCTTTTTGATGGGGATCAGTTTGTACATTTTTCTGTTATTTTTACATAAAATCACTAACAAAACTTTAAACTATATCTGTATGTCATGATGAGCCTTGGTGAGCTTTTCCTGAAATCTGGTTTGTTGTGATGTGTGGCCCACCTTGCTAATAAAAGCTCAGTTTTTTTTAAACAAGCCACATATCATAATCTGAAATGACGGTTCCTTGTTGGCTTATAAACTTTGGTTTATTCAAACCATGGCTTGTTGTGATGACCGAACCCATAACAATGCCATGGCCTTGTTCATTCTCCCAGCTGCCTCCCTTGAAACAGGAGCTGATAAAAGAGGCTAGAGAGAAGCAAACCATAAAGACCCCAGAAACAGCGAAGCCAAACTAGGATTTGTTCAGTTGTCCGCAGTATAATTTGTGGCGTGGCAAATCATGGTTGACACAAACTATAGCTTCTCATGACATGCGAACATGCTCCCTGGCTATCATATTGGGCAATCTTGTCCAAGTCTGAGCCTGACTGCTTTGCAGAAGAACTGGAAAAGTCTCCTCTGTGGTTCAGGATTAAACAGGAGTGGGTTAGATTTAATTCAGTGTGTGTGTGCGTGTATACATACACACACACATACACACACTAGTATGCAAATTCCATTTTATTCTTAAAGGTTTTATTATCTGCCCTAAGCCTTTGAGAACAGTAGGAAAGAAATTGAGCTGACTAGTT